>OY728138.1:239682715-240897009 GCA_963277665.1 Viscum album
ATAAAAAGATAATGGATAATGATGAATTTTGATGTCAAAAACATCCCAGATGAATGGAAAATGGAATGTCTTATGAATTCACAATTAATGATGTTGGAAAAAAGAGTGGTGTGGTGAAAAGAAAACATGGACTCCACTCAAAAATCATAAATGTATTATTTTATTTTAGTGAATCTAACCCTTTTATATACATTGTTCTCCAAATAATATCACATCACCACTTAAAATTATATATATTGATTTAACGGTAAAAAAAACATAATGGTATGATTATTTTAATATAGTATATAAATACTATATGATTGATGTTTATGGGAATATGATTCCTTAATATATTGGTATTCTATCCAAATTTAAAATTGATGTGATCTTAGGAATGGATTGGATCTCTATCTATAAATAACATATTAGTTATTAGTAATGGAATACACATTTGATATTGTGAATCAAACAATAATTGTATATCCATGTGAGGATGAATGTGAAATTACAATTTAAATTACAACCATTATATGGGTCCTTATACAAATTAATGTGTGGTATTTAACTCCACTAGTTGGGGAGAAAATAAATATTGAATTTATGGCTATTTTATGAAAATATTTTGATACATTTCCTAATTATTTTTGTAGTATTTCTATAAATCATGAATTTTATTTCTCAATACAATTCAAACTTATTGAATGTAATATTTCAAATACTCCTTAAATAAATACACCAGTTTTGTTTTTTGTAATTATATAAAATTATCTATGGTAATTTGGATGAGGGATTGAAAAGAACTTTTTTGTCACGATTGGGTCCTCCTATTTGTTTATTCAATGAAGAACTATGGGATAATGCACCTATGTATTGATTATGGGTAACATAATATTATCTCTATTAAGAAAAGGCCTTCTCAACATTGTATTGATGTCTTTATTAGTTAATTATGTGTAGATAGTTATGTTTGAAAGATTTTTATTTTAATTGGATATCACCAATTAAGGTTAAATAGGAAGGATAATCCCAATACATCCTTGAAAATAAGGTCTGGACATTATGAATTTATAGTGATTCTATTCGGACATACCAATTCCCCCGCTACCAATAATGATCTAATGAAAATATACCTTTGGGATTACCTTTATTAAATTTTGGAAATATTTCTAAATGATATTTTCATATTTTAACATAGAAATGATGATTATTTAGATCAATTGATATTTGTGTTAGAGACCTCTTTGAAAGAGGAAAATATAATGAAATTTTTTAATTTTTAAATTCTAGCTATAGAAATTATAAATATTGTGTAATTTAATTACATGTGAGTGTATATCAATATACCCTTCAAGGATATAAGATACTAAATAATAGTCTTTAAAACACATAGTGAACATGAAATTTATTTATCCCCGATTGGATAGATATTACCAATGATTTTTTTTCAATTGTTTTCATGGATATGAAATCCAATAATTTTGTTGATATAAAGTTTATCCATGTTCCATTTGACTGATGAATGTGAAGATAATTTCCAGGAGGTAATGATATTATTGTTTAGTGGACAGTTTCTCACACTTACTTATTATTAACAATAGTTTATAACATATAAAATGAATCAAATAAAGGGATATGTATTTTATTATACATAGTTATATAGTAATAGCTTATGCCTCACACCAAATGAAGATTCTTGTGAGAAAATATAACAATCATGATTTAGATCATGTGATAGTATATATTTAATTCAAAATATGGATGCATGATATTTTTTAAGATTATTGTTGTGTTAACTGATCTTAATATATTTAAATATATATTCACCAATACATATTTTATCATGCACAATTTTTTTTTATATTTGATTGAAGATTAATAATACTCAATAAACTACCACCTAGTGAAGGTGTAAAATGTGGTTCATTCTCTTATATAAAATGATCATTGAAGATTTAATATTATGGAAATTTAAATTGATCCAATAATTATTTATTTATATAGCATAGACCAATAATTCATTTGGAAAAAATATAAATAATTGATTTCATAGGTTTTTTCGCAATCACTTATCCATACAATGATTAAAGAATCATAAAAGGAAGATTTGGAGAAAAAATGGTAAGGATTTTAGTCCTATTTTATCCTTGATATTGATTTATTTTTTTTATTTATGAACAATATATCCATCCCTTCAATACTAGAATTTTAAAATGATCTATTTGATGAATCACATCACACATCATTCTCTGTCCTTCATCGAAGTATAATGATGTATAAAATATATGATATAATTTCTAGTAAGGAACAATGAATAGGGGGATTCTAGATTATACCTCTCAATCTTTTGTGCTTATTAATATTAAGTAAGAATATATAAATTATATTGGGATAATGAAACCATTACTTATACTTGTATGGAAATGGGAAAACATCTCCATGGATTTTGGCGCATGATTCCATGAAATAATTAAAGTCCATAATATTATATAGGTTTTAATCAATCTCAATAAAAATATAGGTCATTTAATTATTGATAGAGAATATTTCACATTTTAAGACTTTCCAGAATATACATTATAGATTTTGTAAGGGTTCATGTGGTACCCCACTCAGTTGCTTATGTGTACCTACTAAGTAAATTCTCCACAAAGCAACATGTATTATTTTTAATTAGAAGTACACAAGGGTGGTTATATAGTTGTATTAAATAAATATAATATATATATATTATATATTAATGACTTTTAATTTAATGTTTTCTTGAAATTTTTTTATTTACATCCATTTTAAATGAATTCATCACTCATGTGAATATATAGACTACCATCTCCACAAATTGATTTAATTACTTTTTCATCACCACGACACATGGATGGATTAAAAAGTTTATATAATGGATAAAATTTAAATTTAAGACTTAATAGTTTTATAAATTTGTAAAAAGCATGACAATTTTTAAGGACATGAATATCCACATCCAAACCTACATGGAAAACGGAACAACTCACACATAAATGATGACTTTAGGTAATAATTATTAATGGATGGGTATCATGAAATTGTAAAAAAATTGAATATTAATATATATTTATATAAGATTTTATATTATTACATAAAATAATTATAATAAATCTAAATTTTCATATAGGAGTTTTGAGTGTTTAAGAAGAAAGTTGGGACTTTAGGTAAGGGTTTATATTGTAATCACATTTTTTATGAAAACATTTTATGTATCAAATTAAATTGTTTTAAATTATGAGTTAATTGACTCTTAAGCTTCATATATTTTTTTATACTCATGTTATTTATAGTAATACTAGAGTTCATTTCAATTCAATCCTCTTTATAACTAAAAAATACAATCTAATGTTTTTACAAAAAGATTACCTTATAAGTTATTTAAGATCGGGAAATATTTTCCACCTATTCAATGTTCTTAAAAATTATATGATCAAACATTCCATTCAAATTTAAATATGGTTTTAATGTATTGTTATAATATATATGGTTTTTTAATAAATATGTTAAAATAACCTTTTAATCATTTTGGGAATGGATCATTTTAAATTTTCATTCAAAAATTGAATAGAATGTATTATCAAATATTTAAAATTTGAATGGAATTTCATATAATCATGTTTTTTAATCACTATATAACCTAATTAACATGTCTCATGGTTTAAAAAATAAAATCATATTTTTATTTTACATGTATTTTTTTTATTTGTAAATGTTACCAAAAGAAAAAGATGTTTTCACTTGTATTTCCAATGTATATATCTTAATATTTTATAACTTTTATTAATCCATATAAATATAAATTAAAAATTCTTATAATTTAATGGGGATATTATATTAATGTTTTATAAACATTTTGTCTCTATATGGTTTATTATAATGATGTATTAATGATATTTCTAGAAAGTCATTCCACAATCCTTAGTAAATTAAACTATGATGGAATGATAAATTGTGTTATGTTATTATTGAATATATATAACTGATTTATTATTATTATAAGGGGGTTATATTATAGACAAAATAATTATTGGGTAATTTTTTATATCAAATGATGATCAAGAGTAAATTATATGATTTCCTATTCTTCTAATTGCAAACAAGACGCTTTCCAAATCTAATTAGGGTACATTAGTGATTATTCCATCCCCAAGATGGTGAAATGATTATTAGAAAAATAAGAATATGGTAGACAGGTTGTTTACCCATGTCTAAAAAGCTACATTAGTGGATATATGAATCCTAATATGTGATCAATTTCATGGTGAGTACCCTTAAAATAAGATTTTTATGATTAAATGAATTGGGATAGATCCCAATCCCCATTGGGACTCTATCCACATAGACATTATTGTTTGAAATAATTTACTCATGATATTATTTTCTATACTAATGTGCATGCAAAAAACTCATGTATTATACTTATGATATGATCTCATGGATCATGACTCATTATTGACGATTCCACAATCTTTGGACAGTTATCATTTTTTATGAAAAATATAAATTCATTGATTAATGTCTAATAATATTTGACCTCTATGGAATGATATCATAAGTTATAACTATGATATCATCAAACGAATATTATTTTATTCTCACATATGATCCTTGATTGAAATATACCATGTTTATCCATACATATAACATTAAATCATTTTATTTTATGTTTCTATTTCCCAGTGTTATGAAAAATGGTTTTAAAAAGGAAATATTTCAGAAGGGAACTATATGAGAATAATTTTTTTAATGTGATAAAGATATTTAATAAAATAATATAATTATGTATCTAGTATCCAGGGGAACTAATACATTATCGTTTCTAATAACGTATTATAGTGATATGTATGTATATTCTTTTAAAATGATGTAATATTAATGTAATATTTCTCAGGTCTCTATATATAATAATTTTGGCCAGTATAAATAACATTTGGTTTCTATTCATTGATTTCCATTTAAAAAATAAATAACAAATAAATGGCCCAAAGTGTCCCCGATCATACATACCATGTTTAGTAGACCCTAACTTACCCACATAATTTATTTTATGTAGATCAATCATGAGAGGAAGGAATATGTTTCAAAAAATATATGAAAAGATCATAAACCATGGTGATTGGTTAGGGTCCAGCAAACATGATCAAATGAATATTACTCAGTAAACAACATTGGGATAATTAGTTTGAATGAAATAAATTTATTGATTCACATCGAATGGTCATTTGAAATTTTAGGATAAAAGAAATAAGTGAAGCCTATGAATTATTTAGTTTGTAAAAGAAAGTAATGACAATAATGAATACATGGAGATTTGGATTATTGGTTATGTGGATCATGTAACCCCTAATAAGACTGATAATAAAACTACCCAAGGAATGTCACTCAGCCATATTATGTTTTTTTGTTTTCTAATAATCATCACATGACGCACCTTTAATAAATCCTTAAGATCATACAAAGCCCCAAAAAATAGATCACTTCATCATGTGAAGCCAATATGGCAAGTATAACTCTTTATATAAACCTCCATCAGAAGAGTTAATCTAATCAATTGACATTCCTATCAATAATCAATAAAAAATAAACTAAATTACATTCTAAATTAATAGTCTAAAAATGATAAAGCTTCATGAGATGGATAATAAATTGATTTTATGGTGGACGGATTATACATCTTACATGATTAGTTCAATGATATTGTATACCTAGTGGAATGTCGTGCATTATACAAAAAATCCTTTCAGAATTTCACCATCATTCTTCGAAGGACAGCAGACACATCAATTTGATCATGTGCCAACATGATCGAAAATCAATGGGAAATATAAATGTATTATAAAATAATGGATAAAATATGAAAAATGTGGTACGCTCATGTGGGGAAGAGTTACGTTGGTGTTCATACGAAAATGGTTATGAGACTTTTGTGTTCAACCTATTGATCATGTTATGGACATTTGACATGATAGCATGATCTCATGAGAGGCCTCTGATATTCCAATTGAATCTCATGAAATACCTCAAACCTATCTTCCACAATCACATGAATATATTATTTCATAATAATCCAATATTGTTCAAGACTCTTGAAAATACTAGCCTAATATTGTGGGGTCTGTTTGACATGTAAAATTGAATATAAGAATATCTTTCGCAAGCCATGGTTTCAATAAATATGGAAAATAATGAATGATCGTGTGGTCACTATTTGTCATGAAACACAAGGATGACATCCTTGATAAGCTATGGTGAGATCATGAAATATTTTTGAAGCAACACTCATTCAAACTACTCAAGCCCATTTCTATATTATATTTGATGTTTGATGTAGTGTAGATATAGTTTGGTGAGGCCTACAATGTCCTCCTTATTGGAAAAATAAATAAAATAGGATAATAAGGTGAGAGAAGACATCTAAAAGTGTAGATCCACACAATCACAAGAGTCATCCATTTGGTAAAACATAGGTAATGACTGAAGGGATCACATGGAATGCCTATATGATTAATGTGATCACTTGATTGATCACATGACGAGATTCATGTGTGGAGGATAGATTAAAAAAATGTGTTTACATATGTAGACCTATTTATGTGAAGTCTTAATAGGTGAATTCATGATGATCATTGAGGATCTTATTTGATAACAATTAAAAAATATGGTACCTATATAAGAAGGTAGAAACAATGACTTCCAATAAAATGAGTCATGTTCATAGAATGATATATTCATTAGTCATCTAAAACCAACAAGAAATTTTATCCTCATCATTTGGCAATATCCAAGAATGTCAACCAATTCACTCGATGTCCTAAAGACATGTTAGACATGTCACTCAATGTCCATTTGATATATCTTCCAATCCAAATGAATTTCTATAGACAAGTTTGAATGATATTGTAAAATACACTTGAAATTTTTTCCTTGATCATACGAAACCCTTTTATGTGTCTACATAGATCACGGGAGTGGTCTTAAGTAATGTAAAATAGACCATGTTACCATCCATATACATGTAATCTAAAAAACCTGTACATTTTCTCACATCCTCAAACATATAAGGTAGATGACCATTACATATCTATAAATTTTCATACATCTCATTAGGACAACTCAGACATGAATTCATGACATTCCAAACATATCAACCATGTCAGGAATAGAACCTTCAACATGCCAAGCATGTCTGGAAGATACCCATAGATGCATAAACCTTGTCTAGAAGACTCACTTTGACATACACCATGTAAACAATCGAATATGAACAATTTGCTGAGTTCCCCTTTACAAGGGGAGTGATATTAACATTTTGGGATAAGTAAAACATGAAACCCTACATATTTCATTCTCTCAAAACTATCTTCATATCTTTAAAAAATATCTCATGGGTCTTTCATGGTAATTATTTATCAGTAGCAATTAATGAATAAAAGAATGAATATGTGACATGCCCATATACTATGTTGTATGTCCTTATATTTTCTAATTTCCTTGGATCGTTGAACCCAAATCATCCCATCATTCCATCATATTTCCCTTTCATTCAATGGATGATTTGGGATCATATATGGGAATAGTCTTGAGTTTAGGTCTTGACCAAGCCCCTAAGTAACTTAAAACAATTGGCGGTTAGGGGTAAATTGATATTTGGGTATCCTAATTCATTATATAATAAGTATACATTCCATTAATTTTAAATGTACAATATAAAAAAAAACCCCATTACCGACATCCTAGTGTATATTTCACATATCCATATGCGAAGATACTGATCACTTGTTATCTATTGTTTATAACATAGCACATGAGTCACATGGTCTTAGGGATTTACAATAATCATATAACCAACATCGTAGACTTCCACCAATCAAGGAAGTCGTATTATGTAATCATTATTGGGTAAAATTATGTATATTACATCAATCTTGGGTTTTAATCATGGTTTAATTCCCAAAGTCCTCCCTAGATGGAAGACCATGTGGAAATAAAACAAACGGGTAACAATTTATGTCATTGACCATTAGCAGGTTGAGGGAAGATCAATGTATGATGATTTTGATTCTAGTCATATGAAAGATATGTATGATTCGATCCCAATATTTGAACTCCATACTGAAGGTCCCAAAAACACCATTAGAGAAGAGGGGTGAATAAGGGTGTCAACTCATTCTTTTGAACTGATGAATCTTTTTCCCATGTTTGTAGGAACTTGTTAAAAATGTTTGATGAGAAATTGTTGAAAAAATAACCACATGAAATGTGATGAAAAAACAATTTTACATGGTTCACCACTAAAGTTTATTTCCAAGGAGCATATTTCGAAAATTTGTTAGTCATACTAAAATCCACAAATCATCACTAGTATTGGCGTAAAAAAATTTGTCACGGTCACATTGTGCTAGGTTAACTACCATTACATGGATGTAGGGATATCACATTGTTTCTGTCATATAACTTTTTTGGATATCCCCACGTACACTGCATTGTGAAAAATATGACCTTATTTTTTGAACTAGAAGACCTATTCAATGGGTTGGAATTAAATCATTCATCCTTAACTATATGTGGATTCATCATTAAATTTCCATTTTTTTCACATAGATTAGGTTTAATATTAAATGTACTGATAGTTCATGAAATGATCCTCCGCAAACTATGTAACGCCCCGACCCCAGCTACCCAGAGTCGGTGCATTACTTCGTAACATTGGCATGATCACAAAAGATCAAGTCTCGAAAGACCGATTAGTTTAGTAGCCTTGGAGACACTAGATACATTCGTAAACGTTACATTACATCATAAAGTGAAAAACTACAATATAAAAGTCTCCATAGTCCACACTAATATCCTCTTCTGACTATCCCTGCAGGTCATTCATAAAATAATTCTTCACATCCTGGAAAATATTAAAACATTGAAAGGGGTGAGCTCAGATGCTCAGTAAGGATAACAATATTGCAGAAGCTTTCTTAAATAAACATAAACATTTAAGGCAATGTATAACTAAAACAAAATCCTTTTAAACTTGAACTTCAACATAATATGGCAAAAGTAAAATGAGATAATGCCATTCACTTCTTCACATGGATATTCTACTGGCCGAATAATCACATGCAATATCAATAACCACTTTCATAATGAGGGAATGTATAATGCCGGACATTCTGAAACATTTTGTCAAGGCCTCGGCCAAGACATCTAAAATGATTAAGGCCTCGGCCAAAACCATAAATCAAATTGGGAAAGGGCCTCGGCCAATTCCACGTCTAGTTGTCTCATGAGACCTACCGATGCATCGAGGAGCTATTGCGGGCTCCACCCATCACTTATTAAGTCCAATACATTCCTCATATGAATAGGTTTAAACATATCATAAACCATAACATAATCATATCACATAAAACATGCATAAAGGAAACATAACATTTCCACATTTCAATCACAAGATATCAATACAACACATTGTTATAATAAAAACGCTTTCAAAACCATTTTCAATACCAAAATAAAAGAAAGTTAAAACTTTGTATTTATTTTTCATTAAAAAAAGATGGCTTATAGAGGAAGCCGAAACTCAAATAATTGTCACGGCGGCGGAGAAGTCGTTGTCGCCGCATAAGTACGGAAAGAAAAACATTCCCTTTTGTCGTTTATCAAAACTCTTTGTATAAAAAGATTCCTTTTGAATAACCGTAAAAGTCAAAGGGGTTTATACACCGTATAAAAGAAAATTGTGTATAAAACCAAATATGCCTCAATGAAAGGGGATTGAGACGAAGTCCTTAAAAAGATCATTTTTAAAATAAAATAGATCTATTATGTGTATTCACTATAGGTACACATGAAGAAAGTAAAAATACAAGATAGGACATAATATTATCATGACATAATTTGAAAGTAAAAGATTAACCCAAAGAATGGAAGTTGGGTTAAGAAATTCCCTTACAAAGATCATTTTTAAAATAAAATAGATCTATTATGTGTATTCACTACAAGTACACATAAATAATGTACAAATACAGGATATGACATAATAATATCATGACATAATTTGAAAGTAGGAGATTAACCCAAAGAATGGAAATTGGGTTAAGAAGTTCCCTTACCTCGTGTCTGACATGACTCAACCGTTCTTTAACCTCCTGAATAATAAACTAGAGTTAATATATACCTTATTAAGAACCATTTTTAATTTCATTATCCTTATTATATCACTTATTACAATGATATGAACATTATGTAATTATTTAAGTTAATAACGGTCGTTTTGTCGATCTTTGGTACTTGAGTCAACAATAAGCTTCTTATAATTACAAGTTGTTTATGTGGTGAAATATCCATTATATGCAGAATTATATTCATGATTTATATGTCATATATATCTTATATATCCAGTATATACATTCTTTTATAATATTACATAACATTTAGAGGTAAGAAATGAAATGCACCGTTCATGGAGACGGTAAGCCGTACGTACGCATGAACGCTACTTTCATTTCAATTTCATATTTAATGGAACTAAATCATAATGATATAAATGTATAATATAATTCCAGTATAATATAGTGTATAATACCATTTACTCCATCCTTTATACATCCCACATATGGCATTAACGATTCAAATCACTTTGAGGGGGCGGTAGTCCGCACTTCCTAAAATGAAATTATCGCGTTTTACCCATAATGGAAATCATAAAGTAAGCCATAAATGAGAAATACAGAAGCATAAGTAAAACATAAACACATTATATATCATATATAAATATAGTGACATCTTAATGGCCACCTTTGAAGGTGTTATATGAGTGTTGAACAATCATCGTTTCGTGAGGCAGAAATTCGCCATCCACAGAAACTGTATGTTCCTTAACCATTAGATGTAGGTGTGTGTAAGTGTAGCTCGAATCCTTCTTATAACAACATCCTAGTATATTGAGTATACTGGTGTTGTTACAAAATAAATGAATAAAAAGAGTTTAGGGGGTTGGAGAAGAAAAATAAAACAAAACAACATTAGAAAATACATTACCTCAAAATCGGGTAACTCTTTTTGATTTGAGCCAAAGGCTTCCTCGGGAAGAGTTCTGCCCAAAGTGAGGATTCTAGGAGTAAGAGGGGGAAGTTGGGAGAGTATTTGGGCAGAGGTTTGCCGATCCAAATGGCTTGAAAGTGTAAATGAGGTGGGAGAGGTGGGGGCCTTTTATAAGTGGAGAGGAGGGGCACTTTTGGAAAGATTGAAATGTTACATTATTTCACAATGCTTTTCGGATTCTAAAGGTCCCACACTTATATAATTCGAGGCTAAGGTGATAAGGGTTCGAAATCTCCTCATCCAATTGGCTTTGGACAAGTGTAAGCCTTGGATTTTGCATTATCTTCCCATTTTATTTAAATCGTTAAATAATGAGGTCATCACTACATCATCATGATGTCATAAATAATTTAATTTATTTAATGTCTACAAATTAAAAAAAATACTATGATGTAGGAAATCTTTTTAGCTTTCTAATGAATATTTATAATCAAAATTTGGACTTGTGTAACCCCACTTAAAAACTGTTTTAGTAAAACAACTCATGTTTGTGTCAATTTAATTTCAACATTAAATAAATATATATTAATGTCATTTTCCAACTAAAGTGGCTCCATGGGGTCCCCAAGTTGACCCATGGGTTGTCTTGGTCGGCCATGACTCATCCAATAGGAGTAGGACAAGTGTCAAGCTCATATCATATTAATAAAACATTGTTTTTACCTTAAACTACACTAATTACCTCTAATCGCGATTAAGAACTTAAAAGTTACTATTCACCAAAAAATTATTTTGATCTCATTGAACCACATTTTACTTCTTAATGACAACCATGTATGTCGGATTTTTGAAAATCAAATCACAGAAGTGGTAATATTTCATTTAAACGAAAAATCAGTTATTTAACTACCACTTAGTGGTTTCACTATTCATCAAAAATTAAAGTTTTTCAGAATAAGGCCAAAATTTCACCCTAAGCTATAATTGATATTACGAATTCAAAAATGATGTCTATTTTACAAAATTCCAAACATATTAGTTGCATTAATTAATTTTATAATTAATTCCCGCTGTCACAACAAATAGCGTGTTTTTAAGAAACAATTTATATCAAAAGATTGGCAATTGTTTATGTCCAATTTCAATGTTAAATTAATTCTAATGACCACCATTGGATAAAATGGTAAAAATATATTCTAATTATACTCTAAAACCCCTAAATAGTATAATTTATCACTATGAATTATTTTGATTAAAAAAGTTGTTTTAAGTATTTTTCACTATTCATAAAATTTTTGAAGTTCTCAGAAAATTACAAAAAATTCAACATAGGCTAATTTCAATATTAGGAATACAAAAATGAAGTCCATTTTGAAATATAAAATTTATATAATTTTAAAAAGTGGTTATTACTATTCATAACGGCTACTTTGATTTGTCGCGATGTTTTAGAACTCGAAGTTGGGTACAATGCAAGCTATTGTATTATTGAATGAGAAGCGTATCGTGGAAGCTCGGGGTGTTACATTCTCCCCTCCTTCAATAAATTGCGTCCTCGCAATTTGATATTTTTCTTTAAAAATAAGAGGTTGAAAATAGAAAATACCTTTGTGGAAAACCCACATCGGAAATAAGGTTAATAAAATTTAGCCTTAATAAGAGGGAAAATGGAAATAAGAAAGTCACCACCAAATTATGATCTCGATAAGGAGAACATTGGTGGCAATTAAAGACATATAATTGGAGGAAAAACGTAAATATTTGTAGGGAGTGATTGAGGTCATCAATCACAATCAACTGTCAAATTGAGGGCCTCAAAGCCTTCAATCTATGTTGATTTAAAATATCATCAGTTCAACAAGACATAAGGTATTAGGATAACACATTTTTTGTTTTTATATCCCTTTACTAAAGTTTAAGAATTAATTTATTCATTGAATAAGAGATAGGTATATATATATTTATGCTTGACAATTAGTGTTTCAACCTTCAACTCATCTTTCACTCAAAAAGATAATAGAACTCAAAAATATTATTTTTATCCTAATTGAATAAGGTTCCAAATGTTAACACATACCATTTAGATTAGTAAAATTATATTGTAATAACCAGGGACTTCCTGTAGGCTAGTGGTAGGAAATAAAGGCTTGTCGCACTATGGTTGTGGGTTCGATTCCTGCAGCTTTGTCCGACGCGACGGGTTATTCCCCACCCTGCAGGTTGTCCTTTTCCTAAAAATATAGTACTATACTATTCCAAAAATAATCTTCATAAATGTTTTAACCTTAAACAATACTATCCAAAGTTCAACTTAATCCATTCCAACCTTAATAGTTATCCAAAATACTTCTGTCCAACTCACAGTCCAAATTTTATAAGGAAGGTAAACATAATGAAGATCCTTTATCCCACGTAACAACATGTGAACACCTTCATCATGTATTATTTTTAAACATACTGAATTACCATGATCCCTTATTCCTTATAGAATACTAGATATACTCCTTCTATCCAAAAATGTATACAAAACATCATTCAGTTTCAAGGAAGTTAAGTATATCCAATATAATTTATCCAAATCAATCACGTCTTATTCCAAAATCACAATCTCAGTATCAAAACCATATTATGGTTTATCTTTCTCTCAACCATATATTTTCCAAAAATTTAGCCTACTGTGGAGTCACTTTTCTTGGTTCCACACAATCTCAAGTCCTTGATGAAATAGTACTGCATTTCAATCCTTATATACTCCATAATTATTATAACCAGTACATCATTGATACAACACTCAAATTAAAAAAAAAATCATTAATAACAACATAAGAACTCTAATCATTACTCCTCATCTTTGGTAGTATCATAACTTGATTATTATCCAATAACATCATTTGGGGCATGCTCTGATGATTTGGACATTGGTTTGCGTAGTGTCCCCAATCCTTGCAGAAGAAGCATTGTACATTTGAAACCATTTTCTTACCCTTGCAGTCACGCACTTTGTGTCCTTTTTCTCTACACTTATAACAAACTCCCATTCCCTTTAGGCAAGTTCCATGATGTTTCTTCCCACAATTACCACATATTGGAAAATTCTTCTTTCCCCTCATCCCTTTATCCATCATTCTCTCTTCCATCCCTTTCGTCTCTTGCTTCGCTTCAAAGCCATAGGACTCAGAGAATTCTTTACTTATCCTATTAACACATGATACTATTTCTTCATATGTTGAGAACACATGGGAGACTATTTCCCTTCGAAATGTTGGCTTAATACCGTGAAAGATACTATCCTTCTTACTCTTTGGATCATACGTACTGCTGGAGTTCACATTCCTTCTACTGGGGGCCATTTCTATACAACGGCATAAACTATGTTAGTTTATGAATCAAAATACATAATTCCATACTTGTAAAACACTTTACATAAATTGAACTATTTATGGATATAATCCATAATCATAAAAAGAAATGTTTTCTTTGAATAAGTATGTACTCATAACCCTTCATAGTGGTTTGTACGTAAAATGAGAATTATCCTAAGCATATCCCCTGGGAGTGTCGTAACCAAGAGTGCAGCAAGGCCCGTTGTCGTGCACCAGTTCCCGTTCGAGTCTAGCTCAAAGCGGTGTTTTCGGGTTTTACCCCTAGGTACATCTGTGCCAGAGCCGCCTCTACCTGCTCGTATCCAGACAGGGATGTATTGCTCGGAAAAGTCATAACATCTCTATAATACCAAAATTCTAGGAATTTCTTCTATACTAATCCTCAAAGTCTATCTTTGGGCTATGTGCTCTAATCAGAGTTTATCTAAATCTAGCTTCCAAGGTTAGTACTAAACTGCCTCTGATACCAACTGTAACGCCCCGACCCCAGCTACCCAGAGTCGGTGCATTACTTCGTAACATTGGCATGATCGCAAAAGATCAAGTCTCGAAAGACCGATTAGTTTAGTAGCCTTGGATACACTAGATACATTCGTAAACGTTACATTACATCATAAAGTGAAAAACTACAATATAAAAGTCTCCATAGTCCACACTAATATCCTCTTCTGACTATCCCTGCAGGTCATTCATAAAATAATTCTTCACATCCTGGAAAATATTAAAACATTGAAAGGGGTGAGCTCAGATGCTCAGTAAGGATAACAATATTGCGGAAGCTTTCTTAAATAAACATAAACATTTAAGGCAATGTATAACTAAAACAAAAGCCTTTTAAACTTGAACTTCAACATAATATGGCAAAAGTAAAATGAGATAATGCCATTCACTTCTTCACATGGATATTCTACTGGCCGAATAATCACATGCAATATCAATAACCACTTTCATAATGAGGGAATGTATAATGCCAGACATTCTGCAACATTTTGTCAAGGCCTCGGCCAAGACATCTAAAATGATTAAGGCCTCGGCCAAAACCATAAATCAAATTGGGAAAGGGCCTCGGCCAATTCCACGTCTAGTTGTCTCATGAGACCTACCGATGCATCGAGGAGCTATTGCGGGCTCCACCCGTCACTTATTAAGTCCAATACATTCCTCATATGAATAGGTTTAAACATATCATAAACCATAACATAATCATATCACATAAAACATGCATAAAGGAAACATAACATTTCCACATTTCAATCACAAGATATCAATACAACACATTGTTATAATAAAAACGCTTTCAAAACCATTTTCAATACCAAAATAAAAGAAAGTTAAAACATTGTATTTATTTTTCATTAAAAAAAAGATGGCTTATAGAGGAAGCCGAAACTCAAATAATGGTCACGGCGGCGGAGAAGTCGTTGTCGCCGCATAAGTACGGAAAGAAAAACATTCCCTTTTGTCGTTTAGCAAAACTCTTTGTATAAAAAGATTCCTTTTGAATAACCGTAAAAGTCAAAGGGGTTTATACACCGTATAAAAGAAAATTGTGTATAAAACCAAATATGCCTCAATGAAAGGGGATTGAGACGAAGTCCTTAAAAAGATCATTTTTAAAATAAAATAGATCTATTATGTGTATTCACTATAGGTACACATGAAGAAAGTAAAAATACAAGACAGGACATAATATTATCATGACATAATTTGAAAGTAAAAGATTAACCCAAAGAATGGAAGTTGGGTTAAGAAATTCCCTTACAAAGAGAATTTTTAAAATAAAATAGATCTATTATGTGTATTCACTACAAGTACACATAAATAATGTACAAATACAGGATATGACATAATAATATCATGACATAATTTGAAAGTAGGAGATTAACCCAAAGAATGGAAATTGGGTTAAGAAGTTCCCTTACCTCGTGTCTGACATGACTCAACCGTTCTTTAACCTCCTGAATAATATACTAGAGTTAATATATACCTTATTAAGAACCATTTTTAATTTCATTATCCTTATTATATCACTTATTACAATGATATGAACATTATGTAATTATTTAAGTTAATAACGGTCGTTTTGTCGATCTTTGGTACTTGAGTCAACAATAAGCTTCTTATAATTACAAGTTGTTTATGTGGTGAAATATCCATTATATCCAGAATTATATTCATGATTTATATGTCATATATATCTTATATATCCAGTATATACATTCTTTTATAATATTACATAACATTTAGAGGTAAGAAATGAAATGCACCGTTCATGGAGACGGTAAGCCGTACGTACGCATGAACGCTACTTTCATTTCAATTTCATATTTAATGGAACTAAATCATAATTATATAAATGTATAATATAATTCCAGTATAATATAGTGTATAATACCATTTACTCCATTCTTTATACATCCCACATATGGCATTAACGATTCAAATCACTTTGAGGGGGCGGTAGTCCGCACTTCCTAAAATGAAATTATCGCGTTTTACCCATAATGGAAATCATAAAGTAAGCCATAAATGAGAAATACAGAAGCATAAGTAAAACATAAACACATTATATATCATATATAAATATAGTGACATCTTAATGGCCACCTTTGAAGGTGTTATATGAGTGTTGAACAATCATCGTTTCGTGAGGCAGAAATTCGCCATCCACAGAAACCGTATGTTCCTTAACCATTAGATGTAGGTGTGTGTAAGTGTAGCTCGAATCCTTCTTATAACAACATCCTAGTATATTGAGGATACTGGTGTTGTTACAAAAGAAATGAATAAAAAGAGTTTAGGGGGTTGGAGAAGAAAAATAAAACAAAACAACATTAGAAAATACATTACCTCAAAATCGGGTAACTCTTTTTGATTTGAGCCAAAGGCTTCCTCGGGAAGAGTTCTGCCCAAAGTGAGGATTCTAGGAGTAAGAGGGGGAAGTTGGGAGAGTATTTGGGCAGAGGTTTGCCGATCCAAATGGCTTGAAAGTGTAAATGAGGTGGGAGAGGTGGGGGCCTTTTATAAGTGGAGAGGAGGGGCACTTTTGGAAAGATTGAAATGTTACATTATTTCACAATGATTTTAGGATTATAAAGGTCCCACACTTATATAATTCGAGGCTAAGGTGATAAGGGTTCGAAATCTCCTCATCCAATTGGCTTTGGACATGTGTAAGCCTTGGATTTTGCATTATCTTCCCATTTTATTTAAATCGTTAAATAATGAGGTCATCACTACATCATCATGATGTCATAAATAATTTAATTTATTTAATGTCTACAAATTAAAAAAAATACTATGATGTAGGAAATCTTTTTAGCTTTCTAATGAATATTTATAATCAAAATTTGGACTTGTGTAACCCCACTTAAAAACTGTTTTAGTAAAACAACTCATGTTTGTGTCAATTTAATTTCAACATTAAATAAATATATATTAATGTCATTTTCCAACTAAAGTTGCTCCATGGGGTCCCCAAGTTGACCCATGGGTTGTCTTGGTCGGCCATGACTCATCCAATAGGAGTAGGACAAGTGTCAAGCTCATATCATATTAATAAAACATTGTTTTTACCTTAAACTACACTAATTACCTCTAATCGCGATTAAGAACTTAAAAGTTACTATTCACAAAAAAATTATTTTGATCTCATTGAACCACATTTTACTTCTTAATGACAACCATGTATGTCGGATTTTTGAAAATCAAATCACAGAAGTGGTAATATTTCATTTAAACGAAAAATCAGTTATTTAACTACCACTTAGTGGTTTCACTATTCATCAAAAATTGAAGTTTTTCAGAATAAGGCCAAAATTTCACCCTAAGCTATAATGGATATTACGAATTCAAAAATGATGTCTATTTTAAAAAATTCCAAACATATTAGTTGCATTAATTAATTTTATAATTAATTCCCGCTGTCACAACAAATAGCGTGTTTTTAAGAAACAATTTATATCAAAAGATTGGCAATTGTTTATGTCCAATTTCAATGTTAAATTAATTCTAATGACCACCATTGGATAAAATGGTAAAAATATATTCTAATTATACTCTAAAACCCCTCAATAGTATAATTTATCACTATGAATTATTTTGATTAAAAAAGTTGTTTTAAGTATTTTTCACTATTCATAAAAATTTTGAAGTTCTCAGAAAATTACAAAAAATTCAACATAGGCTAATTTCAATATTAGGAATACAAAAATGAAGTCCATTGTGAAATATAAAATTTATATAATTTTAAAAAGTGGTTATTACTATTCATAATGGCTACATTGATTTGTCGCGATGTTTTAGAACTCAAAGTTGCGTACAATGCAAGCTATTGTATTATTGAATGAGAAGCGTATCGTGGAAGCTCGGGGTGTTACAAACTATACTTCATCCACTTCATACTACCTGGAATCACGTACTTCCATACTCGACTACACACTATCCTTCTCCACATACTCCCTTACTATGCATAATGTGAATTATTCCTTCATGAACCATGCTTCTCTGCATACTGAATATGCTTCTACTCTACATACATCAAGAACTCTACTTCCTGACTTCTTCCTCAACATTTTGGATCTCCTACATGAACATATCTTCCTAAAAACCACTTCACACTTCACCAACATTCATCTAATTTCAAATCAGAACCTTCTTCATGAGGATTTATTCCTAGAGAACAATCTAGTATAAAAAAATCCTGCCATATTTTTAATCTCATCCACATATTTTAATTACCTGATTATTGTTCCTTATATAATAAAATAGATATAAAAAATCCGCTAAAAAAATATTTTCTAAATCTTTATTATTGTATCTCCTTCATCATATACCATGCTAATCCCAAAAACCACATTCACTTCATGGTCCACGTACCGACATTCTCCTAACATGATGCCTCAATTCACCAACCAATTTTCATGAATGACACTCCTTCCAATGAACCATAACTCCTTCCATATAAAGCTATAATTTTCAAAAACCATAAGTCTTCATCACAACATCCTTCACTCGGAGAACTTTTTCTCATATGCAGTTTGCATACCATTCCCACTTCAGGGCTCACAGTTCACTCTTCGTAGTACCATAATTTGTGATTTGAAAACTTTTTGAGGATCATGATTTTTGGACTGTACTTTCATTGCTGAAACTCATTTATTACCATGAAATATAATATTATATTTTGAGGCCCAAAAAAATTGAAATACACTAGGAAACTATACCACCTTCAATACTAGTCTCAGCCTCAATTGTAAGACCTCATTCCATGTAATATAATTGATAAAACAATCTATATTGACATCATACATAAATCATACTCTATTTCTTGTAAATAAAAACATTGAATTGATCACCTAAATGGTTCTTAAGTGCCCACTTATATTTCATTTCTTTGTGACACTAAATTATTTGTCCTGGACATGAACGAACAACATAGGGTTTAACTCTTATTATAAACAAGATATGAATGACACCTCAGGAAGGTTATAGACCATAATTGAAATAAAAATACACTCCCAGTATGATAAAAAACTCAAATGTGTCTTGTTATACAGATTTAATATATAAGTAGCTACCAATTTATATGAAATAATATCAAAATGATTGATATCCACTTATAAATAAAGATGGTCTAATCTATAGAACCACATTTACACATTTAAATAATAAACACCCAACCATTTATTAGGGTAACCAATCTAATAAAATTATTTTAAATATATACAGGAATATATCATACATATACAAGAGCATATGTGAGTTGGAAATAATTTAGCCACAAAAGTGTCTGATGAGCCTGACCTTCCATACTTTTGAGAAATTTGATTTACTATGTGTTGTTAGGGAGGAAACACAAAATGAACAACTTATATTTGAAATAATGAGTTTACCTTGACATGGATGTTGTAACCATTGTGACGTTATGTAGGAGATGAAAATGGTAACACTAATGTGATTTATTGTGAAACCATACTTGAACCACAAACAATCAATCATATACCCAAAATATTCAAATAGGGGATTATGGTGAACCAAAAATAAAATCATGTAATGATATAATAACTGAATCAATATAGGCATTGTACATCTTGTTTCCTAAACATATATGACCATAAAATTATAATTGAAATAAAAATGGTCAACCCAAAATTATCCTCACAAAAACATGATAATTTTTTATGAATATCGGTAATTTTTCCCCATATTTATTATGTGAGAAAATGGTAAAAGTTACATGAACATTGTAGTTAAAAATGAAAACATTTAATGAATGTTAGACCATTTTTATCCCACATTTCTTAAAGAATAAAATGTCCAAAAAGATGTGAACATCAATACTAATATATTGGTTTATTCATGTCTGGAATTTTTCCCCCACCTTCTTAAAGAAGCATACTTGCGGAACCTGATATGAACCTCGTAGTTACTAATAAATAAATGTTTTTACACATTGGTATAGTTTGTTCCCACCTACATCAGGGAATAGAAAATTTGAACCCAATGTTAACCTATCCAAAAATAATAATTATCGATTAAAAATTAATAGATCCATTTTGTTCCTCCACGCTAGAAATAAGAATGGTACTTAAAACTTGAAATCCTAAAATATTAAAATGAAACCAGGGTTACCACAAAATAAGACCTTCTTACAATTGGAAGTATATGTGAGAAAAATTGTTAATCCAAGAACAACAAAGTAAAATTTGGTTGTCATAAATATTTAATTAATAATGATTCACACTTTTACTAATTCACTGATTTATTACCTTGTTAGTTATTGAATTTGTTAATAAATAATTATATATTACAAACATATTGACCCGGGATCAGGTCTTCATTAACTAAAATTTTTGGAACCTCATTTTTAGAAGTAACCAGTATGGGTTGTAAAACATCCTCACCCAAACGATGACATCATATTTGGGTGGGGGACGTGATAGTTCTATAATACCAAAAACATGGTATAATCCTAAATATCAAGGTTTCATATAGATTTTTCCAATTATAGAATCTGAAAAGTTTGTATAATTTAGGTAATGTTGTAATGGTGCTAGTGGAACTATCAACACCCCTAATCACATAGAAAGATTATCCATCGGTAACGGACATAAGAAACTCCCTTATATTATGAATTTGTATCAAGCATTAAACTAAAAAACCATTTGGATTTAAGTGTATTCCAGTAGGACTCTTATTAACTTCCACCACTCGTGTCATCATGACAATGTCCCTTATTTTCCTACTTGGAGAACAACTTGAAAACTTTCCACCCTAGACACTCTTGCATGGGTAAAAAATGTATTTAATTTAATGAAGATATATAGATAATTGATAAAGTTATTATTTTCTATATTCCATTGCCTAATTAAATTGGGACATTATCTCAGTAACTTATGATTAGGCTCGTATACCTACTCACATAGATCAAGTATGCATTCATTTTCTTGTAACAAGCATTGGGGTGGCACAGATCCCATCCCGTATGTATGCAGCCCGTCCAAATAGTTGAATAGAAAATTGATAATATGATTGATATTATATCCATTCTCCAATTTAAGGCATATAATTTTATTATATGGATACCAAAAATGATTATGCCTAAAGTCCGGAACAATCATATAAAAATTTTCACTACATTATAGAAATAGAATAAGATCTACTTCTACAAATTCTGGATCTATTACAGATACATTGATAGACAAATATCCTTATAAAAATACACAAATAACCGTATCGACATGATTAGTAAAAATATTTGGCCACTCTAGAGATGGGGAACATTGTTTCTCTTATCCATGTTGATTGTCAACATATTTTGGAAAATAATATGGAAAGGGACCAGGCTCAAATCAATATTCTGACTGGGGATAAGCACCTTCATTCGACACATGCTTTATGATAGAACAAATTTTTATTGAAAAACTAAATAATCATACTCCAAAAGAATATTACTCGGCTTTTATCCCCACTCTAACCATGGATTGTTAGTAAAATGTGGAAATCAACATAATGAATTCCCATATCCCTATTGACGATGCTACTTGACATACTACAGTATCATAAAGAAGGAAAAACTGTATCCTTACATCTTCTAATAAATGGCTACCAAAACATCATTCAAAGGCTATATAAGTGGTGCCACATATCCCTTCTCCTATTATAGAGGTCAATTGTCATATTTCGATCTGGAATGACTATTTGATCCAAACTCATACCCCAAATTCAGCATGGAATGAATGGAATATTTTTTCATCAGTCCAGGGGTAGGATAATATTCCATTTTATGATATAGAAGTTCACTAGAAAACTGGATATGATTTGTAGAATTGGGATCCTATCCCTGTAATAATTGATGGTTATCATCATATTTCAAAAACTATCATGCAATAAGTTTATATCCCAGTACAACCCCAAAAGGTATGTTAACGTATTTCATCCATAATAATACATTTCATATCATTAATATCATCAACGATAGTGTCCTTGTGCATAAAAGAAACATACATGGAACAACTTAAAGGCCCATTGACTCCTCAATAGAAGTTTAAGGCAATCACTACCTTGATTTTTCTTCTCACTGTTGTGATGAGATTGACCATGGGGTCTGTAATCCTAATTTCCATTATAGATATCCACTCTATTTTAATATCTCTCACGTATAATGAAATCTTTCAATTTATTAGAATCATTCATATATATAAGTTCTCAGAACCAAGACACATTTATATATAAAGGTACTAAAACATTAGGATTAACCATATATAGTTCCCCATAAACTATCATTAGCACATAACCATGGTCTATAGGTGACCTAAATAAGAAACCAATATGGTATCTCAAGGTGGATGCATATAATTCAGATGAATAGTACGGTAATAAGGTCATATGGATAATGATAGCTTGAAATAATACTCCAGCCATGATCTTGACCATTACCATCTTTTACTATGATATCCCATATGATATATAGAAGGAGTTCATGCCTTACCTACCCCATAAAATGTTATAAACTCATCAGTGGTTTAAGTATAGTCACCACCCCTATCAAAGATATGAGGGTCACCTTCAAACCATAAACACGCTATGATGTAAAATGGAATTTGATGCACTATTTATGGCCTATAACCCAAAATTAGAATGTTATAGTGAAAATATACATCATAGATTCCAATATTTAACAACAAATATTCGTTAAATTTTCATAAAATTTTCATCCGATAGATGAATATAAGGATAGTGAAATTATATTGAATTTCACATTAGCTCATTCTCAGAAAAATAGAACTCCTCAGATATGGAATCATGAAATTCCATTTACATAGAATATATTAGTAGACATATTAACACATGATATAGCTTTTAAATAACATGATACATCATAAATTTTATAACATAATGAAATCATAAATACAGGGAAAGAGCTTCCAAAAAAATTCTTAAATGGGACCCTTGAAAAAAATTGATTGTACTTCAGAAACTACTGTAGATGTTATGGTCTACCTGAAATATTACCAATATTAAACGAATCAAATTGTAAGTATCCATTACACTTGGCTCACATAATATTATAATTTCACTAGATAAAACGAATAACAAAATAATCTATTATAGAATAAATCCAAGAGAAATCACATCCCACATAGATGGTAAATTCATACCACCACCACGACCCATAAGGTCCTAAAACCCTGCGAAGACCCAATAAATAACAATAATGACTAAAATCCAACCACATATCAAAGGTCTTGGGGTATTTTTATCTCAATATTCACCACCATGATCATCATACCCTAAGTGGATCCTTTGAAATTCAACTACAGTTGAAGATCTACCCAATCACATAAATATTGGGGAATTTATATCTCAACTTCCATCTCAAGAGAAATCATATCCATTACTGGAATCATTAAATCCTTAATGAAAGTATTGAAAGGTTCTAATATTATCATTGAATCATCCCCAACCCACATGGGTGGGGGAATTCTATCATTATCAATAAACCAAAATGATGTCGCCTTCTATAGGTATGGAGATAAATATCAATATTGAGAATCCCATACAATTCTCGCAACACAAGACATACAAATTCTATTTAGGTCATGTTTATCAAGCATGACCAAAAACTCCATTAATTCCACTATTCATATAATAAGATAGGAGGAATGTAAAAGAATGACAATAAATCCTTATAAGGCTCATAATCCAAAATGGTCGAATATGTCTAGGGGTCAGAGAAATGACCCTGATCAACCCCTTATTGAGGGATTAAGAAGTGCAGATTAATCCTGTTATGGGAGTGTAATGGGATAAATACGATTACCCAATACAACTCAGTGTATTTTTTCACTGTAGATACAACAAACAATTTGGCCCAAGAGGCAAGTTCATAGGGATGAAATACAAAACAGTACCTCTATTGGTAGAAATATGTTTAAAAAACATAGGTATAATTTAGGTTTAATCTAAGAAGAATCCTAAGCATAGAACCAATGAATTAAAAATTTACACCTACATGGTGGAACATTTCCATTAATATTGGGAAATGTCTGGTTGCATCCCACTCACCACCCATAGGAGCCAAATTTCCCTTTTAAATAAATTTTTGACATAATATGGCAATGATATATAGAATATAAATATACATAATGAGATAAAACTAAACAGAATTATACACATACTAGAATTATCTCCCTACTAAAATTAATCTATCTCCACCTACATATTAGGATTGAGATGATCTACCTATAAGATATGAAATTGAAAATAATTCTATTTCTAGATCTAGGAAACTGGTTGACATCAATGAGGATGTTTAGGTTGATGGGGATATTCGTCCACTGCAGTAAATATCACTTCCTCTCTAGGGTGATCATTCCATCTAAGAAAATATATATGATCATTGAGATATGAAAATGGGTCCAACACATCATGTTTAATCCACTCTCTAATGAAAATAGATAGTCCTAAAAATTATACCTATAGAACTCATTAAATATATTGAATACGTGGAGTAATATTTGAAATAGATAGATTGGTGGAGTACCCCCTATTTAGCAAATAATTAGAAATATATCAAATGGGAGGATAAAAAATTTTCCCCACCTAATTTAAGAAATCATTTATTCTCAAAATTTGATGGCATCAGTGATCCATAATCGTACTTCACACACATTGTGTCCTGATGTGGCACGATGATGGATCCATGAGATTATAAGACTGTGACTAAACTGAGATATCTTGTTAATAACCTGATAAGGACAACATTTATTTAGTATATCAATTGTGAAAAAGGATCTATTGTGGTATGGGACAACTTTCTTCCTCAGTTCCATATTTAATTCAGCTCCACGTAATGGGAAAATAAATTTTACCTCACAAACTATAGACATTATAAATTTGATTGGGTTTGTGAATTAATTCCCAAATGCAAAGGATTAACCAATTCAATTAATATCTCTATTTTATAAGTGAAACAACTGGACTCTGTAATGAAAATATCTTGGATGAGATGAAAATATATTTTATTGTGATGAGGAATACAATAATATTTCATGTGTATAAATAAATTTCACAAAACATATAATATTAAATTTAGTGTACATAGGATAAATCAAGATATGTTCCTTTGGTATAGGGAAAATGTCATATTATGATAGAAAAAATACACTTTTACCCTCAAACTACTAACATTTCATGTTCAAGAACGTATGAAGACCATAAATAATTTACTACTCCCCATAGAGTGGAATAAGAAATAAAATATGACTAGGATTGATGAAAAAAGTCATATGGGATTCCTAAAATTTGAGAAATGAAAGAATTCTTATTATTACTTCCAAAATTTGTAGGTCCTTGTTTATTTATTTATAATTATGGAAAATAACATATTCATGATATTATAAAATAGGACCCACAATGATGTAAACCTCACTATATAACCTGAAAACATCCATTTCCATATGTTTTAGGGTCACACCATTGTCGTAAAATATGTTCTATATCATATGGTAGATTATATATATGTTACACTAGAGAAATCCCAATCATAGTTGACTTGTGTTACTATTGCCCAATTTGAATAAGAGGGTGACTGGAATGAATTTCGGGCCATGCATGGACATATTTTCATTAACTAGATGAATGGAAATATAGATGAATGAGCTAATTCCATACGTAGAGTATATATTTTTTTATAAAATGATCATGGTATACATGGTGGTGTCATTAAATAAACCCCTTGATGTAGTTATTATCATCGTAAATAGGAAAAATCATAAGATAACAAGTCATATACAACAACTGCACAATCGTTAACTCTTACAGAATTCTTTCCTTCAAATTATTGATAATGTGAACGACCCCACTGAATGAAACCCTCATGAAATGAAGAGATACTTTTTTGTTCAGTTGATTTATTTAACATATCCCTTTTTGTGATTAAAACTCATTTGAGCATGAATTCTTGATACTAGATTAGGGAGATGGATGTTGATGTCGTAGTAGCTGAGCATATAGTGGATGGTATTGTCTTGGTGGATCCCAATATTTCTACCACATCACCACAAAATCTATATACATAATAGAGAACTGTGGGAGATAACTTCGGTAATCTAAATAGAACCACATAGAAGACTTATATCCCTCATGCATTTGTTCACACCCAGTCAATATATATGACTGACTGGTTGGGGTATAAATATCTGATCATCCCAAAAAAAGGGTAAGAATGGCGTGAAGTATTCCATTGGTAGAAGATTGTCAATAAATCTATATAGAAACACCCTAACCATCTACCTCAAACAACTCAACTATCAAGAAACAAAATAGTGAGAAACCATTACATAGAAAGAAAAAACATGTTACACACTTTTATAAAATTATAATTTTTTTGTAGTTTCTCGCCCTAAATATTAATTATTTATGCTCTTCATATTCAAAAATAACACAGTGACGCACTCATCAAGTCCCTCCACATTCACTATTATTTTGATGGAGATGTAAATTTGGAGAAGGTTTAAATAGTAGATACTATGCCATTTCAATGTCATATCATTAAATTATTTATAGAAAAATATCATGAAGGTGTCATCTAGTGACATATCATAGCACATTGTGCCTCATGAAAACTCGATAATATCAATATCTAAAGGTCTCAGGTTGAAAATGTTTATGGGATCTCCATCATCATAATTTGAACCCTACACCCATTGGGATACAGAATTGTGGAAATATATATGACAAATGAAACAATTTAATGTTATGTTAAGATTCAGAAATATCCTACTTGTAAGATCATTATTGAATATTAATTATAGGATCTTTCATATATCATATAGATCATTCTTATCAATTCTGAAACAACAAATAATATCTTATTTGAAATTCCTTGTCCTTATTGACACATAGTGGTGCCTCCAACAATTCATCAATTCATGAAATACCCTATCTAGGGAAATTTTGGAATACTATATATGGACATCACAACATTTTATTTTGGTAAATAAATATATTTCGAGGTATGTTTTTACCAGAAGAATGGAAAACAACAAATTTTGGATGATGATATGCGATTGAAGACCAAAATGACATGGGTAATTCCAAGGTGAATCCCTGGAGCATGCTCTTGAAATATTATATGCTACACATAAACCAGATTATGGTAAAAAAAACATAATCACATTAAGCTATTGTGAACAAGAAACGTCATTGGATCTTATCAATGTGACAATAATCACATAAGCTAATGCCGACTTAGTGGAAGTAGATCAAGATAATTCTTTATTAGGACCCAATAATTCTGTAAAGACCCGTAAAATTCAAGGGAAATTTTTTCTTAATTTTCTTTGAAATTTACAAGAGCGCGGTTTCTGACGGCACCTGATTCCGAGGCCCAGAGTGCCCGGAATCAATATCCGAAGTTTGGCTCGGGTACGTTCAGTGAACGAACGAGCGAGAATTTCTAACTTTTGATACGGTGCTCGGAATTGAAATCTGAGGGCACCAATTAACTCGCAGCGCCGATATTCGATTAAGGAGACCTTTTCCGAAGTTGCGTTTATTGCGGGACGAAAGTTATAGATTTGGGAGAAATTATAAGAAGTTAAATAAAAATGTGGAAACACTTTTTATTTTTATCTTGTTGGTTAAATCCTCTCAAAGGAAGTTAGGGGTGGGACCCACACCCACATAACCTCCCTTGAGAGGATTAAGTGTGGTGGGGCCCACATGAACCCTAACTTTTCATCTTCTCTCAAAACTCCCTTTAACCCCTCTTTAAATGACATGACAACTTGTTATTTATTTTGGAGTTATTTCTTTTTGAATTTCAAACCTTTGAAATTCAATTTGTTATGTGTGTGAATAAAATAAGACTCTAGCTTATTTTATTTGGTTAGATTTCTCTAGCCTTCTTGAGAGGATTTGGGAGCTCCTCCTTCTTCATCAAACATTGATGAAGAACGCGAAGAACCCTCGAGCTCCGACGAAGAATGCTGCTCCTCTCTTCTTCGTAGCCGGTTGTCTCCGAAGATCGACGACGTCTTCCGTGTCAACGAAAGGGAACGACGCTTCCTCCTCAGACTTCCTTCGTCGGCTTAAGAAGATTCGCCAACGACGTACCTCTTCGGACGTACCTCTTCGTCAACGGAATTGACGAACGATTACCGCGATGCCCGACCTCCGCGACGTTGTCTTCCGCGGGTCGTTGACGATCATCGATCTTGAACCAAGGTAGGGGTTGTTGTTGATTATTTATTTATTCTCATTCTTGGTTCAAGCTTGACAATTTTGAGGTTTATTGTTAAGTTTTATTGACTAACGAGAGGGGGGGGGGACCGCACAAACACGGCCGAATCCCCCCTCCTCTGTTCTTGATTATTATTTCCTTGCGGATGAACGAGATGGCGTGGTGCCGTCGCACCACGCGGAAATTCGCACGGCTTTATTGCACGACGTCGTCGCGCCGCGCCGTGGAAGGATCATCATGAACGCTACGCCGTCGCGCAACATCAAAGAAAACCGAAGGCACCACGGCCGGAGCGGGGCCGCGGCGGAGGGGTGAGGTGTCGTCGCACCTCGCCGGATGACGAACACCGCGGCCGGTTCCGGGCCGCGGCGAAACGGGAAGATCGGCGGCTAACCGGGCCGCCGGTGTCGGAAGCCGGAAGGAGGACCGGCCTTGCCGGTCCCGTTGAGGAAGGACCGGCCGGCCATGTCGGGCCGGCCGGAAGAGAGGTGCTGGGGGAATTAATTCCCCCGGATGGCAACTAGAAGGCCCCCCCACGTGAGGGGGGGGGACCGGTTTCACAAAGGGGGGACTGCGCCGCCGCGCCGCCGGCCGGGCTGGGTCGGACAAGGGTCGGGTCGACCCGGTTCGGGCCGAACCAGGGGGGGGTCGGGCCGGGTCGGCGCGGACCCGGACCCCCTGTTTTCGAAACAACTTCGGTCTTTTGGCCATAACATGAGCCACAGACCTCCGATTGACAAACAGTCAGCGGAAATGCGAACCTTGGATCGAGACGGTCGTTTCGGTATATCGCACTCAATGTTTCGGAATACTTTGCTTTCGGCCGGGTTGGTTCGTTTACAAAACCAACCAGGCCTTCGGAGCGGAAACGCTCATATCTTGAGCTACGGACGTCCGATTGACGTGCCGTCAGTTTTGTTGTGTTCCTCTTAGTGAGACGGATCTTTTGGCATACTCTTCCCGAGGTTTGGATGCAGGTGGAGTACGATCGGGTTGGTTTTGCCTTAAAAACCAACCGGGCCCCTCGGACGAAAAAGCCAATAACTCTCAGACCGGGCGTCCGATCGACGCGCCGTCTATTGCGTTGAGTTCCTGTTGACGATACGGAACTTTTGGAAACATCAACTATGGACTTTGGGACAGTTGATGTATCAGCCCCTCGGCTCGTGGAGCGGACCCTCCTGAACGAGCTTGCTTTGTGCGGGAACCCTAGTGCTGGCTCCGACTGCGACTGCGACTGCTACTGCTACTGCTACTGCTACTGTGACTGCGACGACGACAGTACAGAGATCCTGTGTGGATTCGACGATGACTAAAACACTCAGCGATCCTACGTGGATCAGGGCTACAGGTCCTGTGTGGGCCCGATCCTGTGTGGGTCCGATCCCGTGTGGGTCCTTGCTCTCAGCCGTCCTGTGTGAACCAGCGCCTACCGGTCCGTTGTGGGCCCGATCCTGTGTGGGTCTTTTGCGGGGGTTAGGTACCTATCGATCCTTCGTGGGTCAGACGACTTAGATGGATCAGAGTTCATCTTTATCGTCTTTTGAAGAAGTATACCTGTGTGAGATGAATCCTGTTACTTTCCTGTGTGGATTGTGTTGTGCTATCCTGTGTGGATTTCGTTTGCTTTCCTGTGTGGAATACGTTTACTTTCCTGTGTGGACTGAGTTGTACTTGGGCTCGGAGGTTGGAGCGTATTGGAATTGATGACTTAGGTATATTTAGGGGTATATACCTAAGTAGTGTCGGTTGTTGCTTCGTGTTTTTATCTTCCCTTGTGGTTTATCCTTTGTGGATTTTTGGAGACCTTCGGGGGTATCGGGGTCCCTACTGAGTAGCTTATACTCACCCCTGCACGGGCTATGCCTGCACTACGTTGTGTTGGTTGCAGACGACGGACAACATTGATCATGGCTGAGGCTTGTAGATCAGGACGGTACCTGGAGGTGGACCACTGGGCGGGACGTGTTCGGAGCGGACGGCGGGACCTGAGGAGCAGTGGAGCTATCTATACCCAACCTTCAGGTGGGATTTCCAGTGGACAGCTCAGTGTATCAGCTTTTACTTTACAGTTTCTGTTTTCCCTTTCGAGTTGTACTTTACTTTCAGTTTGGGTTTGTATACTGGCCTATTTACTTTTCCGCACTTTCAGTTGTACTCTGTTTCCACTTAGTGTTTACTTTACGCTTGCTCACTCTGTGATGTTTGTTTACTTTTCAAAGGCAATGCCTTCCCTTTTTACTGGGATTTACGCCTTGGTGCTAGTCGCCAGCCCCTGGCCTATGGAAGGCGGGCTTGGGGTATTCACGGAACGGGCCCCGAGGGCGGGTCTTGACAAATTGGTATCAGAGGAGTTCGGTTCTACCGCGAACTCTAATCTTTTCTATGTGAAGCAATAATGTTTAGCGTATTGAGTGTGGTTATCTGTCCAGGGAGTCCAGTTTTGGTGCGGCGGCCGACGTATCTGTACACCAGGACCCTGACTTCTGATTTCCGACTTAATGCATGAAAACATTGATTGTGTGTGTGTTTCAAAGGTTTCTTTGTGATTACTTTATATCAGCTCACCAGGTATACTGTTCTGACCGTGGCGCACCTGTTTCCTTTTTAGGATGGCCCCACGACGGCAGCCAGCTAGGGTTCCGAGAGTCGAGTGTGATGACAGCCCACTGAGCGACGAGGCTTCGGTGCATGACCCTTTTTCAGTAGTGGCACCGGCGGTAGCTCTACCCGTCGAGCCACCGATACTTCCAGCACCAGCCGCTGACGATGCACGTCGCCTCAGCGCACTGCATGAGTTTTAGCGCCAGCGACCACCCAGGTTTCGTGGGGAGACAGATCCCCAGGCAGCCGAGGACTAGCTGGAGGCAGTGGTACGTGTGTTTAGGCTAGTGAGGACACCAACAGACCTCATGGTGATCCTCACTACGAGCCTACTACACGCAAAAGCAGGACGATGATGGATCTTGATTCTCTAGGTTCACGATGAGGCATCTCTTCTATGGACGGACTTTGAGATCCTCTTCCACTCGGAGTTCATCCCAGCCACCCTTCGTGCGGTGCGTATCCAGGAGCTTCTTCAGCTGCGGCATGGCAGCATGACTGTCGCTCAGTACTCGGCGAGATTTACCGATCTCTCGCGCTACTCGACTGACATGGTACGAGACCCATTCTTCCGGGCTCGGACCTTCGAGCAAGGTTTGAGACACGAGATCAGGGCATCGCTGATCTCCCTCAGCATACCGACTCAGACAGGAGTACTGGAGCAGGCCCTTTTGATCGAGAGCTTCCTTGCTGAGTCTACACCAGCGCCGAGACCCACCGTAGGGCATCACGTGGAAGAGTCTTCTGCGGCTGGCAGTCGACGGATGACTCAGGGGTCCAGGCAGACCAGACCTTCAGGCAGACGACCTCAGGACACTGTCACAGCAGTGCGGGGCACACAACGAGGAGCCTGTATTTCGAGAGGCATACAATGCTACTCATGCGGTGGGCAGGGCCACATGTCTCGTGACTGCCCGACCTGCCATGCAGAGGAGCAGCTGACGGTTGAGGAACCACCTAGACAGAGGCAGAGGTTCGACCGTGGCGGTCCGCAGGGAGGAGGCGGACGAGGCAGAGGAGCTGGACGAGCAGCAGGTGGTGGGAGACGCTTTGAGACTCTACCACCACCACCACCAGGAGGTCCACCCCGACCTCAGGGGAGAGCACAACTTCAGGCAGCTGAAGCTTACGATCATGGAGCTCCGGAAGCGGGTGGACTAGTGTGGGACTAGCTCCAGGCATATAGGCCTTTTCACATAATGCCTCTAGCTTCGTAGTTTGTGTTTACTTGTGTCCTTGTTCTTTATGTTGAAGTAATAAAAGATACTTGCCTTGGTGACTTTTGTTTTCTTGTCTTTTGTTAGTTTTTACTAAGAGGTGCCGGTTAGAAACTGTTGACTTGACCCTCACATGCGAGATTCTTACTGGAGGAAACCTAGTGACCACACACTGATGCCGACAGTGTGACTCAACCCTTGGAGGTGAGAGTAACAGTTGGATCTCTTGGTAGCAGCGTTGAGGCCTTACAACGTCATCCATGACATGAATTAACTAATCATGACGGGATTGACCGTATTAGGCAAGGAACGTGGTTCATCTAGGGAATGATACCAGATTTCACTTTTCGGAAAAGGATAAATCTTTGCAGCTTTGTCGTACGTTAAGGAGAAAGGGGAACGTAGTAGCTGATGCCCTCAGCAGGAGAACATGCATTCAGCTACTTGAGGAGGCGATGGAGCATCTAGTCTCTTTGCAGATATCCTTTCTGGATAGAGATGGAGCATCCTTCCTCCAGTCTCTCACAGTCACCCCTCCTCTACTACAGCGAGTCAGAGGGGCACAACGTGAGGACGCTGACTGTGAGACACGGCGTGCACAGATATCCTCGGGATAGGCACCTGATTGTTTATCCCTTGGAGAATAGCACGACATCTTTTTCAGATGACGTACCATGGTACCAGTCGCTTTTCGAGAGGAAGTGCTGAGAGAGTTTCACACTTCTCCTTTGACAGTACATCCTGGAGTGGCGAAGATGTACCAGGATCTCAGACGACAGCACTGGTGGCCGGGCATGAAGAAGGCAGTAGTAGAGTTTCTTTCTCGATGCCTCACCTGCCAGCAGGTGAAGGTGGAGCATCAGGTACCAGCAGGCTTGGTACATCCCTTGGAGGTCCCGGAGTAGAAGTGGGACGACATATCTATGGACTTCCTGACTGGACTTCCACGCACTTCCAGAGGTCACGACTCCATCTGGGTGATTGTTGACCGACTCACCAAATCGGCACACTTCTTACCCATCAGAGAGAAGGGCTCAGTGGAGAGCTTGAGACGTCTCTACGTTCAGGAGATTGTGCGACTCCACGGCGTGCCATCATATATCGTCTCCGATCGAGATGCTCGCCTTACTTCCCGGATTTAGAAGGGGTTACAGGAGGCGTTCAGGACACAGCTACGTCTGAGCACAGCCTTTCACCCTTAGACGGATGGTCAGACAGAGAGGACCATTCAGACTCTCGAGGACATGCTCCGCGCATGTGTCCTCGACTTTGGTCGTAGCTGGGAGGACCACCTACCCTTGGTGGAGTTTGCGTACAAAAACAGCTACCACTCCACCATCGGGATGGCACCGTACGAGGCGTTGTACGGCCGACCTTGTAGATCTTCTTTGTGCTGGACAGACCCTGGGGAGTCAGCACTTGTGGGACCGGAGATGGTCCATGCCACGACAGTGAAGGTCCAGGTCATCTAGGAGCGGATGAGGACAACTAGGAGCCGACAGAAGTCATACGCTGACAGGAGGCGGAGGTCACTGGAGTTCGAGGATGGAGACCACGTCTTCTTGCGGGTCTCACCTCGACGTGGTATTCGGAGATTTGGTCGTGGCGAAAAGTTATCTCCGCGCTTCATCAGACCCTTCCAGGTCCTCAGCAGGATTGGTGAAGTGGCTTATCGCCTGGCTCTACCACCTCAGTTTCACCGGGTGCACGACGTCTTCCAGGTATCTCAGTTGAGGAGATACGTGCATGACCCGACACACATCATTGACCATGGAAAGCTTGACGTTGACGATGGGGCGACTTTTACGGAGGTCCCGATGGAGATAGAGGATCGACAGGACCGGGTCCTACGTGGGCGATCGATTCCTCTTGTGCGCATCAGATGGCAGCATGGGAACCTCTAGGAGAGCACATGGGAGCGGGAGGCTCAGATGCGTGCTTAGTACCCTCATTTGTTCTCCTAGTTTTTGTTGTATCTATATGGGGACGTAAAGCCCTGAGGTGGGAGTAATGTAAAGACCCGTAAAATTCAAGGGAAATTTTTTCTTAATTTTCTTTGGAATTTTACAAGAGCGCGGTTTCTGACGGAACCTAATTCCGAGGCCCGGAGTGCCCGGAATCAATTTCCGAAGTTTGGCTCGAGTAGGTTCAGTGAACGAACGAGCGGGAATTTCTAACATTTGATCTGGTGCTCGGAATTGAAATCCGAGGGCACCAATGAACTCGCAGCACCGATATTCGCTTAAGGAGACTTTTTCCGAAGTTGCGTTTGTTGCGGGACAAAAGTTAGATTTGGGAGAAATTATAAGAAGTTAAATAAAAATGTGGAAACACTTTTTATTTTTCTCTTGTTGGTTAACTCCTCTCAAAGGAAGTTAGGGGTGGTGCCCACAACCACTTAACATCCCTTGAGAGGATTAAGTGTGGTGGGGCCCACACGAACCCTAACTTTTCATCTTCTTTAAAAACTCCCTTTAACCCCTCTTTAAATGACTTGATAACTTGTTATTTATTTTGGAGTTATTTCTTTTTGAATTTCAAACCTTTGAAATTCAATTTGTTAAGTGTGTGAATAAAATAAGACTCTAGCTTATTTTATTTGGTCAGATTTCTCTAGCCTTCTTGAGAGGATTTGGGAGCTCCTCCTTCTTCATCAAACTTTGACGAAGAACGCGAAGAACCTTCGAGCTCCGACGAAGAACGCCGCTCCTCTCTTCTTCGTAGCCGGTTGTCTCCGAAGATCGACGACGTCTTCCGTGTCAACGAAAGGGAACGCCGCTTCCTCCTCGGACTTCCTTCGTCGGCTTACGAAGATTTTCCAATGACGTACCTCTTCAGACGTACCTCTTCGTCAACGGATTTAACGAACGATAACCGCGACGCCCGACCTCCGCGATGTTGTCTTTCGCGGGTCGTTGACGATCATTGATCTTGAACCAAGGTAGGTGTTTTTGTTGATTATTTATTTATTCTCATTCTTTGTTCTAGCTTGACAATTTTGAGGTTTATTGTTATGTGTTATCGACTAACGAGAGGGGGGGGGGGGGGGTGGGCGGACCGCACAAACACGGCTGAATCCCCCCTCCTCTATTATTGAATATTATTTCCTTGCGGATGAACGAGATGGCGTGTTGTCGTCGCACCATGCGGAAATTCGCACGGTTTTATTGTGCGACGCCGTCGCGCCGCTTCGATGAAAACCGAAGGCGCCGCGGCTGGAGCATGGTCGCGGCGGAGGGGTGCGGTGTCGTCGCACCGCGCCGGACGACGAACACCGCGGCCGGTACCGGGCCGCGGCGAAACGGGAAGACCGGCGGCTAACCGGGCTGCCGGTGTCAGAAGCCGGAAGGGGGACCGGCCTTGCCGGTCCCGTTGAGGAAGGACCGGCCGGCCATGTCGGGTCGGCCGGAAGAGAGGTGCCCGGGGAATTAATTCCCCCAGCTGACAACTAGAAGGCCCCCCCACGTGAGGGGGGGGGGACCAGTTTCACAAAGGGGGGGCAGCGCCCCCCCCCCCCCCCCCGTTTTTCCAAAACGGCAGGCCCACACGAAGGGGGGTCGTTGATTGACAAAAAGGGCGTGGCATGATGCCGCACCGCCAGCTAAGAAGAAGTGGGGGCCTTTCCCCCCGCGCGTGGCACCATGCGGCGCCAGGCCGCGCCGCCGTGCCGGACCACGCCGCCGTGCCGGACCGCGCCGCTGTGCCGGACCGCGCCGCCGCGCCGCCGTGCCAGACCGCGCCGCCGCGCCAGACCGCGCCGCGGCGCCAGACCGCGCCGCGGCGCCAGACCGCGCCGTCGCGCCGCCGGTCGGGCCGGGTCGGACCCGGGGCGGGTCGACCCGGTTCGGGTCGAACCGGTTCGGGCCGACCCGGTTCGGGCCGACCCGGGGGGGGGGGGGTCGGGCCGGGTCAGCCCGGACCCGGACCCCCCGTTTTCGAAACAACTTCGGTCTTTTGGCCATAACACGAGCCACGGACCTCCGATTGATGAACCGTCAGCGGAAATGCGAACCTTGGATCGAGACGGTCATTTCAGTATATCGCACTCAAAGTTTCAGAATACTTTGAGTTCGGCCGGGTTGGTTCGTTCACGAAACCAACCTGGCCTTCGGAGCGGAAACTCTCATATCATGAGCTACGGACGTCCGATTGACGTTCCTTCAGTTTTGTTGTGTTCCTATTTGTGAGACGGATCTTTTGACATACTCCGCCCGAGGTTTGGACGCAGGTGGAGTACGGTCGGGTTGGTTTTGCCTTAAAAACCAACCGGGCCCCTGGGATGAAAAGGCCAATAACTCTCAGACCGGGCGTCCGATCGACGCGCCGTCTGTTGCATTGAGTTCCTGTTGACGATACGGAACTTTTGGAAACATCAGCTCTAGACTTTGTGACAGTTGATGTATCAGCCCCTCGGCTCGTGGAGCGGACCCTCCCGAACGAGCTTGCTATGTGCGGGAACCCTAGTGCTGGCTCCGACTGCGACTGCGACTGCTACTGCTACTGCTACTGCTACTGCTACTGCTACTGCTACTGTGACTGCGACGACGACAGTACAGAGATCCTGTGTGGATTCGACGACGACTACAACACTCAGCGATCCTACGTGGATCAGTGCTACAGGTCCTGTGTGGGCCCGATCCTGTGTGGGTCCGATCCTGTGTGGGTCCTTGCGCTCAGCGGTCCTGTGTGAACCAGCGCCTACAGGTCCTATGTGGGCCCGATCCTGTGTGGGTCTTTTGCGGGGGTTAGTTACCTATCGATCCTTCGTGGGTCCGATGACTTAGATGGATCATAGATCATCTTTATCGTCCTTTGAAGAAGTATACATGTGTGAGCTGAATCCTGTTACATTCCTGTGTGGATTGTGTTGTGCTATCCTGTGTGGATTTCGTTTTCTTTCTTGTGTGGAATACGTTTACTTTCCTGTGTGGACTGAGTTGTACTTGGGCTCGGAGGTTGGAGCGTATTGGAATTGATGAGTTAGGTATATGTATGGGTATATACCTAAGCAGTGTCGGTTGTTACTTCGTGTTTGTATCTTCCCTTTTGGTTTATCCTTTGTGGATTTTTGGAGACCTTCGGGGGTCTCGGGGTCCCTACTGAGTAGCTTATACTCACCCCTGCACGGGCTATGCCCGCACTACGTTGTGTTGGTTGCAGACGACGGACATCGTTGATCATGGCTGAGGCTTGTAGAGCAGGACGGTACCTGGAGGTGGACCACTGGGCGGGACATGTTCGGAGCGGACGGCGGGACCTGAGGAGCAGTGGAGCTATCTGTACCCACCCTTCAGGTGGGATTTCCAGTGGAAAGCTCGGTGTAGCAGATTTTACTTTAAGTTGATGTTTTCCCTTTCGATTTGTACTTTACTTTCAGTTTGGGTTTGTATACTGGCCCATTTACTTTTCCGCACATTCAGTTGTACTCTCTTTCCACTTAGTGTTTACTTTCCGCTTGCTCACTCTGTGGTGTTTGTTTACTTTTCAAAGGCAATGCCTTCCCTTTTTACTGGGATTTACTCCTTGGTGCTAGTCGCTAGCCCCTGGCCTATGGAAGGCGGGATTGGGGTAGTCACAACACGGGCCCCGAGGGCGGGTCGTGACAAATTCCCTCTATCAATCATAAAAAGTTGATGATTCCCCAATGAAACTGTTGAATCTTAGGATTTCTATATCATTCATTCCACGAATAGTTGCACAAAAGATGTCTAAAATATTGATAATCTTTCTGTGATGAGCCTGGGAGTTCAGGATGTTAATGTCTCTTCTCATGTATTGTCTTATCTCATTAGTGATATAGATTCCCCAAATTTTACTGTTATTCATGAAGAATCCTCCATGGACTCCGATATGGAAGATACAGTGGATGAACATAGGAATTCCCCTCCCACCTTTGAGGATTGTGTCTAAACTACCATCAATGAGATTAGGTATGTTAATATGCTGATATAAGATGACCCATGTCCAACAATTATTTGTGTTGTGACTTTTCATTAGGATAAGGATATATATTTCATTTATAAAGCATCGTCTATAGGTGTTCACTTGTAATTATATTGATATTCTGAGTCTAATCCTTAATGTGGATATACATCATCATTTCTTACGTGAAGACCAATGAGGAATAAAATATGTACCCAGTAAAATTTACCCCAATCATACTAATAATATAGAATTAGAAATTGAAAAATTTCTTAAGGAATCCCTTTTCATAGAATTATAGTACGAAAAATGATTCACCAACATCATCCCCATCAATAAAAGGACAGGTAGATTAGTGTCAACATAAATATCAAAGATCTTAATCGACACATCATGATGAATTATTTCACATTTATAATCTAAAAAACTGTGATCGATGAAAATATTTTCTTCCAAGAACATTCCATCATGGATGGGTGTTCAGGGAATAATCATATAATTGTGGCCCATAAGATGAATGATCCACCGCCTTTAGGTCACCTTAGAGGATATTTTTGTATTAGGTTATTAACAATAGATTAAAGAATGTAGTTTTTACTTACCAACAAATCATGACTCATGTCCAAAAAACCATCATGATAAGAATTGTTGAATGTTATGTTTATGAACTAGTAGTTAAATTCTGGTGACTATGTTATAACCTCATGTATCATCAAACAATAATTAGTATGATGTAGAATTATAGTTTGAAGATGAATTCTATGATGTGGTATTTCAGATTAATGACAGGGAAATTTAATACGTTTGGGGTATACATCCATAGAGACAATGTTTATTCACAAATGATAGTGCAATCCATGAAATTTCACCTCCTTAGAATCATATGGAATAAAAGGGGTTTCAATGGAAACTCACATAAATTTCAAATTTAACAGGTTTCCTCAATGAAAAGTATCCCCTGTTCATTAAGCTAATGAATAAGGGATTCACCTAGTGATGGGATGAGGACTATCAATAATCATATGAGAATATAAATAAGTACATAATACACACACCTGTCATGATGCCATGGCTTGAAGGAATACATATTATATTATTTGATTCTTCTATGAAGTGATCTATTAGTGTACCCTAACAAAGAATAATGATGCGAGGAATGAAAAAACCACTACTATCTTAGTAAAATAATGATAGGTACAATGAAATGGTGTTCTGATAATGATAAGAAATTCCTCACACTCATCTTCGTAGTGAAAATCCTGAAACACAACTTATACCATCTCAAAGTACACATGGTCTCTCATATCGACCTCCTCAATTACATGTTTGGACACCCTATGATGAATGGTTATTTATATTTATGGGACGTTATTCCACATTAATATGAAATCCAATGAGTGTGATATAAATCTGTTAAAGGAAAAATCCCTTAATGATTTATTTGTCGAACATCTATCCCAAGAAAAGACACTGGTGGATATTGAACTTCTAATCAAAGACTATTTATATACCCAAGTGACTACCCAAATGTTTTTTATTAATTTATATGTTTATCCAGAAGTCATATATTAAAGAGTATGGAAAACATGAAGCTAATCTATGTTTGTCTTTGGATACAATTTTTTTCTAAAAAAATAATATTTTTCCAAAACATTTACCACTATCTGAAGGCTAATATAATAAATACCCAGAATACCAGTCACTCATTATCAGATTTCAACTATACATACAGTATTAGATATCCTACCTAAAAATCAAATGGGTTTAAATATGAATTATCAAACAAATAAACAATAATTATTCCATATGTATGGAATAATTTTCCCCTCTCATTAGTTATGTCAGATGATTGATGGATGAATTCCTATTTTAACCAACATTTTATCAAGTACCTCAATCATAAAATGATTGTGTTATTTCATTGGCTAATGAAACCATAATCCTTTTTTACCCTGATCAAGATGAAGTGTAATATGCATCATACATCAATGGGTGGTCTCATTAATCATAATTTTTGACATGGGAGAAATCATATTGGTCAATACTACCATATAGACAGATGAACTGATATCAACACCTAGATATATAAAAAAAATATTTGATAAACTCTATAATGAGATACTACCGTTATATTGAGCCAAAATGGAATAGAAACGATTTATAATATATAAGATTACCCTTCAGGATGGGAAATTGATTTACAATTACTCTAAAATGAGACATTGATCGAATCCTCTTTAGAAGAATTACAAATGGACAGATTCCCTCTATCATGGAAGAATCCCATGGTGGGACCTATAGAGCTCATCAGTCCAGGACCAAACACTACCACAAAATTATGATTTTTGACATCTACTAGAGAAAACGATACAGAAATATGTGGAATTCAATAGGAAATGTCACGCATACAGGATCCCTGAAAACATAATCCATCAAACACCATATTTTCTACATATATCAAAATATTTGTGGTCATTTATCATATGGGTATTAGATGTTGTGGGGCTATATTACCATATAGATATAATAATTTCATGTACATTCACACAAACAACATCTTAATTTTAAAATTGGATAAAGAAAAAAACCCTAATGGAAGTGAGTAAATATAAAATCATTAAATTAATAATGTATAATTTCATCCCCATATTCGATGTCTCTCAGATGATACTAAATGAAAAAGACACTGACGTAAGTTATACATGATTAACAAAACTACACAATAAGTAAAAAATAGATTCTATATATTAATAACACTATAATGTACTAAAAAATAGATAAATAGTAGAATTTAATACCACAATGTCGAATATGACCTAAAAAAATTGTGTTCAATGAAAAAAAGTCTAGGATTTACTATAAGGACCCGACCTTAAACATTATATAATATTGAATTAAATGAATAATTTACATTTATGATCTTTTCAAGTTTAAATTTTAAGAGAACTAGGCCATAAATATTACATTACAACTCGAATATTACAAGTAGACAATACAACTCATAATCCATTTTTTTCATAAAATAAAAACTCTTATAAAAAACATGTCGAGTTCCATGTTTTAGATAACATGACTTTTCCTTGATCCCATCTATGACCATATTCATCTTCCAGTCCTGTGGAAAACATTTCAAAAAACTGGGATGAGCATAAAAAGCTCAGTAAGGGTTATAAAATAAGGAAGGAAACATTATCCCATCAATAAATACAAATTAATGAAACAATACTTTTCAAACATAACATACCTTACGAAATCATATGATTTATGAATAAAACACAAAAATTATTAATCATAAAGGTTATTTATAACATCAATATCAAACTTACATTGAAGCTATCACAACTACATAGGGAGTTACACTTGTAATACCCATCACGATATATTCCCTAAATCTCATAGGAGAAACATCACGTTTACCTCTGTCACGTTACCCAATGCATTGGAGAGCTATCTCGGGCTCACCCGACCACGGTTTATCACGGAACCACCTATACATTTAATAATATTCCAACTAACCATAACATATTCATAACAGATAACAAATGTATAAATGAAATATAACATTTCAACATTCCAATATATCAACACAATGCTTTATCAAATCATTTTCAAATCCATTTAAATATAGATTTTTGAATTAAAGTGTCCCATACCACATTGAAGATTTTAAATGAATAATCATTTGAAAACATTAATGTCCACATAAATAAATCCTAAAACCCATTTTTAAAATCATGGAAATTATTGAGAAATATTTAGAGGAATAAATCTTTAAAATATTTAAAACAATATTTTAGTTAACGAGTTTTTAACAAAAAGATAGACGCTTGAAATCAAATAATTGAAGAATAACGTTTAATCAAAACAATATAATATCTTGAGAATAATGGGATCCATGATATAATATTTCAAAGGATAGTATATAAACCATATAAGAGTTAAATGGTTCATAACAACAATGAAGTCTCAGTGGAAATGTACATTAGGAAGAATTCTCTTATAAAGATGGTTTCCTTAAAATTAAGGAAAAATCAATCACATAATTATGTGTGAGAATTATAAATACACCCAATATAAGTGTATCTTAAGTGTAAAACAATAACAGTTCATTCCAAAATATTCATAGGATGACATATTCCAGAAGTACAAGTTGAACCTGAAGAATTGAAATTGGTTTAAGAGGTTCCCTTGTAAAAAATTCGACAGCCTAACGACGTCACTTTAAAATTCAGAAAATGAGTTGATGAGATAAAAAGGGAATATCATCACTTAAACATAAAATTTACATCAATTAGGATATATAAGAACATATCCCAATATAATAAGATGTAAATTAAAAGACATAAAATATAAGTTTTTTAAAAAGAGGAGGGTGAAAGGTTCCCTTGCTGATTTGGTAAATTACAAAACATACACCACATGTAAGAGTGATCATACAATGATGATGTAAATACACATAAATGAATGTATTTTACACAAATAGTACAATCATGGGCAGTAAATTCACCACACAAAAGGAAAAAGTGGAAAATATAGTATGAATCTCATGGGAATAAAAACTGAGATGAAACCCTTTACCATGTTAAAACAATTGAGTTGTATGACCAAAAGTTAATAACCACAAATGAATCACATAATACCATGAATATAATGAGAATCATGATAATATATATCAAATGGAAGTACACAATACACCACATGCAATGAATAAGTGGCGAATAATGTAAATCTCATGGGATTAAAAGTTAGATTAGAAAATCCCTTACCTCATGTCCGACGTGACTCGATCGTTCTTTAATCTCATAAATAAAAAAATAAAGATAATTTATAATTTCCTAAGAACCTTTTTCTAGTTTATTATTCATTTTATATCACTTATTACCGTGTTATAAACCTTGTGTAATAATTTATGTTAATAACGTCTATTTTGTAGATATTTGATACTTGAGTCAAAAATGGACTTCTTATAATCACATTTTGTTCATGTGATATATGGTTCATTATATACAGAATTATATTCATAATTTTGATATCATATATATCATATATATTGAGTATATACATGTATTTATAATAGTATATAAAATTTGGAGGTAAGAAATGAAATGCACCGTTCATGGAGACGGTAAGTCGTACGTACGCATGAATGCTAATTTCATTTATATTACTTATTTTATAAAATTAAAATATTTTGATAAATAGGAATATTATAATTAAAGTATAATATCATATATAATATCATTAAATCCATCCTTTATACATTCCACATAATGCATTAACGAATCAAATCACTTTGAGGGGGCAGTTGTCCTTACATCCTCAAATGATATTATCGTATTTACCCACTGTGGAAACCATAAAGTCATGATATAAATGGGAAGTACATAAGCATAAGGAAATAATAAGAATAATATAGATCTTATAAAAATACAGTTCCATCATAATGGACACCATGATAGGCGGTAAGATGTAATTGAACAATCATCATTTCGTGAGGCCTTTGTTTTCCATCCACAAAAACATTATGTTCTTCATCCATTAGATGGAGGTATGTGTAATTTTAGGTCAAATAATTCTCATAAAAACATCCTAGTATATTGATGATACTGTTTTTGTTACAAAAGAACATAATTAAAATAGTTTAGGGGTTGTAGAAGTAAAATAAAATAAAAACATTTAAGAGAAACTGTTACCTTTAATTTGGGTAACTCGCTTTGGTTTGAACCAAAAGTCTTATTGAAGAGATTTATGCCTAAGGTAAGGCTTCTAGGAGGATGAGATGGATATAAGGAGCTTAATTGGTCAGAGTTTTTAAGAGAAAAATGGATTGATATGTGAGAGGAATAGGTTATAAATGTCTCCTCTTATAAGGGAGAGGAGGGGCTCTTTAGGGAAGTGTAAAAATATTATATTATTATATAATCATATTCGGTTTCTAAAAGTTATGAAATAATTATAGTAGAAGATAAGATGAAAAATATTCTAAATAAAATAATCCAATCATAATTGGACATGTTTTGGATACTATATTAATCATTATAATCTTATTTATTTAAATCATTTATTAATGAGGTAAATACTGCATCATTATTGTGTCATAAATAATTTAATTTATTTTATGTCTAAAAATTATAAAAACAAATACCATGATGTATTAAATCTTCTTATATTTCTAATTAATATTTATAGTCGAAACGATAATTTTTATAATCCCTTCTAAAAATTAATTTACTAAAAGATATTGGCTTTTTTCATTTTTGCCTTTGCTTTTTGTTAATTAATCTAAATTTTCATTATCACTCTCAAGTGGCTCAATGGGGTCCCAAAATCGACCCAATGATTTATATGGATTTTAATTACTCAACCAATAAGGTTTGGAAAAGTGTTAATGTAATTGTGAATTATTATAGTATTCTTTTAACCTTGAACTACTATATTTACCTTTAACCGTGGTAAATAATACTCAAAAGTTACTATTCACAAAAAACTATTTTCATCATAATGAAACACATTTTAATTATTGATAACAACCATTTATGTATGATTTTTGAAAATAATTTCACAAATGTGGTAAAATTTTATTTAAATGAAAAATTATGCATTTTAACTACCACTAAGTTGTTTCACTATTCATGAAAAATTGATATTTTTCAGAAAAATACCAAAAAATCAATCTAAGCTATATTTGACATTCTGAATTCAAAAATTATGTCTATTTTTCAAATTTCAAAACATATAAGTGGAATTAATTAATTTTAAATTTAATTCCATTTTTGAAAACAAATAGCGTGTTTTAAGAAAGAATAACTATCAAAAGATTGATTCTTGCTTATGTACAATTTTAAAGTGAAATTAATTTCAATGATCAAAATTGGATTAAATGTTAAAAATAAATTTTAATTTCAATTTAAAACCAATTAAAAAGATAATATATCCATATAAATAAATTATATTAAAAGTCACTTTTGAATTAAAATACATTGTTTTTCACTATTCATTAAAAATTAAATTTTTTTCGGAAAAATTCCAAATATTGTCACAATTTTTTTTTGATTTTTTCATTCTAAAGAAATATTTTATTTGGTCATATATAATATATTAAATGGACCAAAATTAGATTTAAAAATGGTTCAACACTGAAACGCAATAAATTGGCCTTTTAATGTAAATTATGCTTAAAATTAGATTCATTCACATTTTAAGCCTTTGACATTTTGTTGCATAATGTATATACATTTAACAATCATGTATAATCATATTTTAGTCAATTTTTTTCATTAATTCCAATACAACATCTAGGATTTAACTACCATTTAAAAGAATAATATTATATTATTTTTGTGCCACGTAAGGTTTCAATAAAACCCGTTGTTGCGTATCGTGTATGCTATCGAATATAGAATCCCTTTTAAAGTAAAATTATTATTTAATTCCAAAATATTAATATATATTAAATATGTCTTATTCTACATTGACCTAGGATGTTACATCCTCCCCCCGTTTGGGAAATGTGTCCTCTCAATTTTAAATTTGTGCTGAGGAACTTCATTGAAAGCCCCACATCGAAAAAAAAGAGTCAATAAAAAATCACTTTAAAACAAAGTAAGAGAAGTTCAATGGTTACCTGGGACAAAATATACTATGATTCGATGAAAACATGGATATGGCGGAAAATCAAACCGTCATGTTCTGATGGAGAGTGATAGAAAAAATGTTTAGGAGAAAGTTAACCCCCAGAAAATCACAAACATGTGATGGGTTAAACAATCACTGATTTTCTAGTAGGAAAAGTCAAAATAAAAGTTTTTTGTTTAATATTACTTTTCTTTGAGGAATTTATTTATGATCCTGACCAAAAACATAAGGAAATATACTTACTTGTCATTTAGAATTTCATCTTTTACTCGATTTCTGACACAAACTCATATTTTCTCCAAACGATGAATATTCAGGATGAATTTTTTTCATATTAAAAGTGCTATAATGAACTTCTGGAGAATCAAATAATCCAAAAAAGATGAATTATAAATTTACCATGCCTTTAGATATTAACGAAAACCAAAAAGTTTAGTATAAGATCAGATAATCCCCCAAAATGAGAAACTCTTACATAAATAAAAACTACTCTTAATCTCCAAAATTTGTCTAACAAAACCCAAAGTTCAAAAAAGACCATTCATTAAACAATTGTCCCTAAAACTCATCAAAAGTAATCCAAAATGTGATTGTAACTCAAATCTCAGGAGGATTTAATTACATAGACTTCCAAGATACATCTTAACATTTATCTATATGTAACACAATTTACTCATAAATTCTTGTTTTAAAAAGTAATTAACCTAATCGCATATTCTCCATGGTAGGTTAATCATTTTCATAAATAAATCAAATCATCATGCATACATAATAAAAACATAGAATCTTTCAATCTAAAATTTCAACCATTATTCCACCATTGAAATCCCATAGTTTTTTATCTTCCTTTGGGATGAGGTGTTTCCTCAAAAGAAAGAAAATCTTCCTCCACAACCTTTATCACTTAATCACTAAATCATTTTTCTATACAAAGTATATCCATTTGATGAAACACAAGTTCCAAAGTTCTACATATTATTATTCTATAAAATCATTTTACTAAAATAATAAGTCATACTAACCAGGGACATCAAGTAGGCTAGTGGTAGGTGATGTGCCCTTGTCGCCTTTCGGTTGTGGGATCGATTCCAGTAGCCTTGACGGATGCAATGGGTTGTCACCCATTATACGGGTTGTCCTTTTTATAAAACTCAAAAACAACCCTAACATGTTTTATCATCAAAAGTTTCCTTATACCTATCATTTTCATCCAAATTAATTATGATCTCAACCTCTTAATTCTTGAAGTATTATCTAACCACCATATAATAAAATAAAACAATCCCCAAAATGAAGAACATCATACCTTGATCATGGTGTCCATTTGGTTTCATCGTCATCTTGTTCACGTAGAAAGAAGGTCCATGCATTTAAAAATGATTTAGAGATCCTTAAAAATTATTTCCCTCCTCCATCCAAATACATCGTGTACAAAATAGGTCATAGGGGTGTTCACAGAAAAATAGTTTTGGAAAATAATCATGCATAACATATAACAACATCTTAGAAAACATGATTTCTATAAAACAATCAAACGAAATTTGAGTTGAAACATTAAATTAACGGTCCTTTTAAAATACCATAAGTATGTGCTGAGACAATATATTTTAAAATAAAATATAAATAGGTTGTGCAAGGGTCTCCTTCTTCATTACCTTCTTTAAAATCATAATATTCATCAAAATCTTTTGATAATGTAAAAAATTTGAAAATGCCTTGATAATATTTTCCTTTCTTGAAAATATGAGAATATTGTGAAAATTAGATTTTTCTAAATAAAACCCATGATCCACGGTGATAAAGACGTATAGTGGTGGTGTTTTATATCTCAAACAACTTCTTGAAAGTGATTTGTATGCTAGAAAACGTTTCACAATCATCTGAACATGACTTTGTAATAATTATTTCAAGCATGTCATCAGAAAGAGATAGGAATGTCATTTTAGATCCTCCTCCTTCCATTTGTAACTCACTTTCCATGATCTGAAAAAGTTAAAAAACAAGGATTTAACATTAATAATAGATAATGACTAACCATATGTTTAACAAAAATTTCTAATCCCTAAAGTTGTCTAAAATGAACTCTGATACCAACTATAGGGACACAACCTTAAACATTAAATAGTATTGAATTAAATGAATAATTAACATTTAGGATCTTTTCAGGTTTAGATTTCTAGAGAATTAGCCCATAAATATTACATTACAACTTGAATATTACATGTAGACACTAAAACTCAGTATACATTTTTTTCATAAAATAAAAACACTTAGAAAAAAATGTCTACTTCCATGTTTTAGATAGCATGGCTTTTCCTTGATCCCATCCATGACCCTATTCACCTTTAAGTCATGTGGTAAACATTTCAAAAACTTGGTATGAGCATAAAAAGATCATTAAGGGTTATCAAATAAGGAAGGAAAAAATTATCCCATCAATAAATACAAATCAAGGAAACCATACTTTTCAATCATAACATACGTTAAAAAATTATAAGATTTATGAATAAAACACATAAATCATAAATCATAAAGGTTACTTATGACATCTATATCAAACTTACATTGTAGATATCACAGCTACATAGGGAGTTACACTTGGAATACCCATCATGGTATATTCCCTAAATCTCTTAGGAGAAACATCATGTTTACCTCCGTCACGTTACCCAATGCATTGGACAGCTATCTCGTGCTCACCCGCCCTAGGATTATCAAAGAAACACTCGTAAATGTAAAAAAATGCCCAATAACCAAAAAATAATCATAACACATAACACATATATAAATTAAATATAACATTTCCATATTCCAATATATCAAAACAATGCTTTATCAAATCCTTTTCAAAACCATTTGAAAAGATATTTTTGAATCAAAGTGTCCCATACCACTTTGAAGCTTTTAAATGAATTATCAATTGAAAAAATTAATGTCCATATAAGTAAATCCTAACACCAATTTTTAAAAACAAGGACATTAATTATAAATATATAGAAGAATATTTCTTTAAATCATTTAAAAAAATAATTTAGTTAACGAGTTTTTAACAAAAAGAGAGACGCTTAAAATCAAATAATTAAAGAATAACTTTTAATCATAACATTATAATATCATTAGAATAATGGGATTCATGATATAATATTTCAAAGGACAGTATACACACCATATAAGAGTGAATTGGTGCATAACAACAATGAAGTCTCAGTGGAAATGTATATTGGGATGAAATCTCTTATAAAGATGGTATCCTTAAAATTATGGATAAATCAATCACATAATTATGTGTAAGAAATATAAATACACCCAATATATGTGTATATTATGTTTAAAACCATCAGATTTCATTCACACATATTCATAGGATGACATATTCCTGAATTACAAGTTGACCCTGAAGAATTGAAATTCGGTTAAGGGGTTCCCTTGTAAACAAATTCGACACCGTAACGGCGTCACGTTAAAATTAAGAAAATGAGTTGATGATATAAAAATTTTATGTCATCACTTGAAAATAAAATTTACATAAATAAAGATATAGAATAAAATATCCCAACATAATAAGATGTAAATTAAAAGACATAACAAAAAGAAGTCTTTTTAAAATGGAGGGTGAAAGGTTCCCTTACAGATTTGGTAACATAAAAAACATACGCCAAATGAAAGAGTAATTATAAAATGAATATTTAAATACTCATAAATGAAATTATATTACACAAATTTTACAATAATGGTCAGTACATTCACCACACAAAAGGAAAAATTGGAAAATATAGCATGAATCTCAGGAGAATAAAAAGTGAGATGAATCCCTTTACCACATTGAAATCAACTGAGTCGTATGTCCAAAGTTAATAACCACCAAATAAATCACAGAATACCATGAACATAATGAGAATCATGATTATATATATCAAATGACAGTACAAAATATGCCACATGAAATGAATAAGTGGTGAACAATGGAAATCTCATGGAATTAAAAGTGAGATAAGAAAATCCCCTACCTCATGTCCAACTTGGCTCGATCGTTATTTAATATCCTGAATAATAAACTAAAGTAAATTTATACTTTCTTAATAACCTATTTCATGTTTATTACACCTTTTATATCACTTATTACCCTGTTATAAACATTATGTTATCTTTAAAGTTAATAATGTCCATTTTGTCGATATTTGGTACTTTAGTAAAAAACGGACTTCTTATAATCACATGTTGTTCATGTAGTAAATGGTTCATTATATACAGAATTATATTCATGATTTCAATATCATATATATAATATATATCTAGTATATAAATATATTTATAATAGAACATAACATTTTGAGGAAAGAAATGAAATGCACCGTTCATGGAGACGGTAAGTCCTACGTACGCATGAACGCTACTTTCATTTCTATTACATATTTTAATAAAATTAAAACATAAATATGCATAGTTATATTATAAATACAGTAAAATATCATATATAATGACATTAAATCCATCCTTTATATATCTTATATAAGGCATTAACGAATCAAATCACTTTGAGGGGGCGATAGTCCGCACATCCTCAAATGAGATTATCGTATTTACCCACTATGGAAACCATAAAGGCATGATATAAATGGGAAGTATATAAGAATAAGGAAATCATAAACATAATATATATCATATATAAATATAGTTCCATCATAATGTCCACCATGATAGGTGTAAGATGTAATTGAACAATCATCGTTTCGTGAGGCCTTAGTTTTCCATCCACAAAAACATTATGTTCTACATCCATTAAATGAAGGTGTGTGTAAGTGAAGTTCAAATAATTCTCATAACAACATCCTAGTATATATTGTATAATTTTTTTGTTACAAAAGAAAGTAATTAAAATAGTTTAGGGGTTGGAGAAGTAAAATAAAGGAAAAACATTTAAGAGAAACTGTTACCTTTAATTTGGGTTACTCTCTTTGGTTTGAACCAAAAGTCTTATATACGAGCTTTATTCCTAAGGTAAGGCTTCTATGAGTAGGATAGGGATGTAGGTAGCTTAATTGGGTAGAGTTTGGATGATAAAAATGGCTTTAGATGTGTGAGGAATTGGTTATAAATGGTATCCTTTTATAAGGGATAGGAGGGGCTCTTTAGGAAGGTGTGAAAATATTATTTTATTATATAATGATATTCGGTTTCTAAAGGTCCAAAAATAATTATAGTAGAATTTAAGATGACTAATATTCTAAATAAAATAATCCAATCATAATTGGACATGTTTTGGATAATATTTTAATCATCATAATCTTATTTATTTAAATCATTTATTAATGAGGTAAATACTACATCATTATTGTGTCATAAATAATTTAATTTAATTTATGTATAAAAATTATAATACAAATACCATGATATAGGAAATATTTTTATATTTCTAATTAATATTTATAGTAGAAAAGATAATTTTTATGACACCTTCTAAAAATTAATTTACTAAAGATAAATTCTTTTGTCATTTTGCCTTTACATTAAGTTAATTAATCTAAATTGTAATTATCACCCTCATGTGGCTCAATGGGGACCCAAAATCAACACAAAGATGACCATGGTAGTAAATGACTCAAAAAATAAGGTTTGGACAATTTTTAAGATAATTTTTAATTATTATAATATTCTTTTAACCTTGAATTACCCTATTTACCGTTAACCGCGATAAATAAAAGTCAAAACCTGCTATTCACCAAAATTTATTTTCATCTTAATAAACCACATTATAATTCTTTATTACAACCATTTATGTCAGTTTATTTAAATTCAATTCACAGAAGTGGTAAAATTTCATTTAAATGAAAAATTCAGTTTTTTAAACTACCACTAAGTGGTTTCTCTGTTCATCAAAAATTGATGTTTGCAGAAAAATACCAAAAATTCAATCTAAGAAGTATTTTATATTCTGACTTTAAAAATGATGTCTTTTTTTCCAAATTCAAATCATATATGTGGAATTAATTAATTTTAAAATTAATTACCATTATCAAAACAAATAGTGTGTTTTTAAGAAATAATAACTATCAAAAGATTGATACTTGTCTATGACAAATTTTAAAGTAAAATTAATTAGAATGACCAACATTGGATTAAATGGTAAAAATATATTTTAATTTCACTTAAAACCCAATTAAAAATATAATATAACCATATAAATAAATTATATTAAAAGGCACTTTTGAATTAAAATACAATATTTTTCACTATTCACTAAAAAATGAACTTTATCGGAAAAATTCCAAAAATTTACACGAAGTAAACTTTTATGTCCCCGTTATAAAAAAGGATTATATTTGGTCATATATAATGTATTAGAGTGACCATAACTAGATTTAAAAAGGGTTCCCCATTAAAAGGCGATAACTCGGCCTTTTAATGTAAATTATGCTTAAAATTATATTCATTTACATTTTAATCATCAAATTTTTTATTGTATAATGATAATACATTTAAAATCATGTATAATAATATTGTAGTTAGTTTTTTTTCATTCCCTCCAATACAATGGCTAGGAGTTTACTACCATTTTAAATAATAATATTATATTATTAGTGTGCAGCGTAATATTTCAAAGAAACTCGTTGTTGTGTATCAGGTACGCTATCGAACATAGTGACCCTTTTAAAGTAAAATTAATATTTAATTCAAAAATATTAATAAATATGAAATATGTCTTATTCTACATTTATCTGGGATGTTACATGGACAAGCTCCATCACACTTTAAGGACCTACGTACCACTAAGTTCTATACAACAGAAGAGAATTCATATTTCTTGGTTAACTAGGCTGGTGAGTAGTTATTTTTCATAAGACGTATAGTTCTGGATATGAAGATCAGGGAGTCTAGCATGTATATCATGTTGATGAAGGCAATCCTTAGAAATTATTAGAATGCTGTTTTCGGTAGTATTATTATCAATGATGGGATTGATAAATATTGATTTACTATATCAATATCAGGTAGGTTTTTTGGGAATGAATTCATAATGATGATGAATGAAGAAATTGTATGGGATTCCAAGGATGATATGTTTTGGTTCTATGAGGTCCATAAGAAAATGATTTTTCTTATTTGGAGGTTATGAAATCAGGCTATCCCAACTGATGACGACATTCAGAGGATGGGTGTTTTCTTGTGCCAAATGATAGTGCTAGAGGTTTTGATCAGTTAATGAGTTCTATTCATGTTTGTCAAGAGTTAATGGGAACAATGTCTTTGGGTTTGTCTAAACTATATCCCTAGTTTTATTTATGATTGATATTTCATGCCAAAGGAATAATCTAAAGAGTTTCAAGAGATGATCAGGATGACATGGATATGAAATCATGTAGCGTAATATTTTCCTCGATTATTCGGTCCTTATTGGATGAATGGATCCATGAAATAATAGGTGCATGACACACCATGTTGTGATTATTGGTTAAAGATAAATCCTTGGTGATGGAGATATGCTCCTTGATTAAGGGGAAAATAGGTCGTTTGTTTTATGTAGCTTCCTAAATATACCAGTTGTTTCGTTGAGGACTCATTATCAGTGGGTATAATGGTATCCTATTAATAATGGATTAAAATATAATGTTGTTGGCACCTTCATGAATGGGAAGGTGAATGGTGGGGGTTGGATAAAAGATTTCAGGGGGTTGGTAGTGATATCATTTATGGTATTTTCCGGACTAGGAAATTTATTGGGGTGGAGGTAATAGCTCAAATTTTGGGTTTTTTGATTTGAAAAACGATTCATGTTCTGGTAAAAGAAGTGGAATACGATTCATAGTTTTTTGGGTTAATGTTGCATAGAAAGATTTATTCTCCTAGGGAAATGGTGATTCTTGTTCAAATTTGTATAAAAGACATTTCTTTTAGGATTTATTAGAGGCAAATATGGAGGGAATGAAATTCTGTGGTAGATGGTTTAACTATCATGGGTTGTGAAGGTACCTCTCTAATCATACACACTACTTTTGGATATATCATAATTCCTTGTAAAGACATTATTTTTTGAGTCGAACATGGTCCCCTTTATTTTTTTCCTCCATTGAATCATTTTCTTTTTCATTATTTTTGATGGGTGGCCTCACCCTATGTGTTTAATACATAATTAATTTTAAGCCATGGAGATGAGTTAGAATGACCCAATAAGAAATGGTTGTTTACACAGTACAACAATAATGTTCATCATAATATAATCATGAAAACCATAAATAAAAGTTTTTTCCACTTATAATTTATTCAATGATAATTGGGGTTACCTCTCCGACCCCAAGTGTTACCAGAATGAAATATCTAAAGATGGGAATGAAATGGAAAGGGCCTTATATTATACTTATGTTCAATTCCAACAAAGCATACTTGTTGTCCAAAAGTGAGTGAGAACACATTATTACTTCGAAAAATTAATGGTTTATCAAAAATCACACTTCATAGTAATCTTTAGGAATATAATTACCTAAAATAAATACATTAAATTACATAGAATTTTTACCTTACCACATGATGTTAAACTACATGAAATATGTCCTAAATGCAAGACATTAAAAATTATTATAAGATATTCTCATATTAAGATACTAAAATACATGGAATACATATTTAATAGATGATTTAAAACTAATGAGAGTTCATCCTCCCAAAAAATGCTAAAATACATAGAATAAATCCTTCTTGTATGATGTTAAACTGCAAAGAGAATATTACTCCAGGGAAGGTTCATTTCACATGAGATTAATCTACGTGAATAAATGTAATCATGTATCTATGTGTGAGTCAGGTCCTTATAAAGAATATTTCCATTCCTGATATACATGTGCATTGATTCCTAATATCACATGATGCATAGTGATTCTTAGATCTCGAATCATGATATTAGCTACAATATAAATGTAAAAAATACCTTTTGATGTGAGTCATATTTTTATATAGAATATTTTTTTTCACAGAATACAAGTGGATTGATTACTGCTATAATAAAATATATCGTGGCACCCAAATCACAAATCCTAGGACCAGTCATAGTATAAATAGAAAAAATTACACCCTATGTGTGAATTAGATCTTCATATATAATTTTTTCATTCAATAACTATGTGTTATGTAATTATTATTATCACATGATACATTTTTATTCTATGATATAATATCCTTTTTCCATCCTCAATATTAATAGGAAACAATACCACTTATCCATATGGTTCAAGACTACATGGTGTGTTTTAAATTCAAGAACAACATCCATAGAATTATTCCATTCAAGGACTATATGTGGCAGGATTCATGATATCATATGTTTCCCATTGAAAATGAAATATAAAATCTTTTGTCCAACCACAATGCAACCAAAATAATTCCCTACAAAAAATGGTAAAACATGTATAGATATATTTCCATTCATGAACTACATGAATTTTGAATCCAATTACTAAAGGATACATAGTGATTTCTAGATAACAAATCATTGGTTTAGTTGTAATATAAATTGAAAAATAACTTCCTCTACATATAGTTTATACCTAATTGGAGTTTTTTATTCAATAAATACATTTGAAATTATACCTTGTATCACAATATAAATAAAGATTACATGATATCAAATCCAGTCCCAAGAAAAAATATAAATTAATTTAATAACCCCTCTTTATATGGGTGAGGATTGTGTGGAGAGTTTAAAATTGGAGAACTATGTGTGGATTTATTCCTTTTTTCATAGGATATGAAGTAATTCATAGATCTCATATTCTATTTCCAACTAAAATATTAATAGTAATAAAATGTTCTCCACTTTTTACGAATGGGTAAGACCTATAGAGAGAATTTCCACTTTCAAGAACATCCTTTAGATTTATTCCCATTAATATTGGATTCATAATGATTCCCAAATAATCATTAATGAGAAAATACAAAAAATATAGAATGTTAATAATGCACCACACCCTATATATGGGATGAATATATATTTGTCACTATATAGTGTGTGTGTGTGAGAGGATTAATTCATACTATCACCATATACATAGTGATGCATGGATCCTTTATTTAGGCCCAAACATGGGTTTTCATCACATCTAATCATGTTCCTTAATGACAGATAGATCCGTGAATAGAATTTAGTGCACAATTAATAGTAACAACACCACATATTCTGAATCACGTACTAAAAAATAATCCATTGAATTTCCCAATTATCCCTTATCACTAATGCAATGTATGGATCATGTGACCATAGGGTTCATGGAAAGTTGATCTGGAGAAAGAAATTGAGAGATTTCTTGGTTTGGGAATCCCACCATAATAGATGGTGTAAAATTTCACAATGACACCATATTCATATGATGGTTAAACTCCCTAACAAGAGGCCTTTATGTTTAACATATTTCCTCTAATGACTTTGTATTTATGAATTTCACATTTTATACCTTCACCCAGAAAATGTATCAAATACACTCTAACATAGTCATTATGGTTCTTGATTCATTCATGAATCTTGTGTTCACTATGTAATATTTTTATATCATAGATATCATAGATGATACAAACCAATTCTTTATGTTGATATCCTTCCAATGGAACCCAATAAACGTTGGGATACCTTTCTCCAAGTTCACCACTATATAAAACTAGAACCAAAGACTACTTTATTTAAATAGAAACCACTATGATTTGATGGTTATTGTTAAAAAAATTTAATGATCGCTCTTAGTGTGTGGTTTGGTCCTAGAAGAGTACCCCCATTAACCATGGAGTTATTGTCCCAACTGCATAGAATATGAGCCTTTTAAATTATCAATGGTTGACATGTACCCACTTATTCCCTCCTCTAGTTACATAGGATATTATTGGGTCATGATTTAATCTTCCTATAACCCAAATGTTTGATTGGATTCATATACTCTCCAGGTTACACATTTATGCTTCATACCAACTATCAAAGAATGATTATGAAATTTTATTCGTGTACCCTTCCTTTTATGGTATGAAACATCTATGAAGATACAAATCACCATAGTTTGTTACTCCTCATGGAGATATGCCAATTTTATATTACATTAATATAATCAAAAAAAATCCTAGTAACAGTAAATTAAACTACATGAAAACATCATAGTCAAATGATAAGAAACTAAATGACATATGGTCTTTCTTGAAATTCATAAATTGATTAGAGTGGGATATCCAATCCATTGATCTTTGATTAGGATTATTTTCTTAATTCCATACCTAAATTAAATACGGAAGTACCCTACCCCTATTTATTATTCATATCGATGTAGAGGAACACTTATCTAACCATGATTTTAATGCTCACTAAATAAAGAATATAGAATGCTCATATCCCCTATATACATGAATGATTTATGAGGAGGGATCTCATTAATGGAAATGAATATGGAATGATTTATACCCTTCAAATATTATTAGGTAACCCTTGGGAATCCCAGAAAAAAATGTAATTATCCTATTTATTAAAGTGAACTTAGTCATATTGAATTTATCTTATTATGAATGATTTATATGTATATATATCTTCTTGTACATGAGTTAATTATGTGTAGAAGGGGCTCAAGAATATTGAGGCTCACAATTATTCCAATGTGTGGATAAAATTTCATCCCAAATCTAGATTACCTAACCAATTAAAATATTACTTAATGATATTGTTAAACAATTCAATTAAGACCCCACATCCTAACCACATCACGCAAAACTACAAGGAATAATTTCTCATCAAATGATGTTAAACTACACGATGAAGACATCCTAACTGTGTGACAATAAACTATAAATACCATTATCTATCATCATTCCATATCAATGGACCATAATATTTTGGCCCTTTTCAACCATTTTTTACGGTGAATCTATCTTGTTTCTCAGCTCCTCAGTCTGTAAACCATAAATTTTGTATTGAGTGTATTGAATTGATGTGAAGCTTTTATTGACCTTTTGAAAGGAGAACTAGCTTCATGGGACCCATTGCATGACCGTTAAATCCAATCCCTATTGCTTGAATATGAGCACCCAAATATAAAATCAATGTTTCATTTCCTTGAAAATTGGTCTTATGATCCTTGTAATCATGTACACAATCTATATGGATCTTGCCATTATACATTGATTAAATATCATCCTCATAATGATTATAATATACAATTACTCATGATTTGAGAAACTTGATCCATGATTTATTACATTCACATCCTCAAAATAGGAATGTGTTATGGAAATTTTTACTATTAGAATCCTAATATTGATTTTGTGAAATATTACATTAACATTAGGTCCATGTGCATGATGACCATAAACAGAATTCAACTTTTTCAATGTTGTATGACCATAATCCTTAACCTTTGATGGTCAAAAAATTATGGCCATAAACTTATAATGAAATGGATATGAAACATGTCATGCTGAAAACATGTAGAAAGAGGTCTGATAAAAAATCAATTCTCTTCTTGATAAAATCTTCAACTCTAGAGTTTAGAAAAAATTTCTAGAGGAATAAAAAAAGGAAAAAAACTCATAGTGTCCATATTTTATCCCTCTTAACAACAGAGCATTGATCATTCGAATCCCACAGTCTTGAAAATGATATAGTGATGATTTATCACTCATCCTCAACATGGTAGCATGTTTATTATGAGAGAAAAAAATCGCGGTGAGTAAATAAGTCAAGAATGATACACGTTCCATAAACCACCTTTATATTTTAGATGTATGATATGATAATGAAAAATTACATTATTTGATATCATTCTCCTTTAACCCCATATATTTGATTCATATCCCATGGTTCTCCCTTGTAGTGTATTGGTAATAGGTAATGAATTATTTAAAATGACCTCACTAGGATTCACTAGATATTTACACAATTACAAAGAGCTTGTACCTAAAATATTTTCATCTTTAGATGAAAACTCCCACTTAAAACCATGATATATAATCTTTTTTATGTGCAATACTGGCTTCTTCCATTACTAATGGTTATCTTGTATTGACTAAACCCCATTTTCTGTGAACTCATATTTTCCTAGACCATGATTTAAAATCCCAATAACTATATTATCCAATTGGGTTTAACAATGTAGGTATTACATCACCTTGTATTATAACATTTCTCAATGTTGGAATTCAATATTCTTTTCCAAAACCATTTTAAGACATAATATAGGAGACACAAAACCACATGATGTAGGGATCGAGCTTCCCAGCCATAAAATAAATTCCCAAAGGATGATTAAAATATTCTTGGATATGTCTTTTCTTCACATCCAATATCATCTTCCCAAGGATTAAATCCTAACAAATAATTCACAACCCATGTAATAGATAGGGGACCCTTTTTCTTTATAAAGAATATTTTCCCAATGGGATCATTTATAAGGGCCTATTACCAATGAAATATGGGAATCTTTTCTGGGAAGAATAGGACCTCCAATCCCCATGATCACAAAAAACATTTTCTGTGGAACATTTCAACATGGGTTATTTTACGATCATCCCTCACATGTTTTCCATATTCTATATTCACTAGTTCGATCTTTTAGGTAATGATTTACAAATACCATAAACCAACATTACCAGTGGAATAGAAATCCATAATATTTCACCATACATGAAACCAAATATTAATTAGAATGTATGATGATATGACCCTTCTTAAATATTCATGGATCATTTTTCTACAATAATGTAGTGTGTAAGAGACCTTATGGAATATAAAATATTATTATTATCAATTAAGAATTTTTGGTATCAAAATCCATCATGGAGAATAATTATTCAAAATCCCAGTAATGACGAGGGGTTCCCAAACCCAACATGAATAACCATCCTTCAAAAACCAAAAAAAGATGGACAGATCTAAATGTCCCCAATGTATAACAATAAATGGTCAGAGCTAAAGGTACCTAAATGGTTACATCATATAGTTTGAGGTAAAGGACACTTAACATCAATAATAGATGGTCTCACCTAAATGACCATAAACTAAATCAATTTAATGTTCTATCTAAATAACCCTAAACTATAAAAAATGAAGGCATTATCTAAAATAACCTAAATGATAGCAACATAAGGGACATGATAAAAGTATATAATCTACAAGAACACAAGGTCTATGATAAAAAAATTTAAACAATCGAAATTATTTTTTTAAGAAAGATTATGCTAAAATACATCATTTCATGTTCAATGATGACAAAGCCTAAACTAAAGTAGTAGATGGTATTATCCAGAAGACCCTAAACCACAAAAATTTCCTAAAATCAATTACCATAAGAACCAAATTTAAATAGAAACAAATATTTATTAATTTAAAACATTGAAATGGAAACAGAAGATAAATTCATGTTCTTCTCATAGGACATTCATATTATGTGATCCCAAATATATTAAGCTCTTAAGAAATAGAGGGGGCATAAAACTTTCCAGGTTAAAATCTTATAGATGTGAATATTGATAGAATACCATGTCAAATCTTGTAAATCATTTCCATTTTTAAACATAGTAAATGGTTAGGGAAATATAAAAAAATATATGAAGCTAGTATGGGTCCTTCATTGAACCTATTATAAATTAATTTGTTCTTACTAAGTCCACTAATATAAAAATAAATTACTGTTATCCCCGTCCATCAAATACATTCATATAATTTATCCTTTTAAACAATTATATCTCTATTAAACTAGAGAAGATACATCACTGAGGAGTCTGATTTTAGTAGTCAATCAAGGAAAATTATAAATGGAAATCTATTATGATTCATGTGTTCATATATGTGAATTTGGGATTACCTGGTAATATAAAAATAACCAATTTATTTTATTATTTATATGATATAATGGTAGTGAAATTCTATAAATATAATTAATGAATGAAATTCAGAGAGTTTACTCCAATGGTTGGATGGTTTGTGTCATTAATAATTATATTTTTGGGAGAATATCTACATTTTATAGTCTCTCCCACTTATTCACAATGAGGAAACCAAAACATAAATGTTTATATATAAATAATAAAAAATCAAGTTAGTTGAGTTCTCATAATAGATTAGAGTTTACTAATAGGATTCAATTCAGTTTAGAAGTACCACATACTCAATTTATTCTACTGTCACCATATAATGAAGAGTCTTAGTTAATGAAGATAATTACTCACAATATTTTTTAGTCGTAACTAAGATGGATGGTGGTACCGAAAGTTAAGACCTGAAATGGGTTATGTGTCTTTTAGGGTATACAATGTCAATGGTAAAAGAATCTATATAAGAATTTAATTAAGAGATCTTATGATTTCTATTATCAGAAAACTCCTATGCTTCCATTAATGATTGTAACAAAGAAATTCAATCATCAAATATATTTTTATGCTTCTCATAATTGGTATTTTTTGTTAGGTCGTCTATATAATTATGCCATATAATTGTTCATAATCAAACCCACTTATTTAAAAATCATGAAAATATCAGAAAAGGACTTCCAATTGTCAATGGATAATATCTATGTGAGTTTCAAAAAGCATAGAAACTGATTTCCTCCAATTCAGTCCTTATATAGAACGATCCCTATTTACCATTCGAGGGACTCCACTAGGATAACAAAAAATTTGCTGAGAAATACATAGGTATTATATCTTTCCAAGTGGACATGGAATCTAAGTAAAAAAGCCTTGTATACTACACTTTTAGCCATCACATCATTTTACACCAATATTAAAGGATCATAATCCGTGATAAATCCTTTCAATATAAAGTGAGAATCAGCCCAATATAGATAGTGCTTCCTTACAGGCTCCACCGAGTAGTGAATCAACTCCATTAGTACAACAGATACAGTGCCTGGGAAAGTGTAGGTATTTCCCACCAAATTCATAATTAAATTAAATATATAACTCAGTTAAGAAACCACCCATGCATGGGAATGATCATGTAAAATTAGGTTATTGAATTGACAGTCATAAGAATGATTTCATCATTTTTTCTTCACACATAAATATAATCCATAGTTTTTGAGTGATCACATGATGTCATTCACTCCACACATAAGCTAAGTGATTTGGAGATATCTTCCAAATAGAATAAATATAAGATAATGTATCCCATTAATTTAAACTAAATGTCGATTAAGGGGATCAATAGTAAGCCCGACAAGAATAATAATCCACCCCTCTCTCAATGAGTATACCATCACCAATGTTCTAACTGAAACACCCAAGATCGTGTCCTTAGCTGGGAAATCCATTTATTAGAAATCATGGATAAAACCCCACAAACTAATGGCTTGGGGATAACACCAGTCTCACCAAGTATCTCTATGAGGAAAACTCACTAGCTTCGAAAATATAAAAATAAGAGACACTGTTATTTCGAACGTGTCAGTATGGATATAGCTAAGGCCATAAAATAGTTATTTTATATGTTTTGTGATAAAGGAATAAGTCGATTTAATCAATGAAATAAATGACTGATCATATGTTAATATCAAACTCTCAAATATCCTACTCATTGGTGGGCATGTATATTTCAAATGTTTGAGCATGCTTGGGTAATCCCAATCCTCCACAATAGGAATTAATTCATCATATATTTCCCTAATGGGATGTAATCCTCCCATCATGTAAAAATACCTTAGTCGAATAACTACATCATTGTGAGAAATATGAATGGAGTTAGTTCTAGGGTACCATTAGCTAATTTGAACCATTAGGACTTATGGTTGATGGTTCACAAATAATATTTGAATACATGTTTTTTAATAATTATTAAAAGTGTGTAACTCATCATAGAATTCTATTAAACTCTATTTAATGAAGAATGTATATTCAAATTCATCGTACCCGTTACTGATAGGTTTCATGTCCCATATTGACCCTTAAAAACTTCTCAAATTATTCAAATAGGAGATAATTCTATTAGATTTAACCTGAGAAATTTGGTGATGGGAGATATTGTGACTTCTTGGACCCTATGGGGAGTCATCCAACATATATGATATCCTATGGAGTTGTTCCATGATCAGTTGAATATCTTAGAAATTATCATTTGATTGAAATTGAGAGAATACTACAACTAGTGGGATATATGATTGTATTTGGGAAAAATAATTATATTATTATAAATATGACTGAATATATACAAAGATAGATTATGATAAAAGGGTATATTTGTAGTTTAGTAAGATGAATCCCATAAATAATCATTTTCAATGAAAAACTAGTATAGAGGGTCAGAATTGTGATTCCATAAAACTGTATCAGTTTAGTTGGATGCATTAGGAGATGTATTCAATCTACAATCCACATCCATGTGATTATGAATCATATATTAGAAATTGAACAATATTTGAACAGGAATTAGATAAAAAATTTGAGTAAAACATATAGTGGAAGACAAATAATATTAAACGTATAAGGGTTATTGATCACAACAACCATCACATGTCTCACGAATTTCTTTCCACATGTGACACCTTGTGATCATATAATCTTATTTCAAGGCTCATAAATTCATGAAAATATGGAGGTCATGTGATCCACAAAATTATGAAGATACCATTCGACAAAGCGTCTATAGACTATGAGAAACAGATGAGAGACCCCCGTAGTTAATGACTAGCAATATATGTTGAGAAATTTTTAATTTATTATTTCACAGATAAATTAAGAAATATCTTGAGATAATGCGATCATGAAGTGAGATAATGGGGTTTTGTAAAGTGATCTTTTGAAGTAGTCATGTGTGAGGAAATTTTATGATAAAATTGTACATATCAATCTCTAATGTAATGAATAGCACCTTGATCTATTATTTATAGGGTCCCCAATAGAATGCGAATGCTCATCTGAAAGAATAACATCCTCTTGAAAAACTAACTTGTTGAAGCCCAAAAGTCTTCGGGGAGAATTTAAATTCCTCAAAATTGAGGTCATGACACTCTGGACCTCATTTTGAAGGGTGAATTTTTTTATTCTCATGAGAATATAATTAAAAAAATTTGCAACAAATAAATACGAGATTCCTAGGTATAATGATCTCATGAATCCACATTAGTGGATAACATGACCCCTAAAAGAGACACATCATCACCTAAATTAAGGAATTTAGTTTGGATAGATTTTTTTGGTGATATAATAATCATAACATTAATATCTTTTAGTGAATCCTTTTGATAATACAAATCCCCATTAGGGTGTTTTCTTAATAACATAAAAAACTTTTTATAAGTATTCTTGATTATAAAAACCTATGTTCGAGGTGTAACTCCCATTATGAATTATTTTAATTAAATAGTTCATGAAAATATTCAAAATAGTGTTGTTATATAAGATTTTAATTAGGAAGAAGCTTCATATTATAGATGTTTTGTTGATTTTTAAATCAAGGGATTATACAGATCATGTGACCATATAAATGTTCATTAGATATCCATAATATCTTGATATCCATGTTACATGAAATCATTTGGGCAGGTTATCTTCATCCTCCTAGAGGGCCTCATACATATCTATTAGAAAATGGGACTCGCTAATGATTAATCAATAGAAAATTGACAAAATTATTTTAAAATAAATAATAAAAGTGAATTAATCTATACATCATTTTATGTAATGATATGTGGTTTTTTATGATTATTTATTATTCACTTCATGTGTTTATCCATTTGATCAATTGACTGCCCTTTGACATCCCACCATGACCTCGAAAAGGGCCTCAAATAGGACAATTTGGTCTCATTAAGGACCCGAAACATGTGGTCATCAATATTGTGAAAGTAATAATTGATAATCTTAATTGTATCAAGAAGAATACAAAACATATTGGCATTGAATTTTAATGTCTATTTAACATATCAAAATGAATATGTGAAATCAAATGAAAATACATAGGATTTATAAACATGCATATATAATAAAATCATGTGGCAATTGTGTATCATGCAACACAGTGATGATTTCAGGGATAAACCATGTCGAGATATCATGAAATGCATGATGTTATTCTCTCTCCACAGATTCAAACCTATGTTTATGATATATAAAATCTGAAAGGTGAAGTATATAATAGAAATAGTGGACTCTAAATTCATCCATCATGTGAGAAAAAATACACACATGGGAGCTAAGAAGTGGTGGAACACTTCTGGGAGAGGAGAACAACACAATCTCAAGAGTATTCCATCTTGTAAATCCTGGGGAACATCTTAAGGGATTATTTGAAACTTATATAATCTTAAAGTTATCACATAATTGATCATGTAATGGATATATAATGAACTTGATAGATTTAAAAAATGAGTTTCCATGTGTTGACTTGGTTATATGAGGTCTAAACAGTCCAATTCTTGGTGAACATAAAATTATAATTCAATAGAGGATGAAAAATATGAAATCCCAATGTGAATATGGACACATTTATTTTAATTTTAATTTGATAGTCACTTTACATAAAATACCCACTAGTAATTATACAACACATTGAATTTTCAGAATAATCATGAAATAGAACCCATGAATGTAATATATGTATGGAGAATACCTTCTAATATGTTATCTAAGTGATTAAAAGACCTCTAGACATAACTACTATGCTATGTGAAGTCCTCTAGAAATATCAACAAGATAATGTAGTAGCCCATTGATATGTGAACCTTGATCACACAACCCCCTTGGTTGTGTCTGAATTGATCTCAGGAAGAGTCCACGTAAATGTTACCTTGACCACGTGACCATCCATAGAGTATCCACCAAACACACTAGACATGTCCAATCATCCTCACACATGTTCGGTAGATGAAAGACACCCATCTAGACATCCTCATACATTTCATGAAGTTAAAATAAACATGTATATATGAAATCCCTAAGGATTAAATCTTGAAAGTCATTGACCCTCTAACATATCAACCCTATCAAACAAACACCCAATGACATGTCAACCTTCTCCGGAATACAGAATTGGACAAACACAATGTAAAATCTTGGCCATGAATCGTTCCCCGAGTTCCCAAATTACAAGGGGAGTTTCATTATTAGGTTCGTATTACACACTCACACAACTCTATCCCAATCATACTATAACAACGATATATGTTCTATAAAAACATATCTAATTAGACATTCATCATCATTACTTCTATTTATCCATCATAGGATAATAAAATGCATATAGGATATGGGAATTGACACTAGTGTAGGTCCTTACATATTCAAATAACATTTTATAAGAGATCGTAGATTCTCTTATGATTATATCATTTTTCCTATGATCATGGTGGATGATTAGGGTTTATATGCTTGAATCCTCTTGAGTGTACGCCCAGAACAAGATCTCAAATACCTTTAACCACACAACTTGTTAGGAAAAACAATAACTATGAGGACTCTTATTCCATCTATAAAAAATACATATGATTTATTCTTTAAGGCTTAATATCCATGTCAAAGACCCTGTAAGGGATGACACAGTGAATATGTATTGTATCCATATACATAGAGCATTATCACATGATATCCCTTGTTTCCCACTAAAAACATGAATAACACGAGCATAAGGATTTGAAACAATCATGCTAATAAAATCATAAAATTTCCTTAATAAAGGAAAACATTGTTTGTAATACTTTTTCAGTAAGATGATACATATTCTTTCATACATGGGAATCGGCATTGGAATAAGTCCCAAAGGCATTCCCCTGTTGAAAAACATTGGATAAATGTCCCATACTAGAAACAATCATCTATCCCTTCCCACTATTTGGATGAGGCCATTTCTAAATATGATGACTCTAATTCCGATTATAAACAATATACATAGAACATATTACTATGGAACAATCTATATACCAACTGCCTATGTTCCCTCATATCCATCCATTCTAGATGACATTGATCTTGAAAACTTTATCATAAATGAACAACATGAGTATTGATACCAATTATAAACATGATACATATTATTCCTATTGAAGGTTCAAGCCCAGGATAAAAGCACCAATCACCTCCCAAGATGGTAGTAAACTCTATATTTCCTTTTTATATGGATTGAAATATAGTCAGATACCCAATGAGAAGATATATTTCTAATCTTATAGAGAACATAGGATATATACATTGACACTTATCAATAAAACACTATTTACAAGAATAATGATTCAATACAAAATAATTTTATTAGGGTTTCTAATTTTGTATATGTATTTGGAACATATTCATGAACATAACATAAATATATAATAGTTACCAGAAGTAGGCAATTATTCACCCTATAATTTTATGATGAGACTATCCACCCATCCTCTAAAGAAATATGTGTTCTTAAGTATTTTTGGGTATAAAACCAATAATGACCCTATCACTTTGAAAATCATGATTGTACCTTGTTATCGATGTGGGATCGATTGGTACATTCTAGGAGAGATAAAAATGGTTAACATGGATTGGATGATTGTGTACCATTTCTCCACCCCCCCCCCCCCCCCATTATCAATAGCCATCCCCAAATGATTGATTTGAATATAAAAATGATGAAAACAACATGAAATAAGTATTGAAAGAATAATTGAATCATTACTGGGAGCATAAATATTATTTCCTAAAATTGGGAAACAATACGATTTTAAACGTAATAAAATTGTTGAACCTGAAGTAAACCACACAACCACAAAAGAAAATAGTTTTTTGCATGCTTGTCAATTTTGTTCCCAATATTATTATGGAAACAAAAATAGTCTACCTGAAACAATCACCATTGTTAATAAATAAATTAGGATTACATAATTTGGGATGTCTTTTCCCTAATTATCATAATTTTAGAAATAGATAACCCGAAATAAAACTTATAGTTATAAATGAAAAAACATTTTCACACATCAATTCAAATTTTCCCAAATTATTGAGGAAAAAAAATTTCTTATGCACATAGATCCATTATACCCAACCATTTAATGGAATCAAACATCAAGAGAAACAATGATAGGATAGAAGAGAAGTATGATAAATTCCATAGGTGACCTCTTACAATTAATGAATTGATTAACATAGTTCGGATGAGATAGATTCAATCAAATGGAGTTGAGAAAGAAATAAGAGGAGGGTAGGATAATGCATCTTTAATGGAAAAAATGAAATGACCTATCATTTTATTACCATTAAATTAAATTTAGTATTTTTTTTAATAAACATTAATTAAAAAATCTATGGTGTACTAAGTACCCGCCATGCAACTACTAGGTACTCGGCTACCCACCAGGTACCCACAGTATAGACACCAGGAACTAAGGACCATCAAGAGGCCACATCATCTATTTATAAGCCAATTGGGTACCTAGTATCATCCAAATGTGTACCAGGTGACATCATTTAAAAAGCATTGATATTTTTCTATACATTTTCTTTGAAGAAATATTGCATTTGCAATATTTTTTCACATGTAACACCGAAGTAAAATGAGATGTGATATATTAGTTGAATACTATTCAAAAATTTTATGAATAATAATACCCTTAGTAACAAAAAATATTTTCTTCAATTTTAAATTCATAAAATTTGGGATAAAGAAAACATAAATTATTACAATTTAATTTTATGATATATCCAATTTTTATTTAAAATAAATATTCATATAAGTGATAATTTTTTTAAGTTTTTTTAATTTTAATTTGAAAAAGTTAACTATATTTTTCATTAAATCCATACAATATGATCATTTGATGAATTTTATAATTTTATTTAAAATAATCTATTTTTTACAGCATATTGAACATAACGATTTACTTAGAATTTTAATTTTGTGAAATTATATTTACACAAGAATGAATTACTGTTTAAAAATTAATTATTTATATAATAGAAATATATTCAAAATTTAATATTAATAATCTTAAAATGCTATGTTGAATTTTTTAAAAACATGTTGAATTATTTAAAATGTCAAGTAACATTTAAAACCAAAAGACTAGTACTAGACATTGACTTAAAATATTAGATTATATCATTTTCAGAAATTAAATATAAAAAAATGGATTAATTATTTAAGATTGTGATTTAAATACTTTTTATCAAGGTAAATTTCGTTTTTAGTCATAAAAATAATATTTCTAATAATAAGAATATTTTTTACGATAAATGTGATCCAATTAGTTTCAATTATTTTGTTAGTAATTTTATATAAATTTTATATGATAAAAGTAATTCAGTAATTTTAAATAATTACTGTAATATTATATTTAAAATGTTATTTTTATTTTTAAAAAAATTCATTACTAATTGATACAAAATATGTTTTGGAACCAAAAATGAACAAGAAAGAATATGTCTAAAAAAGAATAGTTTTTTCTAAATATTAACAATATTAATTCAAAAGTTGACATTATTATATTCTGAATTTTAATTGTAATAAATATGGGATAAAACTAGTTTTAGAACACAAAAATAAGGTCATAGGTTTTAATTCATATATTTAATACAATTAATTTACTTTGTTATTAAATGGTCACACCAATATAATACTGGGGGTAGTAAAATTATAAGAGAATATTTATTCGAATATATTTAAAATATGCATCAAAATTATTAGTTGAGGAATTATAAGAAAAATATCTGCCCAAAATCTATTACTTATAACTTTTTGAATAATTATTACTTGAATAGATTATTGATATCATAGAAATATAATGGTTATTTACAACATTTTCCCATTCATTAATTATTTAAATGGATCAATTAAATCATATAAAAGTTACAGAAAACATGAAATATTTCTCTAAAACCCTACCTAATTAACATACAGAATAATTCCATTTCCCATCCTAAAGCCCAAGTAAATAAAATTTATCCTTACCCCTTCATTTATGAGGATACTTTCAGAATAATTTTCAGAGTCCCATAGCAAGTTTTATTTAATCCAAAAACATTTATTCTTAATATTTAACTTCTAAAACCCTCCTTTCCATAGTAAAATAATTATATAATTATCATTATAAAACATTAGTGTTATTATTTTAATCAATAAATAAATATTTGTGTCATTCGAGGATCATAGAAAAAAATGATGATCGTATGTTGGTGTAGACTACCGCCTCCACGAAGTAAGATCTTTAGTTATTCTCAATAATATCACTTCAAAGATTATAAAGATTGTATTTTAGAATTAATATGAAATATATAACATAATAGTGATTATTAAAAGACTAATTATATTCCACATTCCATGATTTTCTTTCATATGGAAACATAATCATTAACCATTAGTTGTATGGACTACAGCTTCTATGAAATATTGTTTTTTTTATTTTTTCAACATATTTTTATTATTTATCCAAGAAACATAAAAATGATTCAAAACCACAAAAAGTAAAAATAATAACATAATTTTATTTTCTAATTATATTACGTCACAATAAATAATTCATTAGCTATACTCACTCAACAAATTATCATTCATCTATAACGGTATTGGTCTAACCACCTACATAAAAATGTTATGAAACTATACAATGTATGTATATTGTTACATAGATAACAACTTTATTATTAGTTAATAAGAAATTCATGATTTTATTATGGTTACATAAAGCATATATTTAGTATTTAGCATTTCATTAATATATTATATTTTATATCTACAATTAATGAAATAAGAGGACACTGATTCAATTTTCATGAAAAATAACTAAAACAATTATTTAATGAGTAAATAGATTTATAAAAAAAATATTATTTATATAATTTATTAAATATATTTATCTTGAAACTATTAACATTAAAACAATGAATGAGTATCATAGTCCATATAATATATCATACATGGATCCACTGAAGTCACTATCAACAAATTGTATAAAAAATTATAAATAATTAATATATTGATAATAGATGTCCAGAAATAAATTTTATAAAATTTAATTTAAATTAATAATATTATTAAATAAAATATAATTATATTTTTATTTTTATACATGATGTTACAATTCCTTCGAGTAAGAATAAATTTAATGTAACAAGTTCTTATCACAATTTTAATTTATTGAGATACAATTCTTATTCATCATAATGATTTAATTAATATAGTTTGATCACTACATAATTAATTTATTTCACCATATTCATGTAATTCTTATCTTTTTAAGACATATAAAAAGTTACATCTTTTAACGACCAGTTAATTAGATGTTGAATGGATATATGTTAACATAACTCCCTTGGTTGAGATATAATGCCTCTTGTTGGGTTTATGTTTTAAATGATTGGTGTATACCACCATAATAATTTATTTCATTGAACTTTATCATTATCAGTAGTGGTAGTTCACCTATTAATTATGATCTTATACCTCGAAAATTTATTTTTCAAAATCGATTAAATTTTTGTTAATAATTACCATCATCATTAATGACAGTTTCCCCACCTTGTCCATATTTCCAACCCACCAATTTTATTATTTATATTTGGAAATATTATTAGGTATTATCCAATAAAACTTAATATTTCCATTATACAATTTTTAAAAGGATATTTTTTACTCTTTTTAGGTTGGGGTATTTAATAAATATATTTAAAAATATTAAAAAACTTTTTCATCCATTTAAAATATAATGTTTTATATTCCACTACACATTTACAAATGATAGAATTTATTTCATTTCAATGATATATTTTTTATTTTTTATAATAAAAGTAATTTATTTAAAGTTATATCTTTACCTTTTCGAATGTGATTTCTGAATGTGATTAATGTATTTTCCATTAATGGAAATATTAAAAACATTTTTAAAAAACCCTTTTAGTGTTCACGACTATTTTAGTATTTTTCACAAAAATATTTAATTTATTTGAAATATCATTTAATGAATTTCCCCCAAAATTACATTTTTCTATTTTGTGGGATTAAACTTGGGGTAATCCATTGTTGCATTTTCCCTTCCATGTCATAGATTTTTTACATTTTTATAAATTTTATTACTAATTGAAAACATTATGTTTCATTCTATTGATAAAATCGTTTTATCCTGTATTTTATTCATCGGTTAATTTTGGATATTATTGATTGAAAAATTAAAAAATTAACTATGTGATGTATATTACATATTCTTATTAGCTTGATTAATGGGTATTTTACATGAAAATTGTTGAATATTTTTATATACCCATTTATTATCAAAGGGTTAATGAGTTTATGATTATTGATGGAATTATGAATTTTTTTATGTAATTCCATTAAAATTGATATGAAACCCATTTTCATTATGTGGGATATTTTTTCTATAATGAATGATTGATTTCTGGAATAAATCAAATATTGAAAGGATGAAAGGTTGGGTATTAAATCCCTTTACAATGTATTGTTTAAAATATTATATCTATTGGGACATGTATACACTTGAAAAATATTATTTCTCACAAGCATGGGTATAATTGTGTAAAATACACAAGTTTACATTTACCCATATGTGTGGTTATACAACAGTTTTATCCTATTCTAATGACTAAGTTATACTCTCAAAACTCAAGTTTATTAACTTATATTTCCACACTCAATGGATTCCTCTACTATTTTATTCCATTAATTATGTCATGATGTATGATATATGGCTTGTTGGATATAAATTTATTATATATCATGATTATACCCTTATAATCATATTCTTATCACTTAAGATATTTTATTGTCATAACTTATGTTTACAGTCACATATAATTTGAGATAACAATATTCTTATATTTTCATTTTGATAGGTTATGAAGATAAGAAAAGTAATAATTTTCCAGGAGAGAATCTTATATGTAGAATTAGTTGGTGATGTTGAAGATATGTTATAGATTATTGAGATTATTGTATTGGGTGAAAAATTATTGAGTGTTTAAAGACATGAGTTTTTTGGTAAATTGTTTTTTATAATTCTCTAAAACTATAAACCTAAAATTTATTAAAAATATATATCATTAAATATTTATTTATTTATTTATTTGAGATACTCAAATCTATGGGAAATAATATATTTCATTAGAATAGAGTTTAAGTAACTTTAGAATAATTGATATTAGATAATGATAATTGAATGTTTTATAAGTTATGTTTGATTTTGACATCAATGGTATTTATAAAACGTTAGTTTAGTGGAGAAAAAATTTAGTCCTGTAGATATTGGGATATATGAACATTAGAAAGAACCAAAGGTATAAGCCAAAATAAAAGTTATAAAAATAGGAAAACATATTTATTTTTTGTTAATGTGGTGTCATTTTTTATTTAGAAATTACATCCTTGTCTAGATACTAATTAGTGTATGGAATTTTGGTACAAATACATCTAGGGAAATTCACCCAAAAAATAGTTGGTGTATTATCAACAAGATCTCCACTCTAGTGAATAACAGGTGGACCTAAGACTGGACACCATGGTTGACACTCCATAGGGATATTTTTGGTTAATAATATTCTCATTATATGAAATAATGATTAATTTTTTATGATATGTAATTTTTTTATTTAATATAAAAGGACCCAAACTAAATAAACCTAGAATAAACTAAGTGAAGTTTTAGAATGAACTTAAATATAATGTTATGATTTTTATGATTATGTCATTTTGATTTTTATGTTTACTTAATATTATTTTACAATAATTATCTTTTGTTTTTCATTTTAATGTAATATAATTTTAGATTTATTATTGGAATAATATTGAAGGAATAATGTTAAAAATTAAAACAATATCCAATGTAAATATTTCCATAAAAAGGAATCAAATAAGATATGAACATATTTATGAAAAATAAGTATTATATAGGACTAGATATCATGAATCATAAGTAACAATGTAAACATATATGAAGTAAAAAAATTAAGTAGAGAAATTTGAAGACGCGTGTATGTTTAAGTGAAAAATATAATGAAATAATGAAAATTTAATTTCATATAGGTCAAAAACATGGGAAGATTCTCCAAGGGTAACATTTTAGTGGAATCGGGAAATTTTTTATGTATGTAAAAAGGGACTATTGAAAATAATAACAATGGAAATGAGAATATACAATTTGATATTGTAAAAGAAAAAAGATATATCCTCCTAATATAACAACGATGGTTAATTTTATTAAATATGGAAAACATGGATTTTATCTAGGTCAATAACCTAATCCAAGGGTTAACAATGATTATTGGAAAAAAATTCCAAGGAAACTGAAATTATAATGAAACCACAACTATTGAATAGGGTTACAAAAATGATATTGAATTTGGAACTCCGATGGATCTATCATTGTCTACGAGTGTTGTATTTATATCTTATTCAACATACTCATCTATACTTGGAATGTTTAGTTGGAACATAAAATTTACACCCTTATGACTAGATGTTGAATAATTAAAAAATAATGTTATTATTATTATATCTAGATAAAATAACATTTCTCATATTAATGTTTATAGGAATCTGCTTCTAATAAAATCCAATTATCCATCCATTATTCAAATTTGATGTGATATTAGGCTTGTATTGGATATCATGATATAGAGGATATGAAATTAAAAATGATAGGTAAATCAAAACAATAAAAGATATCCACAACCACCTTTTAAAAAAAGGATTACAAAAAATGACTATTAAAAATTACTCCCATTACGTTGGGGTATATTTTAAAAATAACATATAAAAAATCATTATTATTTATATTCAAATTATGAGAAAAAATATCAGTTCTATAGTCACACAAAATATAATGAATATCATAACATAATAAAAATTAAATTCATTATATATAAATTAAATTTTACAAAATTAACTTCATTTTTTAATTATTCATGTCAATATTTTCATAGGGTGAGATGTTAATATTTTACTAAAATAAATTATATTTATTTGAATAGTGAAAATACAGATTTTGCTAAAAACAGTATCATTTATGAAATTATATTAACACAAAATTTGATTAAATATTCAAAAAAATCGTGAAGAACATATACATATATTTAAAAATTATTATGAACCTTTTAAAAATATACTATTGTAATTATAAAACATATGTTTAACATTTAGAAAACTCAACTAATATTTCACAATAAAAAATTATTTTTCTGCGCTTACATTGAAATAATAATTTTATGACATGTAGATTATATATATATATATATATATAAATGCATTTCATATTTGATATCAAACATTTATATGTTATGTAACAAGGCCAATTTAATTTTTATAATCAAATAATATTACTCTGAATAATGGTAAATATTGTGATAATGGTGAAATTGTTATATTAGAAGATTGTTATTAAAATTGTGAAATTTCTATTTAATTTATTAATTTAGATCATTATAAATAATTATTTATATTTTATATTAAAACATGTATATAATTATATTGAATCATATTTATTTATTAATAAATAATAAATATTTCTAGGAAGACATAATGAACAAAAAATAATTTTTTTTCAATTCTATTTTATATATTATATATTTATATTCAAATGATAATTATATATTTTTTAGAGTTTTTATTATATTACACATATGTTACATTTATGTTGATAATAATAAATTTTGTAATTGGTTTTATTTTATATTTTTATTAAAATATAATTTACATGGGTATAAACTATTTACATTATAAAAAAAGATGTAAAAGTAAAAATATGGGAGACAAGGACATTCAAAATGTTTAAAAAATGTGTTGAAATTATTTGTTGGCACTTTTTTACCCCATTTAACCCCATACTCCATTATTTAAAACATTTTGGGTCATTTTTCATTTAATAGTGTAATGACATCAATGAAATAAAAAGGGTATTCACTGTTTATAAAGATGAAATTAAAGAATAAAGTTAAAATATATAACAATATATATTTATCATTAATAAATGAAAAATTATAATATGAATTTATTTCCACTCACTTATAGGGAACTGAAAATTTTAATCATGTGTTGTGTGGATTACTATATCTTTGAAATATTTTTTTTCACAGTGATTTTAATTGTATATCAAAAATAATTAAAATAATCATTAAAAAAATTACTAAATAAATATTATAATTAATAATAATTATTAATGAATTTATGTCAAAATAAACAATTTCTTAAACTTACCCACCCACTAAATTGTGGTATATTCATTTTTGGATAAATCTTACTACCTTTCTGAAAAACACTGTACAAATCTAACATATATATAATTAGAATATAAATAATAATTTCATTATATATGAATGTTAAAATAATTATTGTCTTATTTGTCAACAGTGGATATATTATGTATTTATATTATTATCAAAATATCATCTTTGGGCACTAAAATTATTGAAATAAACCTACATTGATTTAATACAGTTTCAAAATAACAGAAATTATTATGTTGTATGATAATATATATTTATATGTAAATATATATATATATATATAATACTATATAAAATTTAATGATCTCAGAATTAAAAACATTGAATAATAGAATGGGTATCGAGATCAATATCATAAATCATACAAAACAATTAATGTAATTACACCTAACGATAAAAATATGATATAAATAAATAATATATTTGTAATAAATTATAATTAATAAAGTATAGAAATGGAAAAGTATAGTCACCAATATTATCATTCAAATATATTACATATTTAAAAATGTGTATTCATTACATAACATTTTGATCCATGCCAGAGCTATTTAGGTATAGTATATTTGGAAGAATGGAAATAAAAACAAAAAGTTTATTAAATATATACACAATCTCCCAATTATTTTTTCATTACTATAAACCTTATTAAACATATCATACATAATTCCATTCTTTACCTCAATGGTAAAGTAAATATAAGAAAATAGTGCGCTTAGATGACAAATAAGGTAAAATAACGGATATATCAATGATAACATGAAAAAAACACGAGAATGATTGTAAAAAACATGATCTTGACATTTTAAAACCATAACATTCATATTAAATAACATAATATTTATTAACGACATAAATCATTGTAGTTTATAATAGATTAATCATGAGGAAATCATAGAACAAGAACCAAAAAACGTTAAAATAGGCACAATAAATGATTATCTGAATGCATATAAGCATTTAAAACTATTTCATCATTAATAAATTTATATTTAAAAGGATATAATAGTAGAATGGGTTATCTCTCCAAATAATCATATTTGTTAAAAATCACTCCCAAGACTATCATATGTGACATAGTCTCTTACTAAACAGTGTTCACTCCCTATTCTTATCTTATTTAAGTCATAATATATCAATCACCATCCAATCAATTGGAGGGAGATATAGGCCACACCCAACATATATTGAACATCATACACATTTTTTCACATTTTCATAAAAAATTCATCATCATAGAACCCATGAAAAAATTCGGTTTGTTAAAATTTCATCATTTTATCATAGATAACTACTGGAAAAAGAACATATTTCACCAATATCATTCCATCATAAATATATACCATATATAGAAATAAAATATATTATATCCTTGGAAAATATCCCCATTAAATAGTTTGTGAAATCATGGGTTTTTTACATTGATGAATATAAATTCCAATTAAATAACATTATTTATTATTAACGAAATTAACCATTCCATTTTGAAATTTATTCTTTAAATTTTTTTTGAAATATAATGAAAAAAATTTTAATTGAAAAAAAGTAATCATTTAATGTATGATTAAAATAATAAATATTCATGATGTTGGAAAAGGATTTTATATCATATATGTTAAAAATAGACTCCTTCTATAATTATTTTTTATGAAAAGTCATGAATTTCCTCATTTGGGAAATGAATAGATGAATACATTAAAATTGATTCAAAAAAGAAAAAATTTATAAAAAACTATTTCACAAAATATTTTGAGAATAGTAAAAACCTTATTGAAATAATTTTTTGAAAACATTTATATTGAATAAAAAAATCCATCGAAGAGTGAAACAATGTTTATTATCTTTAAAAGTATATTTTTAGTTTCATAAGTACAGATGGTGAGGAAAATGAAACCTACTGAACAATAAATATTGTTTTATTTTAAATCTAATTACAAAACCATAATCATATATATCAAATAATATTCGATTTTCATTTAATATTTTATTTCCCAGTTATTATAAATTCATTATTAAAATAACTATTCTAGGAGATATTCACTTCTTTTTTCATGTTTGTTTAGTTTTTGTAATTTCACATCATTTTCATTGATAATAGATCCATAGTATTGATTATTTTAATCAATATATATAGATATATATTCATCCATAAAATATTGAGATTCAATATTTAAATACACTATCCCTAGACACGGTTCGACATACGTAGAAAAGAATGTAGTTTTTATTTCCCAATGTATGGAATGAAGGAAATGTAAATATTAATTATATTTTAAGATATAATTACTATATAATATATATTCATAATATTCATCTTTATTACCATTATATTAAAATTTAAATGAAAAACGAATCACATCTCTTCATGGAGGTGGTATTCCAGACAAATCCATGAGAGATATTATTATTCCAAAAAATATTTGATGTGATGAAGGAAGACCACATTATCCACCCATAATTATAATTGTGCCATAAATAACATATATAAATACTAAATCCATCATAATACCAATCAATAAAATTTGGTGATTAAAAATTAATTGTATCAAAATGTGGTGACAATAATCTGTACATACGCATGAGTGATACTTTCACTAATCATTTGATGGGAAATATATTGTTTAATGTGGTTTTCATATTATAATTAAAATTTTGACATATATATTATAATTAATATATTATTTAATGATAAATACCATTTATTTATAATAGGTAAAGAAGAGTATTAAATAGAGTTATCAATTGAGGTGATTAATTGATCATTAAAATGACACATTTAGATCTCCAATAAAGGGATCTAGGGTTAGTTTATTTGGGAGATAATATCCTGTATAATTTATATACGTAATTTGAGAAGATAAATTTAAATAATTTTTTCAATCTATAAGTCCAAATATATTGTGAATAATCGAGGGAGTAGGTTCCCTTTTATAATTGAGGTGAGGGGAACTTTTTGAATTTCCAAAAAGAATAAATTATAATAATTTCATTTTCAAGATAAATTACTCAAAATGTATAGGTATATTATGATAATATAGTATAATGTTCTAATACCAATTACTAATTTGATATATAAAAATTCATGCATCATTTTAAATATTTTCATTTTTATTTACCTTTAGTCACCTAATTTAAATTTTACCTATAATAACAACTTTTTCAGTATAAAATGGTTTTAATATATTCTTATAAAGTAAATACTGACAGACAAAATGGATTATATATATAATTTTAGACTATATCATATCCAAATTATCTTATTTAGAAATATTATTATTTTTAATTTATTTAATAATATAATATTTTGATAAAATATCATTATTTGTCCATTTTGACACTATTCAATTAATTTGACATAAAAGGCAAAACAAAAGAGTTTTAATTGAAATATATCAATTTTACACAACATTAATATTTCATATTGAACTATAATTTTTTAAGAATATAATTTAATAAAATTATACAAAATTTAATATTATTGAAATAATTTAATTTATTTTTTATTAATATAATAAATACTATTTATGAATTGTATAAAAATTAGTTTACATATTTAATTTATAAAAAATATAAATAAAATATCAACATGAGTATAATTTCATTATTTTAAAAATTATTATTTATATTTATTCGTAACATTTCATTTTTATGTATAAACACAAACGATATTTGAAACTAAACGACTGAATTTTTTTTAACATTATATGGTTTAATTATTATATAAGTCATTTTCATAGACGTGTATCCATTAAAAACAAAATTTTATATATATGGTTATAAGGGAATAATTAACACCATCAAATATTATTTTGGAAGAAAAATTATGGACATATCATTTATTTTTAATGCAGATTGACCTAATTTACCCTTAGGTGATAAATATTAAATATATTACTATTCATATTACAAAAAAATAAATGGGACTTATTGAATAAATTTGAATATAATAATTATAAATATTTAATTCATAAAATTCTATTTAATTACTATTAATGGAAGATATAAATTTAAAATTATGTGATAGAAATTTGAAAAAACAAAATTCTAGAAGAAAACACATTATTAATCATATAATATAGATTTATTATTTTCCAATGCCTTGAAAACTAATATTCAAATGTATGAAAATTTTAATAATATAAATAATATATATATTTCATTAAAATTATTCACTAAAATAAATTAATTTAACTTATTTACATAAAAATACTCTTCATTCATAAATACATTTTTTATAAAACAATTTATTTAATTTTCAAATAATTTATTGTTATTATAATAATCTCGTTATAATGAAATGAGTTAATTTAATAAATTTATAGAAAATATGTTTTTTCTTATTTATTTTTTACTATCAATAATTTCCATTATAATTTCATGATGATAAAAAACATATTATTTTAATAATTTTATATGGTTCATTTAAAAACGTAGTTGCATCTAACATAACCAATCAAAGAAATCTAATTACATAAATGTAAATATTGTAAAAAAAATATTGGATTTTTAAATTCTACCCTCCTTAAAATGAACTTCTCCCTATAAATTCATCACACTAATAGAAAAATATGATCATTATTTAAAATAATTACATCCTCATGTTACTATGTATATTTCTCAAATTGGTGTTTTCAAAATTAATTATTAACCAGGTGAGTGGTATTGTTTCTTATCAGATACTAAATATGATCCAAAATGGTTATCATTGGTTCTTAATAATATATATCATTCTCTATTGGTATGAACTCTGAGTTTAGTGCATGTAAAGGATCTGGTTTGTACATCCTTAGGAGAAATATATGGAACACACCACACAATTGGGATAGATTTAGTGGATCTACCAGTCGATAAGATACAGGTTTGATACAGTTATTAAATTCAAAAGTAATGATATACATAAGTATAATCTTTCCAGTATTTCAAAATATAATCAGCCACTTCCATGTATAAATTAATAGGAATACATTCTCAACATCATAGAAGTGTAGATCAGAGTAATGATTTCAATCACAACTTTTTTAAAATCGTTGAGCTCCTCTTATGTGTTGTTGAATGGCTCTAACATTCACCACCATTTTTCTATAGCTATATTAGGTACTGAAATATTACTTTATATAACATTATTTGATCTCATTAGAGTTTTCAAATTCCAAATTTTTAGGGATTCATAAGGAAGCCATCAAAACATTGGAGTGAATGATATTGTTGTAAGAAAATTTCACCAATGTAAGGTGCGCATCCAATCCACCATTTAAATTCATAGAAAAAAACTTCAACATGTATTGTAGAGTTTGAATGTTCCTACTATAATGACCCTAGTTATAAGGATGATAATCGATATTCAAACATAACTCTATATCAAAATATAACATAAAAATTATCCAAAAAGTTGACATAAATATCAAGTCGAATTACATACAATTGATTGGGTTACAACATATAGACTTACCACTTTATAAATTTATAATTATATAATTTGGTCAATATATAAATCATATATAATATAAATGAAGTGTTTTAACTTTTATAGGTTATTGAATATATCCGAAATAGTATTATTCCCTTTAGAAATATGCGGATTTGGATGAGAAAATACATTGTGAAAATTTTCAAATTTCATTATGGAATGGTAATGGTTTTTAAATTACCTTAAATTTTTTTCGATCATCCTTAACTAGATGACAAACCAAGAATAAAAAATTATTCTCTATAATATCTCACATCATAAAATCCTACTAGAAATACCATTTCTAATATCAATATATCTCCACACATAAATGATGAATTTATAATGAAGAACTATGAGATTCATACATCATATCCCTCATTAAATCGTATATTGATAAGACATGTAAATATTTCCTGAACCTTATTATTCATTAATAATGAAGGTTGCTCCCCAGAACATTTTCCACATTATGTCACATTTCTATGTATTTCATTTCCACCTCTTCAATAAATAATTGAATATATGGTAGTACAATCATTTGGTATAGATTATATTTCTCCACTTAAATTAATATATCTTTCTCCATCATATGAAAATTTGTAAATATTAGATCTTTTGGGAAAATTATTGAATTATTATTTTGACTTAGAGAATATCCCAACTTGTTCTCATTCCCATGGTGGTAATGTATTTATTAGTAATAATCATTAATCAACTCCAAAAATTTTAGCTAGAGCATGTTCAACAATTTTTGAGTGAAAATAATCATTAATTTTTTTAATCAATATATATACCACATTTTTCAATTTTGATAATCCCTATATATCATTAATGAATAAAATATTATAGCTAACACCAAATAAGGAGTGGGATAATTTTTCACATTAACCATCATCTATAATGTGTTATAATATATAACCAAATATTTTTTCATGAGGTCACATGATATTATTTTCATTAATTCATTTCATTAGATTACTGACCATTATCCTCTATCGGGTAGTGTAATAACATGTGCAAAAATGACAAATATTTTCATTTCATTGAAAAAATCCTCAGATTAATCCATCCAAAGAAAAAAAATATCCCATACGAGTAAAATTAGTGAGTGGATTTGACAAACATGAGAAATTATTCACCGAGCACTATCAATATATTTTTAAAGCAATAAAACAACAAACCATAGTTTAAATAGGAATTTTGTTGCTAATGTTTTGTGATTTCTCTAGAAATATGGTATTTGGAGTGTACAAGCTACGAATTTTAATAAATGCATCTTTGTAGTATGTTATAATTAATCTAGAAAATTAAAATAATTGTTGGAGTGATGACTGGGTATAAAGAAGAATACTTCCCATTTAATTATATTAGGGCCTATATAATTTTTGGGTGTGCTAGAATCCATTAAATTGATAACCCATCAGATAAAGTGTTTCATAGAAAAAAAAAGAGGAATAAATTCATATATGTTGGAGTGAAGAATAATCTGATCAAAATCATGATTTCATCTTCAGGTACTCTCATTTTATATTTAGTGGTAGGTCCTAAGACGGTTCATTAGAAGTTAGATAAGTTGAGGTCAGGATTTCATTGGGATTATCGTAGTGATAAATGATTTCACTAGGTCTGATAGAAGTATTTAACACTACCAGTGAAGGAAGGAGATATTAATTTAATTTTTTTGTAAGACACAATGAATAAACTCCAAGATAATTTGACTTGGGACAATTTGCAGGGCTCATTTATTTTGGAATAGTGTATCAAATATATTCATGGTGATTCTTGGGAGATTGTTGTAGGATGAAACAATGGAAAAAACTCTAATATTTAGAATAGATATACCTCATTCATTTCTGAAATACATGATAAAGCGATATGGATGGTGGGAAATGGGGGGATATCTATTTGGAAGGATCAGTGGATGGCTAACAAACTCTATTTTCTTGGGATTGTAGCACAAAATATTATAGTGCATAAGGAAATGGATTATCTGTATTTTCTCATTTTATATCTTGTTGAACATCAATTGTCTCTATAAAAATACATTGTGTGTTTTTGCTCAGGATTGATTAGTCTTCCTTCTTAGTTCCAGTGGTATTTTTTTTTCATCACCCACTCACTTTTTAAACATGAACCCCATACCAATTACTTGGTTGGGGGAGCACATCCAAATTCAAAAAATCAATATTAAAAAGATATTTCTTATAAGTTTGTTCAAGAAACATTCTATGAAAATAGATATTGATATTCAATCTAGAAGGATCGATCATGTCTCTAAATGTTGGTACATCCCTTCTCTATTGGTGGAATTAGTGTTCTATTTATTCATAAAGGGAACATGGGCACATGGGATGATTAATCCCTTTAGCAGTATCATGGATGATCATACCTTAATCAATTCATTTGATTTGATCCTCGATTCATGGTTCGATCATGGAATATAAATTTTTATCTTTTCCTTTTTGTTGTGTCTTGTTATAGTGATTTTTTGGTCAAATTATACATTGATTGATAATCTTGTAGAAACACTATGGAAGATTGAGGGCACATGCACCTTTATAGTGGTTTAGTTATATTATATTTTTCTTCTAATATTTTTCTTAATTTTTTCCATAAAGGATGTAGAATATATATTCATGGTTTCAATTTGTTTTATGAAAGAAATATTTTGAACTCAAATGTTGAACTGGATGCTACTATTATTGCAAAAATTTAGAGGAACTAGAGTCATCCCACAGTTCAGTCTGATATGGGATATGTGTTTCTGATCTCTGTATTGAATATTGTGTAACTAGTTCACATACATTGACAGAAGGTAATATATTGGGAGTCTCTGTAGAGACCCGAAGCTTGACGTACATGGACATTACATTACATTTGCGGAATACTTAGTACATAAAAAAACACACACTAAAGGATCGTAATAGTTTAGTGTCTTTGGAAACTCGGAATAAAATCTTCTAATCGTGGGGAAAGATCTTCAACATCTCCCATAAAGATCTTTTTTTTTTACCTAAAACCTTTCTTTATATCCTGGGGAAAAGAAAACATAAAAGGGTGAGCTCAAATGCTCAGTAAGGGTAAACAAAAGAAAAATCAATTACATCATATTCATAAGAACATAACTTTTGGAAATCTTAACCTGCAAAAGAGAGCATAATTTCATAACATGGGATAAATCATAGTAGTGAAATGAAATCCCAATAAGCATAACTTAAAACATGAAACTTTGTGGCATACACACATAATCATAGAAAATCATTTCTTGTTAGTCAAGACTCATTGCCAAGACTATCTTAGTGGACAAAGTCCCTTTCTGAATCGAGTAATCCTCGTTTCAGTCCTGTTTCACTGAACCGGTATAACCTACCATTCCAGCCATGTCTATCTCATGAGATATGAAATCTTTAACCAATGCATTGGAGGGAGATATAGGTCCCACCCATCTCTTAATGAATCCTTTCTTATGTGTGCCACAAAATCATAAATCATACATCATTGCATAACCCATGTAATAAAAATGGGATTCTTAAACAACATGACATCATAAAACCATTCATATAAGATAAAGGAATTAATAAACATAATTTCATCACAACATAGTCAAATCAATGTAAAAATATGGATAGAAACAGAACCCTTTATTATCTTATATGGAAAATAATTTTGATAAAACACTTGAATTGAATTCTTGAGGAAAATATCCTTTCTTCTTCAAAATCAATTTCTTTTCACAAAACATCATGCAATTTTAAAAGAAAGAGATTTTATTGAAAATAGTCATGAAATCTTTTAGAGGAAGCTTCATGAAAATAAGGCTTTATAAAACAGTATAAATCCGTTTGTGCCGTATAAGTTAAAAAAACATTCTTCGTACTTTTGTCGGAAAAGCCAAAAAGTACCTCGTACGAAAAACGAAAAAAAGATTCCTTTCATATCCTTTACTAAAAACTCATAGAAGGGTAAAATTGGATTTAAACAATTGTAGGTGGATGGAAATAATATTACATATTGAGGGAACATGGATGTGGATGATAAAATACACCCCAGTAAATACTTACGAATAAACAATCTCGGATAAAAATGAGATTGTGATATTTCCCTTACCTTAGGTCCGACTTGCTTTGTAAGTGTCCGAACCTCCTCTTCTTTGAAGTGCCTCTTTGAGACCTCCTCTTAGGGCACTAAAATTGGTCTTTGAGGAAGACCAGAACCTCTAAGATGTTGCTAGGGAAGTGGAGAGGATAAATTGGCAGGGGTTGGCCAGGCTTGAGTGCTCAAATTGGTGTGAGGAGGAGGGGGAGGAGGTGTCCTTTTATAGGGGAGGAGAGGGGCACCTTAGGAATATCTCAAAATATTATTTTATATTAAAGTCAAAATCGGTTTATAATGGTTCCAAAGGGTATTATTTCGAAGATAAAGTGGGGATGGGTCGAAAGCCTATCAACCAATAGGATTTAGACATGTTTAGGGTATTATTTTAACCTTATCAATTAGATTTAACTCTAAGTTAAATAATTTAACTTTTACCGTGTCTTTTTGTTTTCTTTCACTATATGGTTAATAAACTTACTATAACATGCCAAACGAACCCCAAATTGTATATTATTAATACATATATCCTTATCTAAGTCATTTGGCCGAACCTTAGATTTTTAGGAATAAAATAACAATTAATAATATAATATTTGATTTAAAAACTATTTTGTGTCAATTTTGACACTATTTGATATATAATTTTTGTGAAAGTCATAACAGAATTATATGTTCGAACCAAGTTGATTAAATCAACACTAATATATCATAGTAACCTAGAAAATTAGTGTAATTCATAAAAAGTCTTAAATTACATTTAGTTTGGTATTTATATTATCAATTATGTCAATATTTCATTAATAAGATAATTACTGCATCATTTTTGTGTCATAAATAAATTATATTATTTGATGTCTAAAAATTACAAAAAAAATACCATCATGTAGGAAATCTTTTTATCTTTCTAATGAATATTTATAGTCGAATTTATATTATGTATAACCCCATATTAAAAATGTTTTACTTATTAAACTTTGATTTTACCTATTTTAACCCTTCTTTAAATAAATTAATAATAAATGTCCTAATCTAATCCAAGTGGGCCTAAATGGTCATATTTTATTCCTAAGTTTGTTTTTGGTCGAATTACACTTGTCCAATAGAATTAGGACATGTGTTAGGGTAATATTAATATCATATTTACCCTTAGTTACCTTATTTACTATTAACCGTGGTAAAAAAAGTAAAAAGTTACTATTCACCAAAAAATTATTTTCATCTCATTAAACCACATTTTAGTCCTTTATATTAACCGTGTCTCTCGGATTTTCGAAATTCCATTCACAGAAGCGGTAAAATTAAGTTTTATGCAAAATTCAGTTTTTAACCTACCACTTAGTGGTTTCACTATTCATCAAAAATTGATGTTTTTCAGAACAATGCCAAAATTCCATCCCAAGCTATATTTCATATTCCGAATTCAAAAATGAAGTCTATTTTACCAAATTCATAACATAAAAGTTGAATTAATTAATTTTATAATTAAATCCCGCTGTTAAAACAAATTGCGTGTTTTTAAGAAACAATATCTATCAAAAGTTTGACACTTGTTTATGTCTAGTTTAAATGTGAAATTACATCCAATGACCAGCATTGTATTAAATTGTAAAAATATATTCTAAATATACTTTAAAACCACTCAAATTAATGATTTATCACTATTAATTATTTTGATTAAAAAAGTTGTTTTTAATTATAATTTAGTAATTTTCACTATTCATCAGAATATGAAAGTTATCCGAAAAGTACCAAAATTTCACCTTAGGCTAAATTCGATACTCCGAATCCAAAAATAATGTTCATTTTGAAAAATAAGATTTACTAGATTTCAAAAAGTGGTTATTACTATTCATAACGGCTAGTTTTAATAATATTTTTATAGCATATCGTTGTTTAGTGAAACTCGGTATTGCGTACTACACACGCTATCGAGGAAGGTCGTGATTGCGTGTAATGCAAGTCAAGTCAAGGATGTGTGCTGTGCAAGCTCCTTTTGGTGTAGCGTACAACACAAGACATTAATAAAATTAAAAAGAATATTTTTTTATAAAATCTTGGGCTGTTACATTCTACCCCCCTTAAAATGTATTTCACCCTCGAAATTCGTCGGGGTTATAAATGGTTTACTATTTGAAAGTGTCTTTAATAGAAACCCACATCGTAAAAGGGAATACCAAAACTTGGCTTTAAAAACTAAAGTATGAAATGTAACGATTACCCAAATAAACTAATCACTGGGTTTCCACATAGGTGAAAATATGGATATGGAAGAGAAATCTAACCATCATGTTCTGATGGAAAGTGGTAGAGAACATGGCTATGGAAAATCCAGTAATCACAAATCCATAAATTTGTGACGATCTAAGGTACCATTGGATTCATCAGGTATAAGATCACTAGGACAACATTTTTGGTTTTCAAGATCATTTCCCTAAAGTTGAAAATTTGAATTAGAATAAATACTTACTTTATTTTGATACAATATCACTGTTGTTCGTGCCTTGAACAATTTCCACTTCATCTCTTAAATAAATGAAGTTGAATTTGTTATTCGTGAAGTGTTAGCAGATCATGTGATAGAATGACGGGTCATTCCATCTGTCTCAAACAAAAGGTAAGCAAAAGTTATTAAATATACATAAGTCATTCTATAGTGAGATTAATCATATATAGTTCCTAAAATGGACTTATACTTCATATATCATACTGCTTAATATAATAAAACTAGTTTCTACTAAACAGGGACTTCCTGTAGGCCAGTGGTAGGCGATAAAGGCCAGTCGCACTTTGGTTGTGGGTTCGATTCCTACAGCCTTGTCCGAAGCGATGGGCTGTCTCCCGTCCTGCAGGTTGTCCCTTTTTCTAAAACTACGTTACTATAACATCCCATCAATAATATCGAAAATCTTCTATCCTTAAACAATACTAACTTATGTCCAACATAATCCAGTCTAATCTTTAGGCTTATACATAATACTGCAGTCCACTCTCATAATATAGTGACATCGATTACCAGAGATTTAATACTGTCGTTGATCCCCACATATCATAAGATATGTCTTGTTGGTCACATTCAAAGTCCTTAATCGTGTATTCTCTTGAATACCTTAGTGAAAACATGAGTGCAGTTAAAAGTTACCAAAATACTCAAAATTCTATATACTCAAACCATGATATCACTTAGTCCTTATATCAATCATGAGCTCATGAATACTATTAAACATTTCATTTTCTCGTCTTCATTATGCGCATATCATCTTATTTCCAAAAAATATCTCAATCACTTTGAATACCACATCCATAAATATTGCAATAATCAATGATACAACATTATTTTGGAATCCCATTACATAAACACTTAATCATTCCACCACATCGTTGTCATATTCAACATTGCCAATAGTGATCGCATGTGATTTTCCTTTGTCCTTTGCCTTCAGTGGTTGCTCATGTTGATCATCACTAACCCTTGGATTAGGGCAATTATTAGCATAATGCCCCATTTCCTTGACCATGAAGCATTGAAGTGTTGGCGGTGCGTTCTCTGCAGTGTTTGCTTTATTCACATCATTAGAAACCCTTTTTCCATTACTTCGACACTCAGCTGCTCAATGACCTTCTTTTCCACACTTAAAACATTTTCTAGTCCCTTTTAGACAATCTCCACCATGCTTCTTTCCACACTTTGTGCATAAGGAAACATTCATCTTCTTTTCACCATTATTCTGAGATTTCTCCTTGAACTCCATCTTTCGTTTCTTGTCAAAACCATGAGATGAATATGTAACACCAACTTCCATTTCTACCTTGATAGCACAACGCACAATTTCTTCATAGCTACTGAAGTCTCTTATAGCTAATGCCCTTCGAAGACTTGGTTTTAACCACAGAAAAATCGATCAACTTTACTTTCAGGTTGGATGATAATTCCAGAAGCATACCTTGCAAGTCTTGTAAAATTTGCTTCATAGGTACCAACAGATTCATCGTCCCTTTGCTTCAGTTCAAGAAATTCTTTCTCCATCTTTGTTCGAAGAATACGAGGGAAGTACTTACTGAAAAAAAAGTTCTTGAACTCGTCCCATTCCATGGAATCAATTTCATCTCTTGGCCTCGTATTCTTGATAAGATTCCACCATTGATCAGCTTCACCTTCCAAATGATATACTGCTAAGATGACTTTATCATGTTCAGAACATTGAAGAACTGAAAATATCTTTTCAGTAGTACTGATCCATTGTTCAGCAACTAATGGATCAGTAGACCCACTGAAAGAAGGTGGACGCTGCCTCATGAAGGATTCAATAGAATGTTGCTCCTTCCTTTGCTCGTTTGGAAGTCCTGCATGATTCATAGCTTGAGAAAGTTGTGTGAGCATGGCTACAAGATTTTGCATTCCAGCTCCTATATCATTTGGTTGCTCAGGGGAACAATCATTGCATTGCCCATCACATTCCGTATTAACACAGTTCCTTCGGGTTCCAGCCATCGTCTAAAACCCCAAAAGAATAGTGTGAGAGGCAAAAATCATGCTAGGGAAAACAACATAATAAAGGGTTAGTACCCTCAATATCTAACATCTTAGGTTAAATTCGAAGATCGTTAGCGCAATTCTAGGACTATAACCTATACGTATACTTAACCTTAGAGACATCCCTAGACATACCTTAGAAATATCTCTAGGGATCTCACTAAAGTTCTCGCATCCTAGTTTCCAAAGGTTGACTAAACCTTTCCTCTGATACCAACTGTAGAGACCCGAAGCTTGACGTACATGGACATTACATTACATTTGCGGAATAATTAGTACATAACAAAAACACACACTAAAGGATCGTAATAGTTTAGTGTCTTTGGAAACTCGGAATAAAATCTTCTAATCGTGGGGAAAGATCTTCAACATCTCCCATAAAGATCTTCTTTTTTTTTACCTAAAACCTTTCATTATATCCTGGGGAAAAGAAAACATAAAAGGGTGAGCTCAAATGCTCAGTAAGGGTAAACAAAAGAAAAATCAATTACATCATATTCATAAGAACATAACTTTTGGAAATCTTAACCTGCAAAAGAGAGCATAATTTTATAACATGGGATAAATCATAGTAGTGAAATGAAATCCCAATAAGCATAACTTAAAACATGAAACTTTGTGGCATACACACATAATCATAGAAAATCATTTCTTGTTAGTCAAGACTCATTTCCAAGACTATCTTAGTGGACAAAGTCCCTTTCTGAATCGAGTAATCCTCGTTTCAGTCCTGTTTCACTGAACCGGTATAACCTACCATTCCAGCCATGTCTATCTCATGAGATATGAAATCTTTACCCAATGCATTGGAGGGAGATATAGGTCCCACCCATCTCTTAATGAATCCTTTCTTATGTGTGCCACAAAATCATAAATCATACATCATTGCATAACCCATGTAATAAAAATGGGATTCTTAAACAACATGACATCATAAAACCATTCATATAAGATAAAGGAATTCATAAACATAATTTCATCACAACATAGTCAAATCAATGTAAAAATATGGATAGAAACAGAACCCTTTATTATCTTATATGGAAAATAATTTTGATAAAACACTTGAATTGAATTCTTGAGGAAAATATCCTTTCTTCTTCAAAATCAATTTCTTTTCACAAAACATCATGCAATTTTAAAAGAAAGAGATTTTATTGAAAATAATCATGAAATCTTTTAGAGGAAGCTTCATGAAAATAAGGCTTTATAAAACAGTATAAATCCGTTCGTGCCGTATAAGTTAAAAAAAACATTCTTCGTACTTTTTTCGGAAAAGTCAAAAAGTACCTCGTACGAAAAACGAAAAAAAGATTCCTTTCATATCCTTTACTAAAAACTCATAGAAGGGTAAAATTGGATTTAAACAATTGTAGGTGGATGGAAATAATATTACATATTGAGGGAACATGGATGTGGATGATAAAATACACCCCAGTAAATACTTACGAATAAACAATCTCGGATAAAAATGAGATTGTGATATTTCCCTTACCTTAGGTCCGACTTGCTTTGTAAGTGTCCGAACCTCCTCTTCTTTGAAGTGCCTCTTTGAGACCTCCTCTTAGGGCACTAAAATTGGTCTTTGAGGAAGACCAGAACCTCTAGGATGTTTCTAGGGAAGTGGAGAGGATAAATTGGCAGGGGTTGGCCGAGCTTGAGTGCTCAAATTGGTGTGAGGAGGAGGGGGAGGAGGTGTCCTTTTATAGGGGAGGAGAGGGGCACCTTAGGAATATCTCAAAATATTATTTTATATTAAAGTCAAAATCGGTTTATAATGGTTCCAAATGGTATTATTTCGAAGATAAAGTGGGGATGGGTCGAAATTCTATCATCCAATAGGATTTAGACAAGTTTAGGGTATTATTTTAACCTTATCAATTAGATTTAACTCTAAGTTAAATAATTTAACTTTTACCGTGTCTTTTTGTTTTCTTTCACTATATGGTTAATAAACTTACTATAACATGCCAAACGAACCCCAAATTGTATATTATTAATACATATATCCTTATCTAAGTCATTTGGCCGAACCTTAGATTTTTAGGAATAAAATAACAATGAATAATATAATATTTGATTTAAAAACTATTTTGTGTCAATTTTGACACTATTTGATATATGATTTTTGTGAAAGTCATAACAGAATTATATGTTCGAACCAAGTTGATTAAATCAACACTAACATATCATAGTAACCTAGAAAATTAGTGTAATTCATAAAAAGTCTTAAATTACATTTATTTTGGTATTTATATTATCAATTATGTCAATATTTCATTAATAAGATAATTACTGCATCATTTTTGTGTCATAAATAAATTATATTATTTGATGTCTAAAAATTACAAATAAAATACCATCATGTAGGAAATCTTTTTAGATTTCTAATGAATATTTATAGTCGAATTTATCTTATGTATAACCCCATATTAAAAATGATTTACTTATTAAACTTTGATTTTAACTATTTTAACCCTTCTTTAAATAAATTAATAATAAATGTCCTAATCTAATCCAAGTGGGCCTAAATGGTCATATTTTATTCCTAAGTTTGTTTTTGGTCGAATTACACTTGTCCAATAGAATTAGGATATGTGTTAGGGTAATATTAATATCATATTTACCCTTAGTTACCTTATTTACTATTAACCGTGGTAAAAAAAGTAAAAAGTTACTATTCACCAAAAAATTATTTTCATCTCATTAAACCACATTTTAGTCCTTGATATTAACCGTGTCTCTCGGATTTTCGAAATTCCATTCACAGAAGCGGTAAAAATATGTTTTATGCAAAATTCAGTTTTTAACCTACCACTTAGTGGTTTCACTATTCATCAAAAATTGATGTTTTTCAGAACAATGCCAAAATTCCATCCCAAGCTATATTTCATATTCCGAATTCAAAAATGAAGTCTATTTTACCAAATTCATAACATAAAAGTTGAATTAATTAATTTTATAATTAAATCCCGCTGTTAAAACAAATAGCGTGTTTTTAAGAAACAATATCTATCAAAAGTTTGACACTTGTTTATGTCTAGTTTAAATGTGAAATTACATCCAATGACCAGCATTGTATTAAATTGTAAAAATATATTCTAAATATACTTTAAAACCACTCAAATTAATGATTTATCACTATTAATTATTTTGATTAAAAAAGTTGTTTTTAATTATAATTTAGTAATTTTCACTATTCATCAGAATATGAAAGTTATCCGAAAAGTATCAAAATTTCACCTTAGGCTAAATTCGATACTCCGAATCCAAAAATAAAGTTCATTTTGAAAAATAAGATTTACTGGATTTCAAAAAGTGGTTATTACTATTCATAACGGCTAGTTTTAATAATATTTTTATAGCATATCGTTGTTTAGTGAAACTCGGTATTGCGTACTACACACGCTATCGAGGAAGGTCGTGATTGCGTGTAATGCAAGTCAAGTCAAGGATGTGTGCTGTGCAAGCTCCTTTTGGTGTAGCGTACAACACAAGACATTAATAAAATTAAAAAGAATATTTTTTTATAAAATCTTGGGCTGTTACAGTCTCTCTTGATTCTCTTGGTCTAAAATTTTGTTATTTAAAGATCATCACTATGCTTTGAATTCTCTATTCAATCAGTATACAATTTTCTATTATTGATGAACTGCGTATTCATTTTTTTCATCCACATTAACATTATGGTCCTTTTGATTTATGTCCACCATTGATTGAAAATAATTTACTTTAATATTTTTTTTTAAATTTGTTAGAATGTGTACCTTTCACAACATCATTATCATACAATCACCAAAAATAGTGATTTCATGAGATTTCCATTTTTCTAACAGCATATTCAGTTATTTATATAAATCATAATCATTATCCGTTGGATTTGGGAATGGTTTGTATACTTCACATACTATTTTCATTTAAATTATCGGGGGGTGGGTGGGGTATTTTGATGAGATTTATCCTTATTTAAATAATTTTTAATATTCTTCTTAATCACTTCATCATTTGATGGATTACAGAACCTTCTTTCAATACATGAAGCATTCACCAGTTACCGTAAGTCAATTTCCCTCATTCATCCTTCCATATTTAAATCCTAAAGGTATTTATATCTTCTTTTCTTAATGTTATATGGAATTTCCTGAAAATTACATTCGACTATTTATATCAAAAAAATAATAATGATGGGTAACTATAATATCCATTTCGCCCTTGAGAGAACATCTAATAATTCCTTCATAGACACTAATTCCCCTTATAGGTAAAAACCATCATAGACTTGGTTATAATTAACCGATGAGTCTGTTAAACTTACTTTTAGGATGGAGGATAATACCAAATTTTTAACTCACATGTCTTGTGAAATTTTAATCAAAAGTAAAAAATGATTCATCATCCTTATTTTCAATCTCAAGTAATTCAATCTATAATTTTGTACAAATAAAATGAGAAATGTATTTATTGATGAATATAATTTTAAATTCTTCCCAGTCAATAAATTCAATTTATTATCATTGTCTATAGATATTGAAATGATTCCACCACCACTCAAAATCACCATCAAAATGATAAGCAACTATAATAGCATTATTGTGTTGTGAATATTCAATAATAGAAAATAACATTTCAATTGTACTGATCCATATCACAATGACTATTGGATCCGTGGAACCACTAAAATATGTTCATATTTTCATTATAAAGGAATCAATAGAATATGATTTCCACATTTGATCATTGGGATGAACAACATGATATATAGCTTGATAATTTCTTCTTATTTTAGAAATTATATTTCCCCTTACATCTACTATATAATTTTTTTTGTTCAGGAAGAAAATTATATAAATTTTCAATTGCATTTTTTATTAAAATGATTATTTTATATTTTCTCATTAAATAAAAACAAAAATTATAGTTTGAGGTAAAATAATATTGGTAGAAAACAATATTATCACGATAAATAAATTATAGGGTACTTCTATGAAACCATGTCCATAACATTATTCAATAATGGTCATTACTAAAACAATTTGTTTTTATCCTATACATAGACTTATCAATCATTTTTTATTGATATTTTCTCATCTTAGTCTGAAATGGATAACTAAACATACCATGGATTCCATCTATAGAGAAACATAAATTTCATATATAGATATTACCTCTTAATAAATGAATATTCATTACATAACATTTTGATTAACCTGCAAATCATTTTTTTTTCATTTTAGAAATCTGGATTGTGGGTTGTCGGGACCCTTACAACATGAACCCAAAACCACATTCCACATTTGAAAATGGAAATTCAAAATTCAAAACCACCGCTACATCGCCTCGAGTTGTGGGCCTGCACTGCCTCGAGCACCGAACCACCATCAGACCTGACACTCCATGTGCATCAGCTTATCCACATCACAAGATCACTGGTGAGATTCGCCGGTGTCCATCATCACAACGTTTCCCCACCATACTGCTACGAACAACTACCGGTGCTGATAAGCAGGGTCTCCAGCCCAAAGAACTCCCGAAATACCGTCAAAACATTCAACCGAGACAGAAAATTCAAACGACCAATGAATGAAAAGCTTAAAATCAACAGAAAAATCATCCAAGGAGTTCCCTCCTGATAAAAATATTCTTCTTCACTCCATCACGACACCACCTTCAACCCGCATTAACAGATTCACCACGACACAGAAAAAGAAAAACAGAACCATAGAACTGAATATCCCGCCGCCACTAAACAAAATCAATCGCATCTGGCACAACAAAACCCTAGAGAACTCACTTGAGAGGAGGTATAACCCAACAAACCTCCGACCCATGAGCGCGACCCTCCAAAGTGAAACCACCCTAGGAAAAAAGTGACCTGCTGAGATCAGATCCAGGAGCACTCCGAAGAGTATTCTGTCAATAAGAACTAGTCTTACACCTGTGGATCTGAACCAGCAACCACAGAGACCCATATAGCATCTCCACAGCTGGATATAAGACCACTAAGATGCCACTACAATTTAGATCCACCACCAACCCACCTAGCACGAGAAGTAAGTGACGCGCTCTCCGTAGCGAAGGAGCTAGTCACTGCGAGAGGAAAACCTAGGACGAGAACCCTTTACGGGCGCATCCTATTTCCTATCCTGTATAAACCATCTGCATGAATCACTACGAATGTCTATCAAGAGAACCTCGTCAACACTGCCCTCAACCGACACTCAAAAATGTAAAAATTTAAATAGTTAGGTAATAAAATATCAACATCGTCTCTCATTTATTTATTCATAACTATATCCCTTATTAGACAAACCATTATTATAACCATTATTCATAACTCTTGGTAAAGAATCATAAGAAAATGGTGAGCCTAGATTCATTTAAAGGATAAATAAGAATTATATCAATGATCAAATTAACAAAACATGTCAAAAAGCGTATAAAAATATGACAATAACATTTCAAAATCATACCCTATATAACAAATATAATAACCTCAAGTCATGGAAGAATTATTAGAAGTTAATATGACATTAGTAATATAATAATAAAAGAATTATATATATTAATTTCTATCATAGGCATAATAAATTTATTTGTGGTATAAACATAAGCATTGAAATGAATTTTCATAGTAGTAATGGATACTTGAAAGGAAATCATAGTGGAATGGGTTCACACCCCAAATGATCAGAGTTATTAGGGATCACTTCATACACTATCATAGTGGGTGTGTTACCTTATTGAATTGGGTTCACTACCTTTTATAGTACTATTTATATCATGAGATATCAATCATTTACAATTGAATTATATGTGGATATAGGTCTCTTCCACCACATAATGAAAATAAAAAAAATATGTGTCCCAAGATCATTAAATATTCATCATATTAGAACACATGAATAGAATTGGTTTCATATTCATTTCTTCATTTCATCATTGTGTAACTCATTAAAGAGTAATATATTTCAAACACATATTTTAATTGTAAATATAAACCATCTAGATAATGAATAAGGATGTAATCCTTATATCATATTCTAATTAATTCAATAAGGGAAATGAAATGTTTTTTTCTTGGATTTATATATATGATAAGAAAATTTCATTAAAAATCATTGTGTAATAAATCCTTTCAATTTTGAAATCATTGCATTAAAAAATTGGAAAAATATAAAATAAAATATAATATTTGGATGAACCACATGAACATGAATTGGAATAATCATAGGAAAACATTATTCATGATAATAGGAAAATATGTTCATTTTATATAATTTTGAAAAAAATTTATTCCATAAATTAATCAAAAAAATAAAAAATCCCATCGTTTGGAAAATTAAAATAAGTTTCCTTTGATAATATATTGTAAATTCAAAAAAGGGTAAAAATTACTTTAAAAAATCATAGGATAATTTTAAAAACCTTATTTATTTTTTTTAACATGGATATGGAACCATAGAGAGTTATACTATGTGTGGTTAATAATATATATAAATAGTAGACCCATCATAAAACCCACCCATAAAATATGGTTATGATAAATGAACTGTATTAGTACATAGAGATGGTAAGTTGTGTATATGAACAAGTGACACATTAACATCCCATTTAATTAAGAAAAGGGGTTATAATAGTGTTTAAATAATATATATATATATATATATATAATTTAATAAAATTAAGGACATTGCTTTTTATTTTATGCTTAATACCATAATTGTTTTTCAACTTATTGAAGAAACAAATGAATGTTATTTGTTTTGTTGATTAGTTATTCATTGAAAATATTCCAATAGATTTCCTATAATGGGGTATATGGTTGGCCATTTGGGATGATAAAAACCTCTATATTATTTATAATGAAGATTAAAAGGCAAATATTTATATTTTGGTTAAGATAGAAGGCTTAATATTTAGTGACTAAGTGAGGGATGAGGTACCCATTTATAATTGAGGTGACATGAACTTTTTGAACTTCTCAAAAAATTACATTATAGTAAATTCACTCTGAAGAAAAATACCTCCAAATGAAAATGTACTATATGATAAGGTTTTATAGGGTTGTAACAATATCATCCAATATAATTTAGATAAATTTTGGTTTAATTTGAAACATTTTATTTTTTATTAACTCTTATTCAACTTATTTTAGTTTTAACTAGAGTAACCACATCTTCATTATTAATGGGTTGATTTTTTAATGATAAAGAGAAAACTAGCACATATGTGGAACATTTATAAAATTTAATACCATATAATACAAAAAAACATAATATCATTACTTTTTATGTTTTTAAATAATTTAGTAAAATATTATTTTGTAAAAAGATAATTATTTTAAATTTTGATTCTATTCATTTAATATGAGTTAAAAGACATAAAGAAAAAGTGACAATTAAAATTTAAACTTTTAAGAGAAAAATAATATAGAATAATAACCTATAAAAATTTTCTAATAGTAATACTCATTAAATTATATAAATTTAATATTTTTAAAGTCATTTATATTATTTTTCAATTAAATCAATATATAATATTTTATGGCTTTATAATAATTTAAGGTTAATATATTATTACAAGAAATATTAATGAAATTTAAACTATGAATATAATTTAATTATAAAAATAATTATTATAACAATCTAAACACTTACTGCCAGATTCGGTACTATAATATGTTGTGTAAATTTATCTACAAAAATAATGTGAATAATTTCACAATTCATTGTACATTCTAGGACAGTTTCTAGTCTAGGTTATCGAGAATTAGATTCAAATATTACATTAAGTAAACTTTAAATATTAAATTACATAAATAGAAATTAACTTAGTTAGATCCCTTCAAATAGAAACTCACATCACAATTTTACTCTACTAATCATGTATGACAAATATTTTAAAACATCAGTTGAAAATTTAGTATTCCAAGTAAGGGTTTTTAAAAAATATATAAATACATTTTAAACACACCCTTTGAATAAATTTATATAATTCAATATAGGTTTTCCAAAAATTAGAATATATTTATATATTTTTTAAATCTATTAATTTCTCAAAATAATGATATTCGAAAAGACCTTTGGTATTCCTCCATTTGAAATAATATCTCATGATGGGTAATTTATGGTAATTGATCGGCCATAATAAAAATATAAGGCCACTACTAATTACTTATATGGAACAAATTCCCCTTAAAACTTATGGGATCACTCCCTATAACATAAAATTTATTATACTAGTTATAATTATTTAAAAAAATATTTTCTAGTCCTTCAATTCCCAATCATAACATAAAACATTTCAAAAACACATACATCAAATTGTTTTGTGTAAATTAAAATATCCATTAATTTATCAAATCATCAATATTTTAATGATAGTTTCTAAAACAAATTTTTGGTGAATCCCATGCTTAAAAATGGATACACTTATTTAAAATTTATAAATAATATTATTAATTAAATATGCGCACACTAGATTAAAATACATAGAATGATACTTATATGTTAAATAATGGCCATAACTAATTCTGCATAACATATAAGGGAATTAAGATAAATATTTTCGTATGAAATAATATCTTTTTTAGGGTTGGAATATAAAATTATAACAATTATAATTTAATACATAAATATAGACTATAAAATCAATAATTATGACAAAATTTCTAACCATTGTAAATAGATTTGAAAAATAAATTATTAATGATGCTTTATAATAAAATTTATACACTTATATTTATTAAAATAAGTATAAATAATTAAACCTTATATAAAAAATGTTGATTTAAAACATAAAAAATCTCATTGATAAATATAAATAATTCTTTTACAAAATATAGTCTTAGAGATAAAAAATTAAAACAAAACTTTTATCAGGCAAAATATGAGAAACATGTTGTTATATAGAAACATATCATTACATATAGTAATATTTGTATATAAATATATATCTGTGTGTTTATACACAAACACACACAGACACACAGATATATATATATATATATATCTTTTTAAACAATATAAATTGGTTAAATAAAAACTCTTTCAAATAGTAGATTTTAAAAATAATATTTCTTAAAAAAACATAACTTATTTTAATTCTGGAAGTAGATATTTATACATATAAACATATATATATATATATATATATATATATATATGCATTTTTGTAAATCTCTTTAAAACAAGACAAATAGAAATAATAAAAATTAAAACATTACATAAATACATAAGATATTTGGGATTTATAAGGAATATAAATTTAGAATAAATATTCATTATAATAAACTATAAAGGTATGGATATAGGTATATATATTTGTGTATATAATTACATATATAAATAAATATATATTTTTGTGTTTGTGTGTGTATGTTTTTGTAACACCCGAGACTTTTATGTTATATAAATCATCAAAGGAATAATTTTCTACACACAAAACTTGCTTGGCTTGCTTTACACGGATTCGTGACCTTCCTCGATAGCTTGCGTCGTACACAATACCGAGTTTCACTAAACAATGATATGCTATTAAAATATTATTAAAACTAGCCATTACGAATAGTAATAACCAATTTTTGAAATTTTTTAAATTTTATTTTTCAAAATGGACTTCATTTTTGGATTCAGAATATCGAAATTAGCCTAGGGTGAAATTTTGGTATTTTTATGAGAACTTTCAATTTTTGATGAATAGTGAAACCCCTAAGTGGTAGTTAAAAAATGATTTTTTCATAAAACATAATTTTACCGCTTCTGTGAGTGGAATTTCAAAAATCAGAGAGACACAGTTAATATCATGGACTAAAATGTGGTTCAATGAGATGAAAATAATTTTTGGTGAATAGTAACTTTTTATTTTTTTTTACCACGGTTAAAAGTAAATAGGGTAATTAAGGGTAAAAATGATATTATTATTATCCTAACACATGTCCTAATTCTATTAGAAAAGTGTAATTCGACCAAAAACAACCTTAGGAATAAAATATGACAATTTAGTCCGACTTCGAATAGATTAGGACATTTATTATTAATTTATTTAAAGAAGGGTTAAAATAGTTAAAATCAAAGTTTAATAGGTAAATCATTTTTAATATGGGGTTATAAAAAAGATAAATTCGACTATAAATATTCATTATAAAGATAAAAAAATTTCTACATAATGGTATTTTATTTTTAATTTTTAGACCTTAAATAATTTAATTTATTAATGAAACAATGATTATGCAGTAATTATCTTATTAATGAAATATTGACATAATTGATGTTATAAATACCCAAATAAATGTAAATGAGACTTTTTATGAATTAAACTAATTTTATAGGTTAATATGACATCTTATTATTGATTTAAGTAACTTGGTTCGAACTAATCATTCTGTTATGATTTTCACAAAAATCATTTACTAAATAGTGTCAAAATTGACATAAAATAGTTTTTAAAAAAAATATTATATTATTACTTGTTATATTATTCTTAAAAATCTATGGTTCGTCCAAATGACTTAAGTAAGGCTATATATTTTAATAATAAACAACTTGGGGTTCGTTTTTCTTGATATAGTACGTTTATTAACCTTATAGTGTAAGAATACAAGAAGACACGATAAAAGTAAAATTATTTAACTTAATGTTAAATCTAAATGATAATGTTAAAATAGGAACCTAAACTTGTCTAAATTCTATTGGATTAGAGGATTTCGACCCATACCCACCTTATCTTCGAAATATATCAATTTGGAGCTATTTGAAACCGAACTTGACTTTATAATAAAATAATATTTTTAGTTTTCCCAAAGGTGCCCCTCTCCTCCCTTATAAAAGGACACCTCCTCCCCCTCTTCCTCACACCTCTTTGAGCCTTCAAGCTCGGCCAAACCCTTCCAATTTCTCCTCTACACTTCCCTAGAAACATCCTAGTGGTTCTGGTCTTCCTCAAAGACCAATTTTAGTTCCCTAAGAGGAGGTCTCAAAGAGGCGCTTCAAAGAAGAGGTAATTTCCGTTGCCGATTCTTTCATCTTTATTTCTTCTTCCACTTCTTCTTCATTAGTTGTTTCATTATGAAGTAATAACATCAGTATCACACATATACTGATATTTTAATATATGTATGAAACAACCCTATTTCATCATCTATCCATCCTACGGAAAAAGAAATCACCACGCGTGTGTACGTACGGAATACCGACTCCACGCCATGGCGTAATCTATTTTCCACCACCACCATACTTGGATGGGTATAATGGTGTAAATAATGAATATATATGACTATTATAAAGTGATACTGATTCTGAAATAGTATACATACACTCCAATACAATTCCACGATCATAGGAATGATATCATCACTCGTACATACGTACGGAATACCATCTCCACGATGTGATGCGACTCGTTCTACATGATCTTCATTTAATAATGATTATATAAATGAAATGAATGAATGAATATGATATATATTACACTAATACCATTATGTAAATGAGGTATCTATAACCTAAAGATAAGAATACGAATTTATTCGACAAAACACGCATTAGAAGAAAAAGTTATAAACACCCGAATAACAAGTAGCAATGAAATATTACTACTAAGAAGCTAAGAATATGACCATATACGATATGATAAAAATAATTATGATTCTGTAATAAGTCAATAACATTATTTAAATCATTATACAGGAGGTTCGGGCACGTAGAAAGCATATCAGACCTAAGGTAAGGGAAATATCACAATCTCATTTTTATCTGAGATTGTTTATACTTTAGTATTTACTAGGGTGTATTTTATCATCCAAATCCATATTTCCTAAATATGTAATATTATTTCCATTCACCTACAATTGTTTAAATCCTATTATACCCTTCTTTGAGTTTTTAGTAAATGATATGAAAGGAATCTTTTGTTGTTTTTCGTATGAGGTACTTTTTTGACTTTTCCGACAAAAGTTCGAGAAGAATGTATTTTTAACTTATACGACATGAATGGATTTTTGAAACATTATTTCAAAGAAGCATCCTTTACAAGTTTTCTTGTTTATTTTTAATCAACTTCTTTTAGTTTAAAGTTGTATGACCTGTTAAGAAAGAAAAAATGTTTTTGAAGAAGAAAGGATATTTTCCTCAAGAATCGAGTTCAAGTGTTTTATCAAAATTATTTTCCATATAAGATAATAAAGGGTTCTATTTTTATCCCTATTATTACATTGATTTGATTATGTTGTGATGTAATTATTTTTATGAATTCCTTTATCTTATATGAATTGTTTTATGATGTCATGATGTTTAAGATTCCCATTTTTATTACATGGGTTATGCAATGATGTATAATTTACGATTTTGTGGCATACATAAGAATGGTATCATTATGAGATGGGTGGGAACTATATATCCCTCCAATGCATTGGGTAAAGATTTTTTATCTCACGAGATAGACATGGCTGGAACAGTAGGTTATACCGGTTCAGTGAAACAGGACTGAAACGAGGGTGACTTGATTCAGAAATGGACTTTGTCCACTAAGATAGTCTTGGAAATGAGCCTTGACTAATAAGAAATGATTCTCTATGATTATGTTTGTATGACACAAAGTTTCATGTTTTATGTTATGGTTATTGTGATTACATTTCACTGCCATGATTTATCCCATTTTATGAAATTATGATCTCTTTTGCAGGTTAAGATTTCCAAAAGTTATGTGCTTATGTATATGATGTGTTTGATATTTCTTTTGTCTACCCTTACTGGGCATTTGAGCTCACCCTTTTGTATGTTTTCCTTCCCCAGGTCAGGAATAAGGTTATTAAGTAAGATATGCCAAAAGGGAGTATAGATATGATGAAATAAATGGGAGACAATGTAGACGCTTTATGAACCAGTTGTTTATGTTTCCCAGTTTCTAAAGACACTATACCTATACGGTCCTTTTGTGGTTTTGTTATATGTTGTAATAAGTATGCTTCAATTTTGATGTATTAACAATGTATGTAAAGTATGGATCATTATAGTTGGTATCAGAGGAAAGGTATAGTCATCCTTTGGAAACTAGGATGCGAAAGCCTTAGTAAGAACCCTATGGATAAGTCTAAACATAGAACACAATCTTAGTGTTTTAGAAATGTCCATGAATAACCTAGGATAAGACCTTAAGTGTGAAATCTTATTCTTGATTATGTGGTTTTCCTATTATAATTAGTGTTTCTCACACTATTCTTCTTGGTTTTAGTCAATGGCTGGAACCTGAAGGAATCTTGTTAATGCGGAATGTGACGGGCAATACAATGATTGTCCCTATGAGAAACCAAACGTTATAGGAGTTGGAATGAAAAATCTTGTAGCCATGATCACACAACTTTCTCAAGCTATGAATCATCCGGGACTTCCAAACGAGCAAAGGAAGGAGCAACATTCTGTTGAATCCTTCATGAGGCAGCGTCCACCTTCTTTCAGCGGGTCTACTGATCCATTAATTTCTGAACAATGGATTAGTACTAATGAAAAGACATTTTCAGTTATTCAATGTTCTGAACATGATAAAGTCATCCTAGCAGTGTATCGTTTGGAAGGAGATGATGATCAATGGTGTAATCTTATTAAGAATACGAGGAAAAGGGATGAAATTGAGTCCATGGAATGGGACGTGTTGAAGAACTTATTTTTCAATAAGTACTTCCCTCATATTCTCCGAACAAATATGGGGAAAGAGTTTCTTGAACTGAAGAAAAAGGATGATGAATCTGTTGGTACCTATGAGGAAAATTTTACAAGACTTGCAAAGTACCCTTCTGGTATTATTATCCAACCTGAGAGTAAGATCGATCGATTTTTTAGTGGCTTAAAACCATGTATTCTAAGGGCCTTATCCATAAGGGACTTCAATAGCTATGAAGAAATCGTTCGATGTTCTCTCAAAGTTGAGATGGAGATTGGAGTAACCCATCTGTCATATGGGTTTGATAATAAAAAGAAAATGTAATTCAAAGGAAAATCTAAAGAGCACACTGAAAAGAATTTGAGCTTTCCCTTATGCTCAATGTGTGGAAAGAAACATGGAGGGAGTTGTCTTAAAGAGACAAGTAAATGTTTCAAAAGTGGAAAGGAAGGTCATCGGGCATTTGAATGCTGCGATGATGGGAATAAGATGTCTAATGATGCAAACAAAAGAAGGGATACACAGAATGAACCTACTACACTTCAATGTTTCAAGTGCATGGAGATGGGAAATTATGCAAATAAATTCCCTAATCCAAGGGTTGGTGATAATGGTCGACGTCAAAAAACTCTTAAGGCTAAAGACAAAGGAAAGTCACGTGCAATTTCTATCAGCGATGTGGAGTACGATAACGATGTGGTGAAAGGTACACTTACCATCTACTCTAAAGTAGAAAATGTTTTATTTGATTCTGGATCCACCCACTCCTTTATTTCTGAAGAATTTTCTAAGGGTATCACCGTATTATCTCAATAATTAGATGTTGAGTTAGCTGTGACAACACCTAATGGCACAACAGTCGCATCAAAAGTTTATAATTCTTCTCCGATCGAATTTTGTGGGAATGTGCTTCCTGCAAATCTTGTGATCCTTCCTATAGTGGAATTTGATATGATTCTTGGCTTGGATTGGCTTTCTTTATATGGAGCTCATATCAATTGCCAATGAAGGGAAGTCACATTTCATATTCCAGATCAATCTATGATCGTCTATCGATGCAAGTATGAACATAACATTCCAGTGGAAATTTCTTCCATTTTCTGGGTATTGATTCCACTAAATGAAGGTTATTTATCTCAAATGGTTGGTGAGAAACTCACGATTAAGAATATTCCCATTGTACGGGAGTTTGATGATGTCTTTCCGGAGGAATTACCGGGTCTTCAACCAAATCGTGAAGTTGAGTTTTCAATAGAACTCGTACCGGGTGCTTTGCCTATTTCAAAGACACCTTATAGAATGGCCGCAATTGAGTTGCAGGAATTGAAGAAGAAACTCCAAGAGAATCTTGATAATGGATTCATACGCCCTAGTGCATCATCTTGGGGAGCACCTGTTCTATTTGTTAAGAAGAAATATGGATCATTGAGACTCTGCATTGATTATCGAGAACTTAACAAGATCACTATCAAGAACAAATATCATCTCCTGCGCATTGATGACCTATCTGACTAACTACGCGGAGCTCAATACTTTTCCAAGATTGATATTCATTCAGTGTATCATATTAAGGGTCAAAAGGGAGGATATACCAAATATAGCTTTCCGTACAAGGTATGGACACTATGAATTTATATTGATGCCATTTGGTCTTACTAATGCCCCGGCTATCTTCATGGATCTGATGAATAGAGTCTTTAGAGACTATCTTGATCAATTTGTGGTAGTCTTTATAGACGATATTCTTGTCTATTAAAAGAGAAAGGAATAGTATGAAGATCACTTGAGAATTATATTGAAGACCCTAAGAAAGGAGATGTTTATGCCAAATTTACCAAGTGTGAATTTTGGCTTCAAAAAGTTGCATTTTTGGGTCACATAATCTCAAAAGAGGGGATATCTGTGGATCCAGCAAAAATAGAGGTTATCGAAAGATGGTCGAGACCAACAATAGTAACCGAGATCCGATGTTTTCTTGGTTTGTCTGGATATTATCGACGTTTCGTGAAATATTTTTCACGGTTATCTAATCCACTCACCAAGTTGACTCAGAAATGAGTTTAGTTTTTTTGGACGGAAGAATGTGAAGAGAATTTCAAAGAGTTGAAAAGAAGGTTATCCAGTGCACCTGTGCTCACACTTCCTTGTAGTGGATAAAGGTTTGTGGTCTATAGTTATGCATACAAGAAGGGATTGGGGTGTGTTCTTATGAAAAATGATATGGTGATAGCTTATGCCTCACGATAGTTGAAAATCCATGAGCAAAATTACCCAACACATGATTTGGAGTTAGCTACGGTAATCTTTGCATTAAAGATTTTGAGGCATTACCTTTATGGTGAAAGGTGTGATATTTATACTAATCATAAAATTTTAAATTATATTCTCACACAAAAGGAGCTGAATATGCATCAAAGAAGATGGTTGGAGCTGATTAAGGATTATGACTGCTCAATCCATTACCACCCTGGGAAAGAAAACAAGGTGGAAGATGCATTAAGTCGACAAGACCATGCTAGTTTATCCATGATGAGGATCACAAACGATTAAATATTTATGGATTTACAAAGGATGGATCTTGGAATTATAATGGAAGGGGAAAAATCTTATCTTTCTCAAATTAATGTTCAACCATCTATACATGTGAAGATTAATGAGGCACAGAAAGAAGATGTTGAGTTACAAAAGAAGGTGAGAAATGTTCCTGAATTCAACCTTGATTGTGATGGGGTAATAAAGTTCAGGAATCGGGTTTGTGTTCCTCCCATCCCGGAATTAAAGAAGGAGCTACTGGATGAGGCTCATAGTTCTTCATTCTCTATTCATCTTGGAAGCACGAAGATGTATAGGGACATGAAAGAGTACTTCTGGTGGGATAGCATGAAAAGAGATGTTGCTGAATATGTCTCTCGTTTCTTGGTTTTTTAACAATTTAAAGGTGAGAGACAGAAGTCTAAGGGGATGTTACAACCATTACCCATACCCAAATGGAAATGGGAAAACATCACTATAGACTTTGTCACAGGACTTCCTAAAACATCCAAAGGCAATAATGCTATTTGGGTCATAGTTGATCGTCTTACAAAGTCTGCACACTTCATTTATATTAGAGAGGATTTCTCTCTGGATCAGCTTTCCAGGATATATGTAAAGGAAGTGATAAGATTTCATGGAGTACCACTTTCTATTATATCTGATCGGGATCCGAGATTTACCTCGATGTTCTAGAGAAGTCTTCAGCATACTCTGGATACAATGTTGAGTTTCAGCAGTTCTTATCATCCTCAAACAGACGGTCAGTCTGAGAGAACAATTCAAACTCTAGAAGATATGTTGAGATCTTGCTCTATGGATTTCAAAGGTGGTTGGGATCAACACCTACCTTTGGTGGAATTTTCTTATAATAATAGCTTTCACTCCAGTATTCATATTGATTCTTATGAAGCTCTCTAGGGAAAGAAATGTAGGAGTCCAACTTGCTGGGATGAAGATAGGGAAATAAATCTATTAGTACCCGATCTCGTTGATGAAATAGCAGAAAAGGTCAAATCTATTGAACAACACATAAGAGCATCTCAGAGTCGACAGAAAAGTTATGCCGACAACCGAAGAAAAGACCTAGAGTTTGAAGTGGGTGATAATGTGTTCTTACAAATATCTCCCTGGAAGAGGGTTATGAGATTTGGAAAGAAGGGGAAGTTGAGCCCTAGATATATCAGTCCTTTCGAAATACTGGATCGTGTTGGGAAGGTAGCTTACCAATTGGCGATTCCACTGAATCTCTCTCATGTTCACGATGTGTTCCATGTATCTCTCCTGAGAAAGTACATACCTGATCCTTCACATGTAGTCAGCTCAGAAGTTGTACCGCTGGAGCAAGATATTTCTTATGAAGAACAACCGACTGAGATTCCGGATCGTAGCAAAAAGTCCTACAAAGCAATACCACTCGATTGGTGAAAGTTTTATGGAGTAACCACCAATTTTAAGAAGCTACATAGAAGATTGAGGATATGATGAAGGAGAGGTATCCTCATTTGTTTGTTACAAAGTGAGGAATTTCGAGGGCAAAATTCATTTTAAGGGGGGTAGAATGTAACACCCGAGACATTTATGTTATATAATTCCTCAAAGGAATCTTTTTCTACACACAACACTTGTTTGGCTTGCTTTACATGGAATCGCGACCTTCCTCGATAGCTTGCGTCGTACGCAATACCGATCTTCACTAAACAATGATATGCTACTAAAATATTATTAAAACTAGCTGTTATGAATAGTAATAACCACTTTTTGAAATTTAAAAAATTATACTTTTCAAAATGGACTTCATTTTTGGATTCAGAATATCGAAATTATCCTAGGGTGAAATTTTGGTATTTTTCTGAAAACTTTAAATTTTTGATGAATAGTGAAACCACTATGTGGTAGTTAAAAAATGACTTTTTCATAAAACTTAATTTTACCGCTTCTGTGAGTGGAATTTCGAAAATCTGAGACACACAGTTAATATGAAGGACTAAAATGTGGTTCAATGAGATGAAAATAATTTTTGGTGAATAGTAACTTTTTACTTTTTTTTACCACGGTTAAAAGTAAATAGTGTAATTAAGGGTAAAAATGATATTATTATTACCCTAACACATGTCTTAATTCTATTGGACAAGTTTAATTCGACCAAAAACAACCTTAGGAATAAAATATGACCATTTAGTCCCACTTGGATTAGATTAGGACATTTATTATTACTTTATTTAAAGAAGGGTTAAAATAGTTAAAATCAATGTTTAATAAGTAAATCAATTTTTTAATGGGGTTATACATAAGATAAATTCGACAATAAATATTCATTGTAAATATAAAAAGATTTCCTACATAATGGTATTTTATTTGTAATTTTTAGACATTAAATAATTTAATTTATTAATGACACAATGATGATGCAGTAATTATCTTATTAATGAAATATTGACATAATTGATGTTATAAATACCCAAATAAATGTAATTTTAGACTTTTTATGAATTAGACTAATTTTATAGGATAATATGGCATTTTATTATTGATTTAAGACACTTGGTTCGAACTAAATATCCTGTTATGATTTTCACAAAAATCAATAACTAAATAGTGACAAAATTGACATAAAATAGTTTTTAAAACAAATATTATATTATTACTTGTTATTTTATTCCTACAAATCTAAGGATCGGCCAAATGACTTAGATAAGGTTATATATTTTAATAATAAACAACTTGGGGTTCTTTTGGCTTGATATAGTAAGTTTATTAAGCTTATAGTTTAAGAAAACAAGAAGACACGGTAAAAGTAAAATTATTTAACTTAATGTTAAATCTAAATGATAAGGGTAAAATAGGAACCTAAACTTGTCTAAATTCTATTAGATGAGAGGATTGCGACCCATCCCCACCTTATATTATAAATATATAAATTTGGAGCTATTTAAAACCGAACTTGACTTTCTAATAAAATAATATTTTTATTTTTCTCAAAGGTGCCCCTCTCCTCCCTTATAAAAGGACACCTCCTCCCCCTCTTCCTCATACCACTTTGAGCCTTCAAGATCGGCCAACCCCTGCCAATTTCTCCTCTACACTTCACTATAAGCATCCTAGAGATTCTGGTCTTCCTGAAAGATCAATTTTAGTGCCCTAAGAGGAGGTCTCAAAGAGGCGCTGCAAAGAAGAGGTAATTTCCGTTACCGATTCTTTCATCGTTATTTCTTCTTCCACTTCTTCTTATTTATTTGTTTCATTATGAAGTAATAACATCAGTGTCACTCATATACTGATATGTTATTATATGTATGAAACAACCCTATTTCGCCATCTATCCATCCTACGGAAAAAGAAATCACCACGCGTATGTACGTACGGAATACCGTCTCCACCTTCGTGGTGTAATCTATTTTCCACCACCACCATACTTGGATGTGTATAATGTTGTAAATAATGAATATATATGACTATTATAAAGTGATACTGATTCTGAAATAGTATAAATACACTCCAATACAATTCCACGATCATAGGAACGATATCATCACTCGTGCGTACGTACGGAATACCGTCTCCATGATGTGATGCGACTCGTTCTACATGATCTTCATTTCATAATGATTATATAAATGAATTGAATGAATTAATATGATATATATTACACTGATACCATTATATAAATGAGGTATCTATAACCTAAAGATAAGAATAAAAATTTATTCGACAAAACACGCATAAGAACAAAAAGTTATAAACACCCGAATAACAAGTAGCAACGAAATATTACTACTAAGAAGATAAGAATATGACCATATATGATATCATAAAAATAATTATGATTCTTTAATAAGTCAATAACATTATTTAAATCATTATAAAGGAGGTTTGGACACGTAGAAAGCATATCGGACCTAAGGTAAGGGAAATATCACAATCTCATTTTTATCCGATATTGTTTACACTTTAGTATTTACTGGGGTGTATTTTATCATCTACATCCATATTTCCTCAATATGTAATATTATTTCCCTTCACCTACAATTGTTTAAATCCTATTTTACCCTTCGGTGAGTTTTTAGTAAAAGATATGAAATGAATCTGTTGTCGTTTTTCGTATGAGGTACTTTTTTGACTTTTCTGAAAAAAGTATGAGAAGAATGTTTTTTTAACTTATAAGACATGAATGGATTTTTAAAACATTATTTCCAAGAAGAATCCTTTACAAGTTTTCATGTTTATTTTTAATCAACTTCTTTTCGTTTAAAGTTGTATGACCTCTTAAGAAAGGAAAAATGTTTTTGAAGAAGAAAGGATATTTTCCTCATGAATGGAGTTCAAGTGTTTTATCAAAATTATTTTACATCTATGATAATAAAGGGATATGTTTTTATCCCTATTATTACATTTATTTGATTATGTTGTGATGGAATTATATTTATGAATTCATTTATCTTATATGAATTGTTTTATGATGTCATGATGTTTAAGATTCCCATTTTTATTACATGGGTTATGCAATGATGTATGATTTATGATTTTGTGGAACACATAAGAATGGTATCATTATGAGATGGGTGGGACCTATATCTCCCTCCAATGCATTGGGTAAATATTTTATATATCCTGAGATAGACATGGCTCGAATGGTAGGTTATACCGGTTCCGTGAAACAGGACTGAAACGAGGGTGACTCGATTCAGAAATGGAATTTGTCCACTAAGATAGTCTTGGAAATGAGCCTTGAATAATAAGAAATGATTCTCTATGATTATTTGTGAATGACACAATGTTTCATGTTTTAAATTATGATTATTGTGATTACATTTCACTGCCATGATTTATCCCATGTTATGAAATTATGACCTCTTTTGCAGGATAAGATTTCCAAAAGTTATGTGCTTATGTATATGATGTGATTGATATTTCTTTTGTTTACCCTTACTGAGCATTTGAGCTCACCCTTTTGTATGTTTTATTTCCCCAGGTTAGGAAGAAGGTTATTAAGTAAGATATGCCAAAAGGGACTATAGATATGATGAAATAAATGGGAGATAGTGTAGATGCTTTATGAACCAGTTGTTTATGTTTCCCAGTTACTAAAGACACTATACCTATACTATCCTTTTGTGGTTTTGTTATATGTTGTAATAAGTATGCTTCAATTTTGAAGTATTAACAATTTATGTAATGTATGGGTCGTTATAGTTTTGATAAAATCAATCAAAAAAAATTGAATGATTACTTTTTTAATCAAATGAGTTGTTGAGGCTTTTGGAATTTGAGTAGAACAAAATGGAGTACTTGGGAGGATGAAAATCAGGTAATCTAGGGTGTCAAACTAGATTTATATATGTATATGTATATATATATATATATCAATTTATATTATAACTCATGTTTTGAATAATCAAATAAGAAAATGAATACATACAAGACTAAGGATAAAATAATTTAATCACAATCATAAGGGAATCATATTATTTGGATATGTGTATATATATATATATATATCGATGGATTTTGAAGGAAGCAATGGAATGGGACCAAGTTAATAGTTTCATTTTAATATTTAATCCATCATCATTATCATGTTTGTGGAGGAATAAACTAATATAGGAATGGATGAATGAGACTTTTACAGTTAGGTTGTGGTTCCACTGGTGTAAGAATGGGAAAATGGGGAAGATTAATAATCTTATTTTCAATAAATTGAATATTATTTTTATTTGAGATTTCACGTTTTCTACTTTGCTCACATATAACTTTTTTTTCCTTTTTTTGTGACTCACATTAAAATTATCACTATTTTTCATGTCGCGTTTGAACTAAAATTATTTTTTATTATATTTCAAAACAATATCCTCATTTCAACTTTTTTTTATTTTTTAATCTATGCATCGTTTTAACCACTATTTGTATGCCAATTTACTATTTTTGAAAATTACAAATGAATTTAGTTTTTTCTACAAAAAACATTTTAGCATTTTGTATATATAAATATATATTTATACATTTTTTAATTTTTTAAACATATATACAAAGTATGTTTTTAATACTAAAATAATAAAATATATCATCTATATAAAATAAAAAAACTGTAATTATATTTATAAAAATATATATATAAATTAAATCACATTTTGATATATATGTATATATATATATAATAATATATATTTAGAAAATATATAATTTATATTTTCAATTCAACTGTGAAATATATAATATTTTTCTTCTTTTTGTTATGTTATTTAAATTAATATATCATTAATATAAATATATATATTAAAACAAAAGTGTATCCTTTCTACATGTATAAATTAATTTTCTTATTATATATATTTATAATTTCAAATATGTCATAATTTTTATTTTTATATTTTATAATACATATTACTATAATATGAACATTAATAATTTATAAAATTATTATAAATTATATCATTTTAATACAAATATAATCCGAAAATATACTTCAGAAAATTATTATATCAAAAAAATAGTTACTAAAATTATTATAAAAAAATTAAAAAAATAGTATATTAGATATAATAATTTCATTACACACACACCTATATATTCTATTATAAAATGTTATTTCAATTTTCATGTTCAGTTATTCAAATATTACATTGTTTTTAAATAATAATTAAATAAAATATTGAAATTAAAATAAAATTTTTTTTAAAAAAATGAACTTGTTTAAATTTTATTTTGTAAATGATTCATTATTTAAAAAATTATTATGAATTTGAAACAATAATGAATTTCATAAATGTATATTTGATAAAAAAATTATCTACATTTATTTACAATAAATTTATTTATTTAATTACATTACCTAATAGAAGATTATATTAATTTAATTTATAAAAAAATTAATTTTTAAAATTCAAGTTGTAACATTCATCATTGATCTAAAGAATTGGGTCTTCACAATTCAATAATCATACCCAAAAGAATTCTGATTTTCTATGTTCAGACTAAACAAAAACCTTAATTGCCAAAAATTTATACACTATTGACAATATCTAATATCCAAAGTTGTCCGGACCATTCCTATAATACCAATTATAATAGCCCAAACCTGCACATTCAGATTCGGTGATATAACATGCTCTGTAATTTTTTTATAAAAATAAACCAAATAATTTCAAAACAAATTACACAATCAATGGAATTTTCTAGACCAGGTTCTAGAGATTTAGATACAAATATTACTTTTCAATGTAATTGTACATAATTAAATTTGTTCAATAAAAACTTACCCAGTGTGTTTCCTCCTCATAGAACTCACATCCTAAATTAACTCTAATAATCTTGTACTAAAAAGATTTAAAAACATGGGTGAAAATTTAATATTCCTACTAAGTGGTTTTAAAGCTACAAATAAATATATTTAAAATATTTCCATTAAATTAATGTATATACATAAAATTAGGTCTTCCATAACATTGGAATATATATATATATATAAATCATTAACTTCTCAAATTAATTGTATTTTAGAACTACTTTGGTATTCCTCTATTGAAAATAATATTTTTAGGTCATTTATGGTATATAGGATATCATAATAAAACCATACGGCCACTAGTCCTAAATCATGTGGATTAAAGTTACTGTAGGACTTATGGGTTCACTCCCCATAACATAACATTCATTATACAAGTTGTAATATTTTAAAAAACACTTTTAATGGACCTACCTTTATCAATAATATCCTAAAACATTTCAAAAATACATAGATAAATTCGTTTTAAAAGAAAATAACATTTTTGATAACATTAATTTGATATATTCTTTATTTTTTCTAAAATCATTTTCAAGAATATATCATTCAAAAAAATAGATACACATATCCAAAAGTTATAAATAAAATTCATAATAAAATATGTGCACAGTTGATAAAAATTCTTCAAATAAAACATATAAGTTAGATAATGGTAATAGATAATTATGCATGAGAAATCAGTGTATACATATAAAAATTATCACAAGAAAAAATAAATTTTTTTGACTGGTTCATAAAATGAGAACTATTATCATTTAACACATAAATCTGAACCTTAAAATTAGCCATTAAGAAAAAATTTATAACCTTTGTAAATAGATTTGGAAACAAAATATTTACCCATATCTATATATAAATTGATATACATATATTTATTTACAAAACTATAAATCATTATACCTTATACATAAAATGTCCTTTTGAACCAAAAAGAATATCCATTTGAAAAATATAAATAATCCTCTTACAAAACATATGATTTGGAATAAAAATTAAAACAAAAACATTATCATTTGAATTATGGAAAACATGTATTTATATATATAGAAATAATTTCATATATTTATATATATATATGTGTAAAAATTTAAAATTATTAAAATTTAAACTCTTTCAATTTGTAGTTTTTAAAAATAATATATGTTGAACAAAAAATATCTTCTTTATATATTTAAAGTAGATAGTTATATATACATATAAATATGTATGTATATCTTTGTAAAATTTGTAATTTTATTGAATAAAAATTAAACCCATAAATAAATCCATAGGATATATGGGATTTATTAGGAACATATTTTTTTAAAAAAATTCTGTTTTCACCAAAAACTCTTAATGTCACGAAATAGGAATATATATTACTGTATATATGTGTGTATATATATATGTGTGTTTTGATAAAGTCATACATAAAAAATATGCACCCATATTTATTTTTGGATTAAATGAGGGGTTGGGGAATTTGTAATTCGAGAAGAACAAAATAGAGGACATGGGAGGATGTGAAATGGGTATTCTTGGGTGTGCAAATAGATATATTGATATATATAATTTATATCTCATGTTATGATTACAAAAAGATTAAAATGAATCCAAAATAAAAATAAAATAATTGATACAAAATCATAAGTAAATTGAGTTATATGGATATATATATATATATTATGAATGGTTCTTGATGGAAGATGGGGAAGAAGAACTGAGATAAAGCTATTGGTTTAATTTTTAATCCATCGTAAATGTCATTTTTGTGGAAGAGAAAATCGAGATGGGAAAGGATAAATGATACATAAATGGAGGAGATGAGTTAGGCAGGGGTAATAATGGTTCGACAAAGGGAAAATGGGGAAAATGAATAGTTTTATGTTTATTTGATTTAATATTTAATTAATTTATTTTTGTTTTGGGATTTATCATTTTCTACATTAGTTAATTCCACTTTTTTTCCTTTTTGTTTGTATTACCTTACACTTATCATAATTTTTTCATGTCATGCTTCAACCATTATTATTATTTTCATTATTATAAAACAATATAATCATTTAAATTTTTTTATTTTTTTCGACCTAATGTTAAAACTTCTTTTTTTACTCATTTATCGTTTTTTATACAATACAGGAATTTCGTTTTTTCTAAAATAAATCATATTTGAATTATTTATATATACATTTTTTTAAAACATATATATATATATATTGTTTTTTATAATAAAATAATTAAACATAACATATATATAAAATAATAAAAACATTTATTATATTTATAAACATATATATATTGTAATGGCCTGGACCCTCCTGGCCCATTACGTTGCCAAAGTGAGGTTCCACCAAAACGGTGGCACCGTGACGGTGGCACAGTGACGGTGGCACTGTGAGGGTGGCACTGTGAGGGTGGCACTGTGACAGTGGTACCATGACGGTGGCACCATGAGGGTGACACCGTGATGATGGAACAGTGATTGTGGCATCGTGAGGGTGGCATTGTGACCGTGGCACCCTGTCCCCTCATGAGCCATTCATTTTTTTCAGTACCTGACTTTTCCACTCCCGTAAAGTAAGTTTCCACCTAAATTAATTCTTTTACTCTTTTTAAAACCATTTAAAGGGAATAATTAATTCCTAAAAATCCCGAGAGACCTCCGTGTGTAACTGCCCAACCGCGTGATCAACCCACGACCCCCTCTCATTACGTGGTTTCACGTTCTCACCTCAATCGTCCGCAGCTCTTATAAAATAAGGGTTAGTTGTGGTTTCTTCTTTCATCGATCACAAATTTTCATGAATAGCTTCTTGTGCATCGGGCGAGCTGCATCGTTATGCATAGAGTTCCGCGCCCGGCCAAAGGATTGATAGAAAAAGAGATTCTCGTTCAGGAGAGCTGCATCGCTATCCGTGAAGTTCCTCCCCCATCCTCAGCGTAGATCGTTGATCCAACAAGTAAGGAATTTCTCCTTCAGCTCTCTCTTTTGTGTATCATGCGGGGTGGGCATGGTTTTGTTTCTGTAGTATTAGATAAACTAGACATAAATAAACATAATGAATGAATCCTATAAGGAATGAAGGGGGGATGTGATCGTTGAAGTTATTTATATTATGATCATCATCCTGAGTTGTGCTGGCTTACACCTTCTGAAAATCAAGGTCATTGGTGGTTGTTGTTTGTGCACTAATGAACCCTCGTGGTGTTTTAAATGGCTTGTTCCTAATTGTAAACTCTAGCTGTGAAAAGTAAATTTGTTAATCTCGTATACCTGGATGAATAAATTGAAAGCACCAGGATCAATCCCTTCTGTTCTAACCTCGGTCATTACACGGAATTGAAATCATGGAGTGTGTTAAATCTTATAAATATGAAAATACAGGCATGTCCCTTCTTAGTTTTGGTGACAGGGGTTTGGTTTTTTTCTTTCGCAGCCGATTGGCGGAAATGTGGGAGGGGATGGGATCCCCTTTTTTTAATATATACTCTCGGTGGTTGTGTGAAATTGGGGATGAGAGCCCATGTTGGTATGGATTCGGTGGTTGTGAGTTTTAATACTGTGTGGGTACTTGTTTATATCACGAATTGGGGTGGGATCCTCTGTTGATGAAAAACATTTTTGGGGGAGGGGACACGGGGTAGTGTCTCAGGGTTGTTTGGTTCCAGGACTTCGAGAGTTCTCACCTTTCCTTGTTGTTGTGACTTTACAAGGGAACCGGGTGTGGATAATTAAATTGACGTTTGGCTGTTTTCATTTCCTTGGTTATGCTTATGGTGTTAGTTTCCCATAAGTGCACAAACTTATTTGAACATTATTGCTGAACATGAAAACAAGAATGGGACAAATGAGTTTTATTGTCGAGAGTTGTGACTCAGACTTGAGTGTTGTTGTGATCTGTAGGCTTTCTGAAGAAAAACCTTGTTTGGGGTGAGTGCTTGTTATATATATATATATATATATGTTTCTTTTTGATTCTTATTCTCACCCCACCATAGTTGAGAACGTAGTGCCGAACACCCCCATTTCATGGGGGAGGGTGTTATTCTCAACACTATTCATAGTGGCTGGTTATTAGATCCTTTTCTGCACCCTTTACCGTATAGCCCAAATATCTTTGGGCAGGCTGTGATGGCCTGAGGTCCATTATTAGCCCAAGAACCTTCGGGCGAGGTAGTGTGTTGGTTGGCCAGGTGTGTGCGGCAGGTGGTTTCCCAAGTGTCTTCGGGATGAGGCCTAGGTGTCTTCGGGCATGGCGGTGGATTTTCTAGCCCAGGTGTCTTCGGGTGTGGTGGTGGTTGTTCTTGCCTAGGTGTTCGCAGGTGTGGTTACATGTGACAGTTGTGGCCCAGGTGTTTGCGGGTGGAATTCGGTAGTGGGACTGTGTGTGGTTGTGGCCCATGTGTGTGCGGGCGGGAGTGGCAGTGGGACTGCAGTGAGAATGGAGGGATTGGTCTGATGCGTAGGATGTGCCAATAACCAGTGGGAAAGTGGCGCGGGGTACCCAAACATCGATGTTCTCTGATTATATATATTACTTGACATTCTTTATTTGGGGAGTGTGCCTTGGTGGGGCTTGGATAGATAATTTACCTTCATAGGTGTTTTGTTTTCACCTTTTTTTTCTCTCACGGTACATTAGTACGTTTCTCCCACTTGTGCATGAGAGTCTTTGGATTTCCCTACTGAGCGTAATTGTATGCTCACCCTACGTATATAAAACTGCTTTCATGATTCTAGGAGGACTTCCGGGATCACGCGGGACCACACTAGTTCAGACCCTTGGGGTAGTTGTAGTTGCTACTTTTCTTTCTTTGGTACTTACCTTTTCAGTTACCTTTTTTTTTGTACTTTGTGGCTTTTACTTTTGGAACATGCATGTGGAAATGGTCTACTTTTGGCTTTATTGATCTTTTATCTTGGTGTTGTTGAGTTTCATCATCTTAACCCACAATCCTATAACAAAAATAGGGGTAATGCCTTCCATTTGTGTGTAATTTCTATACCCTTGGTGCTAGTTTCCACTCCTGGACCTATTGAAGGCGGGTCTCAGGGGTTATTATCTCTCCTTCAACTTAAAGAAGGAAGGGCCTAGCTATCTGCTTACCCTTCCCTCCTTTTGGTGAAGGCGGGTTGTGACAGAATTGTATCAGAGGCGATGGTTGAGAGATTGGATGGAGTCTGGAGTTAGGCACAATGAGGATATCATGGGATAGTAAGGCAACAGTGTTGGGTGACCTTGGTGCGTGAATTAGGCCGGGGAATACCAGCTAGGATACGGGATATTAGGGCCCCCATGATTCAATGAAAGGACTCTGGACCTACCGAATATCCAAGTGAGGCCACACTGATTGCAGGGTAGAGACCCTAGGAAAGGTACATTCATCATAATTACTTGTGTTTTTGTGTTTTTGGGATGTCATGGGAATTAAGAATAAATTAAAATTTTAAGAAGTTTTAAGAATGATATTCTACACTACATGGGCTTAGGAATTCCTTGTTTACCTTGCAGCTATGGCACATAGAAGGAGATCACATGTGGTACAGGAGATCGAGGCCCCAAAGACTACTTTGGCCGATCCGCAGAGAGATAATCAAGAGGAAGAGGACGACCAATGGTAGAAGACTCTTCGGGCCTTCCAGCGACAGACCCTCGAGAAGTATGAGATGAAGACGGAAGGCAAGATAGAGGAGCTAGTTATAGAATTCGGCCTGATTCGGGCCCCGGCCGAGTAATGGGTTCTTCTGGCAGTCAGCCAGATGCGGGGAGCGGCGCATCAGTGGTGGACTCTTTACATGGGGGAGAGGAGAGATGTTGAGGTTGCTTGGGCGGATTTCGAGGGGGAATTCTAGGCGGAATTCCTCTCTTTGACGATGAAGGCGGAAAAGAGACAGGAGCTACTCTCCCTCCAACAGGGGAGATTGTCCGTGAGGGAGCTAGGGATCTAGTTCAGGACCTCCTACGTTTTCCTCCAAACCACTTTCCCGACGAGGAGTCTCGGGCAAGATGATTGGAGGAGGCTCTCCGACCCTCCATCCAGTATGTTGTTACCCCCTTTACCCTAACGACGTACTTCGAAATCCAGAAGAAGGCTGAAGTGGTGGAGAGGATACACGCTATAGAAAGTGTGTCACAAGAGGGGATCAAGCTGGGACCATCGAATGGGAAGGCCGTCAGCACTAGGCCTCCAGCGTCAGCACCCTCCAGGTTCTAACTTACAGGGAGTAGGCCGCATCAGTTTCAGTTTTGATCCCCTTGTCCTCACCCTTTTTCCTCAGGCCCAGGACCGTGGTGCTTCGTCTGTGGGAGCCATGTACATCTCCGGAGTCAGTGCCCGGACCGGGTGCAGTACGGTGGTGGCGGACATCCCCAGCACCCGCCCCAGCAGCAGCTTCTAGCCTGTCCTTTCCCACAGAAGCAGCGTGGATAGCGAGCTCCCGCTCCTCCGAGGGTAGACGTAGGAAGAGGAGGCCGACCTTAAGGCGCTCTTCAGGGACCTTGAACAGGGCGTGGTCGGGGAGGTGGCCGGCAGCTGAGGGGTGGAGGAGCTGGGCGTGGACAGTAACACGCCGTAGAGGCGGCAGTTCTAGCAGGGCTAGAGTGTGTTTGAGTAATGATAATTTTTTTATCACTCTTTCTTATGATTTGTTCGATACCTAAGCTGCACACTTTTTGTTGCACCCAGTCCAGCCCGTGCCTAGGGTCTAGATGCCGAGAGACTTCCAATGCCCCTGGTGTTGAGCACACCAGTCGGAGGCCAGACCAACTTTTCTTTTGTTTTTTGAGGATGTAGACTGATGATGGGGCCACATCAGTCAGTTACAGATATTCTTCTGCTACAGATACAGCCATACGATTTCATCCTAGGTATCAACTGGATCTTCTCTGTGTGCGCCATCATCGACTGTTTCCGAAGAAGGGTCGTGTTCTCGGACTTGGGCAGTTGGCGTGTTACCCTCACCGGCGAGCGAAGCGTTCAGAAGGGCACCAGGCGAGAGGAAGCCCTCCTCTCCTTGTTAGCAGAGCTGTCAGTAGAGTCAGTAGATACTGAGATGGTGGGGGTGCTAGAGGATGTTCGTGAGTTTATGGACATCTTTACTGAGGAGGTGATGACTCTACCCCATCGACGTGATATTGAGTTCGGGATAGACCTGCAGCCCGATGCTCATCTAATCTCGATGGATCCTTACTGGATGGAACCATCAGAGTTACAGGAGTTGCTAATTTAGATTGACGATCTGATGAAGTGGGGCTATGTTTAGCCGAGTGCGTCACCGCGGGGTGCTCCAGTCTTGTTTTCAAAGAAGGCAGATGGTGGTCTCTGGTTGTTCATAGACTACAGGAGTCTGAATCAGGTGACGATCAAGAATCGCTACCCTCTTCCGAGGATAGCCGATCTTTTCGACCAGCTGAAAGGGGCAGGATGGTTCTCGAAGATCGATTTGTGGTCTTGGTACCACCAGTTGAGAGTGAATGAGAGAGACATCCCAAAGATGTCCTTCAGGTGCAGATATAGACACTTCGAGTTCGTAGTCATGCCCTTCGGTGTTACGAAGGCCCCATCTATGTTCATGGGGCTTATGAACTCCATCTTCCGGGAGTACTTGGATCGGTTCGTGGTTGTGTTCATCGACGATATCATGATCTATTCGAGGTTAGAAGAGGACCATGCAGAGCACCTGAGGACAATTTTGGAGGTCCTCCGACATCATCAAATCTATGGGAAGTTGTCAAAATTCATGTTCTGGACACGAGAAGTGCACTTCCTCGGGCACGTGATGTCCGAGCAGGGGGTAGCGGTGGACTCATCAAAAGTTGAGGTGGATGCTTCTTAGGCAACACCAAAGAATGTGGCAGATGTCTGTAGTTTCCTTGGGGTGGCAGGTTACTATCAGAGGTTCGTACCCAACTTCTCCCAAGTAGTAGCCCCTTTGACTGCCCTTACCAAGAATGACCAGGTTTTCAGGTGGAGTGAGCAGTACGAGGCAGACTTCAGCTATCTCAAAGAGAAGTTTGTTAGTGCCCCAGTGCTGAGATTACCAGAATATGGGGCGGCCTATGAGGTGTTCTGTGGTGCTGTAGGATAGGGCCTTTGATGTGTGTTGATGTAGTGACAAGGGGTGATCTCTAATGGGCCCAGGCAGCTACGCCCCCATGAGCGTAATTACGCCACCCTCGACCTGGAGCTTACAGCTGTCGTTTTTTGTGCTAAAGTTATGGCGGCACTACCTCATCACAAAATTCTTTTTGGTCTTCACGGATCACAAAATCTTGAGGTATATTTTCTCCCAGTGGGACTTAGACTTGCGACAACGGAGATGGGTGGAGTTCCTCCATGATTAATACATCGAGAACTCTTATTCTGAGGGAAAGGGAAATGTAGTGTCCGATTCCATGAGAAGGAGGACGCAGAAGGATGCGGTCCGAGAGTCGGAGGACGCCTGGAAAGTGATGGAGGAGTTGGCCGCCTTACACCTAGATGCGAGGATGGATGGTGATAGAGTTTTCCTATAGAAGATGATACTGAAGTCATCTCTGTTTCGGCATGATGAGGAGTCTCAGTGGGGAGACCCGCAGTGCGATGTGATGCGTGACTGAGTTGACTAGGGCAATGCTCCGGAAGGATGGACAGATGATGGTCAGAACCAGATGCTTTTCCAGAAAAGGTTGTTTGTTCCAGGAGTTATGCACGGAAAGGTTCTCAGTGAGTTCCAAAAATCACCCCTCACGGTACACCCAGGAGTTTCCAAGATGTACCAGGGACTGAAGGCACAGTTTTTATGGCCTGGAGTGAAGTGACCAGTGGTAGAGTTTGTGACCAAGTGCTTAGTGTGTCAGCAAGTGAAGGCTGAACACCGAGTTCCTGGCAGCTTATTGATGATGGAACCGTGACTATTGCACCATGAGGGTGGAACCATGACGGTGGCACAGTGAGGGTGACACTGTGACGGTGGCACCCTGTCCCCTCACGAGCCTTTCATTTTTTTCCAGTACCTGACTTTTCCGCTCCCGCAACATAAGTTACGATGTAAATTAATTCTTTTACTCTTTTTAAAACCATTTAAAGACCATAAATATTTCCAAATAAATCCTGAGATACCTCCGTTTATAACTGCCCAACTGCGTGGTCATCCCACGACCCCCGCTCCTTATGCGGTTTCACGTTCTCACCTCAAACGTCCTCTGCTCTTATAAACTAAGGGTTTGTTGTGGTTTCTTCTTTCCTCGATCGTGGATTTTCACAAAAAGCTTTTGGTGCATCGGGCGAGCTGCATCATTATGTCTAGTATTCAACTCCTGACCTATGCATTGATAGAAAATGCGATTCTCGTTCAGGTGAGCCGCATCGATATCCATGAAGTTCCTCCCCCGGTCTCAGCGTAGATCATTGATCCAACAAGTAGGGAATTTCTCCTTTATCTCTCTCTTTTGTTTATCGTGCGAGGTGGGCGTGCTTTTGTTTATTTAGAATCGGATAAAACAGTCCTAAATAAAGATAATGAACGAATCCAATAAGGAATGAAGGGGGTCTGTGATCATTGATGTTGTTTATATTATGATCATCTTCCTAAGTTGTGCTAGCATACACCTTCTAAAAATCGAGGTTGTTGGTTGTCGTTGTTTGTGCACTAATGAACCCCTCATGGTGTTTTAAATGGATTTTTCCTAATTATAATCTACTGCTGTGAAAAGTAAATTGGTTAATCACGTATACCCGACTGAATAAATTGAAAGCACCAGGATCAATCCCTTCTGTGCTAACCCCGGTCAAAACATGGAATTGAAATCATGGAGTGTGTTAAATCATATAAATCTGAAAATACAGGCATGGACCTGCTTAGTGTTGGTGAAAATGGTTTGGTTGTTTTCTTTCGTGGTCTATTGGTGAAAATATGGGAGGGGATGGGATCCCCTTTTTTTATATATATACTCTCGGCAGTTGTGTGAAATTGGGGATGGGATCCCCTGTATGTATGGATTCGGTGGTTGTGAGTTTTAAGACTGGGAGGGAACTTTTTTATATCATGAATTGGGGTGGGATTCTCTATTGATGAAAAACATTTTTGGGGGAGGGGACACGGGGCAGTGTCTTAGGGTTGTCTGGTTCCAGGACTTCGAGAGTTCTCACTTTTTCTTGTTGTTGTGACTTTACAAGAGAACCGGGTGTGGATACTTAAATTGACATTTGGCTGGTTTTTTCCTTGGTTATTCTTATGGTGTTAGTTTCCCAGTAGTGCATAAACATATTTGAACATTATTACTGAACATGAAAAAAAGAATGGGACAAATGGGTTTTGTTGGCGAGAGTTGTGACTCAGACATGAGTGTTGTTGTGATCTGTAGGCTGTCTGAAGAAAAAACTAGTTTAGGGTGAGTGCTTGGTACCTATATATATATACATGTTGCTTTGTGTTTCTTATTCACGCCCCACCCAAGTTTAGAACTTAGTGATGAACACCCCAATTTCATGGGGGAGGGTGTTTTTCCAAACACTATTCTTAGTGGCTGGTTATTAGCTCCTTTTCTACTCCCTTTCCCGGATAACCCATGTATCTTCGGGCAGACTGTGATGGCCTGCGGTCCATTATTTTCCCATGAACCTTCGGGTGGGGTAGTGTGGTGGTTGACCAGGTGTGTGCGGCAGGTGGTTTTCCATGTGTCTTCAGGATGAGTCCCAGGTGTCTTCCGGCATGGTAGTGGATTTTCAAGCCCAGGTGTCTTCGGGTGTGGTGGTGGTTGTTCTAGCCTAGGTGTTTGCAGGCATGGTTACATGTGACAGTTGTGGCCCAGGTGTTTGCGGGAGGAATTCGGCAGTGGGACTGCATGTGGTTGTGGACCAGGTGTGTGTGGGTTGGTGTGGCAGTGGGACTGCGGTGAGAATGGCGGGATTGGTCCGATGCGTAGGATGTGTCAATAACAAGTGGGAAAGTGGCGCGGGGTACCCAAACATCGATGTGCTCTGATTATATATATTACTTGACTTGCATTATTTGGAGAGTGTGCATTGGTGAGGCTTGGGTGGATAATTTACCTTGATAGGTGTTAAATTTACAGTTTTTTTCTCTCACGGGACTTTAGTACGTTTCCCCCACTTATGCACGAGAGTCATAGGTTTTCCCTACTGATCGTACTTGTATGCTCACCCTACATATATAAAACTGCTTTCAGATTTCCAGGAGGACTTCGGGGATTGTGCGAGACCATACTATTTCGAACACTTGGGGCAGTTGTAGTTGCTGCTTTTCTTTCTTTGGTACATACCTTTGTAGTTACCTTTTTTTGTACTTTGTGGATTTTATTTTGGAACATGCATGTGTAAGTGGTCTACTTTTGGCTTTATTTTTCTTTTATCTTTGTGTTGTTGAGTTTCATCATCTTATCTCCCGATACTATAACACAAAAAGGGGTAATGCCTTCCATTTGTGTGTAATTTCTATACCCTTGGGGCTAGTCGCCACTCCGGGACCTATTGAAGGCGGTTCTTGGGGGTCATTATCTCTCCTTCAATATAAAGAAGGAAGGGCCTAGCAATCTGCTGACCCTTCCCTCCTCTTGGTGAAGGCGGGTCATGACATATATATATATATATATGAAATCATGTTTTGATATATATATATAAATATAACAAATAATTATATATATTTATGAAACAAATACTTTATATTCTCAAGTCACCTATAAAACATATCAAAAATCTCTTCTCTTTTATTATATTCAATAAATTAATATAATTTTAATATAATTATATATTCTAATATAAAGAGTGTAACTTTTTATACATTTAAAATTTTATATTTATATTATTTCTATTTATAATTTCAAATATATTAAATATTAAACATTTATATTTATGAAACATATTAATATTATATTAATATTATAAATTTATATTTATGAAACATATTAAAATTTGTATATTAGATATAAGAATTTCTTATATATATATATATATATATATATTCTATTCTGAAATGTAATTTCAATTTTCATCTTTAGTTATTCAAATATTATATTTTATAAATGTGTAGTTAAATAAATATATTTAAATGAAAATAAATTTTTTAAAATTAAAAATAATTAATTTAAATAATATTTTCGAGATATAGTTTTATTTTTAAATAAATTATGTTATTTGAAACTATAAAAATTTCCTTAAATCATATTTGAAAAATACTTTTATCTACCATTATATTTATAAATGGTATTTATTAAATTATTCATCTTATTAGAATAATGTATTTATTTGAATTATAAAACAAAATATGTAGAAATATTCAAGATGTTACAATTACAATTCATATTCATTCATTTCTAGTCTTTTACATATTTAAACACAAAAATGATATTTTATCTAAATTAACATATTCTACTCATTAATACAGTGATAAAATTTACTATGATTGCAATTCATATTGACCCAAAATATATGGTGAAGATTTAAAAACATTGAACCTCCTAGTTTTAAATTTATAAAAAAATTATTTTAATTTAAAACTTATAAATTTGATAAATTAATTTCATTTAATTCAAATTTTTATATAAAAACTACTTTTTGGGGAAAAATACATTTTTATGCTTAAAACAAGATTCTTGATTATCCTATGAATAAAAAAATATTTTCTGAATATTTAAAATATTTTATAATGTAAATAATATATATATTATTAAAATCAATCAATAATTGTGATAAATTTAATTTATTAATATAAAAAATACATTTTTTGCAAAAAAAAAGTTTTCAGAAAAAAAACATCACTTTTATTTGAAATTATATTTTTTATCTATAATTATTTTATAACAAATTAATTAAATTTATAAGTTTATCAACTATATTTTTTTATTATTTACTTATTACTATTCATTCTAGTCAATCTAATAGCTAGGTAATAATGATAACATTATATTTTGGGAATTGTAAGAATTTCACCTAAACTCGTTGTTGCGTGTAATGTAATATATCAATGAAATAAAAGTATTAAATGAAAAATTTTACATAAAATCATTATAGTGTTACATAATATATATAAATAATTTTACTATATATATTATTATGATATTTTTGTTGGTTGGATATGTGGTTAGATCATGTTAAATTAAGTAGGAATAAAAGGTAAGCGGTATTTGACTAAAATTTAATTTATTTAGACAAAAAAATTTTGGGAACCATAATGTATTTAACATGGTGTGATTAATTTATATTGAATTAATTTTAATATAATTCATATATTTCATGGGATTTTAATATTGAAAACATGTACTTTATTTAAATAGATATTGTTTCAAAATTATAAGGGTATTTGTTAACATGACTCCCTTGATTGATATATAATGATTCATCTAGTACTTATTTCATCCAATATAGGATTATTCTTAAAAAAGAGTTTATTTCATAGAATTTTATCTTCCTTTATATTATTAAAGTCCCATTTAATTTAAATCCTTCACAATCGAATATTTCTCTCTCAAATGGTATATTATTTCTCGGAATAATTCTATCATTATTTAATGAAAATATCCCTTCATTATTCTTATTTCCCATCCCACCAATATTTCCATATATATTTGGAAGCTCAAATAGTTTTTATATCATGTGACTATAATATTTACCTTCTACCCTTTTTAAACGATTGTTTTTTCTGTCTATTTCAAATGTGGGTTTTCGATAATGATATTTTAAAATTGAAATTTTTTTCCAATCATTTATAATTCATATGTTCTAACATCCAATACACATTTAAATTTTATAACCTTAATATATTTTCAGGAATATACTTTTTATGTATTTTTTAAATGTAATTTTTTTATCTTCTCATTTTTCCATTTCAAAAACTCTATTTAGTTGTGAATTTTAATTTCTTCTCCTGTGACACTGTTGAAAAAGATTTATAAAAAAAATTATCATTTCACCTCAATATTACTCATTCACTAAAAATTATTTATTTACACTAAAATTTCCTTTCATGAGTTACCCTCAAAATTCTCTTATAATATTTTGGGTGATTAAACTCATGGAAGTCCAATACTTCCCTTTTATTTCCTAGTAACATAATATTAATTATTTTCTCCAAATTTATTTCCCTATGAATACTATTTATTTTATTAATTTTTTCAATGAATGTTTACCTAGATGACATACAACAATTTATTTTTGAAATTATAAGCTAAACCATATAGATATTATCTATATGGTATAAATACAATATGTCATTATATCTTGATTAAAGAGTATTTATCAAGAATTTTACTGAATATCATTGCATAACCATTTATCTTCCATGGGATTATCATGATATTAAAACTGATGGATTTATTATTTATTTATTTATGTTATTACATTTAAAATTTATATGATACCCATATTAATTCAATTGATTTTAATGATTTGATGAGTGGTTGATTTCAAGTGGAACTCATATATACATGTGACAATGGGTGTTGTTTTTTATGTTTTTTTATAATTATCTAAAACTATAAAACCAAAATGTATTTGTAATGATTGTAATGAAATATTTTATTTAATCGATTGAATTGATATGATCATGTTTGTGGGTCACTATAATGGTCACATAGGAAATATGCATTGTCACATGCCCTACACCTTAAAATGAATTCTTAGCCCCTCCTTAAGACCTCAAGAACCTATAACAATCGAAAGTATATATGGTATTATAAAAATAATATTTTTTTATAATTTATTGATTTGTGTAATAATAAGTATGTATGAGATTTGTGAAAACCCTAGATAAGAACAAAATAAGAAAAACCTCATTTAATAAAAAATGACTTACATAAATAAATTATAATAAAAATTGAAATATAATATATATGGGTGTCTGGTACCTACCCTTAAACTACTATATACTTGATTCCCCATCATGTACCCATCCAAGGGACACCGTTCACTTGGTGGCCCTACATGGGATACTGCCTCCCATGATGGGCCTACAAGGATCTCATTATCAGCAAATAGGTTACCTAGTTTCATATTTCAACTATGAATGGAGCCCTAAAACCTTCCCAAAATTAAAATATGGTCTCCTAGGTCCCTTTCTTCCCTTTTAGAACTCGCAACCCGCCAACATAAATGAGTTTTGGTGAAAAATAAAATTAATTCATACGTCTTATGAAAATGGGGCGTTACAACCTCTCCAACACATGGAATCACATTTCAAGATATGTTATAAATAGAAATTGATCCATGTTAAATAATTATATTTTCTATTGAGTTATTATATCCAAATATCAATAGAAAATATTCAATTTGATTCACTCAAAATTACACTACACTAATACTTGAGGAAATGAATTTCTCATGATGTTTCTTCTTATTTAAATCCAAAAAAATTATCCATTCCTCAAAATTTAAATATAGCGCCAAATTGACATGATCACTATTGGGTATATAATATATATTTTTATGGTATCTCATTTGATGATATATATGTAACAAATCATGAATATTAAATTACAATTATGGATGTTCTAACTAGTATTCCATCATATGAATCCTCTTAATGTCATAGAACAATCCCAATATATGAAGAAATAAATATCATACAATAAAATATGATGGTATTGCAATTGAGGTTACACTCATATAAAACAAGGTTCCCACATCAAACACTAAATGATGGATATTTCGTTCGAAATATGAAAATTGATTTATTTTTGTAGTATCCAATATCTATCATATCAACTATATATGATCTAATGTATTCTATATCACACTCAAACTAATAATGTATTACATCTAACCCTATAAACAATATAGATGAAATCAACATCATCTTCTAATAGAGGCCTCAGAAGGAGTCATATGAATCAATGACAGATACCTATTTTTATGGGTGAAAATATAAAATTAAAGATGACTCTCCCATGAAACAATAAAATTAATGATACATTCACTAAGAAGGTACCCTAATATCTAGATAATATCCTCATACTACCCATTGGTTGGAGGATGTTATTCAATGATATGGTACACCTAAGTACCCAATGATTTATATAGAACCTATTAGATGTGTGATGTGAATTATATATATCCTTAATAAAGTCCATAATCATTAGAACACCCTGAAGACCACATATAACTCGAACAAATAATCTTCTCATATTTCTACAAGACTTGGTATACATGATTGGTAAAAAGATTTAATCCATGGTCAAATATTCCAAAAAAACAATATTTCATCACTCAACTGGAGATTCCTTAATAAAAACAAGACAAAATCAATAGCCACATGATCCTACTTCAATTCAAATTTTCATAGAAACATTGGAAGACTCGTGGATTACTAATTGTTATATTTCACCCGGAGACTAGAAAAAAATTGAAAAATAAAACTCACCCTAGCATTATGTATCTCAAGACACCAGAAGAGACTTTAGATATCATGGTTTATATTGGTAGTCCCTTATTTAGGAACACATCTTCAGGTATTCAAATCCTACAATAGATTAAGATGTTCTCTCTTAGCTACAAAAACCTTAACATAGAAAAATAAAAACAAATTAGAATCCTAGGAACCATCTTGTGTGGACTCCCAGTCACATATACTCTACACCATCCCCTTGAAATCAGAACCAAGTAACTAACTCTGCATAAATAACTCATGATGTGAGGAATGAATAAATATATATTTTAGGATTTCCCTTTCGTGATACTCCTGAATGTTAATGATATTTTTTTAATAAATATCATCATCATCCACACACTATATGCTATCGATACCACCCGAACCTGATTTATTATACTATATAAAACATCAATACGGTCACCCTTCCCAAGGGTTTAAACCATCTCAATATCAAACGAATAATGATAATCAACCCACATTCTCCACCAAAGAATCAAATATTTATTTTTATAGATGTTGGAATCACTAACATATCAAATATTTCACTACTAATTATAGATCTATATCAATATAAAGATAATTCTTGTCATGTAACCTCAAGAATATAGTTACATAAGAAATGACATTGTCTTCTTATCTCATAAACACTCCTCGGCCAACCCCTGATGCATCAAAGTATAGGGTGGATCCCTTACCCAGCCTAGGAAAGGTGAGAACAAGTATAAATATCAATATACTCTTATATATTAGAAATATCTCTCATAAGGATAATACTATAAGAAATTCATTCCCTACATTATCAATAGTGTCATCGATGAAACCAATTAAGAGATGTTCTATATTAATAAACTATTATATTATTCCAATTAAATGAAGATATGGGTATAGTAAACATTCTCCTACCACTCCCAATACACCATATACCAATCCTTATCTTGTCTTAATGATATGTCTGACATTGAAATAACATTTCTAAGGAAGTGCACATGAATAATACAGAACTAAAACATCTAAAGATTATATTATATTTGATGATCTCTAAGTATGTAAATAATTATATCAACTTTATAAGATTAGTACTCCATAAAATGTGAATAAACTAGTATATAATTGATGACAACAAGCAAAAATTTAGGAAAATATAGATGGATGATCCGACTCATCAGGGAAATAATGACATTCATAAAATTTATATACCCAAAAAAAACCATAAAGGATATGATTATATGTCATATAAACTATTTAGGAATTTAATATTAATAATATAAGGTTACATGAATAGATGGTGATAATAATATATAATGTTAATATTGAATAACCACTTGGCTCTCTTAAGCTACTAAAAAGTTCTATAAATATGAGGAAGGTGATTTTATATCATGAATCACACATGGTTAAAACTTCATTAGTCAATACATACTATATGAGAACAATTAATATTATTGAAAAATAAAATAAAAGAACCTCATGGGGATGTTCTCAGGAGAATAAAACATTCAACAAATGATACTCTAACTATGCCTTTAATTCTCATGTCTTTAAAGGTTATGTCTTATAAGGATGAATGGATAAAGGCTCATTACCCAACACAATATTAATCTTGAACCCCACCATATCAATCTTGTAAAAACATTAAAAATGTAATTGAATTGATGAATATGAAATATTGAAATAATGGGAGGAAATACCAAATAGAATCTAATCTAAAATTCTAAATGAATACTAGAAATATAAGCCAAAAAGTTTCCCCAACTATAATGTATTGGACTGCATTAGTTTAGTAATAGAATATTAAATGGGTTGTGATAAGTAATCAATATATCCTACACATATTAATGATGATATTAGAAAGAATCAAGGGAAGATGGTGTGTTTTTTGGAGACTGTGGATTTAAATCAGAGTACCAAACAGTGGAAATATATTAAAATAATACTATGTAGTAAATAATCGTTGTGCAGATACAATAAACAAAATCTCATATTAAGTAAATTATATAGTTTACATACCCAAAGAAACCATGTAATACATATAACCATAATCACCCTAATGGAAAAAAATGTTTATAAGAAAAAAATATAAGGAATTGAAAAAAAATTAAAAGGCTATACTATAAAATCTGAGCTAGTCCACATGCACAGATTCCAAGAAACAATGATGTTTCCTCAACCAAATAATAAAAATACACATTATTCGATCATATTTATTATGAAACAATTGGCCTTATCCCTATCCATCAAAAATCAACTATCAAACTAAATGAAAACATAAGGTCTGCATAAACTAAGTGTAGAATATAAAACATTTGAGAAATAAATATATGTGGTCCACCGATGATGGTGAACCTGTAAACTTCTTTTCATGAAAATATATCATTATCATCTTATCTATGGAAAAATTAAGTAATAAATACGTCATAGAAAAAATTGTACTACAACCAACCCATATTGGACACTTTAATCTAAGATGTGGATCAAATGGAAATATGTTGAATGGGTAATTATATTGGGTGTTGTACTACTCAAGATGTATATAATAAAGTTGATCATTGGGTCCATAATAATTATGTATAATTATTTCTTTATGAAGTACCATAATTTTCTCTATGAAATATATGTCGCCCAATTGGGATACAATTCCAAACCATTGGATCGTCTATACTCACCTATAGAAGCTAAGATGGTGGATTCTATGTATTGTTTGGACATCTATAAAAGATATCATAGATCTATAATTTATACCACTCTATCCACCAATAATGTATTTGATGTGGGAATCCTAGGACTCGGTCTATAGTCAGTCATGAATATTAATCTTTTAGAATCTATAAGGGGGATACCCTTAGGAAATCTATATTGAATTCTCTCAAAAACCATGATAAAAATCATATTCAATAAACGCATCAATATTGTGTGACCAAAAAAATATAGTGACTACTATAATCATGTATCCACCTAATCCAATATATAATCTTAATCATATAATGAGGATATAATCATCAACACAATGATATAACTGAATTATGTGAACATATGGAATTTTCCTTCCCAACAACCTCTCGTATCACCTATTTCCCGTTTAAAAATCCTTCCTTGGGTCAATATGGTATCATAGAGTTTTAAGGAATACTATACTATGTCTACGGTAATACTTATGTATGGAGATATCCTAGTGAAAATTGATAATTCAGGTAATTGTAACAATAACAGTAACATTAATTCAATAGGAAACATAAACAAGATCCTAGTAAGTATGAATAGGAATCCCGATGGTGTAACATACAATCCATATATTAAAAATTCCATGTCTTGTGATGTACGTATGGGTATTAAAATTATAAAATAACATCAAATCATGTTCATTGTTGGAGTACTAAAAAATATCGAGAAATCATAGATTGATCAAAAGTAACAATGTGATGCGTACATAAAATTGGGAGGTTTGATAAACACCCGAACCCATCACTAATACCACAAAACTTATGGATTAATGTTATTTATGAGTTTGAATGTGACATTAACTAACATCACTAGTCAAACTTATAATACACCTTCCCATGGATTCTTAGCCTCTAGATCGCACACTAGGTCCCCCATGTCAATATATATTAGAAGCATCCTACGTAGGATCCTCATAGACCACGCATAATAAAATTAATCGCTATTTGGATCCATTAATTTGACACATAAATTAATTAATCCCTCTTCTGATCTGTAGAAAAATTTCACAAGAGGAAACATAAATATTGGGATCCTTAGAATGAGAAAGAAGAAATAGGTATCCAATAAGGATCTTAGAGGTGTCAAACCTAGTGGAGGAGTAACTCATGGAAGCATATATTCCATGGAATTATAAATGGAATCTCTATTTTGATTATCATAAATAGTATAAACTAATGGAATCACATAATAGATCATCTAGGTTATCCCATGAGTGGGTTCCCCTAAAGGAACCTCTAGGTTAGAACATAGGAAGAGACAACCCTCTTTTGATCATCTAACTCAATCTTGGATATCCGTCCAATTCCAATATCTCAAAAAAACAATACATATCCCTATATCTATTATCTCATGACCTCTTTAGCCAAATGAGAGAACTCCCAAGGGAGATGGCCTTAATGAAAATTCCATGTAATCATCAGTCATGGATGATGGATCAAGGTCCATCTCATTTTAAATGTTTCACACGATGTTGTACTAAACACCCAACCTATCCACTTTTTCATATTTTAAACTAGTCTCACTAACTAGGGGCTATTCCAATATAAACCTATCAAGGATATGGGAATTAAATTTCCCTCTAAACCAATCATTATTAAAACCATTAGGTGGATCTCATGAAATTTCTAATTCATAAGACTTTACTACATTCATTTAATAGTGAATTAAATTCTCCCTCACATCTCTCTCACCTTAATATGAATCTTATGAATTATCAAATCACCTGAAGTGTTCCACAATTTTCATCTTTGTAGAAAAAATTTCAAAATGGACTACTCACATTTACGAATCAGACTCCAAGGTGTAAAATCCTGAAAAGCACTCAAATGGGTTTTAAAAGAGAAGTAAAATACCTTTATACATGATTACACAACATATACTCTAAATTAGGCGTCTAGTAGTGTACACCATCTTTAATTGTCTTGTAAAACCGTTGTTTATTGTGTGTGATTCATATATATGGTGTGTATCCTACAAGGGGTATGTGTTTTTCTACCTCAGAGTGTTTGGTCATGTGTCTCATCCAAGCCATGTACTTTTTCATGGAATGAAACCCACATGGGGTATTTCCATATAACCTAAAATTCTATGTTCCCATTCATATGATTACTATACATGTACTATGATAAAAGGATAAATATTACTTCACAACACATGTCCGTCACATATCACATGTAGTTCCAAAAAACTCTGTCTACTGATTCACTCAGATATATGGCCAAATACAACTGCATGTACAGTAATCCAAGTACAGAAATTGTACTTTTGAAATGTAATATTCCAATAGTTATCATATTATATGTTGTGTGTTCATTTTACCACATTCCATGTGATCAATATTTCCCAAAAAAGAACCCCTACAATTGGCCTAAAATACGTCTTTCTCCATTTTTAACCATAGATCAAACCTATAAGGTTACTAAGAATTCATAAGAAGTACATAAATTAGGAAGTAAGAATATATATTGGTATCGATGGAATAAAAATAATTACAACCTATCTTTGTGTGAAATTTTCTATATCATTGCACTAATTCTCATTCAAACAATACTGCCTGATGATCTAGCTCTTATCGAGATCTACAATAGCACCACCCTTTCTCTAAATGTCTCCATCGCTTAAAATTTTCTATCATGGTCATAGATGGTGGAATACCATAGGGGCTTCATGAATGTCTTTAACGGTTTGATATGAATTAAATTTTGAAAAACTGAAGAAAAATGATGAAAAAAGAAAATGTAGAAGGACTTGGGGAAGGCCCCAACGTCTGAAAATATTTTTTTACATTCCTATGAAAAACCCCCATTATAGAATAAATAGAGATGATTGAATAATAATAAAAGGATCCATTTAATATATATATATATATATATATATCCAAAAAACACATGAAAATAAATTAATATTTAATTAATAAAATATTATATATTCATTACTATATGAAAATTAAAAGAGTTGAAAATAAAACTAAACTCATGACCATGAGGGAATATTATATTATAGGGCCCAATGAGCATTCAAAACACTAATTTGGGAACATTTTCTAGATGAAAATTCCATTTTAACCATCATGAGAATCTAAAGGGAAAAATTCAACATATGACCATAAAACCATCCCAACATGTTCCTTCTCATCTACATAATGTTTCAGATGTCAAAAATAGTCATTATCAAAAGATAAACATCTTTACAACAACACAATCTTGACTATCCACTCACTAATCTCACACCTTCTACAACTCTACCCGCATGGAAAGTGTTTATGCCTGATTGGACTAATACTCCCCACTATTATTACACCCTTATCATCAATTTGAAATCAAGCTCCATGATCAAATTCCTTCACTCTATCCATGACCAAAATTAATGACAGGAGTGACTCAAACCACTAATTCCTTAGTTCTATATCATAAGCTGAAAAATATCTTATTACAACTTCTATATAATTATTCTCTTTAAGACACAAAATTTCAAATCAATGTGAGTTTCACCACACTTATATGACCATTGGTTCACATCCCACCATATAAATCACCTTATAAATCTCCTTGACGACAACTCCCAAGTTGTCCCAATTATCAGTCTAGAAGTAAATTCAGATAACTCGACGTATAGTTGATTCTCTCTCATCAAACCTAGTTTGATGACATTATTGGAGGAATGATAGTTTCTAGGAAAGGATTACACTAATATATGTTTATGGAATTTAACAAAAAACCCATATTTCTAGTATGTATCTCATCAGAGATAACCTTCTTCAACAAACCCAACACTCCACGTCTCTGAAACTACTGGAATAACATTAAAAAATATCAATCATTTGTCCACACATATCTACTCCCCAGTTAATGATTTAAATGAAACTATCAATAATTGATGCATTCCCAAACTTTCTATCCCATCAAAATTGTTGTATAATCACGTACCATCTTATTATAACTCGACACATTCTGATCTGAGTTATCCCTCAATAAGAGAAAGATGAGCATGATATGCTAAAAAATATTTTTATTAATCCAAAATAACTCGTGGAACTCCTCTTCAAAATAAATATCATATCATGTGCCTAGATTTATTTCAGGATTTCTCAGCACATGTAGTAATTCCATTCATGTGGGTATACCCACTCTTTGACAATGTAGGTAACAATGAAATAATAGATCAATAGTTCCATTTCCCTAATCATTCCTACCATTAAACTCAGTCTCGATACACAATAAACCATGATTTTCCATAAAATCAAAAGGAATATATATTAATGTGAGTTAAACACCAATCACCTGAATGCATCAGTCTCTTCAAGAGCATACATCACCGATCACTACATATAATGAAATCTATAAACATTTATAAAACCCATATAACATGTTTTCTATAATCCGACCATGAACCAACCTACAAGGTTATGAGTTGCAAATAACTACCTCAATGTTAATCAGCTAGACAAACTAATCAAGTCACATAATAGGTTCACTATGTCCTACCACTTATCCCATAGGTCAAACCTCTCAACATGGTCACATCTCATTGGTCATCATCAACACACCCAACCTAAAAAAAGGAATATGATTTCAATGTCAACCCTCTCTAAGGGAGGTAATTATAAAAGTGACCAACAAGTGTAAAAAAACATGATAATATGGAATCTCCAACCATGAATTGGCCTCCCAAGCCCTAATTCTCTCTGATAATTCACATAAGGAACTTCTCCTTGATGGGTCACAATATATAGTAGATAAAGGATGGTGAAACAATCATAACCAAAAATATATATATAGAATACCCCCATAAGGTCCTAGTTTACTATAGATGTTTATGTACTTACTAGAATCACCCAAGAAGAAATGACTAGATAACATTAAATGATGTTTGTATTAGTAATATTTAAAAGAAATATAGATTAGAAAAGTGAATATAGATTTTTATGAACCATTAGTGAACCTAACATAAAATGTCACACCAATAAATGTGAGAACTATAATGGAATCAAATGAAAAAATTAAACTATGAAATTCAATAGGATGAAAACTAAATCATCTTAATGATCTATATTGTACTAGAAATAGTGTTCATTTAGGTAGATTTGCATTCCAACAAATAAGTAAAAAATTAGTTAAGTTTCTGCAAACATTTTAAAATATTGAACCGATGTAACAAATCCCCCATCAAGGGTAAACACGTTGAGAATATTATGACCTATCAAACTACTAGTTCCACTATACATCTCATTATTGAAGAATTATTCATTAACACATCATTTAATATCTCACTGTAGATCAATAAAACCTCCTATAATAATGAAATATATATATATGTTGGGATTACTGAGAAGCATTTCACTAAGAAGCTATATAGGGTAGAAAAATTATGTTTTTTGACAAATTAAATAGTATACAACATCATCCGTAGAAAAATCACAAACTATGAAGCCTATAACATGAGAAAAATATGTTCTATATATGTTGCATGATATGTCTCCTGCCTTTGTTTTCAAATAGATAAAAATTGTCATTAGACACCCACCAATGTACTGAGATCCATAAATCCATAATAAACTATATTCTCTAAACAACATGTTCATCACTAAAGTAAAAAAACAATATACAACTATAACATCACTTATCAAGAGTAATAAATCCATATCTTCAGAAACCAGAACGTCTTACTGAAACATGCATTCTCCAAAAACAAAAATGATATCCAATATTGATTTTGAAGCATTAATAATACTCATGTTTTCCATATCCTATATAATAATAAATTAGAATGATAGATGTTTTGACACCACCTTTCATGTCCCGACATATCTCAATATATTTATTGAACCCAAATTGGTTGATGAAATGCCCTCAAGCATGACTTCCCAATCAATAGAGTTTTACATCTAGAAGTGAGGTCCTAGGTTGTGTCCATGGAGAGAATATTCCTTTAGATTATTGTAATAATCATATGAAATAACAAGACATAATCCAAAAAAATCAATAATAAAAGTGTTGAAATAATAAATATAAACAGGGATGGAATTAATTAAATGCAATATATTCAAAAATAAACATTCCATACATATTACTCTGATCATCCACGAGGATTACCATATAAAACAAAATAAAAAACAATAGAACAAAAATAAAAGGACAAGTATCTAAAACTAACATTCAGATACAATGCATACCCATTCTCAAAGTAACTGTAGAGCTACTCCAGCTAAATCATAATGAACCACGTGACAACCTCTACTAAATCATGCAACCATATGCCTCAACCATTCCCAAAATGAATCAATTATCAACTGTAAAATAAAAATAAAGAAATGAACTCACAATGAGGTTCAAAAATATTATTAGAGAAATTAATCTTAGTAGGCATCCCAAACAATGAAACTATAATATAATATAATATCTGATTTCTCATTCAATATTCTTAACTGACATAGGACATAATGAAGTAGTAAATACACCATATAATATAAGTAAACTATAAACAATCTACATTTTATCCATAAATATGTGATCCAAATCAACATGACAACCTGTGAATATGGCACTGAGTTGGCTGTTGTACTGATCAAGACATGTATTATCATATCAAATCTTTGGTCCATAATCCTGATCAAAAATACATGATTCATCAAATACTATTAATATCTAGGATAAAGTTATTTCCTATTATGGAAATATATGTACTAATACTGGTATCATCCATAGTCACCTATAAAAACTAATATTAAGGTTTCATGTTATCAACTAAAAATCCTAAAAGTGTCCTAGAATAGGATTTCATACAATTCTCTACACATGTGATCTAGTTTAATTTCCATGTCCTAAGTCTTGGTCCATATGAAATCATGACATTCAAATGTGGGTATTCTGTAGTGGGGAAAACCCTTTTGTGATCTATAAGGGAGACTATTTGGGTATAATATAACACTCATTATCCATTTATTAAATGGATTAATAGCCCACATCCTAATTTTTATTAGTATGTACTGTAAAGGTGTGTCCTATTTGTCTGAAGGATTACCCGAGGCATCAAACTGTGGTATCAATATCAATCCTCCGTGATATTACCATCCCATATTTAGGGGAAATGTACCCTAAAAAAACCAATATAATCACATGTGTTCTAGAATACTATCCATACATGGGACTTTCTAGTATTATAGGGTTTCTAATACACTCTCAATATACTATTATATGAACCCCATATAGGTAATAATCCAAATGGAAAAAGAAACTTAATCCAGAATTAAAAATATTAGTAACATTCAATTAATTGGGATCATAATAAGGACCCCATGAAGATTATATGAGTTTCTTGTTGGGGTAAAATACCATTTATACAGATCAAAATATAAAACCATGGATTTAACATTAGAAAAAAACATCATAGTATCACATCAGATCAGGATCATAGGAAACATTGTAGGAATAACCTATGGAAATCATAGTGGTACAAGAGTTACCATGTGAAATATAAAAAGAATTTTTAGTGTGTTCAAAATCACGAATCTATCACTACTTCCATAGCCCATTGGGAACATTATTCTAGAATATTTTATAAGGTGAAACCATATATATCTCTACCAAAACGAATAATGAACTTTCATTGTGTTTTCCAACCCTTGGATATTCCACTGGGTCCTTTAAGTTAATTCCAAAGGGAGTAATTATACGAATGATCCTTAAGGCCCACACACAAGCAAAGTAATCCCTTATAGGATCCTTTGTGTTACTACATATGAAAATTAATCCTTATATGGATACTAAGAAACATTAATTAGTCAACTAAATCCCTTATGGGAACCCTGAAATAAGTAATCAAATAGAGTCATTCAACATGGAATCCTATTAGTATGAAATGTAGAACATGATTCCATAATTGAAACCAATAAGATGAGGAATAAGAAAACGAATCCCTCTTGGGATCCTGAAAGAGAGTATAAAATAATAGGAATCCCATAGTGGATCCTATATGATGGAATATAAGTAGTGTAATCCCACATGAGAACCTCTATGTTAGAAAAAAGGTGGTGACACCCCTCTTGAGAACCAATAACTCAAATGAGGAGGTTAGGTCTACACTCATATCTCATGTAAACCAAACACACAACCCTATATCTAATAAATAATGGACTCTAAGTGCAAACATAACATATTAAAAAAGATATTTCTATAAAGATAAATCCATGATAGAATCAACTAATTTGGATGGCTGAAGGACCATATTGGTTTCAATAGTTAACTATAGGTTGGTTTAAACACCCAACGTCTCATCTTTCTCAAGTAAAAGACAAATCCTACCAACCAAGTATTGTACCGAGATAAAAAAATTTATAATAATGAAAATATCAAGCCATATCAACTAAATATTCTTACGAACCTAATGTGTGTTGGATTTGGTGTCGTAGAACCAACTGTTCGTACTATGATTACATGTATATTCAATTAGTTAAATATTAATTAAACATATTTTTACATATTGATCATTTCTCTACATGGATTTTATAAAATGATTTTATATAGTATTTATCACATTGAAAAGGCCATAATATATCCCTACTATTATGTTAAACATGACATTCATTGGACGTATTCATAATATAATTTTATGTTTGGATAGCATACAATGATCAGATATATAATATTTATACAGCTGGGTGCAAGTAATCATAATACGATGATTCTTCTTCCCATGAAGGTCACACTTGGTGATCTCCAATATAGAATATTATTATAACATACATGATTCTAAAAATTGAGCTTGTTTTGGTGTCATATATTATTCCTATAAGCGGTCATGTTTAATGGTAATTAGAATTTAATATTATCATTGGTGCATGTTATGAATTAGACGCTTATATTTTCAAACTAATATAATCACATTATATGTTGGTGGGATGTAAGGTATGTTGGGTGTGTCATGATTGACATTTCATTAATGGATAATAAAATGAAAGAATTATCACATCCACATTTATGGAAGCTGATATCGCATCTCTTTGATTGTAATTGAAAAATATACTAAAATTATATAGTCATGGTGTAAGGACAACATTATTTCAGATAGTCAATAAAAAATGTATTGAATATATATGTTGATGATTCCAATGTGAAACATTCTTGATGAGATATTCTGATCAAGGGATTATCATATATAGAGAGTGTTCTTATGTGGTTGTCGACATTGTGACATTATGTTCTTTCTTTTGGTTTCCTTGACAAGTCTCTAGAAATTAATCATAGAAATTATGTTATCCCAGCTACCACCAATGAGAACATCTACTATAGGGTCACCCAATATGTTTTTCTGTTGATATTGATTTAATTTTAATTTAATTTAATTAATGGATCCAATATTATTGTCACAACAGATGAATTATTTTATTCAAGTTATATTGATGACATAATTTTTTTTTAAAAAAAATCATCAGCATGAAAATAAAAATATATTTATTTATTTTATGAATATTTAACAAAAAATTATTCGCTCATACGGGAATGAAATATTTATGTATGAATAAAATAATTATTTTTGTATTTAATAAATATTGAGGAGTTAGAAAATTTCAAGACCACAACAGCAGAAAAATGGTAATTTACAAGCTGGTAAATATGATTTATCTATTTGTGTAAAGTGGAGTGTGTGAAAAATTAATAATTATATTATTACTATATTTCATGGGGTTTAATTAATGGTTACAATATTATTTAATGGGTGGAATAAAGTTTAATTATTATTTTAACATAAACACTTAATCAATAAATACTCTACTATATCTATTATGTGGATCTGTAGTGTGTAACCGATAAATAGATAATTAATGTGAATAAGGAATTCTATTTCAACTACCCATTATCTCCCCCTCTTAGTAATGAACCATGCAAGAGGTATTTCTCCATGATGAAAGAATAAACAATCTATAATTGACAAAAATGAAATTTCATTCTCTATGATCGAACTTGGTGACCGAGTGACATTTCTTAGAGATCATAATATAACTTTTGGATCACTACTAGAGATATTCTATCCTTGGATCCTCACAACAAAATGTAGCAGGTTAGGAAAGGTCATCTAAAATGACCAATATTCATCAGAGAAGAAATTTCCTATACTCTAGTGTTAATTTAATTATTTATTAAATAAATTAATTACAAATATTACATGAAAGATCCTCCCTCATGTTTTTGGGAAATTATTAATAATTTTTTTAATTTATAATCATCCCTCGCATGATTTAACTATACTAGAAATCATCAACTTGTATCATAAAGGTCCCCTTGAAATTTCTAATTATTTATATGATAGTTGATACATACACAATCATGGTTGAATTATTATTTATTGTTACTCATTGTTTAATCTAATTTGAATTTACATGATTTGACATATTAATCCGGTTTTTGTGGTGATTTATTTTTAAAAAGGATTAAGAATAGTTAAATAATAACCAGATATTTCATTAGGAAGTGTCATATATTTTATCAAAAAAAAATTTTTACACCCTGTATAACTTGTGTACATGCCTTGAACCAATGAAAATTGTAGATGAATTTTATTGGAAGTTAATTACACATGGTCAATTTATTACACACCATGTGTCAACCAAGAAATCGTAATACATGAAAAGTACATAACTGGTGTGTTGTTACCATGTCATGATTTGTAGTCTTGTCTTGTTAACACGTTGTATCCCCAAATGCGTTACTCAGATACAAGTCGACCAAGGTACAAGAAATGTAGTTGGACTATCTACGCTACATAGCCTAAAATTTATGGACTAAAATAGAAACTAGTTTAAATTTAAAATTAAGGTATTACAAATTAGTTTTTTATAGATCAATGTGGGTTTGATAATTTAGTAATGAGTTTAATGAATATTAAATGATCAATTAATATCATGAAATGAATATTTAAATATTGTTTCTACAATTTATTCACCATAAATTCTAAAAGTGATTGATATACCAAATTATGTTACATTGATCTATTGGAATAAAGGAAACTAATTAAATAAATAATTATTTAATTCCCTATCATATTTAATAATAATCAATGAAAAATGAAATGAATTCAATCAAATTAATTTTTAATATTCATATCATGTATTCCTATTCGTTAGCTTGATGAAGATTGTGTATGTGTTGGATTATTTAATTTATTTTATTGAATCTGTTTGTAATTATGTATTAAATTAAATATTGTGGTCAACATTTCATGTATCTCTCAATTATTATGTAGGTACTATTTATCTTACGATATTTACTTAATCCCCTTTGGACTAATCATTTCATTCCCCTCACATGTTGGTGGGTTATAAATACATGTAATTAATTGGGTATCCCCATTTTTATGATTGAGGTTCAGGATGGAACCATTATGATTCTATCCCGAGTGATACCAAGGTAGATATGTTTAATTATGTAACTCATGGAAATAACTATTGTAGTAGTTATCTTCCCCAATTCAAATGATGATTTATTATTCATTGATTAAACTAACTTATAAAGAAATTTCATGAACATATCATTTATTTATTTATTTATTTTTGTCAATGAAACTATTACAATTATGGATGCAAGACTGCGATCACATAAATATATTAATTATTGTCAAAAGATATTTATTAAATATAAATATTCTGGAATTTTTTTTATCCATCATGGTTAATTAATAAATTTTCATCCACTTAAAATTTAAAAAACATAAAAAAGATAAAATATTATAAAATTTATCCAAAATTAAATTAAATAAATGAATTTTTCATTAATGATTCATCCAACATGGTCAATTAATTATGTTTCATCCACTTAATATAAAGAAATGTTCTAGGGGATAAAAGAATAAATTTTTTGAATAATTTAATAAAATCCCACAATGTAATATTATGTTAGATAATATTAGATGATTAGGAACAGAACTCAAGGACACTTACATTTATAAGAGGATTTATTATGAACATTTTGTGCTTTCTTAATAATTTTACGTCATGATGAGTATCCCTTTCTAGACGTGGTGTAAATTTGAGGCAACTATTGAGGAAATCCAAGACGAGATTCCTATATTAGGGAATCACCTTAATTAATCAAGGAGCTCAAATCCCATGTTTAGAATAGTTATTAAAACCTAAATACCTTTAAATAACATGACCAACCCTTATTGTGGTTTTTGAAAGGGAATATGGATTCATTATACCTAAAATATATAAAGAAACTTTACATTATGAGTTTATTTGTGTTCACAATTGGGAGTCGATAATATAGTGAGATATTTAATATAAATAACTAATTGATAATTTCTCACATAATTTTTAATCCATAAATTACTAATAATATAATCTTATAATTGTTAAATAAAATGGTAAATTCATCATCCAAAATATCCAAATGTATATATTGGAGAAACTAAAAATATTTAATAGAAGTAACATCCATGAGTGTTTTAGATTCGGTTTGTGATATTCCCTTCATGGTATCATACAAGAATGAATCCTAAATTACTGATCCACCTACTAAAGAGGTGACTGATAAAGAGCTCATTTTGTATGAAAAAAAATTTGATTTACATGGTCAAAACTAAATGTTTGAATCTTTCTTCAATGTTTAGTGAATTTATATTGTATTAGGAAAAAATGGATGTATATAACATTCTAGAGATCTTCTATGGATGTTACCAAGAGAGATATTTCTTGAAAAAGTTTTAAATTTTCAAGGCTCTATTTCAATGAAATCGTGGAGAGGGTTCCCCAGATAGGCCTAAAATTGTGAAGACCATTTTCTGAATTGAGAACATATATGGTATATGGTTTAAAAACCTTGATGAAATGGGAAGTTATATCATTGTATAATAACTCCATGAGAACTAATTTAGCTATTTTTTTAATTTTATTCTGAATTCTAAATAAAGTATCTGGTACATATTCTCACTCATCTTCTCCATGTATATAAGGATATGAAGTAAAAAAAGCATTCGATCTTTATGTTAAAAATATTGATAGGGAGATCTAAGAGATATATGTTCAATGATTATCAACATACTTATAAGAAGATTTTGATCAAGGGGAATGTAATGTAACATGATGATGTCGGTTTTTCATGTGGCAAGAAGGACCACAAGAAGGAAGAATGGAACCCATCCAAAGAAGCAAGGGGATGATTCATGAGAATTTCGTAATGAGTATAATTTTTCAAAATATAAAATTTGGTTGTTATATTAATCTACTAGTGATTATATATATATTAAAATATTGGAACAAATTTGATAAATAATGTTTTTTGAGCAATGGTAGATCTACAAGTATCCAAAAAAGATAAACATACTACTATAGCTATTTGGGACTAGCTACTCATGTTTCTAACAACAATGATCATGGATTTAATGTGTTTTTATTTTGTGCCCCCCCCCCAAATTAAAGAAAACCTTATTTATACATCTGTAATAGATATAGATGACTTAATTTTTTGAATTGTGAATAAATGTTTCTTATTTCATAATGATATAATTTTTTTGGGTAATGATGATTTTCATAATGGTATTCTTGTATTTTGTAACATAGACCAAGTAATGGGACTCGATATATATGTTTAATCTCATGAATTAAACCCCACACAACATTGGAATAACATGATAGGTTATGTAAATGAATAAAACATAACTATATTAAATCATGATGGTTATTTAAAATCTAATTAACTAAAACCACATGGTGTATTTCACACATGTTTACTAAGAAAAAATGACCAAATTCTAATTTATTTCAAAATTTTAATGGGCTAATGATATTAATTAATTAGATCATACTGATGTGTGTGCACCATAACTTGATTAATTAAGGGATATGTACTAAGAATTAATAACATTTGATGTTGATTTTATTATGAACAGATTTATCAACTTTATGTGGTATAAGAAAGATTATTTAGATAAATTCAATGAATATATGAATAATTTGAGAACCATAGTGCTATTAAGATTTAGAAAATATTCATAAAACATGGACGGAAATATCACATCCATGTCTTCATTGATTACTTCTGGGATTTTGGGATGTTATCTCAACCCACTTCTCCTTACACTCCTCATTGGATCAATGTATATGAAAGGAGTAACTACACCTAACTGGTCAATTTCAGATCAATTAATATTCATTAGAGTCTTCCTCTATACGTTTGGGGACATTCATTACAAATAGTTTCACTCATTATAAACTATGAACAAAATATATTGATAGCACATATTCAATATGAATTATGGATTGTAAAAAAAACAATGTTGTGGAATTTTTATTATTGGGGTGTGAATCATTTTTTATAGCCTATTCAAGTAACAAAATTTCACCCCTAGGAAAAAAGTGTACATTTGGAGAATTCCATAATGAAATAAATCGATATTACACTTTTTACCTACCATATAAACATGTATCAGGGGAATAAAACACCATATTATTGGAGAAAGAGAACATATCTAGTAGTGACAGTGGGAGTCATATGGACTTCAATGATAGTGCAACTCATGATACAACATATTAGTAATGGGAACAAATTTTACAAAGCCGCATAGAAGAAGAAACCATTTCAGATACACAAGTGTTATATAATGATAAAGGGAACTTAGAGAACATTAATGCAATGGTGTTGTAGTAAATGAGTACGGTGAATCAGTATTACTTGGGAATAATGATCCTCTAGACATCAATGATTTTATAAGTGAAATATATATTATCATGTTGAAAATCCATTAATTTTGATATTTATTCAATATACTAAATCCTTGTCTTCATTTTGGAAGATACTATAGTGTATGTATAGCCCATTGGTTGTAAATGTGTATTCAAGAAGAAAATGGAAATGTATGTAACATTTAGTACCTATAAGTCATGTATACATGAAATCAGATTTAAATTGTAATAAGGCATTGACTATGATAAAACATTTTTCCTAGTTTCAATGCTAAAATTCATTAGAATTCAAATTTCCATTATGTCTGACCATGATGATGAGATTTTTGAAATGGATATCAAAAAAAATTTCTTAAATATAACATTATAGAAGATAACATTATGAAATAACCTAAAGGTTTTGTGAATCTAAAAGATTCAATATATATATGAAAATTAAAAAAATTCATTTATGGTAAAAATCTGGAATCTAGGCCATTGAACAATATTACTAATTAGTCCACAATAAAATTCAGTTTCATAAATAATGAGTATAATCATTGGGTATAAAAACAATTTAATGGGATTGTAGTCATATTCTTAATAGTATATTTTGATGACATGTTACCCATTGTAAACAAAATAGATGACATAAAATATATTAAGGCGGAGATTAAAAATTTATTATCAATAAAGGACTTGCTGAGGAAGTATATATTATTTGGATCAAGATCCATCATAATAGATCTAAGAGGACTATTCGCCTATGTCAAAGTAAAATTATGGATAGGTTACTGAATATATTTAGTATACCAAAATCAAATAGAATATTTTTTCTAGTGTCCCATGGGAATACACTTTCACGGAAATTTTTTCATTAGATACATGTGGGAAGAAATAGATTGTAAACGATTCCATATTAAAAAATGCATGTGTCATCCTTGTATGTTGTGCTATGTACAAGGACATATTTCAACTATTACTTATGTGTAGTTGGATGATATCTTGATGATCCATGTGACCACCATTATATAGAAGTCAAGTCTATCTTTATGTGTTTGATGTGTACTAAGGATATGTTCCTTGTTTATAGAGGATGTGAGGAACTAATTATAAGAGGAAATGCATATAATTTTTTTACAAATTTATCCATATGGTATGAAGGGAATGTATGAACACATCTTCCATTTTAATGGTGGTTTTATGAGATATAAGAGATCAAAAAAAGCTATATTCATAGATTATAAATACGAGTATGAGTATATTTCTTCTTCTGAGGTTGAAAAATAATTAGTATGGATGCACAACATCATCCAAAAGATTGATTGTGAATATATATGTAAAGATAATTTCATACTCTTTTGTGATAATACTATTGTGGAATTCCTGTAAGAAGATCGATGGTCACAACTGTGGAAAAAAATTCATTGTATGTACCAACAATCGAAAGATTTTCATAAAAGGGGCAAGGTTTCAGTCTATATTATATCCAAGGAATACAATAAGGAGGAATCCATGAATAAATCTTTGACTTATTAGAAGAATTATTATCTTGTGAGTCTAGTAGACCAAAAGTCATTATATGTTGTCTCTATTCAACGTGAGAGGTTTTTTGAGTTTGTGTTTTTGGAAAATTGATTTTTACATCAATTACATGTCTATTCTATGTGATAAATATTAATTAAACAAATTATTACATAATTTTTAATATTACTCATTACATTAATATAATAATATCTAAGAGTATTGTTCACGTTAGTATGTTAATATAATTTCAACTCTATGATGATATCCTTGAAGTTCTATGACACAATTTTTTACATTATTCATTGGTTGGATAATATACTATGAGGGGACACAGAATAATTAGACTGTCTGGTAAGAGTGCTCGTAACTGAATCAGGAATCTTCTCATGATGTTTTTACATGGGAATATTAAGGATGGGAGATTATGAGAATATATGTACTAGTATGAATTCTACATGATTTATTTCAATAAGATATTACTATGTACATGTGTGTATAATCATCATTTGAATTTAGTATTATTATTGATTCATGTCATGAATTCTAAACATAGACTTACTAATAAAAACCGAAAAAATACATGTCAGAGGGAAGTAGTGTATGTATTCATACGCCATGATTGACATTTCAATGATTGATATGTCAAAGAGTGAAATATCCCTTCTATCATTATGAAAGAAAATATCACTTCAATTTTATTTTAATAGAACCCTCATCTAAAATTCCATGGTCATGGTCCAATGACGTGTTTATTTAAGATTGTCAAAGAATGACATATCGAGAATATAGGATGAGAACAGTAGCATGAATGTATATTAGTGGTATATTATGATAAATTAATTGTCTTTCACTAGGATCATTTATATGTGGTTGTAAAAGTTTAAATATAATGTCATTCCCACTATGTTCCTTGACTCGTTTCTAGACAGTAATCATGATATTTTGAAAGGGCCACCTAATGCCAATGAGAAGGAATCCTAGCGGGTCACAGTTTTTGTGTTACAGTTGAACAAAATTAAATTCTACTAGAGTTTAATTAATGGAAAATTTATTAATCTCAAGGAAGAGGAACAATTTCATTCACGTTATATTGATCAAAGTAATTTAAAAAATATTTATTCTATGACACGTGAATAGAAAAAATTATTAATTATTTATTAGTTATTAATTCATCCGTATGTGAATTGAAATATTTATTTATGAAGGAAATATTTATTTGGGTATTCAATAAATACCAAGGACATATAATGGAAACTACTAAATCCATTGGTAAATAATTATTTACATGTCGGAAAACATTATATATCAATTTGGGAAAGAATTCATACACCAGAAATTAATACTAATCACATTAGTATGTGTCATGGGGATTCAATAATGATTACATATTACATAATTTATGACATGAAATTAAATGATAATTTTAACAAAATACCTAGATTTATGAATAGGAGATTATGTTTATTGTGTGGATAATTAGTGTTAAATAAAAAAAGATAGAATATTTCGAAATAATAAATTCTCTTTCATCTTTTTATTTAAAATCCATCTCAACATTGTGAAGAAAAGTAGATTTTTTTAATTTCTAAAGAAGGATAGATCAATAATGAATAATTAAATACATTATATTCCCCATGACAGTAACATAAAATTGAGTGGTTTTTCTTGAAGTTCATAGGAGGACATGTAGATTACTACTAGTGGCATTTAATATATACACTATAACATAATAAAAATTGGAATTTGAAATAAACTTTTTAGATGATCAACATTCAACAATGAAGAATTTTCTTAAGACAAAGTATTAATTTCTTTGGATATTAAATAAATAAATTATAAATTTTATTTTCTAAATATCCACCCATGGTTTTATGAAATGGTAATAAATATTATATAAATATATCACCACCATCACACACTTCCACTCTTCATAAAATAATCAATTTTTCTCTCATCCCATATATCAAATAATTTATAGAGAACCTCACTCTTCATAATTTAAATTTTCATAACATTTGTATAATACTTAAAACATTATATAAAAAGACACTAAAAAACAATACTATTATACTTCCCTTGGATACATGTAAATATAAACATTCCTACATGAGGGAGATACATTATATCCCAATAGTCTCTTGATGAATAAAACCCTTCTTTGACACATCATTATTAATATATATCTTCATAACCTGGGCATGGTATCATTAAAAGGGGTGAGTTAGGAATCTCAATTTGGGAAAACAAGGGAGGCATGTAAGAATATACATGAGTACAGTGGAATGATAATGTGATCATAATATTGGATAATCATACACTAAATATCAATGATCATAATCATGAATCATGGAATAAGTCATAGATGTTCACAAGACACCAATAATAATGAAATGCTTATCATAATACATGGATGAATAACAATTTAATAAAACATGTGATTGTAGAATATACATTAACATTGAAAATCCTATGTCAAGGATATAAACAAAGAAGTTCAAAAAATGTAAGGCTTTGGATATGACGTTTGTACATTCTTTGGGATTGTGATAAAAAATGGTATACCCCATTATTTTCATGACTTGGATAAAAAAACGCACCTTATTACATTCATCCATGAGCCACAACATGTTTACTTTCATATTTTTAGACATGCGCCTCAACACATGCAACTACATATTTAATGGCTTTGGAAACAACCCATGTATATTATTGTTTTTAATGGGATATAACCCATTTAACCATTAAGATCATATAAAAGTTATCATTACCAAATTAATTAAAGGGATATATAGGTCCCACCCATAAGGTAACAAAATCAAATATACGTGTGTTAATTGATAATAAAATTTGCATCATATTCTGACCCATAAAAAAGAGATGAGTTTAATAAACTACAATAATATCCCACAAAATGAAATGGGTATCATTAAAATTTTATCAAATCATAACCTATATAAAATATATTGGTTTTTTAATCATTTAATTTATGAAAAAACACATGAAATGAAGTGTTAGTCAAAATCATATATCATAGGGAAGTGAAACCGGTGTCATAAGAATCATTCCATCAAAATGTAAACCATTCACGAAACAATATGAATGGAACCTTTAGATCATGAGTATCATAAATGAATGTAATATTAGAAGGACAATAGTTTTTCATGAACATTAAAAAAACTTCATCTGCAAAATATCCTATTTTAGTAAAAAAATACATTAAAACATAAATCAATTTGAAAACCATTGTCTTAAAAATAAACATGAAAACATATAGGGAATTCAGGAAAAGTTTTTGAAACCAATTCATTTAAAATTATGTTATTAAAAAAACATTTTGTATATTAGGAAAACATTTTTTTTAAAAATAATACCAGTTTTCTATCATGTAATGTATGATTCAAGGGAATTATAGTCATGGAAAAGGAAAAATCAATACTCACTGAAAATTCCTTTTGCACTATAAAAATTTTTAAAGTGCAATAATTGAAAAATGAAAAGAAGAGTTAATATTAAAAACCATTTATAAAAGATAAAAAATGAAAAAATTTCATTTAATTATCAAAGGGAAATATTATATTTTTTTAAAACCTTTTAAATGAAATTGTTGTAATGAAACAAATATTTTTAACTGAATAGAGGGTAGAGTCGGGCTTTCTTAAAAACACTTTCCTTACTATATTATATATCAAATAGTGGGAATATAATACCAATAAATGATGATATAGTAAATAACCAAATTAAAAGAAAAATCATTGGATTTATTTATATACCTATTATAATATTTCTTCAATGAAATCATAATCATAAACAATAATGAGAAGTAATGGTATTGTTTCAACAAACTCGTATTATTTCATAACAGTGAACTATAATATTGATGTAATAAAATGATATTACATTATTCATAAAATAAAATTAAAATAGTTATTTTAAATTATATCATGTTAAAGGATGTTTATACACATCATGGATAAATATATGTTCATAAAATGGCATGTATCTAAAAGAAGGAAAATGATAAACAATTAATTTCCTGATTTGGTATCTATTGAAACATATACCCCATGAAGAAATGTAATAAAATAGGTTTCTAAATAACCATAAATATATATATATATATATATATATGAGAATAATTTAATTTATATATATGCAGTATCACACAAGACCAAAGGAAAGGGTTTTTAATAAATCATTTATCTCAGATAAATAAAAACTAATGTGAAATTCCATTACATTTTTTCTTAATTCTGGTTGTACTCATTCAAAACTCTTAAATAATAAATGTATTTTGATAATAAATGTATTTTGATAATAAATCATTAATATATCCAAATTATTATATCTATTACCATATAATGGTATATTATGACATTATATTACCCTTTGTTAACAATTTCATGTTAAGGTTACACTTTAGGAGTTATTTGTTTTTTTCTCTTGTTTCATAATTTGTAATATGTTTGGCTCTTATATATATTTAATTATTTTAATAATGTAGAATTTCATATAAATATTATTTATATTTCATATATTTGAATTATAATAGTCTATATAATATATATCTTTGAAATAGAATATACCATTTATAGAGACGGTATGTCATACATAGGTATGAACAATGTTTCTGTTTCATTATTGTATTCAAAGAAAGGAAATTACATATATATGTATATGTATATATTTTTATTATATTAGAATTATTATTTCATATCAATCATATTTTCACTAATAAAATTCTTAATAGATTCCATGTTATGTGTTAATGAATCACAATGCTTTGAGGGGTGGTAGTCTACACATCCTCAAATGGAATTATCATATTTACACAGGATGGAAGGAATAAACATGTGGCCAATATAAACAATATAGAATAATAAAAATATTATAAATATTATAAATATCATATATAAATATTTTTTTCATCATAATTTTTACAATGATATGAGGTAATTGAAAAAATGAACAATTATCATTTCGTGAGGTGGTAGTTTTCTCTACATTTAAACAGTATGTTATCTACCAATTTGATGGATGTGAGGGTATGTAAATGACTAAATCATATAATGAATAATAATAGTAAATTTTTGATACGTTTTTTATAAAATAATGTAATAATAGTATTTCAGTTTGGTATAGAATGGATATAAACATAAAGGAACTTGAGGGATGGAGTCACCTCTTAATCTGGTTGTTCTTTTTGGTATGAACATAAGGGATTCCTTAAAAGGGTTTGTTACAAAATAGAGGATTAAAGATGGAAGGCAGTATATTTTTTAGTATATTCTAGAAAATATTTTACTATGATGTGTTATTTTAGAGGTGTAAGAATGTGGGCGGATATGAGGCCTTTTTATATTGGAGGAGGAGTGGCACTCTTGTAATATTTTGACAATAGAATTCCACACATGATTTTCACATGTAAATTGGAAACAATAATGGACCAAATTAGATACATGCAAGGATAAGGTGTAAATATTTATATAAAATGGCTCTTGGATAAGTGTATAGGTCGTTTTGTGTCATAAATGTAACTTTTAGTACTTCTTTATCCTTACTTTCTCTTAATTATTGTAATTTATCTTTATAACATTCCCTATTTTTTCGTCCGAAAATATGTTAAAATTATTAGAAAATTTAATAGATGATTATAAAAAATATTTAATCAAATTTTCCAAATTCAAATAATATTAGTGGAAGAAATTAATATAATGTTAATCCCGCATATGGGATGTCAATACTAGTATTTGATGTAAAAACGTCCAAAGGTTTGTTAACTTTTTATACCCATTTTCTAATTTAAATTCTTTATAATTACATAAATTAGATTAATTGATAAAAATATGATCCAATTATACATTTTAACATGTTTAAAATGTAATTTATACTTTTAAATAAATTAAATTATAGATAATATTTGAATTAAAATTCAATATTTATAACTATTCATAAAGAAATATAAAACCCTACAGAATAAAAAACAAAATTTAGGCACTCCTAATTTGTATGTTCTTATATAAAATATAATTCTTATTTTTCCATATTAAATATATAAATTATCAAAAATTTGGATTTAAAATGATTCCTCCATTAAAAAGACGTAAAAATGCCTTAATGAAATTATAGTTTTGTGAGCATCAAATTGGTACTGTTCATATATTTTATAAAAAATATTAAATGGATATTAGAGAAAAAAAAATTATTAAACAAATAAAATATATATAACATTAATATATCTAACTAATTGTAATTAATTTAATTTATCAATGTAAGACATCTATATGACCATAAAAATAATAATATTTCCTTTTATATTCAATCAATTTCTATATTCATTTTTAATTAATTGGTAACCTATAAATTAGTATTATATTGCTGTAAACCATATATTTTAATAAATTAGTTAATAATAATCCTAACCTCTAATTTACTATCTAGGATAAATCTTATTATATTAAATAATATTACTTATATAATATATTTTTGTTCGGAAAGAATCGATCTTGCTGTTATGCATGATATTAAGGAATGTCATTATTGTTAATAACAAAAACATTCCTTAGTGTTCCTAGTAGAGAATGTTAAAACATATGTTGTGTGTAGTAAAAGGTCAAGTTGGTGTTTCATATAATTTAATCCAAATATAGTAATTTAATATAAAATAATCAATATTCATTGTTGTTTGAATTTTAAAGTATCAACAAAGGTTAAATTACATTGAAAAAAATAAACTAACTCTCTAGGTGTTCTATCATACATCCCTTAAAATAAATTTTTTCCTCAAAATTCAAATGATCCATCAATGTTTTAATAATTGAACGTTTTATTACTTGAAACCCACATCATACCAAATAATACTATAACATCCCTTAAAAAAGAATTTTCAAAACATAACTATTACCCAAAGTAACATATAAGTATGTTTACATATAGAAGAACATATGATGAGAGTGAAGATTGGAAATAGAGGAAAAGAGTTAATATTTATATCTAGGGATTGAGGAAACCAATCAAAAATAGTGGATTTATCTAAGAAATGTTGAGGGCCTCAATGTTTTAAATCATTAAGGATTTAGTGCACAATTTGTTCAATATAATGAGGTACGAGTAAAAAACATTTCTTTATCATTATCCTAGAATTTATTAATTCATTTATTAATAATGAATATAAAGAAATATTATTCCAATATTTATTATGTAATAAAATTAAATTCTTTTACTGTGGTTTTTTTATTTCATTACATCATGAAATGGATGTCTAGAAATATCCCTAAAATTTAACATGGTTAATAAATTATTCTCTACACAGAAAAGTAACACAACGATTTCATAAATAAAATTGATTCATTAAAAGTAATTATTCATTAACCCGGACATCACGTAGAATAGAGGTAGGTGTGAAACATTTATCATCTTTTGGTCATGGGTTCATGAACCGCAACCTTTCTAGACTACATTTTATGTGACCCGACATATATAATTTACTTTTATAAACCCACACTAATATAATTTCCAAAATAAATAAGATTAACATCCTTGAAATAATTTCAATCAATGCTTTGTCTCTTATCCAAGGTTTTCAATACAATGTCAGCCTACTAGTACATCCTAAAATGTTTATCATAAACTTTTCATGAATGGTTAACATTATAAAACATTTAAAATATGAAATTAAAAAACATTATAATGATAGTCCCCATGTCTGATTAAAATTGGTCCCCCAAAATATCAAAAATATTCTCAATTTTGTCTCATTACAAACTTGTAAATACCTTGAACATGTATTCTCATCAAAAAGTATAATAATATTAATTACGATAAATAAAAATTGAAAATAAGCATGCTTCCTTATTACAAATACTATAGAATAAATTCATTAAATCCAATAATCTTTAAACATCATCCATGATGACATAGAATACATTTACATCAATTTGATAAATATATCTAGGGAAATAATAGTTATACAATTTTCTTAATCTAAATAAATCATCTATTAATACAATCTTAACATAATTTTCTCAACACCTTGATCACATTACATATTTCCTTCCCTTAATCAATATATCACTTTCTTATGCATTCGTTTCAATTCAAAATATCCTTCTCAATATTTGATTAAAACATATAGTAAACATAATTATATAACTTCTCATTTAAATAACATAATAATTTTGTTCAAAAACATTAATACTTAATTCATCAAATATTATCCTTAAACCATTACCTAGGGTTCATCAACAAATTCCATAATACCTCTTTCCTATAATATGAAATATTAATCATTATTTCAGTTTCCTCAACCTTAATCTAATCCAAATTCTTATGTTTAATGTAACAAATACTTGAAGAACATCACATGCCATTAACATTTCATTTTTGGTCTCATTATCTTCATAATTTCAACAGATACAATTACCACCTTCCTCATTATCTTTATGATATTTCTACATGGGAAATAAATTTTTATATTTCTTATAATTTAAAGATGTGAAACATTAATTTCTAACCATATTAATTATATATATATACGTATAGTAATACCATAAGGCGTAGCATGAGATACATTTATCGTATTGGGAAACCATGTAATCAAGAAAGCATTACTTATAGGGTTGTTAAATAATTGATCATAATTCTTCAATATATAAAACATATGTTTATCATATGTTATTCATATCTATACCCTATTTAAATCCTTAATAACATAGAGAAGGAATCATAAAAAGGTGTGATCTCAAATGCACAGTAAGGGTACGTAAGCGAGACATGTAATAATAAACATAATAATATGGGTATAAGGGGTTGGTAAAAAAATTAAATGATAATACCCATCATATCAATGATCATAAACATAAACCATGGAATAATGATTAATATTTCATAAGATATGAATAATAATGAAATAAAGAACATAAAATGTTAAATAATAACATATGAAGAATCAATGTAATTGTGGCATAAAAATAATCATAGAAAATCCTATGTCAAGCCTATATAACAAGTCCTTTAAAAGATGTCAGGATTGGGAAATGACCCATGTACCTGCTTCATGATTGTGATAAGAACCAATGTACCCTATTTTTTAGGGTATTGGTATTTAAAACGTACAACCTCTTATTTTTAGGATTGGGATACCACCTATGTACCTACTTATTTTCAGGATTGGGCAACAACCCATTCAGATTCTAGTATTCAGTCTTGGACTACAATGTGTGTATGTTATTTTTTTGAGATTAGTCTACTACCCATGTACCCTTTTTAAAAATATATCTTGTATCATTACTCAGTTCATTGGATAGAGATATAAGTCCCACCCATCACATTGAAAAATTATACATAAATATGCCACAATAGAATTAAACATTCATCATATGATGACCCATTAAAAGAGATGGGTTTTATAAAAAAATTAAAACCCATGAAATGAAATGGGTATCATTAAAATATAACTACCTTGAAACCAATGGAAAATTGATAGTTTTACATATCTTATCATTATACCATAACCCATGAAAATAATTGGGATTCATAACAATATAATATTCTGAAGATAAATGGGTGATGTAACAACCCAAAATTCTTAGTACTTTATTTCTTCATAGTTATCCAATAACATGCACTACACGCAACACTGAGTTCTAGCGCAACATGACTTACCAAACTAGCCATTCCAAAGTAGTTATGAATAGAAATAAATAGAATTTTAACTTTATATAATCCATATAATTTTAAAATACATATTATGAGTTGCTTTTACATAATGTAAGAAACAATTCATTTTTTTCAGATAAAAGAATTATTTTTCAAAAAATTCAATTTTACCGCCCTATAATGGAGAACCTTTTTTAAATCCAATATTTGAAACTTCTATATATTAAATTTTACAAAATAATAATATTATTTAGAATTGGGACATAAGAATTTAGTTTCAATAAATTTTTGGTGTTTTTCTGATAACTTTAATATTTGGGTGAATAGTGAAAAATAATATATTTTAACTAAAAAACCCTTTTTTAATAAAAATAGTTTATTGTGTTAAATTATAAATTTTAATGGTTTGTAAGTATAAATATATAATATTTTTTCCATTTAATCCAATGCTTATCAATTTATGTAATTTCACTTTGAAATTGGACATAAACTAGTGTCAATATTTTGATGGTTATTATTTCATAAAAACATGCATTTTGGTTATGATAAGGGAAATTAGTTTTATATTAATAAATGAAACTTATATATGTTTAATTTGGTAAAATATACATAATTATTGAATTCAGAATACCAAAATTAGAATAGGGTGAAATTTGGGTATTTTTCTTAAAAATTTAAATTTTTTATAAATAGTGAAAAACACTGAGTCATTGTTCAAAACATAATTCTTATTTAAATAATTATTTATATTATTTAAATTTATTTAAGGTCAAAACAGATATATAATTCTTATATATGTTCAGTGTAATTCATTGTAGTCAGTTTATAATAATTGTAGAAATATAATAATTTTATTGATCTTTTTTATGTCTTTTACCTACCTCCTAGGAGTATTTGAAAATTTACATAAAACATAATTTTACCACTACATTGAGTAGAATTTCAAAAATATAGGAGACATAGTTAATATCAAGGAGTAAAATGTGGTTCAATATGACATAAATAATTTTTGGTGGATAGTAACTTTTTACTTATATTTACAACAGTTAAAAGTAAATACGATAATTAAAGGTAAAAAGGATATTATTATTACCATAATACATGTCCTAATTCTATTGGATAAGTATAATTAGACCAAATAAAACCTTAGTAATAAAATATTAACCTCATTGGTTCACATGGATTAGATTAGGACATTTATTATTATCTAATTCAAAGAAGAGTTACAAGTGATAAATTCAATGTTTAATAACAAATTTTTTTTAATATAGGGTTAAACATAAGATAAATTAGATTATAAATATTAATTATAAATATATAAATATTTCTTACCTAATTAAAGTTTATTTATATTATTTAGAAATGAAATAATTTATTTTTTACGACACACTGATGATGCTTTAATTACCTAATTAATGAAATATTAAAATAAAAGATAATATAAATAACCAAATAAATGTAATTTTTGAATTTTAATCAGTTCACTTAATTTAATAGGATAACATGACATATTAGTGTTGGGTAGATGAATTTTTTTCTACGTAATAATGTTGGTATGAATTTAGAAAAAATTTCCAAATAGTGTCAAAATTGACATAAAAGAGTTTTTAAAACAAATATTATATTATTAATTGATAATCTATTCCTTCAAATCTAAGGTTTGGCCAATAGACTAATACAATGATATGTAAATCATTAATTAACCACTTGAGGCTCTCATGGAAGTATATAGTACGTTCATTAACCATGTAATATGTAAATACAAAGAGAGATGGTAAATGTCAAACTATTTAACTAAGAGTTTAATCTATAAGATAAGGTTAATATAGTGACCCAAACCTATCTAAAACCTATTTTTTGAGTATTTTTTGACCCATACCAAACATTTACATTATATAATCCACATTGGAGCCAATATAAACCGAAGATGATTTTATTATATAATAATATTTCTAGCTTTTCCTAAGGTGACCCTCACTCCTCTTATAAAAGGGAACTCCCCCATCAATTGAATTCATACAATCAAAGACATTTTTCATGGACAAACCCTTCCCAAATACCCTCTAAAATGACCAAAATTCATCCTAGTGTCCTTCATTTAGTGAAAAAGCCAACCTATGGGTCCATTTTGATCAAATCAAAAGAAAGAACCCGAAGAAAAGGTAAATATTTCATCACCTCTTTCTAGTTCCTTTGTTCTTCCACTTCCTCTTTATTTGTTGTTTCCATTATAAAATAATGACTCAGGTATCTTCTATATACTGTGATGTTATTATAAATATGGTACAACCATATTCATTATTCAATCCATCCTTTGAATGACACGTCACCATACGTGCGTGCGTACGACTTACAGTCTCCATGTCATAGTGTAATTGTTATTCAATAAATTATTATTTGAATGGGTATAATAATGATGTGTAATTGATGTAAATAATAAATATAACATGACAATGATTATATATATAAGATATACCATCCAATTATATATTATTTTAATATCAAAAGATTGATATAGTCCCTCGTGCGTACATACGAATTACCGTCTCCACGAACACAATGAGATTCATTCTCCATCGTATATATTCAAGACTAATTTTCATTAGATGATTAAAAATAATAGTTAAGGACTTAGTATCATTACTAATTTGAATTATATACATCTTATCCATAAAAAACATTACTTACGTAACAATGCATATAATGGAAAAGGAATCAGTTAACACCCGAAAAAAAGATAATACTAAGATATTATTCAGAAAGAAATGTTAAAATATAATATATGATATCATATTAATATATATTATTATTGTATAATTTAATAACAATTATTTCTCCATTATACAGGAGGGTAACCTACCCTCGACCAAGGAAACATACAAGGTAAGGGTTAATTTTATAATTTCTTTATTATACGAGGTTGTTTTTACTTAAGTATCTATTGGGACATTTATTATCCATGTCTATGATTCATAAAAAAGATTTCAAAGGGATTATTTAAGGGATTTTTTTTACAAAAACATCATTTTAAATGTTTTAAATATTTATTCTATTAATTCGTTCTCATTAATGAACATGATTCCAAAATGGTTTTTAAGGATTTATTTATATGGACTTGATTGTTATTTTAATGTTAATTCCTTTTAAAAAGATTCAAAGTGGTATGGGACAGTTTGATTAAAAATATTCTATAAATGTCTTCCTTTTCTAAATTGTGTGACTTTTGAATGTTTTTATGAAAATTGGATATTTCTCACATCGTGTTTTACAAATCATTTTCATATATATCAAGAATATTTGATGGATTTTAATATTTTTTGTAGTTGATTTGTTATTATACAAATCTCCCATTTTGTATTGAAGGTTTCTTAATATTGTTGACTGTGGATGGGTTATATTTATACCATTAATAGTTTATTGATAATGTATTGAAATTTCTTATGCTATTTTTAGTATGATTTTTTTGTTATGATTAATCCTTTTCATATAAGAAATAAATTGGACTTCGTAAGTGACGGGTGGAGCCCGCTATAGTTCCTCGATGTATATGTAGGTATAATGAGACTAATTGGTGTCTTGGAAAAAGGATTTGCAAAAATATTATATGTATTATTGCCACAAGGCCTTGACTATGTGGTTATGAATGTCTGACATTATGCATTCCACCATTATGAAAGTGGATATTGATATTACATGTGATTATTTGACTACTAGAAAATTCACGTGAGTAAGTAAATGAAATTATTTTGATTTATATTTTCTATATTATGATTAAATTAATGTTGAAAAATCTTTTGTTTTAGTTCAATAAATTTCCATAAATGTTTATGATTACATAAAAAAGTTTCTGCTATTTTGTTATCCTTACTGTGCATCTGAGCTCACCACTTTCTATGTTTTATTTCTCCTAGGATGTAAAGAAGTATATTATGAATAACCTCCAGGGATAGTCTATGGGATCATAGTGTTGTCTATGGAAACAATGTTGTTGCAGTTTTCTATTTCATGATGTAATGTAAACCTTATGAATGTATCTAGTACTTCTAAGGATACAAAACTAATCAGCCTTTCATGACAGGATCTTTTGTGATCATTCTAATGTTTTTTAATAATGCACCAACTCTGGGTAACTGGGGTTGGGCCGTTATAGTTGGTATTAGAGAAAGTTTAGTACAAACCTTGGAATCTAGATTTATATAAACTATTATGAGAGAACATTACCCTTAGATAGACTTTGAGGATTAGTATAGAAGAACATCGTAGAATTTTTGTATTGTATAGATTTTTTTATTTTTCCAAACAATTCATCCCTTTCTAGATACGACCATGTAGAGGTGGCACTGGAACGGATGTACCTAGGGGTAAAACCTGAAAACACCGCTTTCAGCTAGACTCGAATGGGAACTAGTGCAAGAAAACTGGTTTTTCTACACTCTTGGTTACGACACTCTCAGGGGATATGCATAGGATAATTCTCATTTTATTTACAACCCATTGTGAAGGGTTCATGAGTATATGTATCCGGAATGAAAAAAATTTATATGATTATCGATGATATCCACAAAATGTTCAATTTCTATTATGTATTTTACAAGTTTGGAATTATTCATTGCAATTTATAAACTGACCTAGTCTATACCATTGTATAGATATGGCACCCATAAGAAGGAATGTGAACTCCAGAAATACGTATGGTCCAAAGAGTAAGAAGGATCATATCTTTCACGGAATTAGGACATAATTTAAAAGGGAAACAGTCTCCCATGTATTCTCAACATATAAATAAATACTTTCATGTGTTAATAAGATATGTAAATAATTCACTGAGTTTTATGGATTTGAATGGAAGAAAGGGATGAAAAGGATGGTATGGAGAAATATGTATAAATGGAATAAGATAAAGAAGGATTTTCCCATATGCGATAATTGTTGAAAGAATCACCTAGGTAAATTATTAAAGGGAATGGGAGTTTGTTATCTGTGTGGAGAAAAATGACACCAAGTACATGAATTCAAGGGTGAGAAAAATGTTTCAAATGTACAATGCTTCATATGCAAGGAGGGGGGACACTATGCGAATCAATGTCCAAATAATCAATGTATACCCCAAATGTTGATATTGGATAAGAATAAAGTTATGATACTTCTAAAGATGAAAAAAATGAATAAGAGTTATTATTTTTTTATTAAAGTATTGTGTCATTTGAGTGTTGTATCAACAATGTACTAGTTATATGAATTATGGAAATAAATGAGGATTTTACTATAGTACTATTTCATTAATGACATAAGATTGTGTGGAACCAATAAAATTGACTCAATAGCAGGTTAAATTTTTGGAAAAAACATTGTTGAAGGAAATTAAATCCTTAATATGGTTCTGATAATGTGGTAGTGATTTTGAAATAAGATATGGTTGTTTTGGATAAATTATATTGGATATTCATGACTTCCTTTGAACTAATTAATACATTATTTATTTCATTATTGTTGGAATATTCAATATTTTAGGATATAAGGAATCTATCCCATATTATATAAAGTATATGAGAGCATGAATTTAATAAATAATGTTTTATGGTAATTCCGGGTGTTACCATGTTTTAAAAGAATACATGATGAATGTGTTCACATGTTATCACATTGAAAAATGATCTTCATTGTGTTTAACTATTATATATATTTTTGACTGTGAGTTTGGAAAGAAGTAATTTAGATAAGTCTAAAGTTTGGAATAGATTATGATAGAGATTTGATATTATTGTTAAAGTTATTTTTGGATTTTTATAAAAAGGACAACACACATGCTGTGTGAAAACCCATCGCATCAGAAAAAGATGTGGGAATTGAACCCACAACCATAGTGCGATTGGGATTTATCACTTACCACTAGAATACGTGAAGTCCTTGGAATGTATAATGTAGTTTTTTAAGGGTTTTATAGTTGAATTATAAATTCATTTTTTGGATCCCTTTAAGAATATGATATATTGAATATTTTTTAATTTCTATTATCTTTTAGAGTGAAAGACGAGTTTGTGGTAGAAATTAGTTAAAGTATGGAACTCAACTTTTCAAGTATATATTTTTTCTTCTCATATTCTATGAAGAAATTAATTCTTAAAATTTTGGTAAGGGATCTTAAAACTAAATTTTTTTATCCTAATACCTTATGTTTTGTTGAACCGATGATATTTTATATCATCATAGATTGATGGTTTTGAGGCCCTTAATTCTACAATTGTTTGTGAATGATGACCTCAATCACTCCCTATTGACATTTATGTTTTTACTCTAATTATGTGTATCTAATTTCAAACAATTTTCTCTTAATCGAGATCATAATTTGGTGGTGACCCTTTCATTTCCATTTTCCTCTTATTTAGACTAAATTTTATTAACCTAATTTTCTTTGTGGATTTTCCCACCAAGTTATTTTCTATTTTCAACATTTATTTTTAAAGAACAAATTCAAATTTCGAGGACGCAATTTATTGAAAGAGGGAATAATGTAACACCCCATGATTTCTTAGTAAATTATTTCTTTAAAGTAATCCAATAACTTGCACTACACGAAACATTGAGTTCTAGCGCACCACAATAAACCAAACTAGCCATTCAAAATAACTAAGGAATATTATTAAATAATCTTTGAACATTATATATTCCTTAAAATTTTATAATCTATATTATTATTTTTATAGAAATAATGTAAGAAAAAATTCATTTTTTCAGATAAAAGAAGTATTTTTCAAAAATGCAATTTTACCGCCTTTTAATAGAGAACCTTTTTTAATCCAATATTTGAATATTTTATATTTTCAAGATGACAAAATAATCTTCTTCTTTAAAATTGGGACATAAGAATTTAGATTCGATAAATTTTTTGTGGTTTCCTGATAACTTTCACATATGGGTGAATAGTAAAAAAGTATATTTTAACTAAAAACATCTTATTTAATAAAAATAATTTATAGTGTAATATTATATATTTTAAATGTTTTTAATTATAAATAGAATATATTTTTACCATTTAATCTAATTCTATTCATTTTATGTAATTTCACTATGAAATTGGACATAAACAAGTGTCAATATTTTGATGGTTTTTATTTCATAAAAACAGGCATTTTTGTCTTTGACAACAAGAATGGTTTTTAAATTAATAAATGAAACTTTAATGTTTTGAATTTTTTAAAATATAATTAATTTTTGAATTCAAAATATAATATTAGCTAAGGGTGAAATTTTGGTATTTTTCTAAAAACAGTAAATTTTTGATGAACAGTGAAAAACCCTGAGTCATTGTTTAAAAATGACTTAAATTTAAATAATTATTTATTTTAATTAAATTTATTTTCAATAAAAATATCTACATAATACCTATATATGTTAAATTTAATTCATTGGAGTCAATTAATAATAATTTTATATATATAAAAATTTTATTGAACTTTTTACCGTCTTTTACCTATCTCATAAGAGTTTTTTGCAAATTTACATAAAACATAATTTTTCCACTTCAGTGAGTTGAATTTAAAAAATCCAAGAGGCCCGGTTAATATTATTGAGTAATATATGGTTGAATAAGATAAAATTAATTTTTGGTGAATAGTAATTTTTTACATTAATTTACCACGGTTAAAAGTAATTTGGGTTATTAAGGGTAAAAACGATATTATTATTACCATAAGACAGGTCCTAACTCTATTATATAAGTATAATTTGATCAGAAAAAACCTTAGGAATAATATATGAACCTCTTTTGTCCACATGGATTAGATTAGGATATTTATTATTATTTAATTCAAAGAAGAGTTAAAAGTGATAAATTCAATGTTTAATAACTAAGCCATTTTTAATATAGGGTTACACATAAGATAAATTTGACTATAAATAGTCATTAAAAAGATAAAAATATTTCATATATAATTTTATTTTATTTATATTTTTTAGACATTAAATAATTAAATTTATTTATGACACAATGGTGATGCAGTATTTACCAATTTAATGAAATATTAAAATAATTGATATTATAAATATCTAGATAAATGTTATTTGAAGAATTTTAGGAATTAAAATAATTTTATATGTTAAAATGATCTTTTAGGGTTGGTTAGATTTTTTTTTCAACGTTATAATGCTGTTATGAATTTAGCTAAAACAAAATACCAAATAGTGTCAAAATTGACATAAAAGTGTTTTTAAAAAAAATTATATTATTAACTTATAATCTATTCCTACAAATATATGGTTCGGAAAAAAACATATATAATTATAGGTGTATCATTAATGAACCACATGGGGTTCTCTTGGAAGAATATAGTATGTTTATTAAAAATATAATATAAATATACAAAGGGACATGGTAAATGTCAAACTATTTAACTAAAGGTTAAATCTAAAAGATAAACTACATATAGTGACCCAAACCTGTCTAAAACCTATTTTTTGAGTGGTTTGAGACCCATACATACGTTATAATTAAAATAATCTACATTTTAGCCATTATAAACTGAAAATTATTTTATTATCAAATAATATTTCTAGCTTTTCATAAGGTGCCCCTCAATCCTCTTATAAAAGGGAACTAACCTTTCTCCCTAATTAACATATTCAAAACAATTTTCCTAGGAAAAAACCATCCCAAATACCCTCTAAATTGTCGTCCCTTCATCCTAGAGGCCTTATTTTAGTCAGAAAGCCATCCTAAATATCCCTTTTGATCAAATAAAATGAAAGAACCCGAAGAAGAGATAAATATTTCATCACCTCTTTTATGTTCCTTACGTCTTCCACATCCTCTTTATTTGTTGTTTAGTTCTAAAATAATAAATCCAGTATCTTCTATATAATATGATGTCATTATGAATGTTTTACACAAATATTCATTATTCTATCCATCCTTTGGATGAAATGTCACCATACATGTGTATGTACGTCTTACCGTCTTCCCGTCGTGGTGTAATTGTTATTTAATACATTATTATTTGGATGGGTATAATAACGATGTGTAATTGATGTTAATAATAAATATAAAATTATAATGATTCTGTATATATGATATTCCATCCAATTATATAATATTTTAATATCAAGAGAATGATATTTCCACTTGTGTGTATGTACGGATTACCGTTTCCACGAACGCGATGAGATTCTTTCCCCATCATATCCATTCAAGGATAATTTTTATTAGATGATTAAAAATAATGATTAAAGACATAATATCATTATTAATATTTATAAGATACATCCTATACATAAAATAATTACTTACGTAACAAAGTATATAATGGAAAACGTATCAGTTAACACCTGAAAAGACGATAGTACTAAGTTATTATGAACAAATCAATGTTAAAAGATCATATATCATATCATATTAATATATAGGATTCTTGTATAATTTAATAACAATTATTTCACCATTATACAAGAGTTTAACCTACCCAAGACCTAGGAAAACTACAAGGTAAAGGTTAATGTCACAATATTTTTATTATCTGAGGTTGTTTTTACGTAAGTATCTACCAGGACATATTTATTATCCATGTCCATGTTTCATAAATTAGTTTTCAGAGGGATTATTTTAAGGGATTTTTTTCTACTAAAACATCATTTTAAACGTTTCAAATATTGATTCATCTAAATATTTCTCATTAATATCCTTGTTTTTAAAATGTTTTGTAAGGATTTATTTATATGGAAAAGAATGTTTTTTAATGTTAAATCCTTCAAAAATATTCAAACTTGTATAGGAAACTTTGATTCAAAAATGTCGTTAAATTTCTTCCATATTTAATTGTGTGACTATTAGATGTTTTTATGAAAAGATATATTTCTCACAAATATTTTTACAAAAAAATTTCATCTACAACAACATACTTGGATGGATTTTAATCTTTTTTGAAGTTGATTTATTATTATACAAATATTCTATATTATATTAAAGTTTTTGTGAATTGGTTGATTGTGGATGTGATATTTTTATACCATTCATGGTGTATGGATAAAGTATTACCATTTCATATGCTAGTTTTAAGAAGAATGATTAAGTTATGTTTAATAATTTTCATATGAGGAATTAATTAGACTTATAAGTGACAGGTGGAGCCAGCTATTTCTCCTCGATGTATCGGTAGGTCTCATGAGACAAACTAGTGTCATGAAACAAGGCCTTGACTGTGTGGTTATGAAAGTCTGGCTTTATGATTTCTATCATTATGAAAGTGGCTATTGACATTGCATGTGATTATTCTACTAGTGGAATATCCATGTGAGTAGGTAAGTGGAATTATTTTGATTTAAATTTTCCATATTATGATGTAGTTTATGTTGAAATTTTTTTTTTAGTTTTATAAATTTACTTAAATTTATATGATTATTTCTGAAATTTTCCTCTATATTGTTATCCTTACTGAGCATATGAGCTCACCCCTTTCTATGTTTTATTTTTCCCAGGATGCGAAAGATTATATTATGACTGACCTACTGGGATAGTCAATGGGAAATCAGTGTTGTCTATGGAAACAATGTTGTTTTAGATTTCTATTTTATGATGTAATGTGAACCTTTTTAATGTACGTAGTACTTCCAAGGATTCTAAACTGATCGGTCTTTTGAGACATGATCTTTTTTTATCACGCCAATGTTATGTAATAATGCACCGACTCTGGGTAACTAGGGTGGGGCATTACGGGTGTCATAAGAATCATTCCATCAAAATATAAACCATTAAATAAATAATATGAATGAAACCATCATACCATGAGTACTATAAACATATCAAATATTATATATAAATTGATTTAGAAATATCTTCTAAAAAATATGTTGAAGTGAATTAATTTTTTAATTGAATAATTTACATTAATTAAAAATCATTTTGAAAACTATTTTATAATAACTATACATGAAAATATATAATTTTTTTTGAAACCCATTTAATTTAAAATGATTTGAAACACATAATTTCTAGAACGTTATGAAATACTTTTCTTGTAAAAGTTAACCATTTAATCATCTAATGTATGCTTTGAGATAAACATTTCTCATATTGTCAGATGAATCTATACACTTTAAACATTATTTTTTCACAATAAAATGATTATAATAGTTCAAAGGCCAAAAAATAACATAATGATTTATTATTAAAAACACATTTGTTAAAAAAGTATAACCCTGTCAAAATTATTATTTTAAATATCATAAGGTAATAATATAATAGTTTTGGAAACCTTTTAGAGGAGATGGTTTTTATGGAACATATATTTATGACCGAATAGAGGGTAATTTCCGGATTTAAAAAACATTATTTACTATATTATGTATAGAAGAGCTGAAAATTGGTTCCAATACATTAATATTTAGTGAATTAATAGAGTATAAGAAAATTAATGAGAGTTATTAGGAGATTTATCATAAAATTTGAACAATGTAAGAATAATCCTCAACAATCATGATAAGCGATGATATTGTTTTAATAAACTCTTAATACTTGGTAACTATTTAAAATACAAATAATATATGATAATGAAATTAAATAAATCATAAAATTTCATTAGATTACAGATATTTATTATATAACATGTTAAATTATTTTTATAATTTCATGGAAAATTTAGGTGCATAACCTGGCATGTGTCTAAATGAATGAAAATTGATACAAAATTACATTACCAATTTGATAACTTTTGATAAATAATCCCCAATAAATATAGAAAAAAGGGATATTTAAATACCAAGAAATTTATTTCAATGAATCATTGAATTTATTCATTTGAATTATACACACCACAAAAAAGGAATTGGTGGCGAATAAAGAATGAATCTCAAGTAAATAAAAAGCGAGATGAAATTCCCTTCCCTTGTATCTTGAATTTCATCGTACTCATTCAAAAATCCTATATAAAAAATATATGTTTATTAAAAATCCTTTACAGAAATATATTGTTGTATATAATTCCATATTTAGTAATATTATTAATTTATATTAAAATATTGTTAACAATTTCATGTTATAGTTATGATTCGAGTAATATTCAGTATGTTTTTCACCTGGGTAATAATTTTTTATATGTATGGTCCTTGTTAATATATCAAGATTTTTATAATGAAATAAATTATAAAGATAACATTTATTTTTAGTATATATTTATTATTATAGTCTAAAGAATATTTAATTAAGAAATGCAGTACACAATTCACAGAGACGGTATGAGGTTTGTATGCATGAATGTTGATTCTACGTTTTCATTTTTTTGAAGGCAGAATAAATAATGAAATATATTTTTATATCTATTTAATATCATTATATTATATTTTTTATTTTATATATCTCATATAAATTCACATAAAAAATCCTTAACACATTCCTTATAGTGTGGGAAAGAATCTTTCGCTTTGAAGGTGCGGTAGTCCACCCATTCTCAAATGAAATTGTCATATTTACACAATATGGAAAGCCTATTGTTATGTACTAAAAAAATTAAAGACTAATGTCATTTTCAATATCATATATACCACATAAAAAGATTTTTTTCATCATACCTTCTTCTATGATAGTTATTAATGGAAAAATTTAAAATCATCATTTTGTTAGGCGGTTATTCGGAATACAAGTAAACAATATTATCATGACCCATTAGATGGAAGTGTGTATACGTGAATGTAAAAGAATTAACATAAAAAAATCACTGTTTATTTATTATATTTATTTATTTATACAAATGTTGAATATGAAGAGTTGATATTGGATAATGGAAATAAAACTAATGGAGCATTAGGGAGGGAATTACCTCTTAATTGGGTCGATCCTTTTTTTTGCACTAATTAGATTCCTTGGATTGATTAATTCCCAATTATAGTTTTGAAGAAGTAAGGGATATTTTTTGGGAGGATATTTAAGTATATATTGGCTAAATCTATATGGTTTAGAGGTGTAAAGAAGTGGGAGGAGAGGAGGCCTTTATATTGGAGGAGTAACACCCTTATAATATTTTGAATAAGGCATTTTATACACATTATTCACATGTCAGGTGGAACCAATAATAGAAAAAAATAGATCTAAGGTATTATATTGTCTATATATGGCCATACAGAGGATCTTTTACAAGTTTATACATCATTTTGGGACCTAAATTTATGGTTTAGTAATATGTTAACCAAATTTTCATCTTAATCATTGTAATGAATGTAAATTATAACAATAATATTTTTGGTAAAATAATAATTTGATCTTAGTATAAATAATATTTTATTTTTATTCTAAATATGGTATCTATTTTTATAAATGTTAGTAAAATAAATGGTTGAATTTAATTTAAATTTAATCTAGTAGATGAGATGACAATGTAGGGTTTTAATGTAAAAACGTCCAAAATTATACGAAATTTTTATAAACAATTTAAAAGAGAAATTGATTCCAATGATGTACATTGGATTAATTAATAAAAATATTATCTATATAATTTTTTAATATAATTTAATATATAATTTATCCTTATTAATAAATTATATGATATGTAGTTTCGAATTAAAATCCAATTTTTTAACTTTCTAAAAAAAATTTAACCTTATAAAAAAATACGTTTTTTTATAAAAACTTTTTAAATTTTCTCTATAATACATGGAATTTATTCTTACATATTAAATATATAAAAATTATAAAATTTGTATTTCAAATGGTTTCACCATTAAAAGGCGATAAAAATGCCATAATAATAATATATTTTTTCAAGCATAAATTTTTTTGGTCTCATATTATGTTTATAAAAGCTATTGAAAGAATATGAAAAGTATTTTAATGAATGTATAACATATATATTGTATTTATATTACTCAAATATTATAAATTATTTAATTTATTATGGTATAAAAACTTGTGACCATAGAAATAAAAATATTTACCTTTATATTAAATGTGTTTTCATATTCATTTCTAATTTATTAGTAACATTTAATTTATAATATATTTTTGTAAAACATATATTTTATTAATTTAGTTAATAAAATTAATAATGTCTTATTTAAGAACTATTTTATATATTATTATATTATATAATTTAATTTTAAATGTATATTATTGTTTGATAAAACACAGTCTTGGTGCACACGAAAGCCATTGATGAATGTTATTGTTGCAAATAATTCAAGAAAAATCGATGTTTAATTTAGAGAAAACTAAAATTTATATTGAGTGTAATGAAAAATTATCTTTTGTGTCACATATAATGCATGACAGGATTAGATCTTTAGTATAAAACATACAATTTTTTGTGTTTCATGAAATGAAAAATATCTCAAAAGGTTAAATTAATTGGAGAAAAATTTTAAAAAAAATATCAGCCGGTTACATAAAACATATTGCTGAGTTGATTTAATAGTTCGATAACCTATTTATAATAGGTTTCACAAAATTAGAATCTCTGTAGAGTTCTCAAATATCCACATTGATCCCATTATCGTTATCTATGTGGGAAAATTCTCAAAATGGTCTAGCCTAGTGTCAAATTCATGTTTTGTGGTCTAAAAACCTGAAATAAAAACTCTATATGGTATCATGGGAGTTGTAAATAATGAGTATACCTGTGTAGATGGAATGTACCCGCAAATCACCACACGAACATTAATTTTATCAAGACCTGAAATTTTTATATCGTGTACATGGTGTGTATTCCATGTTTATGGTGTGTACCCAACACGGGGTACCGACCCGTGTACCTTAAACGGACTAGCCCTGTGACTTTTCCTAGCTATATAATTTCAAAAAGTGTGAAAACCACATGTTGTTTGTCCATGTACCCTACATGTAATGTGACACTTTATGGGATTGATGGACATTTACTCAGCTTTATGGTTTATTATGACTAAACCATGTGTTCCCCTAGAACATGACATGTTCTCTTGGCACACGATATGTATATCCAAAGACTCTATCTTCCCATGAACTCATTTATATGTATAAATACTATTATGAGAAATGCAGTCCTTTAAAATGACACATTTTTTTAAATAAATTATTTTTCAAAAATATGTATAGTACACAACATTTCATAGAACACGTGGCATGTAATTATGAATTCTCAAAAGGGAATGCTTATAATCTGACCAAAACACCAATATCCCACCATTTAAGCATATATTAACCCAATATGGGTAAAAATAAATTGTGATAGGTCCTCAAAACAATAAATATGTAAATATATATGGATTTATTTCATAAATATAAAAATTAGCAAGCTTTGGGTGAAATCTACCGATGCATCACATTAATTAATGTTCCACTTCTGTCACAAGATGATCTGGCTCCTACTAAGCTCTACAATGGAACACATCTTTTCCCTCTCTCTCACTCTCTATATCTCTCTCTATCTCTCCCAATGTTCACTATTGTATTTATAAAGGTTAATCTAATTGGGTGTGTACATGAGAGGTCTCAGGGTCAAGTTGAATAAAAAATGAAAAAAGTAAATGATGAAAAAGAAAAGAAAAAGGAAAAAGGAAAAGGCGCCAAGGCCTGGCCCCAATACCTATCAAGAGATTATACCATGAGATGAAAAAACCCAAATTAGAGAGTCAATTATGATGAAAATATATTAATATAATTCTTTTTACAAATTATAAACCTGAATTAATGTGTGTGAATATTTTAATTTTTTAATAAATTAAATATTTATTATTTATTATTCTCAAAGCATTAAATGTCTCAAAATTCCAAAAAAACGGATATCCTTATGAAAGACATTATTATAGGATAAATGGAGTTTTTATAAAATTTATAAGATATTATCTTATAGGGAATGTAAACAATTTTACCCATATCAATCATGTAATAGAAAAAAATCAAAATTCAAATGAATTTCCCAATTCGGAAAAATGGGACATTAAACACGCATTCAAAGGTTTCATCTAGAAAAAACATACATAAAATACTCACTCACTAAAATGAGAATAATCATACCCCTAAAATTGGATAAAATATATATTTCTATTTTAGTATTTTATATATGAAAGATAGCGAGTTAACCAATCCTTAAATAAGAGCACTTTGAAACTTCACATCTATTACATGAGGAAATCCCATAGTTTTCAATATATACTAATCATTACAGAACACTCATAACATAGATGAATACCTTATGATAATAAGCCTAGGGGAACATGAAGATAAATTATCTATATAGATACTCAATGGATAAACACAGATCAACTACATACTATGGAATCCAAATGAATATGATGTAATCGTCACAAGTAATATGAAAGGGATGGTATTCACCACTATAATAATATCTCAAATAGATGAAGATGCTTCATCATGGTTTGTATGAGACAAATTAATGGAAAGATATAGTCTTTTTCCCAATCCTAGGAGTTGTCCAACAAATCCATGACCACCCTGATGAGCACAGCTTTATAACCTCTTCTAACCTTGAGAACCTCAGCGATCTACTTGTCCTATCTAGATGGAAGAACATTGTAAAAACCCTATTAGATCTATATATTGAACCAATAAATCCATAAAAATGGACTAAATCATGTCCCCAATCATCATGGGAAAGAGAAAACCACACGAAACAACCAACTATCACTTGGTATTGATTTCACCATAGGTAAAAAGATATGATCTATCTATAAAATGGGACTACCAGACTAATATCAATAGATGAAACATCACCAAAAATCATTCATTGAAATTAAAAATATGATAAACAAATACCATAATCCCAAATGAACAATATAATAAAATGATTCCATAAAATTACACACACGCACACACATATATATATATATATCTATTTATTATTCCAAAACAAACCCAAACCGAAAAACATGTATAAAAAAACAAGGCATGAGTGAAACCCAATGGGTACATAATTAAAAGAAAAAATTCATACTTGAAAATCATTTTCTATCATGTCTCCACCATAAATCATTAGTCAATGATAAAAAAATAACTACTCTATTACATGTTACATGTACCGTTATCAATACCATGTAAAAAAATCTACAAATTCCCCAAAATAGACAAATAAGGGTGTGATGAATATAGACTATTTGGTTTCATCCACAAATCAATTTATGGTTTTCACCCTTTGAAACAACAAAAATAGTTTGAAAGGCATTTTTGATAATGTAACTAATTTAAAAATTTTCAATTTAAAATCATACCTTTAAAACCTATTTCGTTTTCATATTTTAACTAGAAAATGGTTTATCAAAACAATTACCAAAAAAAGATCAAATAAATAACCAAGGCTACAAGAAACAACATGATCAACATAACCAAAAATCATAAAAAAATCATGAAATAAAAAACATTTTACCATGTAAATTAAAATTATCAATAGGGAATAATATATCTCATCATAAAAAAAAGATCAAATCAAATGCATAAATATTGTAAACCAATCTAGTGAGAATAATTCGCACCGAGGGATCAATAAAGATTGCCTAGATTGAGTGGGTAAATATGTATTATAGTTATCTGTTCCATGAAATCTCTCAGGGTATTCCAATATAAATGATCTCATTTTCACTTGAAAACCATATTTGATGCTCACAGAGTCCTCCCTCAAAGGGAACACAAGAAATTTTAGAAAAACCAACCTGGAAACATGAATGGCCTCCCCTCCCTGGGCTCACATGGACCTGTAAAAATCCACTCAATCATAGCCTGCTAAAACCATGTGCTACTCCTTGCCAACACATCTCAATCAAGTTCTCATAACAAAATATCAATGAAATATACAATTTTTTTATGGAATTTTATAAAAAAAATCCCATATTATTGAAACAGCCTCAACAAGGTAATATTATTTCTAAAACCACATTAAAATTTTTTTTAAAACCATTAAAAACTATTTAATCCCATTTTTCAAACACAAGGTGGGCATACAAGCCACAAACATTTGGAATAACCCACTTGTTACTCCAAAAATTTAAAATAAATTAGTGAAACACCTCAAACAAGGAATATGAACCAAGAATAAATAATTATAATAGTTGTAATGAAAATTAAAAAAAACAATCCAATTATAAATTCAATTTTATTCCATGGAAAACATCTTTATATAGAGATATTGACCTCATGTTCGGTCCAATGCTCATCGATGTTGATGAAAACCATCGTGAAGAGGTAATACCAATCCCAACACAACTTATCCAAATTGAATGAATAGAAATCCCACAATAAGAACACTTTATTATCCAAACAGACCCCCTTGGGTTCTATATGTCAAAAAATGGATGAACAAGTCTTTTGGTTGGGAAAAGAAGAATGAATCAGGAATAAAAAAACATACCATAAAAAACAATTTATAATAAAATTGGAAACCAATACCTAGGTCCCCTACATTTACATAAAATTATTGTAAATGTATTCATGGGATCATTTTTTTCTTCCACATTACTATTCATTTTTCCTTAGAAATTATCTAATTTATGTATTTCTTTCCCACACATAAATCATTTATTTTTTCCCCATTTTAACACTTTCCTAGGTGTCTCCTTCCACATTTCCTATATGATGGAAAGTTAATTTTCTTTTCTCCATGATATCCACTACTGGAGATCTTATTATTCACCAGCATTCTCTACTCTGTTGAGTTAGGGAGTTTGTTAATATATATGTTGTTGATCATATTTTTGGAAAACTGATTTGGAATGAAAAGATATCTTTTACACCTAACAATAATGAATTTTATTTCTAATTTCCACCACATTTCCCACTATTTACATTAAGTTCAATGTTACAATGACATCCTTGGTATCCAGCCATGGACTAACACATGAAATAATAATGTGAGTCATAAAATCTTACACAGAATATCATAACACCTTAATTTTAGTATAAAACACCTTAGTATAAACCATGATTATTTATTTTCATCTTATATTGAAATCCTTGAAATCATTTTGTAATGAAAATGTGAATTATCCTAAGAATATCCCCAGGGAGTGACACAACGAAGATTGCAGCGAGGAACATTGTCATGTAACCGGATACCTCGGGTCAAGCCCAGAACTTCTTGTCCGATTTTTCACTTCTAGGTACATCTGTGCCAAAGCCACATCTACCTAATCGTATCTAAATAGGGATGTATTGCTTGTAAAATCCATATAATATTTACATTACCAAAAATTATTGATTTTATTCTATACTAATCCTCAATGTCTATCTTACGGTAGTGTTTCATATTCAGAGTTTTTTTCTAAATCTTACTTCCAAGTATTGTACAAAACTAAAATTGATAGAAACTATAAGGCCCCAAACATAGTTACCCAGAATCAGTACATTATTACATAACAATAGCATGATTCCAAGAATTATGTCATGAAAGACAAACCAGTTTATTAGCCTTGGATGTACAAGATATAGAAATAAGTTTTACATTAAATTTTGAAATAAAAAAACAACATTTTGTTCCCTTTGAACACTCTTATATAAATTATCTTATTCTTGAAGGTTAATGGTAATATACTTCTTTGCACCCAGGAAAAAATAAAACAATTGTAAGGGGTGAGATCAGATGCTCTGTACGGATAATAATATAGCAGAAATAGTCATAAATACGAACAAACACATAAGGAAATGTATAAGACTACAAAAAAAGAATTTTAAGCATAAAATTAAACATAATATGGAATAGATAAATCAAATAATTTCATTTACTTATTCACATGGATATTATACTAGTATAATAATCACATGTCATATCAATATCCAATTTCATAATGATGAAATGCATAATTCCAGACATCATAACCACATAGTCAAGGCCTTGTGCAAAGACTATAAATATGATTTTGTCATGGTCTTGTGCCAAGAAACTAGATTGTCTCATGTGACCTACCTATGAATCAAGGAGACATATCAGGATCCAACCATCACTTACTATGTCCAATGCATTCCTCATATTAAAATTGTGGATCATAACATAAATATTTGTATTAAACTAGCATACAAAATGTCAATACATTATCTAAAAACCACGAATGGAATAAATATAGCACACCTATAGTCAAACATAACTCATTCAATAAAATTTGGATAATTGTATTATAATAAATAAAACTCAATCATGAATAAAATACACAAAATGATATTGACATAGATTAAAATAGTCAAAAAAAATTTGAGAGAAATATCACTTTTTTTGGAAAAAAAAATTAATGTTTCACAAAAGAAGTCGTTTAAAAGTGATATTGAATCAATGTGTCCCATACAAAAATTGAATCTTGGAAAAGGAATTTTGATTTTAAAATATTCATGTCCAAATCAATAAATACATATATCCATTTTTTTAACATAGACATTAATGATAATGATTTAGAAGAATAAATATTTAAAACATTTAAAACAATATTTTAGGTAAAGTATTCCTAATCAAATAAGAGACAATTGAATACAAATAATTGAGGAATAAAATTAATCCAAAAATTATAATATCATGTGAAAAAAGGGGTTCATTATATAATATTTAATTGTATAGTATACAGGCCATATAAATGTGAATGGGTGAGTAATGACAAAGAGGCCCGAAAGGAATATATATTGAGATAAAATACCTTATAAATACTGTATCCATAGATTATGGATAAAAAAATAATTATGTGTGAAAAATATAAATACACTAAATATAATTATATATTTGGTGTAAATAAATTAGGTTACATTCATACATATTCTTGTAAAAACAAAACCAATGACTTGGATGTTTAACTCATTGAATGGAAATCGAGTTAAGATTACCCCTAAAAAGTTCATATCAATAGAATGTGAATTTATCAATGGATTGATTACGCGTATCAAAGGTATATAAATAGAAAGGGGAGTGAAGATGACTACATAAATAACAAATACTGATTCCACACATAATATTGGAGTAGAATAATCAATGAAGTATGCTTAAAGCCCAATAAGTGGAAATTAAAATTTGAAATTCCCCTACCGATTTGGTAAATTATGAACCTAACACACTGTGAAAGAAGAATCACACAATGAATATTAAAATACCCATAAATTAAATTATATTTCACAAAGAATATAATCATAGTCAGTACATATACCACAAAAATGAAAATAGTGTCTATATACTATGAATCTCTCGGGAATAAGAAGTGAGATGAAAACCCCTTACCATGTAGTAATCGATTAATTTGTATGAAAAAAAGTTAATAACCACCAAAATAATCATAGAATACAACTAATATAAATATAATCCTGAAAATTTATATCAAATGTCTGTACACAATACACCACATGTAATAAATATGCTGTGAACAAGGGAAATCTAATAGAATTGAATGTGAGATAAGAAACCCCCTACCTTGTAAGTTTACAGGGTATAGGGTTGAATAACAACATTTATAATGGTGATATCATTGTTATTAAAATTTAAAATAACAAAATACAAAAATATGATATCATATATGATCTTATAATAGTACTTTGCTAATAATATTTTAGTAGTATCATTGTTTCATGCTTTAACTGATTCGTTTTCCATTATATGCTTTGTTACATATGGAATGTTAGTTATGGATATGATGTATATGATTCATATACAGAATTTTATTATGCTTATACACATTATTTTTAATCATAAAATAAAATTTATTATTGAATGATTACGATTGGGAATGGATCTCATCGCGTTCGTGGAGACAGTAATCCGTACATACACAAGAGAAACAATATCATTATATTGACTGTGAAATCATATTTAATTGGATAGAATATCATATAAACAGATTCATTAACATGTTATATTTATTATTTACATTTTATAAACACATTATTATATCCATCAAAATAACGAAGTGTTTTAATAACAAACTACACCACGACATGGAGATGTTAAGACATACGTACGCATGTTTGATGAATTTATCATTCATATGTTGGATATAATAATAAATATAGTTGTACCATTTTAATAACAACATAATAGTATATATAAGATACTTGATTTATTATTTTATAATAGTAACAACATATAATGTGGAAGTGGAAAAAGAAAAGAACTTGAAAGAGGTGATGAAATATTTACCTATCCTTTGGGTTCATCCTTTTGATTTGATCAAAAGGAACCTTAGGTCGGATTTATGACTAATTTAAGTCATATAGAATAAAGGATGTAAATTTGGGAAGATATTTGGGCTGGGGTTGGCCGATCCAAATGGATTTTGAGATGTGAAATTATGAGAAGGGGAAGTACTAATTTATAAGAGAGGCGGGGGTCACTTTAGGAAAAGCTGGAAATATTATTTTATAATAAATTAATTTTTTTTTCTAATGAATACAGAATGATTTATTTCTTGGATATGGTGGGTATGGGTTGAAAACCACTCAATCAATATGTTTTGGATTTGTTTAGGTCACCATATTAAACTTATCTTTTAGATTTAACTTTTTGTTAAATAGTTTTACATTTACCAATTATCTTTATATTTTTATATGATATGATTAATAAAATTACTATAAAAAGACAATAAAACCCAATGTGGTTAATTATTAATATATATAACCTTATATATGTCTTTTTTCAAAACCATAGATTTTTAAAATTGTTATATCAATAAATAATATAGTATTTGTTTTAAAAACTCAATTATGTCAATTTTGATACTATATAGTATATAGTTTATTTGAAAGCCATAAAAACATTATCACATAATATAAAATTTATTTAATAAACACTAACTTGTAATATTATCCTCTAAAATTAGTGGAAATCATCAGATTTCTTAATTTAAATTTATTTATATTTTTATAATATCAATTGTTATAAAATTTCATTATTAAGGTAAATACCGCATCATCATTGTGTCATAAATAAATCTAAATATTTAATGTATAAAAAATATAAATAAAATACCCCTATGAATGAAAAAATTTAGCTTTCTTATTAATATTTATAGTTGAATTTAACTTTTTATAACTTTTTACTAAAAATTTTTTAGTTATTAAACTTTGAATTTAAATCTTTTAACTCTTCCTTAAATAAAATAATTATAAATGTCCTAATCTAATCTATGTGGACAAAATAGGATCATATTTTATTCCAAAAAATGGTTCTTTTCCAAATTAAACTTATCCAATAGAATTATTAAATGAGATAGGGTAATTATAATATAATTTTTAACCCTTAATTACCCTATTTAATTTAAATCGTGGGAAATAAAAGTCAAAAGTTACTATTGACCAAAATATATTTTAATTTTATTGGACCACATTTTACTTACTGATGTAAACAGTGTCTATCGGATTTTTGAAATTCATCTCATAGATGTGGAAAAATTATGTTTTATGCAAATTTGGTAATGCTCATATAAGCTGGGTAGAAGATGTTAAAAAGTTAAACATAATTTTATACATTTAATTTTATTATAAAATGACTCTAATAACTTACATTAAACATATATAGGTATTATATATCTATTTTTACATAAAATAAGTTTAAATAAAACAAATAATTATTTAAATACAAATTCATTTTTAAACTATAACACAATGTTTTTCACTATTCATTAAAAATTGAATGCTTTCCGAAAAATACGAAAAATTAACCCTAAGATAATTTTGATATTCAGAATTCAAGAATAAATTCTATTTAACCAAATTCAGAACATCTATTTTTAATTAATAAATTTAAAATTAATTCCCATTGTCAAAACTGAAAAGCGGGTTTTTAAAATGTAAAAACTATCATGAGATTGACATGAGTTTATGTCAAATTTAAATGTGAAATTACATATAAAAACATGACTGTTATTAAATGATTCAAATATTATCTAATTATACTTTAAAATCATTCAAGGGCATTATTTAATACTATAAATTATTTTGATTAAAAAATTTGTTGACAATTTAAATTTAGTATTATTCAGTATTCATCAAAATATAAATGTTACTAGAAAAGTACCATAAATTTATTCAAAATAAATTATTATGTCATGATTATTAAGAATAATTCAATTTCAATAAATTTAATACATAAATTTTCAAATATAGGTTTTAGAAAGGGTTTTTCATTCGAATGTGGTAGAATGGAATTTTTAAAAAAATACTTTTTTATATGAAAAAATGAATTTGTTCTTATATTAATTATAAGAAACACTTAATGTAGATTTAAAAACTAATATGGAGTATATAAAATTCAAAATTCAGTTATTACAATTCATAACCACTTTTCAATGACTAGTTTGGTATGTTGTGGTGCGCTCAAACTCGATGTTTCATGTAGCTTAAGCTATTTAATTTATTTAAACAAAATAATTTACTATTAAATCATAGGGGGTTACATCTTATAACATAAAAGTTTACTAAAACTATTGTATAATGGATAAATGAGTGTTATTAATCTTCTATATGATTATATTATCTATTATTAAACCATGTATAATCATTTTATTTCATCATTCTACCAATTTATTAATAATATATTCTTATTTCCATTATATTAGGTGCATTATTTACACCATTACCATGGTCGGTATGTAATAAATTTTCATGATGAATGGAAGAAAAACCTAAAAAGTAGAATAAAATGGTAATAATATTTTTCTAAAATATTCAATTATATGTTAAATAATTTTATTAAGATAAGGTGATGAATCTTTATATAATACACTAATGAAATTCATTTTGATCATTGTAGAGATACTTTGATAATCACAATATAGTTTTGTTATATAATTTAATATTATGTATATATGTTAATTACAGAACATAATAGAGGGTATATCATAAGCATTAAAATATGTTTCAATAATAAATATTGTATTATGACCATCCGTGAAGTTGGTAATTGAAATTCTAGAAAAATTGTCTATGATATTGGTAATTAGACACATTGATAATGTTGTTTTTATTTTTATAATAAAAGGGATAGGGGAAGATGTATGGTGTTGAATTTTTTTTAAAAAATGAATTACTTATAGTAAAAAATAGTTTATTATAGATTTAATTTATTTTTTATATGGGGAGGTGAAAAGCGTATAAAAAATAAAATAAATAGAATATAAAATAAAAGTGGATTTTTACATCTTGAATTATAATTATTTAGAACATCCTTAAGGCCTTTTTTCTTGGACTTTTTGTGAGACCAATGTGTATTGGATGTAGGTAAGAGGATTGAAAAAATGTATGGAAAGAAGTTGGACAATTATAAAGCCAAGTAATTGTGAGGCTAAGAGGTGGTGAGGTAAGATATTTGAAGTGGAGGAGAGGGGGGTTTTCCATTATTTTAATAACTATTTAATTAATTGTCACATAATAAGAAATAATGTAGTTTATTGTGACTAAATATATTAATTAGGGAATTGGGTTCAAACAAATTGTTCCTACATCAGTAGATCATAATCCATGACTCAATAATTCAAATATTTATCTTATTTCATAAATTTTGGTATGGCACTACTCACCCAAAATTCACATATTTGAGAACAAATCCAAAAATCACCCAAGACCAATTTATTATATGTGGAATTGAAATATGAAATCTATTTTTTGACAATAATTTTCTAAATATGAGAAATTTAATTTTTTTAAAAATCATAATTTAGTCAAGAATTATATGTTATAAAACTATAACTGATTTTATAACACTTTAAAAAATTAATTAAAGCATAATAAATTTTTTTCCTAATCATAAGATAAAAAATATATGATTTTATTTTTGATAAAATATTTTATTTTAAATCATTATATTAATTATTAAATTGTAATTAAATATTTATTAATCAGAAACTCCGAAACATAATTTATAAATACAAAAAATATATTTACATGTTCAATGATATAAAAATATCATATTTTCAGGAATATGATGGATAAAATAACTTATACATTATTAATTGAGGTTACTAATTTATTGGGAAACACACTAATTATAGTGGTCATGTTATTATTCTTGAGGGCATTTTACTATTCCATTAGTATAAATTATAAAATTATTTCAAATGCCTCTTATTTCATTAAAAATTGATAATGAATTTAACAACATAATTCAGAAATGAAAATAAAATATTTTATAGGAACTTAGGTGGTTACACTTTTCACACATTATAATAATTATTTCCTTTGTAGTTTTTATTCACTTATTAAAAAGTGAGGACATGATTCCCTCATAAATTTTTCATATTCCCTTGTCACTTATTCAATATTGTGGTTTCCCCACAAAATCATAATCTAGTGAATTAATTTATTCTGAAATAACTAGCTTCTATGATAAATAATCTAAACATGATTTTCATCATAAGGAAGATTCCCATCCAACTAAACTACATGCGAGAAAAAAATAAGAGATGAATCTGGAACATAATTTATCAATATCAAAACATGAAAAACATTGGATACATGAGATAAACTAATATGAAAACCTAATTAATAGAAAACAAGTATAATATTCTACAAGATTTAATAAGGTTCAATGAATTTTGGATGTAAATTTCCCTTCTTAGAAAACTGTATAACACTTTTCCTTTGTGAGATTCTAAAAACAAGATGATCACCTATGTCGAAAGTGAATTATTTCCATCTACAATCTTCATAACATTCATGATTGTTCTTAGATGAAATCATGTGATAAAGGATCATCATCACTTTATTAACCACATCATCTTCTAATTCCGGTCCAATAAACTTCATTTCTCATCCTAATCCAAAATATATATATTTTGACACCACTTTCTATATAATTACTTAAAAAGAAATCATCTGCATACATGAATGAAAATTGTTCTTTTAAAAAATCACAACTGAATAATGATGTTAATCCCAACTATCATGGTAATCCATTGAACACACTCAATGAATGTCCTATAAAGACTAAATTTTTTGCCTAGTATGTCTACCATATTGCTGATTAATGCCTTTTTATGAATATTAATTTTGTGTCTAATGAATTTTGAAGGCCTTTCTAAATGTTAAAAGTGAATCTGGGATCACGGTCAGATAATATGGATTGGGGAAATTTGTGTAACCTAACAGTCTATTTGAGGTGTAGTTGAAAAAGAAGACAAAAAATCATAGTGTCTCTAATAAGAATGAAATGTGTAGATTCTTTCAGTCAGTCACCAATAACAAAAATATTATTATTACCTCACGGATTATTTTGTAATTCCATCACAAATTTCATTGATATATTTTCCTATTTCACCTCTCACACTAAATAATTCTAAATCATACACTTTGGTAATATTCACTCTTCATGAACCTATAGAAAAGTAAAACATTTCATGGATAAATCCACAAGATATCAATTCATTCTATCTCTCTAGTAATACCCCCAAAGGTATCTATAAATATAAATACCACTAGGATGCACAAAAAATTGAGAAGTAGGAGCTTCAAAAAACAATAATTTCAACTTATGGGAATCATAAGGAACATATAATCCCATTGAAAATATAATGTAAATATTTTTTTTGAAATTAAATTATGAAAATTTTGATGTTTTCACCAATTCTACATTTTTTAAATCTCTTTATTTCTTCCATGGATGCTAAATTATGTCTGACTAAGATAAATACATTGAAACCTAAAAAATAGAGGAATTTATTACTCCAACATCATCCAATATAAAATTTATCATATCACTGATCAGGGGGATATTTTCAAAAAATAACATGGTTAGTGTATCATGATGTTTTAGGATCAATGAATACACCACATTCTTTTCTAATTTCTGTGAATGTAATTTATTTTGAAATCATAATACTTTTTTAGTTAATGAAACATTCCTTTCCTTATGATCAATTCCTTTTTGGTGAAAATTTATTTTAATCCTTTATGGATAGTATATATTTAAAATTTCACTCCATGTAAATGATTTCTCCAAATTCTAAAAGAAAAAACAATAGATCATAACTCCAAATCATGTGGAGGATTATTTTACCCATAAAGTATCATTTGTCTAGATGAAGAACCAATTTCCCTATCATTGTATATTAGAACACACCTTAGACACTTCAATGAAGCGTCGTTATAGAAGACAAATTAATAATTTATAAAAGGCATGACCAAAACTGGAGTATTCAATAATAACCTTGTCAAATCCTAAAAACAAAAATCACATTCTTCAAAGAAAAATAATTTAACCCATTTTTATGTTATCATGGTTAGTGGAATGGATAACCATTAAATACTTTTAACAAACCATCGATAATAACATATTAATCCAAGATAACTATAAATCTTTGTAACATTTGTAGGTCTTGGACGTTCATCGTCTACTTTTTTTTGGCTGGTTCAATTATTATTCCTTCCTTTTGTAAAGTGTTACCATGAAATCAAATATGCTATAACAAAAATTTATATTTTCAACTTTTTTTGGAATAACTTATTTGATTTGTGGGATTAAAAGACAATCCATAATTGTTTTTCAGGATAATCATACCATTATTAAAATACATAAATATCATCATTAAAAAAACAATCGACATTTAAAAATATTCTTGGAATATTCCATTTATAATATCCATGAATACAATAGAGGAATTTCTCAAAACAAAGAGCATAAAAAAAGATTCGTAATGCTCATATCTTGAATGAAAAATTGATTTCTATATTTTTTCCGCCTCCACCATCAGCTAATGTTAACCGGAAATCAATTCAAATTGGTAAAAATACTGAGCTCCCTAGCCTGATAAAAAATTTATCAATATAAATAAAATGATACTTATTATTAATTTTTATGTTATTCTAATCTATATAATCAATTTAAAGTATCATGGAATGATTTTTAATCAAAAAAATGATCCCCCCATAGTGAATTACATTGATGAATGAAGCCTTTATTAGGAAGCTCTAACAATGTATTTTTCAGTTCAAGAAGTTCCACTACATCCATTTTATAAGGGGTTTTGAAAATTCTCTTAGCATCAAGAAAATAAATAATACTAAATTCATCCCATTGATCTGGTATAACACCGAATAACTCATCAAAAAAATATCAAGATAAACATTTACCACTAGCACATAATTAATATGAATACTTACCCTTATATAAAGAAATATGATTCCAGATAACATTCATTTCCATATTTTAATAGTTTCTCAGCATTCTGATATGTTATCAATTTTTATGGTTACATTAATTTATACAAAATGAAACTCTTTCTTGTAAAAAAATTATTTAGATCTATTAGAAGTTTCAACATTATAAACATAATGAAAATCTATATGCAAAATTACTGAAAACAATACTAAGGGTAAAAGAAAAAGGGTTTTAGTTAATATATATTTACAAAAAACATCATGAAATTTAGTATAATTAATTTTTTTATAATGTATCTCTTATTGTTTCAACTATCTATTCTAGTATCAGTTATTTAGTTGAAATTTCCTTTTTACCAGAAAATTTATTATAAATAAAAAATATGTATACCCCATATCGAACAAGACATTAGAAATATATGAGGGAGCAAATAAATAACCAGATTTCAGTTTATTTGATGAGTTAACATCTACTTATGTACTCACAAAGGGTCACACTACACATTAATTCTTCAAATATAACTACTTTCCATTATCTGGATCATTGATTGGGAAGATATTATTATAATGACTCAGCTATCCACATTTAAAACACCTTATTGATTTCATATCAGAATTTTTCTTATGTTTATTTTCAATACAATATCGGGCCATATGTCAAATATTATCACATCAAAATCACTTCCCAGTTTTTTAAGGCATTCCCCAGGTTGATATTACCACACATATAAAAAATTGTAAATTATACTTTATTATCTTCAGAATAAATTCATTGATGATTAATCATTGATTTCCATCTGGACGTCTTTTTTTGTTTCTTTCAAAGTTCATGTGATCATCCAAAAAAACATATTTCCACCCTTTTAGCACATCCAAAAATTATATTATAACATTATAATTATTTGGAGGGAAATTCCCTTAATTATCTTGGCATCAATCAAAATAAAAAATTAAGGATTTTTAATCAAGATCCTAAATAATATTTGGATCGTACATTTCTAATAGGGTGGTGACTTCTTCATCCACATCCACTAAATCCTCCCTTTTTTAATTCAATTTATGTAATTTATTTTCCATATTAATTAGATCTAAAATAGGAAAATATTTTTCAGGTATGAGATTCGAAAAATTATCCCATTCTAGGAAATAAATCTTATTTATATCCAAGATGTTATTTACCATTGACCACGACTGGTTAGCTTCACCATTTAAATGATAAATATAAATAATATCCTTTTCAGTATCTAAACTCCCCATGAAATCAAATATATTTTCAAGGGCTTTAATTTATCCTTCAAAAAACACTAGGATAGAAGATCCAATGAAATTAGGTGGTTGTTGCTTCATAAAATGTTACACCATCATCTTGTTCCTTTGTTGTAACTATGTTCATTTTGTTGCATAGATTCAACATGCATTTATTTACTGTATTAACTAATCCATTACTTTCACTCACTATTCTATTCCAATTCCCAACATTCCTTATTACAGAATCAGAAATATATCATCCTCATCATGCCTTCCTACATCAGTTCCCTGTTTCTTCCTGGAAAAACAATTTTGAACATACATCTCTTAGATGTAGAAACATTGTAACAAAAAAATTATATTTCATTTCATCATAAGTTACAAATAATTTAGGTTATTTTATTAACCACATACAAACCTCTAATGTTATCAAAACTATTCATTGATACCAACTTTTAGGACCCGATCATAAACATTACATAATCTAATAAAGTATATTAGAATTTAATTATTTATATTCCCAATGTTATTTTTGGTTTAGAGTTTTATAATGTTGGTACAAAATTAGTATATATCATCCCAAAAGTATACAATATTCCTATTACAAAAAAAGTTTCCAATTATTAACAGTTTCAATAGTTTATAATAAGGGCATGAAATCATTTAATGAAAAGTATTCACGAATTTCATCTTTCCATATCCTTTTCACTGACCAATAATTAAACTATGTAAAAAAACATTTTAAAAACTAGTATTAGCATAAAAATATCATTAAGGGTCATAAATAGAAAATAAATCTTTATCACATAAAAACTTATACACATATGAAACTGTTTTCTCAAAGACAAACATCTCACCCATAATGTATCATATAATAATATGTGAAGATAAAATATTTATATAAAACATTGGAAAACAAAAATAAACCATATTGTTAACATGGGATGTTGACTACCTAATATTTTAATTCTCACGACGACCTTCTGATTTGACCCTCATGACTAATATATAATGTTATCATCGTGGATACCTTATGATGTAACCATAACATTTAGACTTAGAGTAAACATATGTCCGACCTCCAACATAAACATACCCAATGCATTAGATGTAGATATATTACCCACCCTTCATCATAAAAAATTCACAAGAACACCAAAATAATAATAAAATAATATCACTTTCATAAATACATCCTATTATAATTTTATAAAAATATATGTCTAATAGAGGATTTTAAATTGAATGTCTCTTACAAAGACCATATAATAGAATCAAGAATTAGTAGAATGAAAGTGATATGTGTATAAACTATCAATACACATAAAAAAATTATATAAATTGTATTAATTAAAAAATAAACTTAGTACCACATAATTACTGATGTACAAGGTTATCTCAAAGAATGGAAATTAGGATCAAATTTTCATTACCTTGGGTTCTTCTAATATAAAACATGTATAACCCTCCTGTATAATATATAAAATATTATTATTAATATTATGAATAAAAAAAATTCATTTTTATTACACCTTATATGATCATTTTATAACAGTATTCCACCCATTTATAAATAATATTTTTTATTTACATTATTTCATGTATGTTCTTCCCGTAGTTTTTGTGGTAAGTATGTAATGGATTTTCTTTTTGAATGGAAGATAATCACTTTAAGTGTAATGAAAAGGTATTAATATGTTTAAAAAATATTAAATTATACCATAAATATGTTTGTTTTCATATATGATGATAAATCATTAGATAAAGCATTAATGATATTCGCTTAGATCATTGGGGTGGTTCTTCTATAATCACAAACTATTTTCATTATATTATTTAATATTATTAATATATTGTAAATATATACCACAACAGAGGTTATGTAATTAAATTTTAATCATTATCAACCATTATTTCTTTTTATGACCATCCATGAAGGTGGTAATATAAATTATTAAAACATCGTCCATGTTGTTAGTAAATAGACACATCACGAACAATGTGTATATTTTTATGATTAAAGGTAGATAAGAATATGTATAATGATGAATTTAAGAAGAAAATGAAAATGTTACAGTATATAGAATATTTTTTAGTTTTATTTCCTATTGGATACATGGATATGAAGAGAGTATAAGAAAACAAATAGAAAATAAAATAAAATAAAATAAAAATGATTTTTATGCATTGAACTATCCTCATTGATAACATCCTTTAGGAATTTAGTTTTGTCCTATTGTAGATATCAGTAGTTATTGGACATGGGGAAGATTATTGGTAAGTGGATTGTGTAAAATTTAGACAATTTTCAATTCTTGGGATGTGTGAGGATAATAGGGGTTAGGGTGGTATTTATAGTGGAGGAGAGTGAGTTTTGCATTATTTTAGTAATTATTTTATTATATTTTTTCAGAAAATAAATAGTGTTGTTTAATCTTACTAAATATAGTAATTATTGAATATCATTTCGAAACAATGGTTATTATCTCAATAGACGATCATCTATTACTCAATAATTCATGTATTTAAATTATTTCACAAATTATTATAATTCATTATTAACCAAAAATTCATGTATTTCAAAAACAATCCCAATAAATTCACCATATACATATTTTGACATGTAAAATTTTAAAATGAACATCATTTCTAAAAAATAATTATCTAAATATAATAAATTAAAATTTTAATTAAAATATAAATTTATTTGAAAAATACCAGTTCTAAAAATAAAAATGATTTTGTAACACATTGAAAATATAATTAAAGTCTCATAAAATTATCTTATATTGGTAATAGAATAAAATAATAATTTATGAATATTGTTTATTAAAATATATTTTATTTCTCATTAGTATAATAATTATGAAAGTTTAAATAAATATTTATTGCACAAAAAATCCAACACATAATTTATAATTTTCCCAAAAAATAATTACATGTTCAATTATGTAAATTTGTTTTATTTTCACATTTTGGATGAAATAATTCTGTTTATACATTATTAGTCAGGGATACTATTCTACTATCCAAATTAATATTCCTAATGGCCATGTTAATATCTTAAAGTCCAAGTTACTAATGCATTAGTATAACTTCGATAATTATTATAAATAAAATTAATTTCATTATAAATTTATAACTAATTAGAATAATAAATTCCATAATGAAATGAAATTATTTCATGGGTTTTTAAATTCATTCCACCTTCTAGAAATTTCATTCTCCCAATTTTTATTCACATATTAAATAATCAGGGATACATTTCCCTCAAAGTAGTTTCCAATTTCCATGTTTCATATTCTACCATATGGTTTCTCAAAATAACATAACCTCGTGAATTACATTATTCCAAAATACATTCTCTCGATGATCCTGAATCTGATTAGGATTTTCCTCATATGAAATTTTCTCTTCCAATAGAAAAAATTAAGGCTTAAAACATGAGATTAATTAGGAATATACTTTCTCAACATAGAAACATAAAAAAAACATTCTAAGATAAACTCAGAGGAAAATATATATGGTAAAAAACTGGTCCAACATTATACAGGATTTTATATGTTCTACTGAATCATGGTCTTAACATTCGTTACTTACCAAAATGCATAGAATTTTTCTATAGTGAGATTCTTTGAAAAACACGATCACATAACCCAAAAGAAGAGTCATTCTCTCTGTTATATGGATAATTTTTCTTCCTTTGCTGAGGTATCCTCAAGTTGTACTAGATCATCTCAACTTTCCCATCCACTTCATCAACTTGTTTTATTTCAATCAACATCATTTACATGGAATTATCCAAAAATTCTTGAGTTTGACACATCATTCCATATAATTCTAGAAAATTTTACATCATTAATAATGAATGAAAACCATTATTATAAGAAAACATAACAGAAGAAAGAGTTTAATCCCAGCTTCCCTGGTAGTCCATTTTACATGATCGATGAATTCTCTCTAATGTTTAAATAGTTAACTCAGTATATCCTTTAGATTTCAAATGAAATTCTATGATAAAATTTAATTGTGTTCTTAAAGACATATAAAGGAAATTCCAAAAGTTATAATTTAACCTAGGATCAGGGTCACATATACTAGAAAGGGTAACTCCATGTAACCAGACAATATCATTAAGGTATATTTAAGAAATCTCATTAAAAGGAATTGTATAATGAATTGAAGGAAATGTGCTGATTTATTAGGAGATTCAACAATAACCATAATCACATTTTTACCTTGATAAGTCTCTAGTAGTCCCACCTTGAAGTGCATTGAAATATTTTCCATTGCCACTCAGGCACTGGAAGAATCTGAACTATCCCCATTGGTATTTGTCACAATGGCTTAAACTATTTAAAAATCAAACATTTCATTATAAAATCTATAATATCACTTTTCATTCCATTCATAACGTAATTCTCTTGTTGATCTTTTTATATCTTTGTCACGAACCTTCCCCGAGAGGCGCATATCGTGACTACACCAATCCTACCTCTAATAGGCCAAGGGATGGAAAATAGCACCAAGTAGGAATATTACATAAATGGGAGGAATTTTTTTAAATACCTTTACACATGGACATGTATCTAATCCCAAAATGATGAAATATATAACCTCTATGAAAACAAAATTCATGCATACCACTATGTCCCGACCAACAGAGTGTAATGACCCAAAAATTTAATAATGAAAATTCTTATTAATATAATTAAATGTATTATTATGTAATATGGTAATATAATACATATGAAATTGATTGTTTATATGTTTTTATATATTTTAAATAACAATTACAAATTATTTCCTTTAATAAAATTGTCGTTGAACGATGATCACATGATTAGTATAAACACAGGGCTTAAAAAATCCAATTTACTCAGACAAAGGAAGGGATGGCCTCATCGAGTATAACTTCTCTGTAAAAATACCATTTGTTACATCTCAAAAATAAGGTAGAATCATTGGGATTCTATCTTCAACAAGAAAAAGATGAGCTAATAAAAATTATGCATGAACATAATTTCCAATAGGAGAAGTGGAAGTTAAAAGATATTAGCACCTGAGCAAGGTTATCTAAGCCATCAAAGAGACTTTCAGCATCGAAAACCAAACCCATAGGTCTTATGCGTTGGTTATAAGGGCTTATGTAACAAGACCCTAGCACTATGATTATGTGCATTATTTTTCTATATAATAAAAAATATATATTAATTTAATTATTATTACTTAGTGAATAGTTTTAAAAGCACAAATAGTATTTTTATTTAATATCCAATTATGAAATAAATTATTTTTAATTAAAAATTTATTGAATTAAATTTTTTTAAATAAATTTTTTTACTAAATTATGTTTAATTTAATATAAATTTTTTTAAATTTTTTATCAATACATTTTTATTTTGTATTAACATTTGAACGGTGTTTTTGTCAAAACCTAGGAAATTTTCATAAATGTCAGTTTTTATTTTAAAACTAAAAAATTAAAATATTTAGAAAATTAACTAGATACAATTAGTATATTTTTTGAATTAGGAGGTAAAAACTATTCAATGTAAAATTTTCATAATTTTCTAAGACAAACAAATTTTTGGGTAAAAATTAAGTACCATTTAAATATATAATGTGTTTTACAAAACCATAATAAACCAATAGAAATGTAATAAAATAGGGAAAATGGATTCAGCATATAAATTTTTTACCATTATAATAATTTTATTTTAGGATTGTTTTATTTATTTTTCAAAACCATAGTGGACCCTCCAAGACATATTAAACAATTTAACATTTTAAAATTATTTCTGTGAGAGTGTGACTCTCCTTCACATATCAAAGCATAATATTTTAATAATTTGGGCCATTAGACATATAAAAAAATGTTTCCACTACCCTTTGGAAAAAAACATGGGCAATAACCATATATTGGTTTGTGTTTTTGGTTAGTTTAATCTGTGTTATCCAAAACCTAAATAAAAAACCATCCCCACTCATTACATATATAAAACCACTCAATATCTTGTTCTTCTTAACTCAAACCATTTTTATATCAACCAAACTCTTCCATTATTTCCCTAGAATCCTCCCAAGGTTCCCCAATATACCAATAAGCCTCTCTAAAGTCACTCCAATGCCTTTGGGATAACATTTCTATGTAAGGGATTTCATCCATTCTCAATTTTTTGTCCAAGTTTGTTTTTGTAGATATACCCATATCATTGAAATTATAAATGATGGGGAATGATTTCTACACCATCCCAAAATATTTACATCCTTATTTTTCAGTGATTAGTGACCACTTTCTCTTGCATTAATTCCTCCAATGTACACCTTTTACTTTGCCGGAATTTTTTAAGGGGATTTCTCTCTCCTTCTTTTCATTAATGAAATTATTTAATAATAAGAATATAAATTCAATTTCAAATTTTGGAATGTGTATCTATATGGAATTCTTAATGACCAATTCATGTAGATATTATGAGATACACCATTTCACTTTCATCAACCAAATTTATAAATTCTTATGTCACGCCGTTATGCTGCCAAAATTGCATCATGATTTTCCAAAGGAAAAGTCATTATGTAGTGAATACCATGCCCATTTATCAATCAAGTGTATTAATCTTTATGCACATTTACTTATTGAGTGTAGTGTTTCATGTATAAACTTCACATTCTTTTATCATGGAATAAATAATTAGGTTTAATGGATACATGATGTATGATCTATGTGGAACACTTATACAAGAAATGAAATTTTTATGAACGGTGCACCTTAATAACACTCTAATGTTTTGGGTAATGATTAGAATCATGATACATCAAGTGTAATGAATTTTTAATAATTATATTTAAACTTAAATGAGGTTTTAAAAATTCTCTTAGTGAAATGAGCCTTGGATCATGCTAATATCATGTTAAAATTTGTTTCCACATTTCCATGTTATGATAATATTATTAAATCATGCCTTTATTTTCATGTTTCTATTATGCTGTATTGATAGGACTATTGACTAATTTGGTCAATATTAATATTTTTATTCCATTTATACTTTAATACAATACTTTTTAGCTCACCCTTTTCTTATGCATGTCCTCAGGTTATCCCACACAATGATAAGTATGAAGGAATGTTGTGGTCATGTAAATAATGTTTTCAATAAAGATGGTGTGGTTTATGTACTATATTGTTATGTTATATTACATAATTTCCAAGACACTAGACCTCTAGATCCATAGAGTTTACATAAGTGAATTTTTGTTTAATAAACCATATTTACGTGTGAAATATAGAGTAGGTCTATTATAGTTTTTATCCATGGGTAGGTTTAGTTATATTTGAGATTGGGATTCGAAAACCCATGTAAAAGCCAAGTGATAAAAAATAAGTATAATAAAACATCCCTACATTTTGGCGAGTACAGTGAATGTGTCTTATCATAAAATTCATCCATGTTTAGATATTAACCACTAGAGGTGACTCTATAAATGTTGTATCTAGGGTTAAAACCCGAAAAAACAACTTTGAGCTAGACTCATGCATGAACTTGTGCATGAAAAAGGGTTTTTCTACACACTTGGTTACGACACTACCTAGATATATGCTTTTGTAAATTCATAAACCTAGAATGAACCATTATTAATTGAATAAATATATTTTCTATGGAAATATGTTGTTATGTAGATCATGGATTACATATGTTGAATCCTATAAAGTCATGTGTTAGAGAAATAAAAGTAATTTACAAGATATCGCATTTTGACTTTGGATTACCCTTTTTGTGTTAACCCTAAATCTCCATTTATTTCATCTAATGACTGGTAATATGAGGATTTTGGAAAAAAACCGATGTGAAGATCAATGTTATGATTATTCTAGTGAAATTCCCAATCCTATTGGAGTGGGAACCACAATCATTATCATTATACTCTATCAGTTATCTCAGGTTTGGAATAGAAACATTGGTCATGATAAATGTTCAACCCCTTAAGAAATAACAATAAGTAATCATGATTTTATTGAGACAATGGTCTCATACATTTTATGGATCATCTAATCCCTCGATCTCTGAACAATAGATCCACTCCATTTAAAAGATCTTCTCCATCCTTCAATTTTCTCAATATGAGAAGGTTCTTCTGGATTCTTATCATATGGCGGGTAATGCTGATCATTAGTGGAAATTGATAAAAACTAAAAAGCCTCAGTATTATATCGAGGTATTGGAATGGAAGGATTTCCATTAAATTTATTTCGAAAATATTTTTCTATCACCCTCTGACATAAGATTTAAAGGGACTTCATTGCCCTGATTCAAAAAGAAGTTGAGTCCACCAGAGCGTATGAGGAAAACATCACATGTATTTCATGAGAAAACTTTGGATTTGTTGTTACCCTTGAATGAATGGTTTACCAATTATTTTCTGGGATAATACCTAGCCTAAAAAATCTGTTGCGATTTTTGACTTTGAGAGCTATTAGTAAATTGTCAGATTGTCCCTCATTGTCATGATGCAGATCAACAAACATCAGGGGTATCATGAGGATAATAAGTGTAAGGTGGAATTTAATTTATGTAGTTTGATGAATAAATCCAATGGTTATAAGAAATTAATTCACCCCAATTTCAAATAGTTTGGAAAGAGTGACCCTAGAAATTTCATGAGGCGGATGAGGAAATATCATTAGGTGTGGAATACAAGGGCACCTAGCTATAAAATGCCACAAGAAAAAAAATGTTATTGCAACAGAGGTGTGGAATTCTCCATTTTACCATCAACAAAATGTTCATTTCTTCAACAGATATGAACTATTTCACTTATCAAACCAGTTCCGTAGTCCAAGGGTTTTTAGAGGCATCCAACATCAAGGAACCAATGGAGTTGTTTTCCCATTACTACCGCCGAAGCGAACCCCGACATTGGAGCGTAGATAATTATAGTATTTATTCATTAAATAATATAAAATTACATTTTTGATTCTAGTTCTATTCATTCTTTTATATACCAAATGTTTAGTAAAACAATCAAAACATCACCACAACTCATGGAAGTAATGTAGTCAGTGAGAGCCAAAAATGGGATAATCATTGTATCCCATGAATATAACTTATCTTATATCATAATTTGCGTATTGAACTTCCTAGAGTACCTTGTCAAACTAACTCTAGTGGGATTTGAAGAAATTTCGGTCATCAATTGATTTTCCCTATATTGAGCCATCATAAATTGTCATGAAAGGGAAATAATGATCTATATGAACAATTGACCCCCCGATTCAGTACAAGTGCAAGGAGGAGGATGAATATACATTAGCACCGTCATCTCAAGGGAACCAAACCTAAACTATCATATTTAAGAGTTAGGTAACACTATTGGCACTAGTTTTTGATCATCTTGTCTCCTATAGTAGGGATCTCTCAGCATATGAGTCAAGTCAATAGTTTAACTGGAACCTCTATGTAACAAACAAGAAATGTGGAAGGAAATGAAATCACTAGAACAATTTTCTATATACATTATCCAAAATAGAATGACACAAATCGTAAAATTAACCATTCCAAGAGACTAATGGTCATAATCCTTGAGACCCTGCAATATTCTCCTCCCCTATCATCTACCTCCCTATGTCAGGTCTGGACCACTTTGGGGTGGAGGTGGTAAAATTTAAAAACATTGGCCATCTCCTACTACTTCCCCAACTTCATTTATATGTAAGCAGCCAAATGGATATATAAAATCCTCCCATTGCCTCTTCATTGGTTGTTCATCAACCACATCTTTTAATGTGGCCTAAACAATGGGAAAATCATTCATAGATTGTCGCTTCCCATGATAATAATATAAACACCTCTACCTTGAGGAAAAATCACGCCCCTTTCCCATCTAACAAAATATGGTGTTCTCTGGCTTATGTCATGCACCTATTATTGGTATGCCCTACTGGCCCTGCAACCTAGTAAATCGCTACCATGAAATATTTTGATACATTATATAACCCGGAGTATAATCATCCATTTCCAAAATAACCATGAATGACTTAGCCTCACAACCTTCATCCAAATAAACAACTTGAGGTGGGTCCATGAACTGATCAACCTGATAAAGCACCAACTGCTAATCGTTCTGATGAAAAACTATTTACTCATTGGATCCCCTTAAATAATTCCTCCTCAATCAATAGTTAGAACACTATATACTATAGTAGAAAAATCACTGGATTGCATCCGGAATTTTTCATGTAAGAAAACATGATGTAACATGGGAAAAATAGTATACCCTTTATGTGGAAATAATAAGGAAATGAAAAAATAAACCATTCTTATATGATATGTATACCTTTATATTTCCCTAAAACATGTGATTTCATGTATCGAGTCAAAAAGTAGGATTCTAGATTCCGGGTGTATAGATATGTCAGTAGTAGAACCAACATTGAATTACATAGTCTAAAATCTTATCTCAAAACATGCAGGACTATTTCCCCAAAACATCCTCAAAGGATCATGTTCCATATGTAGAATAGAACTACTCTGATATCACATTGTCATGACCCATCATATAGGGTCCCATGCCTTGAAAATCCCAATCCCTTATCCGATAAGAGAGGTGTGTGTGACTAGCTCCGAGTAGGCATATCCCAAAAATTGGAGTCGTATTCTAATGTACCTATACACACACACACATCTCCGCGCCAAAAATGAAGAAATGTAAAAACACTAATTAAACAAAGGAATGCATACCACTTTGTCCCAACCAACATATTTTGACATGGAAATAAGGTGCAGTAATATAGAACGAAGCCGTATTACATGCCAACCAAAATGAGTCTACAAAACACAATGTTGAACCTATAAATAAAGGTACCATAACTATTTCTATATTCCTTGGAGAACACCATGGTCTGTATGAACTCACCATGAACCATCTGGTACTAGTCCACCTGGATCTATGTAACAAGGTAGAATGTCTGCACAAGACATGACACATGTGGGGGAAGCCCATGGTAGGGATTAGTAAAAAAATACACAAGGGAATACACAGAAAACACAAAGTAATAACATATAGGAAACACCATGAAGAAGATAACACATATAATTAACATAAATGGAAATACCCACTAAGAAGATAGTGTCATATCAATGTAGGTTTATGTCTAATGCACATATAACAAGAACATCCAAGTATACCCATAAAGGATTCCAAGCCTCAAAGTATTATCCACATCTAGCTATGCGGTTCAACTCCTAGCATGATCTTCCAGGACGATCTTACTCCTTAAGCTATCTGATATAATAACAATGAACAGGACATCCAAAAGTACCCAAGAAAAATACTGGTTTTCTACAGGATATATAGATATAATGAGACATTTAGTTTCTCTATGACATTGAGTTTTGATATCACACCATGTGTTGGTAAGACAGAAACTTTTTGTAACCGGAAGATTGTTGGTAACACATGGATTATCATTAACACATATAGTTTCAATAAAACATAGAGTGTTCTTATGTAATGCATCCTCCAATTTGGGTAGTCACAAACTCACAGCGAAACATCAACCACTGAAAACATCTTGTAGCACAATAATTTGGTATATTCATGTAGAAATTATATAATTTGATCTTAATGCATAAATAAGGGGTCCATACCTAGGATTAATTGGGGGGGACTTGGCCCTTCTGAAGACATCATCCATGACAGGGGATAGTTACCTGTGAAAATATAGGTCACACCTTCTAAAAAATACCTATATAAGGTACCATGAGGATAATTGAGGATTGGTCGGGCCTCTTGCAGTGATACATTCACCAATCCATTTTGTAAAATGTCGAATCCATGTTAAGAGAACTTACTTCAGAATTCTTGTCATCCTCTAAGATGGTAAAAGGATTCTACATCAAACACTCATATGGAAATACCAAGGATAAACTGTCAAAATCTGATGATCCAACTAATAACCGACCAAGCCATCTCGTGTGGAATTTCCAATTTCATGATTCCCAACGTGGGAGTCATTTCATCAATCAGATGCTCTGTTTGTATGATATATCCACTTTATTGAAAAGGATCAGTGTCAGTCTGATTTGGGTCATGCTCGACCCATTAGACCTGACCTGGCCTGGCCAACTAGACCTGGAAACATCTGGTCCATCCCATTGGGCATATCTGAACCAGTGTTATTGGCCACTATATCTAGCTCATCATGCTTCTGGAACATCCCGACTCATCTTTCCTGACCTGCACAATAGGCAGGTTTGGTTGCACCGCATGCATACCATTGGTGTGCATTCCCTTTCATGGTCAATGTGTCCCAACAATGTTCAAAAAGTATTACCATAAAATCCCCTCTTCAATGAGTCCTGCTGCTATTTTAGACTCCACACAAATCCCAACAGTGTATGAAACTCTTTCTTAGTTTACCCGGTAGTCTCTCGTGGTGTTTCTCTAGGCTCAAGCTCAAATGTGGCCCTGTTGGGCCACGTTCCACATCCATTGGCTATTTTTGAAGGCACACCATCTTCTTCGGAGTCCTCTACCATGTGGCTCCACAAGCCACTCGCATCAGTGCACCAATGGCCCCATCCACAAGCCACTGGTTCGCCTATAGTGACGTGTTATTTTAAATAGTATCCCATCTCTGATCTTTGATTAATGTTTTTCATTACCCTAGGATAAGATTAACATTATGATTTATCCTGATAAAAAACATCTTGGTTGGAATTAAATCTTGACTTGCTTCAATCCATCTATCATAGTCTTTGACGTAGCTATGTCATACAGTTTTGATCCCAGATCTACAATATCATATCGTTGTGCAATGGATTGAGTGTTAAATGATCGATCAATTTCAACTTGTCAAATCATGGGCCAATAAATGAATTCATGCGATGAGTTAGGAATTCAGGGAGAAAGTCATAAATCAACTAATAGTAGTAGATAGTGATCCATTTTCTTTTTCATCATGGAATGTTACCTTTAGAGTGAAATTTGAAATTGAAAAAATAATCCAAAGATAATTCCCCCATAACATTCCTACAATGGTAATTCCCATCCCACATTAAAAATTGATCCATAAGCTAATATTTTTGTTGAATGGAAGTATTAATAATAGAATTCATGATTAGGGAAAAGAAATTAAATCCCAAACACCCTACCTCTATTCGGTTCAATTGTTGATGATGAACGACTATTGTGTCGCTGTCATGGGAGAAGATCCTTTAAATACTAGGCACACCATTGATCATTGATCCATGATCTTCTATTATCAATTGATGGAACTCTATCTCCTTGGATCATAATAATTCTAGTGGTATATTTATAACTATTAATTCTCTAAAAAATTATTATTAAAATTAAATGCATTAATTTTTCAAGAATAAAATATTTTTATTAAAATATTTTAACGGTGTTGAAGTCAAAAAAATATCATTCACAGTAATCCCATGTAAATCAATTTTATGCCACTCTTTAAGAAAAAAACTTTATGAACTAAAAATGTTCTCATATTAAAAATACTAGTCAACATTTATAAATTATTATGATTTCAAAATAAAATATTTTAATTTAATTATTATATTTACTATAAGGCCCCTAGTAGATTTTTATATAGATGGACCATAAAAACCTAGCATAGGTCACACCTAGGGTACATCCGCTATTCTATGATCAATAATTCCCTTCTATTTAATTTTTTGGAAACCACACTAATGCTATTATCCTTTTTAATAAACTATCTCAATGTATACTATTAAAAAGTTAATATTTTTCAATGAATTTTTGCGGGCACACTGGGCCTTGGAATCTCACACTGTCTAAATGATTGTTCTCATAATTGTCACAACGAATTTCAAAAAATAAATTATTGAATATTTGAGTCATTATATTCGTAGTACCACCATGATGGACTTAATATATAGATTTTTGAGCATCACAAAACAGTTATATCTTTATATTGGAATCTCAAGGCATGCATAATCTCTTTCAAATCATAAAAAAATAATCATTTTCGACATTAAATTCTGGCAACATACCCTTTCTCACCAATTAATCTGATTTTTGAAACTCACCATCTTACTTAGGTGCTTGCTGAATTCTGTCTAACCTAGAATAATGAACTAAAACATTAAAAAAAGTAAAAGAGGATTTTACCCCAAAACCATTCAAGGAATAATTTATCAAATCATTAATAATGGGGTATTTTCCCAACTTTAACATGGTTATTGTTGAATTTTGTATTTGACTCAAGGAATTTAACCCGTTGTTTGATTTTTCAAGATGTTTATTGATTTTTTGTCATAATACATTATCAATCCAAGCCATCTTATCTACTTAATATTCAATTTATTTGGACTAAATATATAATTTAATTATTTAAGGACTCTATATATTTCAAATTCAGATCTAAATAAATGATGCCTCCAAATTTTCATAGAAAAAACAATAGTTTTTATCTTCAAATATTATGTGGGATAATTTAACTGATAATGGTTTAGTTTTCTTGAAGCATAAAAAATTATGTAATAATTCCACAGCAGAACACAACCATGTCCATTTAATAATTCATCAATGTAGTTAGAAAATATTCATTTATGAAAGGAAGGGACCCAATTGGAGTAGTAACCAATATCTTCATCATTTTCTAAGAACAAAAATATCATTCTTCTATCAAATTTTTTTAGCCATTTTCATGCTAACATAGTTAGTGGTATGGATAATCATGTAATGGATTTAACAAACAGTCGGTAATAAAATCCCTATCCATGGGAACTATAAATATCTGTAACATTTTTAGGCTTTCCCATTCATCAATGAGTTTTTTTGGAATGATAAACTATTATTCCATACCTATTTACAATGTGTCCAAGAAAAGAAATCTTTTTGAACCAAAAATGAAATTTTCTAAATTTTCCTTATATCATATTTTCATTAAGAGTTTTCATGATAATCCGAAATTTTTTTCATGATCATCTTCACAATTTGAAAATACTAAAATATCATAAATAAAAACAATAAAGCACTTACCCTAATATTAACAGAATATTTATTCATAAGATCCATGAATGTAGTAGGGGAATTTTTCAAACAAAAGGGCATAACAAAAAACACATAATACCCATATCTGGGTGAAAATCTTATTTTTAGGATGATATCATCCTTCATCTCTATATGATGGTACCCAAATCCCATGACAATCTTGGATAAATATCGATCATTACAGAGATGATAAAGAATGCAATCAATATTTTGGAAATAATATGTATTCTTAATATTAATGTTATTCAAAGACCTATAATCAATGAAATGTCTCGTGGAACAATATTTTTTTAATGAAAAAGTGTAACCCCATGTTGATGTTCTAGGATGAATGAATTCTTTTGCAAGAAGCCCATAAAATTAATTATTCTATTCAACAAGATCTAAATGATCCATTCAATAAGGGGGTTTTGAAATTGGATTAACATCAGGAAATAAGTCAATATTAAATTCATATTGTTTATTAGGTAAAACATTGGCTATGTGATCAAGATAATAATCTAGGTATTTATTTACCATCGACTCATCATTAATCAAAATAATTCCATTGTTTTCAAAAAAAATGAGCAAGATACTAGTAATTTCAATCATTTAGTTGTTTTTCAGCTTGTCGATATATTACCAATTATATGGGTCCTTTATTGTATTAAAATTGACACTATATCTCTTGAATAACTACATTAGATATACAATTGATCTTATCATGATAAATAGAAATCCAATTCACCCTTAGAATGAAATAAAACTATACTAAGGGTATGCAAATAAGGTTTGTAGGTAATTTATTTCCAAAGACAACAACATGAAGATTATTATAATGAACTTTTTCTGTAATATTTCCCCTAGTGTTTGTTTTGGTCTCATTTTTTGAGGTAAAATTTTTATTTTAATATAAAATTTCTTAGAAATATTGGAATATTTGATCCTATATGAAACAAGAAATTATCCAAATATGAGTAAAAAAACAACACACCAGATACATATTTACCAACATATACAAATATAGTATTAATGAATCTCACTACACCATTTTGATTACAATTTTAATAATTTATATCATTTAGATCATTCTTTGGGTAGGTGTTTTTATAATGACACATATATCCCAATTTAAAACACTAAATAGATTTATTATTATTATTGATCTTATGTTCATTTTAATTACAATAGTGGGCCATATTTCCAAACACACCATATTTAAAAGACATCCCATATTTTTATAGTATTTTCCAAGGTGAATTTTACCACAATTTTTAGAGAATGAAAACTAGACATTATGACATTCATATATCATTGATTGATTCTTACTCTTTTCTTACGATCTATAAAACTTTACAATCATTCTGTAAAAGTGTGTGTGATCATCAAAAAACTCCATTTAACCCTATCATCACATCAAACTAGTATTCATTAAATTTTAATTCCCATAATGCCAATTCTTTTAGGTATTTTAGAATTAATCCTATCTAAAAATGATGGATCTCTCTCTCTGGATCCTTAATATTATTTGTGGTCATCTAGGCCAATTGGGAAATGTTTTCTTCAAACATGACCACTGACACATACTATTTTTTTCATTCCAAGAAATTTCATTTCTATCCTAATTTGATCTAGCATAAGAAAATTGTAGAATCCAAATGTTACTGATTGTAGTATCATAATAATGATCCAGATGACAATAATACGAGAGGGGGGGGGGGTTAATTTTATACATCAAAAAATATTTTCGAACTTTTAATGATTGTAATTTTTAACAAAGTTAAACAAGGTAAATTCACAAGACCTCATAGTCCTACGAAATTTTTTTATTCCGGAAAATTGATTTCAGAAATGAAACATAACAAAAGTTATCAAAGATAAATATTCTACCTTAAAGAATGTATAATATTACTAATTATAGTACAATTATATGAATTTATAAGATAGTTATACTTTACTCCACAGTCAAAATGCATAGAGAAACATGAAACAATACAAGTAGTAAGTAATAAATCTTTTAAACCAAAGAGAATGGTATAAAACCACTTTGGATAAAGTTCCCATGATTTATACTTTCAAGAATGTCTATATTTCCCACACCAGGGTTAACCCTTTATATGACGATCGGAGTCTTTCATGATATCCCCACATTCCATCAACTTCAAGGTAGTCAACACCTTTGTCTTCCTATCCCTAGAAGCCCTCAAATGTACTTAGCAACATTCAGAGTCACACAAAGCAATTCTTAACAAGATGTTAAGTATGCACAAATAATAATAATCTATCTCTATAAATCACTTCAGTAGCATGTAATCTCTAGATTCATAGATCAATGTTGAGCTCCATCAAATGAGATCCTATTTATTGGCACATCTTCAACGGCTGGCTCCCTCATCCAATAGTCATATTTTTCCTTGAATTTCATAAGGACCTATACATGTGTCACTCAAACAATGGTTGGTTAGAAACTGAAAGAATGACATTGTTTTATAACCATAACAAGAGTAATCAAAAATATAATGCTTAACCAAATTTATTTTCCGATGTCTAAGAAAAACTTAAAGTTCATATTCTAACCTGAAACCATTCGGTGTTTATAATATATGAATATTCGGATTCTATCTTCAAAAGAATTAGAAAACTGAATTCTATAGATTTGGGTGTCTGAATTTCAACAATATCTCGATTCTGAATTTAGAATAATTCAGAGTCTGAATTCATAAGTGTTCAGAGTCTGAATTCAGGGAAATTAGAGTGTGAACTCATAAGAGTTCAGAGTCTGAATTCAGGGAACTAGGAATCTGATCTCAGAATTTTTGGAGTTTTATGTTAGAGAACTTGGTGTCAGAACTGATAAGATTTTGGAGTCTGAATTCAATGAACATAGAACCTGAATTCAGATCCTAAAAAAAGAATACTTCAAATCTAAGCATATTTATAATTCTAAGGATTTGGATATTTAACCAAATTTTATTACTAGAATATGAATAATAAAAACATGGAATGGATAAATTTACATGGGGATGGAAAATTATCCTTATGAAGATAAAATATAGGAAAATGAAATTTTCCTTATGAAAGAGTGTTTTTGATTTTCAAAACATGAAGGAATGGAAAATTCATAACGAAATATTATTAACTCACCAATATCCCCATTTTAGGAAAGAAATGACATCCTTACGATAAAAATTATAATGACTTAGAAATTTTTTTCAGGACATTGAGAATAAAACATATCTCCTTTAACACATGGGAAATGATGAATACGACTATCTCCCCCGTAGTCTTTGGAACCACCAAGGATCTTATTTTGATTTCCTGAATGATATTTTTCATTATCTTGAATATGAAAATATTTATAATGAAAACTCCCCCAGACATAGGAATAGTATTATTTTTGACATTTCTTCCCCCCCCCCTTTGTGATTTTCAAAAAGGATAAATTGCAATGGGAATGAAATTATTGTACCACAAAAATTAGTACTAAACATCCAAAAGACAGGTAATAAAAAATCATTATAATTGGAAAAAATTTACAAGGAAGGAATACAACAAAATATCATAATTGAACAACTTTATCCTTAATTCTCAAGGGGAATTAGCTTCTTCACTATTGTTTTCTACTTTTTTAGCTCTTTATCATCTCCCTCTGCTCACTTAAGAAGTTGATCCTGATCCATTGCTTTCATTTCTAAGGCTTTCATCTTATCTTCTTGAGCCTTGAGTGATTCTACCTCACCCTATATGATTTCTTCCTACCTAGAAAGCTTCTCTTCTATATCTATCATGAGATCTCATTCTCTCTTCCAACTCGGGGAAACTGAATGAAACATTCCTTTTAGATCATTAAATTTTTGAATCTAAGAATTCTGTTACAGAGCTTTCTTTTTCTCAATACTATTTGTTAGATCCTTGATCTTACTATCTTCAGTGTCAAAAGAATCCTTGAAATATTCTTTGAATTCATAATGAATCTTCATATATTCTATGGTTCTCTTTTTCCAGATGGTCATCTTCTTCAATAATATTTTGGGGGCTTTGTAGTTTAGCAAAAATGATTTGATGTCTGCCTCCATATTGACACACGTATCCATCACCAAGGAATATGAATCTGTTTTTGATTTAGGTTGTGTTGAAGCATCAAGAATCTAGATTCAATGCATGGAAATATAAGAATGGTCCCAAGACTATTATTCAGATATTGAACATAGAAATCATGTCCAAGGGATGATGATTCCAAATAAGAGATTTTTCTTGTCGAGGGATCTTTCTCTAACTTAGTAGCTTTCCTCATTGATGATCCACCATCTTCCTTCTTCTTCACAATAACTTTACTAGTTGTATCAACGACCACCTATTTTCTGTTATCAAACATCTAAATAGATTTCTCTTGGTTAGGGGATATATATTCACAATCAGATAGTTGACCAATTCAATTTTCATCAACCTCTTCCCTCTATGCTCTAGCCGCAGTACCTTCAAGATGAATAAAATAATGATTAGAACATCCATCTTAAGACATATTATTCAATTATTCTTCAAACTTTTTATTTTCACCTTTCTCGTCCTTCCTAGGGGTAGAAAGCATTAATGATTCTTCTATAGAGGATTTAATTGAGAGCCTCTCAAATGAACTTTATTTCTCATGATAATCTTCTACTAGAATAATCAACGATGTGGTGTCACCACTTCTTTCTTCCTCTTCTTCAACTTGTTCTACTAATTCTACTACTTTATCATTGACTATTTCTAGAGTTATGAATTTCATTACAATGGTCTCTAGTAAAGTGTCTAATAAGAAGGATGTTGGTACCATAATGTTTTCAAAAGCATTATCTACAGCCTTCAGAAGGGATTAGACAATCACCACTTCAGTTATCTTTTTTGTATCATTTCTTTTGATTTATTTTCAAGGTCATCTGCAATTTTTTATTTTATGGATTTTTCTTCACCAGGATCCTAAGAAAAACTAGGCTCCCCTACTTTCTTGTTCTTCTTTTCTTCCATCCATTTAGCTACTACCTCATCTAAATAATATTTTTTTCTTCTTTGGTTTTTGAGGTACGGATTGGATTTATTTAGGCATTGGGGTTTTTCTTTCTTATTCTACTTCCTTTAACTTCCTCTTCCTTCAAGCCATTTTAGATGGTTTAGCTACCTCCTTTTTCTTCATTATAGATTTAACTTCTCCTTCTGTCAAGTCATAAAATTATCCAGATTCCTTAGAAAAACTGAATTTCATCCTTTTCAAGTTATCATCACTAACCAGCATTATTTTTCAATTTATTGGATTTTAAATGCAAGTAATTTTGAAAGACTCTATTCATAGAACAATCATATTTCAAACATTGTATGGATACATAATGATTTGAGCTTTCATATTTCCATCTTTTATATTATTGATCGTAATCATAATATACATAACCATGTTGATCTTTCTCATGTTCACCAGAAAATCCAAAATATACATGTCACTCTACTTCAATGTATCGTCGTCACATTTTTTTGGTATGATTAATCCTTGAACACACAATTCGAGAATTAGGAAATTTTTATAAAAATGAGAAATATTTAGAGTCTTTACTTCAGAAAGTCCAAGACAATCCATAGCCTTACCCATAGTGAAACATCCTTGATTATCAGACATATTACAAGAACAAAACTCCACTTCTCCTTCATATGGAATACCAACCAAGCTAACAAACTTGGTGTTTTAATGAGTTTAACCCTTCCCATAGCACTTGAAAGAGAAATTATCTCTCACATTTTTTGAAAAAACATTCTATTTCATAAAATTCAACTAGGAAATCTGGATATTATAAATCATGAGATCCCGGTTTCAATACACAAAAACTATCCAATCCATTGATCTTGATGTTCTTTGAGGTGGTGGATTTTAACTTGGAAAAAAAGTTTGGAAGCACCAGAATTTCACTATAAACCTGCCACTCCAAGATTGGCTTGACATTTGACATGTATTTTTGAGAATATTCTTCGACAGACATTCTGATTTGAGAAATATCTGACAAGTTTAGAATGGGCTTATATAGAAGGCCAGAGATTCAGCATGTGAAGGCATGATTTTCGATGTAGGACAACCATCAGGGGGTCCTTTATATAGAAAATTTATATAACGGTTCAACTTCCCTAATTTATCTTGTAGAGAACCAAGCATGACGTACATGGAAATTACATTACATTTTCAGAATACTTCATATATAAAAAAATTGACACCTAAAGACCGTAATATTTTAGTGTCTTTGGAAATACAGAACATAATCATTTAATCATGGAGAACGATCTTCAACATCTCGCATAAAAATCATTTCCTTTTGTTTTATTACCTAAAACTGATCCTTATATCCTAGGGAAAAGAAAACATATAATGGGTGAGATCAAATTCATAGTAAGGGTAAACTTGGAAAACATATAAGAATCCAAAAACATTTTAACGTGAAAACATGAAAATAAAATTTAAACATCAAAATCATGAGAAATGAAATAAAAATTTGATATACATAAGGCATAGATCATAAAGAAACATTAATCATGATAAAATAGCATGGGAATAAAACATGAAATTGTGGAAAACCATTAAGCACAAGATATGATTTCCATAGTAGCCAAGTAATTGCTTCCAAGACCATCATAGTGGACAAAGTCCATTACTGAACCAGTTTTACTTATCATTCCCTCCCTGTATTACTGAACCAGATTTACTTGTCATTCCATACATGTCTATCTATGGAGATATAATTCATTACCCATTGCATTAGAGGGTGATATAGGTCCCACCAATCTCATAATTAAATCATTCTTACGTGTGCCACAAAAAAACATAAATCATTCACCATAACCCAAATAATAAAATGAGTTTTATAAACATCATCCCATCATAACATAATCCATATAAAACAAATAGATATCAGATCACCATATGAAGAATCAAAACATGTAAATATTGGATGATTTATACTTGAAACATAAACATACTAGATAATTTCGCCATAGATGTGAAATAGTTTTGATAATACACTACAAATTAATTCTTGAGAAAAATATCCTTTCTTCTTCGAAAAAATTTTCTTTTCTCAAATGACATGAAATTTTAAAGATGTGATTTTTTGTAAATAATCATGAAATCTTGTATAGGAAGAATCATGTAAATAATGCATTATGAAATTATTAAAAAACTTCATTCATGCTGTATAAGTTAAACAAAAACATTCTCTTCGTACTTTTGATGGAAAAGTCACAAATTACCTCATATGGTAATCAAAAGAATGATTCCTTAAATACCATGTATTAAAAGTTAAAAATGGATAAAAAAATACATTAAAAAACACAAATACATTTTCAGAAAACATGTACATGGATGATAAATATAACCCCAGTAATTACATACAAATAAACAATCTAGGATAAGAACGATATTGGAATAAATATCCCTTACCAATTATAATTAGGGGAATCATACATTTCATAAAATAAAGAAAATTACATAAATATGTAAATATAATATTCTTATAATGAAAAATCTTAAAACATGAATGGTAATCATAAACACCATCCAAAATAAATAGTTTGTTATTAAGGCATATGGCTCACCGAAATAAAAGTGTGACGAAATAATCCCTTACCATTGGTCTGATATGATTCGTATGTATCTGAACCTCCTATATAGTGGTTTTAAAAATATTATTTACTTGTAAAATAACCATAATAATATTTATTATATCATATATGATTCATTTACGACTTTATATTAACCGTTCATTTGTCAATTCCATGTTAAAGCATCATTTTGAGTAAAATCGTTTCATTTATCATACGTGTTTTGACTTATAATTAATCATATGATTAATTAGATCATGATTACTTACTTCTAGAATGTAAAACATGATTTATGTAGATTATATTCAGAATATTATATATATATATTATATCGATAAATGGAATGAAATACACCGTTCATGTAGACGGTATGTCGTACGTACACATGAACGTTGTTTTAGTTTCCTTATTAAATTCAATAAAAGTTGTTATATAACTGATACATAAATATAGTATCATTATTAGGTCATATATTTCATTATAATTTATTATAAATTCTTTATAATCATTTTTTAATGGTTAACATGGAGAATGAATCATATCACGTCATGGAGACGGTAATCCTTAAGTACACACGAGCGATGATGTCATTACCAAAATTAATGAATAGAATTGTAGGGGATTATATAACATCTCAGAATAATTTTGATGTTATAATAATCATATATAGTTATTATTCCCACAATTATACCGTTCCAAGTATGGTGGTACTGGAAAAACATATTACGCCACGACATGGAGATGGTAAGCCGTACGTTCGCACACGCGATGATTTCGTTTTTTATAAGATGGATATAAGGTGAAATAGGGTTGTTTAATATTTTTAATAACATATAAGTATATTATTTATACTTATGTTTTTAATTTATAATGAAAAAACTAATGAAGATGAAGTAGAAGGAGAAATAGATTTGAAATAATCGGTAAAGGATATTGCCTCTTATTCGACGCACCTCTTCTAAACCTCCTTATAGGGCACTAAAGATGTGTTTTCAAGAAAACCAGGACATCTAGTATGTTCATGGGGAATAGTAAAAGAGAAATGGATAGGTTTTTGATGATATTGAATGCTCAAAATGTTGTTAAAAGGAGAGAGAGGATGTGCCCTTTTATAAGGGAGGAGAGGGGCACTTTTGGAAACCAATAAAATATTAATTTATAATTAATTCAAAACCCACATAAAAACATTCAAAAATTACTCATTTAGAATATGAGATGTTATAGGGTTGTAATCTCATCATAGAAATAAAATTTATATTTGTTTTATGTTTATTTTAAACCCTATAATTTTTATATTTCTTTACTTAATCTATTTTAGTTTATTTGAGGTAATAATATTTTAAATTATAAATTTTAAAAATCAATACTTATATGTTGTCAATTTTCCATAATTTGATACTTTATAACCTTTTAGACCTTATAACTTTCAATTAGTAATTTTTGAATATTTTTTTTAATTTTTAAATAATTTATTAATATTTTTTTATAAAACACCAATAGTTTAAATTTTGACACTATTAAATTATATAAATTTAAATTAAATACACATAGAGAATTTATATTTGAACAAAAATATTTAATAGGTTTATAACGTTTCATATGAATCTATAAAATTCATGGAGTATATTAATTAGTTCATATAATTTTTATTTTAATCTTTTTAAAACCATATATTTTATATTTCTCATAATAAAATAATTAGAACAACATTTTTGTATAATTATTTAACTTACTTATTTGTTGAATAAAAATTAAAAATAAAATAATATGATAAATATAAATCTAATATATATCAAAAGAAAACATTTTGTCGAATTTAGCTTCTAAAAAGACCATCTTTAAAAATATTATGTTTATTAAATTATGAAGGTGAAAAAATTTAAAATAATATAATATAAGTGTCATAATAACTTTTATAAGTCTCCAAATGTTAAAAAAATTTAATTTTTGATGCTTATGGTTTATATGTACATGGAAAATAAGTTTTGGTCAAATTTTTGGGCCTTTTATGGGTATTATTAGATTAATAAAAACTATATTATTGATTTTTCAATAAATAAATAATATCTGCACCATTAATGTATATGTTATTAAGGTAATTATATATTTTTTAAAAATTACTAATAAATTAACATGTTATATAAAAAAACGTTATCTTTAAAATGATTTTTTATAACAGAATTTATATTCTGTATAACCTTATATTAAAAAAAATTCATTATTAAAGATTGAGTGAGGGATATTTCACATTAATTTAAATAAAATAAATTAAAGTTCTTAATCACATTGATGTGGTTTCTAATAGATTTAATTTCGACCCAAGTATATTTTAGGATGATATATAATCATCCAATTATATTAATACAACTGTTAGTGTAATTTTATATTATTATTTTTACCCTTAATTACCTAATTTACCTTTAACTATGGTAAATAAAATTTACCGTAGTTACTATTCATAATGCCCAAAAATAAAAAGTATCCTATTAACATAATTTAGAACTAATTATTCCAAATATGGATCCATTTTTCTAAATTCAAAACATATATGTTGTTGTAATTAATTTAATATTAATCCCGTTGTCGAAAAAATGGTTTTTTTTAAACATTGCAAAAGATTGAAATGTCTTTACCTATTAATTCAATGTAAATTTACCGATAATGACATAAATTATATTAAATGGTAAAAATTATTCTATTTATACTTTAAACGCACCGAATTTTATAATTTAACCATAAAAATTATCTTGATAAAAAAAAATTTAAATAAAATTTAGCGTATTTTTGCTATTCATCATAATATCAACGTTATCATAAAAATATGAAAACATTATCCAATGTATATTTTTATATCCCGATTCAAATGAAAAAGTTTGTTTTGGTAAAATTGAACTTAAAAACATGTTAAAAATTATATTTAAAATAGGAGCTCCATCAAAAGGCGGCAAAACTATAATTTTTGAAAAGTACTTATTTTACCCAAAAATTTTATTTTGTTCTCATACCATGATCTAGAAAATGTGTAAGATGGACGATAATGTTATAAAATTCCAAATGTGGTTAATACCATTCATAATGGCTAGTACATAATAAAATCATAACAATATATTGTTGTTTAGTGAAACTCGGTATTTCGTACAACAAACACTATTGAAGAAGGTCGCTCTTACATGCAACACAAGCCAAGAATAGTGTTTGTGTATAATACAAAATAATACGGTGTTGCTTATAGCGTTAGATAATATTGGTGAATCCTACAACAAAAGACATAAATGTAATTAAAAAGAATATTTCTCATAAAATCTAAGGGTGTTACATTCTACCCCCCTTAAAATGAATTTCACCCTTGAAATTTGTCGGGGGATATAAATTGTTTAATACTTGTATGTTTCCTTAAAATAATCCCACATTGTAAAAAGTAAAAGTAAATCTTAATTTTAAAAACTAAAGTATGAAACATAATGGTTACCCAAATTAACTCGTCACTGGGTTTCCACATAAGATAACATAAGTGAAAATATAGATGTGGAAGAGAAATATAACAATCAAGATCTGATGGAGAGTTTTAGAGATCATGGCTATGAGAAATCCAACAATCACAAAGACATAATTTTTTGATGATCTAAGGTAACATCCGATTCATTAGATATGAGGGTACTAAGAAAACTATTTTGATTTTCAAGATCATTTCTCTAATGATAAAAATTTTTAATTTGAAGAAATACTTACTTGATTTTGGTACAATCTCACCATTGGTCGTTAATTGAACAATTTCCACTACATATCGTAAAGAAATGAAGTTGAGTGTTTAATTTGTGATGTGTTTGCAGATCATGTGACATAATGATGGTTCATTGAATTTATCTCAACAAAAAGGGTTAGAAAAAGTTATTAAATATACATAAGTCCGCCTATGGTGATATTAACCGTCTATGATTTCAAAAATGGACTTAAATATCAACTATCATACATATTAATAAAAAAACTAATTTATACTAACTAGGGACTTACTATTGGCCATTGGTAATAGATAAAGACCTATTGCAATTCAGTTGTGGGTTCGATTCCCACCGCCTTGACTGACACGACGGGTTGTCGCCTGTCCTACGGGTTTCCCTTTTTCTAAAACTAAACTATCATAATAACAAAAGGTTCTAGAATTTGACAATAATATCTTATGTCCAACATAATACATTTCAATCTTTAGGAATATCTAAAATACTTCTGTCCAATCTCATTGTATAAAGAAAAATATTTCTAGAGATCTAATACACAAAGCATGTGATTACCATAATGTATCCCCCATATTTCATAAGATTTATCTTTTTCGTCATATTACAAACATTTGAATACCTTAATCATGTATTTTCATGACACATTAATTACTATAGAACCTTAGTGAAAACATGAATTCTGTCAAAAGTTAATTATTTCCACATACTAAAATCCTAAAATTTCACTATACTCAATCCATGATGTAACTTTTTCCTTATATTAGTCATGAGCTCATTAGAACTATGAAACATATTTTTTTCTCCATATATCTTCATTAGGATCATATCATCTTACTTCCAATAATATTTCAATCCCTTTTCATGTTTACTGGTAATATAAAATTGTTGAAAACCAACACATAGATATTCCAATATTCTATAATACTATAAATGAGATTCCAAAACACTATTTTGGAATCCCATTACATATACACTTAATCATTCCACCACTTTGTTGATATATTCAAAATCACCAATAGTGATCACATGTGACTTCCCTATTTTCCTTTTCTTTAATAGTTTGTTGATTTTGATCATCATTAACCCTTTTATTGGGGCATTTTATAGCATAATACCCCATTTCCTTTCACTTGTAGCATTAAATTGTTGGTGGTGCGTTATCTGTAGACTTTTCTCTATTCAAATCATTATCTAACTTTTTCCTATTAATTTGACACTTAGCTACTCGATGACCATCTTTTCCACACATAAAACATTTTCTAGACCCTTTAAGACAATGTCCACCATGATTATTTCCACACTTTGAGCATAAAAAAAACATTTTTCTTTTTTCACCATTGTTTTTAGATTTTTCCTTGAACTCCATCTTTAGTTTCTTATCAAAACCATGGGGTGGATATGTAACAGCAACTTCCAGTTCTACCATGATAGCACAGCACACAATTTTTTCATAGCTACTGAAGTCTCTTATAGATAATTCCAATCAAAGACTTGGTTTTAAGCCACTGAAGAATCAATCAACTTTACTTTCAGGTTTGATGATAAAGCTATATACATACCTTGCAAGCCTTGTAATATTTTCCTTGTATATACCAACAGATTCTTCATCATTTTTCATAAGCTTAGAGAACTAATTTTCTATAATTGTTCGAAGAATAAGAGGGAAGTACTTTTTGAAAAACAAGTTCTTGAACTTGTCCCATTCTATGGATTCTATTTCATATTGGGGCCTTGTAATCTTAATTAGAGTCTAACACTGGTCTGCATCAACTTCTAAATGATAAATAGCCAAAATTAATTTTTCATGTTATAAATAGTGAAGTATGGGAAATATCTTTTCAATGGTACTGATCCATTGTTCAGAAATAACTGGATCAGAAGACCCATTGAAAGAAGGTGGATGTTCCCCCATGAAGTAATCAATAGAATATTGATCCCTTCTCCGCTTATTTAGAAGTCCATAATGATTCATAGCATGTGTAAGTAATGAAATAAGATTTTTCACTCCATTTCCCATAAAATTTGGTTGTTCAAAAGGACAATAATTGAATTTCTCAGTGCATTGATCATTAAGATGGTTCCTTCAGGTTCCATCCATTATCTAAAACCCAAAAAATAGTGTGAGAGTGGAAAATCATATAAGGAAAAAAAACATAATGAAAGGGGTTACCTTCAATATCTAACATGTTAGGTTTAATTATAAGAATTTTACCATAATTATAGGACTATAACATATAATTATACTTAACCTTAAGGAATCCCTACACATACCTTAGAAATATCTCCTGGAATCTCACTAATGTTTTTTCATCCTAGTTTCTAAAAGTTACCAAAACCTTTCCTCTGATTCCAACTGTAGAGACCCAAGCTTGACGTACATGAACATTATATTACATTTACAGAATACATAGTATATAAAAAAAGTACACACCCATGTACGGTAATAGTTTAATGACTTTGGAAACTCAGAACATAATCTTATAATCATGGTGAATGATCTTAAACATCTCCCATAAAGATCATCCCCTTCTGTTTTATTACCTAAAACTGTTTCGTATATCATGTGGAAAAGAAAACATATAAAGCGTGGGCTCAAATTCTTAGTAAGGGTAAAAATGGAAATCATAAAACAATCCATAAATATTTGAACGTAAAAACATGAAAATAATATTTAAACATCAAAATCATGAGCAATGACATAAAACTTTGTAGTACATAAGGCATAGATCATAAAGAAACTTTAATCATGATAAAATAGAATTGGAATAAAATATGTAATTGTGGAATACCATTAAGAACATGATATAATTTCCATAGTATCCATGTCATGGCTTCCAAGACCATCATAGTGGACAAATCCATTACTGAACCGGGTTTACTTGTCGTTCCGGCCCTCTATTACTAAACTGAATTTACTTGTCATTACAACCTTTTCAATCTCATGAGATATAAATCATTACCGAATGCATTGTAGGGAGATATAGGTCTCACAAATCATATAATGTAATAATTCTTACGTGTTCCAAAAAATAAACATAGATCATTATGCTTGAATCCTAAATATACTAGATAATTTTATCTTAGATGGGAAATAGTTTTGATAAAACACTTGAAATGAATTCTTGGGGAAAAATTAATTTCTTCTTCAAAATAATTTTTTTCTTAAATGACATGAAATTTTAAAATAAAATAATTTTTTTGAAAATAATCATGAAATATTGTAAATGATGCTTCATGTAAATTAGGCGTTATGAAACTGTAAAAAAAATTCTTTCATGTTTTATAAGTTAAACAAAAACATTCTCCTCGTACATTTACTAAAAAATTCACTAAGTACCTCGTATGGTACACAAAAGAATGATTCCTTACATACCAAGTAGTAAAAGTCAAAAATGGGTAAAATTACATTAAACATACACGCAAATTTTTAGAAAACATGGACATGGATGATAAATATAACCCGAGTAATTACATTCGAATAAACAATCTCAGATAAAAACAAGATTGGAATAATTATCCCTTACCAATTATAATCGGTGGAATCATATAGGTCATAAAATAATGAACATGAAAAAAATATGTAAATATAATATTCATCATAAGAAAAATATTAAAACATTCATGGTAATCCTAAAAAACATACAAAATAAATAGTTTGTTATTAAGGCATGTGTCTCACAGAAATAAAAGTGAGAATAAATAATCCATTATCGTAGGTATGATATGCTTCGTTTGTATCCAATTTTTCCTGTACAGTTGGTTTAAACAAATTATTAACATTTAACAGAACCATAATAATATGTATGATATCATATATGAGTTGCTTAAAACATTATATTACCCATTCATTTGTCAATTCCATGTTAAATCATTATTTTGGGTAAAATCGTTTCATTTATCTCATGTGTTTTGACTTTTAATTAATCATTTGATTAAATAGATAATGATTACATACTTCCAGAATACAAAACGTGATTTATGAATAATATATTCAGAATATAATATATATATATATATATTTAATAGATCGATAAATGGAATGAAATACACTGTTCCTGTAGACTGTAGGCCATACGTACACATGAACGATATTTTTGTTCCCATATTAAATTGAATGGATGTAACTAAATAAACTATACATAAATCCATTTTCATTATTATGTTATATATTTCATGATAATTTTTTACATATAATTTATAATCATTCTTTAATGGTTAACTTGTAGATTGAATCCCATCACGTCATGGAGAAGGTAATCCGTACGTACGCACGAGGGATGATGTCATTCCCATAATTATTGAATAGAATTGGAGTGGATTATATAATATCTCATAATAATTATGATGTTTTAGTAATAAAATATAGTTATTATTCCCACCATTATACCCATCAACGTATTGTGGTGGTTGAAAAATAGAGTACACCATGGCGTGGATACAGTAAGTCGTACGTACTCACGTGCTGTGAAATCGTTTTTTTGTAAGATGGATATAAGGTGAAATAGGGGTGTTTCATATATATAATAACTTATCATTATATTATTTATACTGAGGTTAATACTATATATTGAAACAACTAATGAAGAGGAACTATAAGGAGAAATAAATTTGAATGAATCGGTAAAAGATATTACCTCTTCTTCGACACGCCTTTTCTAAACCTCCTCTTTGGTCACTAAAGATGGCCTTTGAGGAAAAAATTGACCTCTAGAATGTTTCTTTGGAAGTGAAGAAGATAAATGGACAGGGTTTTGTCGATATTGGAGGCTCAAAATGTTGTGAAGGGGAGTGGGAGGAGGTTTTATTTTATAAGGGAGGAGAGGGGAACCTTTGGAAACCTAAAAAATATTAATTTATGAAAAATTCAAACCCAACATGAAAACCTCCAAGAATTACTCAATACTAATATGGGATGAGATATGGTTTTAATACCCTCAACCAATAAAATTTAGACATGTTTTATGTTTATCTCAAACCTTATCATTTTTATTTATCTTTATTTAATGTATTTAATTTAATTTGTCGAAATAATATTCTAAATATTAATTTTAAAAAAATATGTACTTAAATATGGTAAATATCAAATAATATGATATTTTATAACAATTTCTACAATATAATTTTCAATTTATAAATTTTAAATATTTTTTTGATTTTTAAATAATTTAAAAATATGTTATTTTTATAAAATACCAATAGTGTGAATTTTGACAATATTAATTTATTTAAATTTAAATAAAATTCACACAGAGAATATATTTTGAACAAAATATTTAATAGTTTTCTATCAGGTCATATTTTTCTATTAAATTAGTGGAGCAAAATAATTAGATCATATAATATTTATTTTAATATTTTTAAAACCATTTATTTGATATATCCCTTAATACCATAATTACAAAAACATTTTTGAATAATTATTTAATATACATATTTTTTGCATAAAAATTGAAAATAAAATACTATAATGAATATAAATCAAATATATTTCATAATAAATCTTTTAGTCTAATTTATATTCTAAAACACCGAACGACAAAAATGTTATTTTTATTAAATTCTGAATGTGACAACTTTGACATCATTTAACATAAAATAATAGAAGTGTCATAATCACATTTATAAGGCTCTCAATTATCAAAAATTATAGATTTGGATGTTGATGGGTTATATTAACATGACCAATAAGTTTTGGTCAGGTTTTAGGGCTTTTTATGGGTATTATTAGTTTAATAAAAACTATATTATTGGGTTTTTACAAAATAAATAATTCATGCATCATTAATGTATAATCTATTAAGGTAATTATATATTTCATAAAAATTACAAATAAATTACCATGATAAATAAAATTATTAAAATTAAAATTATTATTTATAACCTAATTTATATTCTGCATAACCTTATATTAAAAATAATTTAATTATTATAGTTAGAGTGAGACATATTTTACATTCATTTAAACAAATTAAATTAAAGGTCTTAATCACATACAAGTGGGTTATAATTGATATAATTTCGACCCAAGTATATTTTAGGACAAACTATAATCATACAATTATATTACGTAATGTTTTATAGTAATTTTATAATATTAATTTTACCCTTAATTATTTAATTTACCTTTACTTGTGGTAAATATAATTTACGTAGTTACTATTCATAAGGCCCCAAAATAAAAAGTAGCTAGTTAAAGTAATTTGTATCTACTGATTCCAAATATTGAATCCATTTTTCCAAATTCAAAACACATAAGTTTCATTATTTAATTTAAAATTAATCCCATTGTTGGGAAAAACAAGTTTTTATTTAAAACATTGCAGAAGATTGAAATGTTTTTACATATGAAGTCGATGTAAAATTAATGAAAATGACATAAATTATATTAAATGGTAAAAATATATTTTATTTATATGTTAAAACCATTCAATATTAAAATTTATCAATACAAATTATCTTGATGAAGAAGTTTGATTTTAATTAATATTTAGCCTATTTTTAATATTCATCGAAATAAGAACATTATCAGAAAAATATCAAAACATTATCTAATTTAAACATTTATATCCAAATTCACAAGAAGAAGATTATTTTGTAATATTGAACTTATAAACTTGTTAAAAATTATATTTAAAATAGGTGTTCCATCAAAAGGTGGCAAAAATGCATTTTTTTAAAAATACATATTTTACCCGAAAATTTTATTTTTTTATCATACCATGATATAGAAAATGTGTAAGATGAATGATAATGTTATAAAACTCTAAAATAGGTTAATAATATTCATAACAGATAGTTCATAATAATATTATAACAATATATAATTTTTTAGTGAAACTCAGTATTTCATACAACACAAGCTATTGAGGAAGGTCGCTTTTGTGTGAAACACAAGCCAAAAATAGTGTTTGTATATAATACAAGCTAATATGGTGTTGCGTATAGAACAAGATAATCTTGGTGTAGAGTACAACACAAGAAATCAAATTAATTCAAAAGAATATTTCTCATTAAATCTCGAGGTGTTACAGATCCTACGGTTGACAATCTTTTTTATAAGACTTGACAGTTGAGATGATAGCTGAGAGGAAATTTTGGTAGAATCGGATCTTTTGAGGTTTTAAAGGAAAATATTTGGATTTAAGGAAAATAGAATCCAAAAAAAACAAAATTAAAAATACCATCAAGTAATATATGATTACGAAAACTCGAGAATGAATCATAGCATTCGTATTGCAAGGAAGATTATTCCAAGTAAGAAATAATTCTTCAAAAACATTAGAATCCAAAAATTAAATTATGAAATTTTTTAAAAAACTGACAATGAAACTTTTACAAAATATTCATTATGAAAAACATAGAAAAAGGTTATTACAAAAATTTATAAAAACATCGTTAGGAAAATTTAGAAAATCTTCATTACGAAAATTTAGAAAATCATCATTAAGAAAATTTTGAAAATTAACATTACAAAAATTTAGGAAATATTCAATTAGAAAATTAATAAAATCTTTATTATGAAAATTTAGAAAATCATCATTTTAATATTTTATGAAGAAAGAAAAGGAGAAAAAAGTTTAAAGATTTCTAGAGAACAAAAAAATTTAGAAATCTAACAAAAAATTGTACTCCCCCTATAAAAATGATTTTATTACTGAAAGGATATTGGTTTCAGAAAGAATTTAACAAAGAAGATTACCATATTATTATCATTCCTAAATTCTATTTATTATATTCAAAACTATCAGATGTCAAAGATTTGGTGAAAATATCAGCAATTTGATCTTGATTTCTGAAAAATTGAAAATGATATCTCTTTTTTTATGTGTGATCCCAAATAAAATGATGCCTAATATCTATGTGTTTTTCATGAGATTTATCTAGAGGGTTTTTACATAGGGAAATGGAACTGGTATTATCACAAAAAATTTATGTTTTCTTAAAATTCATACCATAGTCTGTGAGTTTGTGTTGCATTCAAAACACTTGAGAAGAACAACTTGAAACTCCTATATATTCAGCTTCAATAGTGGAAAGTTATACTGAGTATTTTTTTGGCATGACCAATAAACTAATGAATCTCCTAAGAAATAAAAAGTACCTGATGTACTTTTCATATCCATTCTACATCCACAAAAGTTAGCATCTGATAAAAAATTCATAACTAAATCATTTCCTTATGTATAAAAGAGTCCAAGATCCATGGTTCCCTTTAAGTAACAAAAAGTTATTTTCACTATTTTTAAATGAGATTCCTTATGATTGGATTGATATCCAATACATAAGCATAACAAAAACATTATGTCTAGAAAAATGTTAACTCACCAATCTTACTCATTTCAAACTCAGATTTCATTAGATCTGCATATGAATCAGTTAATGATTGCTGAGATGAGCCAAAAATAATTTCATCAACATAAATTTGGAAAATCAAAAAATATTTCTTATCTTTCATTATAAAAAGGATTGGATCAACATTTCCCTTAACACAGTTATTTTAGTAAAAAATTCTTGTAAGTCTATCATACCAAGATCGAGGGGGTAGCTTAAGTCCATACAAAGCTTTGATGAGTTGGAAAACATGATCAGGATTTTTTGTATCTTCAAAACCAAGAGTTTTTTCGACAAAAAAATCCTCTTGATCATAACCATTACGGAAGTCACATTTAACATCCATTTGAAAATTTTTTAAATTGAAGAATTCTGCAAAGGAATGTAAAATATGAAAAGATTCACGTCTATCTAATGGAGCATTAGTTTCTTCATAGTCTATTCTTTCTTGTTGATTATAGACTTTTACAACCAATCTAGATTTATTTCGTACTATGATTCCATTTTCATAACACATATTTCTAAAAACACATTTTACTCTGATGACAGATGTTTCCTTAGGTCATTCAACCAAGGTCCATACATTATTCCTTTTGAATTTAATTTTTTTTTCTTTCATATATTTTATCCAATCATCATCACCCAAAGAATCATCAGTGATTTTTGGTTCTAATAGGGAATGAAATGATAGATGTTCAACAACATTTCTTAAGGATCTTCTTCTCCTTACAAGTAGATTTACATCACCAATGATACTATCAGAGTAACGATTCGTATGAAACAACTGATTTGGGTTTTTTAAAACATGTTCATCAACATAGTGTAGGAATTATTCTTGGTTAAATGTTTCAAAATTATTTTCATGGACATTTTCTTGACCGGAAGGGTCTTCTAACAAAGTTCGATAACCAGTTTCTGAAAACTAATCTAAAGAAGTATGTTGATGTTGTTTAAAAACAAAAGGATCGGTTTCATCGAATTTTACATGTACTGTTTCTTCAACAGTACAAGTATTTTTATTGAAAGCTCTATAAGTCATACAAGATCTGGAGTTGCCTATGAAAATTACATCATCAGATTTTGGTGCAAATTTTTTTAGATTATCTTTAGTACTTAGAATGAATACCTTGAAACCAAAAACCATGATGTAGGAAAGTCAATGTTTTCAACCATTCCATAACACATAAGGGGTTTTATTTAGAAAATGTCTAATAAAAACTCGATTTAAATTATAACAAGCAGTACATATAGCTTCATCCCAAAATTGTTTGGATACGTAATACTAAGTCAACATGGTTCTTGTTATCTCTTGAATAATTATATTTTTTTTTCATCAACACCATTCTGTTGATGTGGTCTGTATAAAGACCAGTAAATTTGAAGGAAATTTTTTTCTGAATTTCTATGGGATTTTACGAGTACGTAGTTTTTGACGGCACCTAATTCCAAGGCCCGATGTTCCCGGAATCAATTTTCAAAGTATAGCATGGGTACGTTTATTGAACCAACGAGCGGGTTTTTCTATCTTTTGAACCGGTGCTCAGAATCAAAATTTGAGGGCACCGACGAAACCGCAATGCCGATATTTTCTTAAGATGACCTTTACAGGAGTTGGGTTTGCTTGGGAAGGAGTTGTTAAAATTTTTGGATTAATAATAAAGAGAAATAAAATTTTGTTACAAATTTTATTTCACATAAGTGGTTAAACCCATGTGTGGGAGTTGGGGTGGGACCCACTAAAAATTCTATTTCTTCTTTGTAGGATTTAGTGAGGTGGGGCTCACACGAGCCCCACCCCTTTAAATTCTCTAACCACCGCCACATGAGTTATAACTCTTCCACATTTATAGGGACAACTTAACACTCCTTTTAATTTTTGTCAACTCAATATTTATTTAATAAAATGAATGCCAACACAAATTTTATTCAATTAATTGAAACCCTTTAATTTATTGAGTTAGGTATTTTGAATTTTTGAAAATGTTTCCATAAGTAAATAAAATAAGAAAAAGCCTTATTTTATTTGAGTTGGTTTTTACTGTGGAGAATTGATAGGGGGAGAGTTCTATACTCTAAAGAACTTCTTATTCTTCGCGAAGAACGCCAAGACTTCGACGAAGAACACTGTCACTGCAAGGATAGATCGATGTTCCATCTCTTCTCCTCTCTTCAGCTGGTGTGTGACACCTTTCTTGAAGAATGACGATGTGCCTTACTTCGTTCTTCATCCCGCGTCAATGGAAGGGAGATGCCTCTCCTCTTCAGATGTTCTCTGTCAATATATACAGAGTTTCATCTCGCGACGTTGTTTTCCCACGATGACCATCATTCGAAAACTTCTTCATGGTAGGGGTTTGTTTTTATGTTCAGAATTAATTTGATGTTCATCGTTAATTTTGGCCTCCTGTTATCAATATAACGGGAGGAGGTTGGACCGCACAAACACTTCCGAACCTCTTCCCCTTTGATGTTGATTTTTCATCGTGGTTTGGAATAGAGGCCGCGTGGTGCAACGACACCATGAAGTAATGAGGGAACCGCGGCCGGTGCGGGCCGCCGCAGAGGAGTGCGGCGCCGTCACACCGCGCTGGTGCATCAAAGGGGCCGCAACCGGGGTGGGCCGCAGCGGAAGGGCACATCGTAGCCACACCCCACCGGGCGGGCATGAGCCGCGGAGGTTCTGCAGGGAGGCGGGATCGGATGGTGCCGCGACAACAACACTGGACGGCCTTAATGTCTGGCTATTACACGAAGAAGTCGGGGGTTTGAACCCCCGACCAGCACAGCAATGGAAGACCCCCATGGGTCTCCCGTTTCGTTAATCAAGGGGGGGGGGCAGCACCTCCCTCCGCACTCCGCTCGTCCTAGGGCCGAGCCGCTGGCCACGTGGGTCGAGCCAGCCGATTCAGCTCGGGCCAGCCATGCTAGGCCGGGCCGCGCCCAAGCGAGTCGAACTCATACCCGGGATGGGTCGACCCGGTTCGGGCCGACCCTGGGGGTATTGTGTGGGGTCGGACCGGGCCCAAACCCCCTGTTTTCGAAGAGATCCATTCAAATGCCCATAACATGGGCTACAGACCTCCGATCAATGCACCGTTAGTTGCGTAGAGATCCTTGGATTGAGACAGTTGTTTATATATATTACACTCAATGTTTCAGACAACATTGGGTATGGCCGAGTTGGTTCGAAAACGAAACCAATCAGGCCCTCGGAGCAGAAATGCTTATAACTTGAGATCTGGATATCCGATTGACGTGTCGTTGACTTTGTTGGATTCCTCCTGGTGAGACGGTTCGTTTTTCTTACTCCACTCGAGGTTTGGACACAGTTGGAGTATGGTCGGGTTGGTTTTGACTTAAAAACCAACTGGACGCCTGAGACGAAAAAGCCAATAACTCTCAGATTGGGCGTCCGATTGATGCGTTGTCTGTCGTGTTGAGTTCCAATTGACAAGACAGAACTTTTGGATACATAAACTCCAGACTTCATGTCAGATGATGTATCGACCCCCTTGGATCATGGAGCGGACCCTCTCGGAATCGAGAATGAAGTGTGCGGGAACCCTAGAGCTGGCTGCGACTACGATGATGATTACAACTGCACTGGGATCATCTGTGGGTTCGACATAGACAACTATTATATTGGAATCCTCCATGGATTCAAAGGCAATGACTATTGTTCTTGTATTCTATGTGGGTCCGACAGTACATGACTACTGTTTTTGTATCCTATGTGGGTCCGTAAGTATTTGACTATGTACTTGTATCCTCCGTGGGACTGGCAGAGTAGCTGGTCTTGTATCCTTTGTGTGTCTGACAGCTTAGATGGTCTTGTATCCTATGTGGGACCAATAGGTTAGATGAATTAGAGGCTACATCTGATCATCCCTATCATCTTACGAAGAAGTATACCTGTGTGAGCTGAGTCTTGACTTGCAATCACTATCTTCGATATTATTGTTTTTCAATCCTGTGTGGATTGGGTTGTGTTATCCTGAGTGGATTGGATTGCGCTTTCCTGTGTGGACTAGATCGAACTTGGGCTCAGATGTTGGAGCCGAACTAGAATTGATGACTTTGGTATATGTATGGGCAAATACCTAAGTAGAATTGGTTGTTACTTCGTGATTGTATATTTCAATTGTGGTTTATCCTTCTTGAATTCTGGGAGACCATCGGGGTATTGGGGTCCCTACTGAGTAGCGTATACTCACCCCTACACGAGCTATGCCCACACTACGGTGTGTTGGATGCAGACGAAAGACAACGCTGACCGAGGTAGGAGCTCGTGGAGCTGGACGGTACCTGGATGTGGATCACTGGATGAGACATACACAAAGCGGACGGCCGGAGCCGAGGAGCGGAGGAGACTATCTGTACCCACCCTTCAGGGGGGATTTCTAGAGGACGACAAGATGTTTCTGCTGTAATTTTTTGATATTGTACTCTCTTTTCAGTTGTACTTTACTTTTAGTTGGGTTTGTATACTGGCCCATTTACTTTTCTAGCACTTTCTTTTGTAGCTCAGTTTACTTTGTGTTTACTTCAATTTGGGTACTCTATGGTTATTGTTTACTTTTAAAAGGAAATTCATTCCCTTTTATCGGGAGTTACACCTTTTTTGCTAGTCGCCAACCCCTGGCCTATTGAAGGTGGGAATGGGGTAGTCACATCACGGGCCCAGAGGATGGGTCGTGTCAAATTGGTATCAGAGGAGTTCGGTTCTACCGCAGAACTCAGGACTCTGATATTCTTCTATGTGAAGCAATATTGTTAATAGTATTGAGTGTGGTTATCAGCCCAGGGAGTCCAGTGTTGGTGCGGTGGCCGACGTATCCATACACTAGGACCTTGACTTCTAATGTCTGACATAATTCACGAAAACATTGATTTCATGTGTCTTTCAATGTTTTCATTGTGATTACTTTTGTCATCTCACTAGGTATACTGTATTGACCGTGGCACACCTTTCCCTTTTTAGGATGGCCCCATGATAGTAGCCAGTAAGGGTTTCAAGGTTTGTGTGAGACGACAACCCACCGAGCGACGAGGCCTCGGTGCAGTGCCCTATTACAGTGGAGGCACAGACGATACTTCTACCCTCTGAGCCACTGATGCCACCAGCCCCAGCCGCTGAGAGTGCACGTCACCTTAGTGCATTGCACGAGTTTTAGCATTAGAGACCGCCCACGTTCCATGGGGAGATGGACCCTCAGGTAGCCGAGGATTGGATGGAGGCTATTGTATGAGTTTTCAGGTTAGTGGGGACACAATCTGTCCTCATGGTGATCCTTGCAGCGAGTCTCTTGCATGCGGAAACAGGTAGATGGTGGAGCCTGATGCTCCAGGTGCACGACGAGGCCTCTCTTCTTTGGTCGGACTTCGAGAGACTCTTCCGCTCAGAGTTCATACCAGCCACCCACTGTGAGGTACGCATTCACGAGCTACAATAGCTGTAATAGGGCAGCATGATGGTAGACTAGTACTCGGTGAGATTTACCAATCTCTCACGTTATTCCACGGACATGGTACGAGACCCATTCTTCTGGGCCCGGACCTTCGAGCTGGGACTGAGGCATGAGATCAGGGCTTTGATGATCTCCCTCAGTATTCTGACGCAGGCAGGAGTACTAGAGTGAGCCCTACTTGTGGAGAGATTCCTTGCTGAGTCTACACTAGAAGCGAGACCTACCGCAGGGCGGCATGAAGAGGAGTCTTCTATAGCTGGAAGTCGACGGATGTCACAGGGGTCCAAGAGGACCAGACCATCAGGCAGAAGACCTCAAGATACTAGCTCAAAGGTGTGGGGAACACGGCGCAGATCCATCCTTACGAGGAACAGACAGTGCTATGCCGGCGGCGGGCAGGCCCACATGGCACGTGACTGCCCGACCTGCCATTCAGAGGAGCAGCAGACGGTTGAGGGACCACCCAGGTAGAGGTAGAGGTTCGACCATGGTGGTCTGCAGGGAGTAGGAGGATGAGTCAGAGGAGCTGGCCAAATAGTAGGTGGTGGGTGACGCTTTGAGGCTCTATCACCACCACCACCAGGAGGTCCACCCCGACCAGAGGGAGCTGGCGGACAGAGGATGGTGCAGCTTCAGGCAGTGGAGTCCTACGACCACGGCGCACCATAGATTATTTGAGGTACTTTCATTGTCTACTCCACCCTTGTTGCAGTTCTTATAGACACAAGATCGAGTCATTCTTTCATTTCTACTGCTCATGTTCGGAGCTCAGAGATTCTGACAGAGTCTTTGGATCGATCCTTACGGCTAGAGACTCCCACGGGAGCATACTCGATGATTACGCACTAGTGTTGGAAGTTCCAGCTTACTCTTGGAGGCGAGAACATCAGTTGGGCTCTTCTTGTAGCAGCGTCGAGGCCTTATGACGTCATCTTGGGCGTGGATTGGTTCACTACAGTCCATGCTCAGATCGACTGTATTAGGCGCAAGGTGCGGTGTGCTCGCACCGATGGGAGCTGGTTTACCTTCACTGATGAGAAGGGATCCTTTGCAGCATAGGATGGACACTCATAGAGGAGATTACAGCCGATCACTCATCAGTTGGATAGCCTCATCCTAGTAGCAGTTGATGTGCGGAGTCTGAGTTTTCCTGTAGCGGTGGATCAGTATGCGGACGTTTTTTCCTGACGATGTTCCAGGACTACCTCTTCACCGAGAGGTAGGCTTATATATTGACATGTACCCCGTGACAACCTTGATATCTACTCCATCATATCGGATGGCTCCCGCAGAGCTTCAAGAGTTACGGGTACAGTTGTAGGACCTGCATGGGAAGAGATTCATTCGACGCAGTGATTCACCCTGGGCTTCCCCAATTTTGTTGGCCAAGAAGGTGGACGTGGCTTGTGACTATGTGTCGATTACCGTCGCCTAAACCAGGTGACTATGAAGAACAAGTATCCTCTTTCGAGGATTGAAGACCTCTTCGATCAGCTTAATGGAGCATGGTGGTTCTCGAAGATAGACCTCAGGTCAGGTTATCATCAGCTCCGAGTTCGAGATGAGGATGTGCAGAAGACGGATTTCAGGTGTCAGTATCGCCAACATGAGTTCTTGGTTATGCCTTTCGGCAAAACCAATGCACCAGTAGTGTTCATGAGTCTCGGGAACAGGATCTTCCAGCCTTACCTCGATCGATTTTTCATGGTATTCATTGATGAAACTTTGATACACTCAACCATTGGGGAGGGCCACCCCTAGCATTTGCGGGTTGTATTGGATACACACTGAGAGAACAAGCTTTATGGTAACCTCTCGAAGGGTCAGATCTGGATATGTGAGGTCCACTTCTTGGGGCATGTCATCTTTGAGGTGGGAGTTGTGGTGGATCCTAAGAAGATTGAGGCAGTTCTAGCTTGGGAGCCACCCAGAAGTGTGGTGGACGTGCGGAGTTTCTAAGGTCTGGCTGGGTACTACCGGAGATTTGTTCCAGATATCTCCAGAGTTGCGGCACCACTTTAAGCATTGAAGAATAAGGGGAAACTCTTCGTGTGGTCAGATAGATGTCATCAGACCTTCTAGGAGCTGAGACAGAGATTGACCAGTGCACCTATCTTGAGGATACTGGAGGATGTAGTAGGGTACGTAGTCTACTGCGATGCATCAGGGACTGGACTCGGGTGTGTCCTGATGCAGGAGAGAGAAGTGATCGCCTATGAATCACGACATTTGAAGTACCATTAGAATAAATACACTACCCATGACCTATAGTTAGCAGTAGTAGTCTTCTCCTTGAATATGTGGCGGCACTATCTGATGGGAGAGAGATTTACAGTCTATTCTGACAACCAGAGTCTCTGGTACATCTTCTCGCCGAAGGACCTATACTTGAGACAGTAGCGATGGATCGAGTTCCTCCAATACTATGAAATTGAGAAATTCAATACTCCAGGAATGGGGAATGTAGTAGCCGATGCTCTCAGCAGGAGGATGGGAATTCAGCTACTTGGAGAGGCGACGGAGCAGCTAGCCGCTTTGCAGATATCCTTCGTGGATAGAGATGGAGAAGCCTTTTTTCAGTCACTCACAGTCACTCCATCACTTCTGCAGCGGGTCAGAGAAGCACAATGGGGGGACGTTGACTATGAGACGCGGCATGCACATATTTCCTCAGGACAGGCACCTAATGGATTCTCTATAGGAGGAGATCACATCTTCCTTTTCAAAGGACGTACCCTGGTACTAGCTGCTCTACAGGAGGAGGTGATGATAGAGTTTCATACTTCCCCATTAGAAGTACATCCAGGAGTAGTGAAGATGTACCAGGATCTCAGACTACAACACTAGTGGCTAGAGATGAAGAAGGTTGTGGCAGAGTTCGTTTCACGATGCCTCACATGCCAGCAGGTGAAGGCAGAGCACCAGGTACCAGCAGGATTGGTACATCCCTTGGAGGTCCCAAAGGGGAATTGGGATGGGATATCTATTGATTTCATGACTGGACTTACACATACATCTAGAGGACACGACTCCATTAGGGTGATCGTCGACCGACTCACCATGTTGGCCCACTTGTTACCCATCAGAGAGCAGGGCTCAGTGGAGAGCTTGGGAAGCCTCTATGTTCAAGAGATTGTACGGCTTCATGGTGTGACATCATCTATCATCTTTGATCGAGATGATTGATTTAACTATAATCTTTGTAAGGGGTTTGCGGAGGAATTCGGGACGCAGCTACGCCTGAGAACCGCCTTTCACCCTCAGACAGATGGATAGATGGAGAGGACCATTCAGACTCTCGAGGACATGCTTCGTGCATGTGTCCTCGACATTGGTTGCAGCTGGGATGATCACCTACCCTTGGTGGAGTTTGTTTACAACAACATATACCACTCAACCATCGGGATGTCACCATACGAGGCATTGTACAGCCAACCATGCAGGTGACCTCTATGCTAGACAGAACCTGGGGTGTCAGCACTTGTGGGACCAGAGATGGTCTAGGCCACGATAGAGAAGGTCCTGGTCATCCAGGAGTGGATGAGGATAGATCAGACCTAACAGAAGACTTATGATGACAGAAGCCATAGACAACTAGATTTCGAAGATGGCGACAATGTTTTCTTGCGGGTCTCACCTCGACGTGGATTACAGATATTTGGCTGGGGCTGCAAGTTATCTCCCTGCTTCATCATACCATTCCAGGTTCTCAGCAGGATAGGAGAGTTGGCTTATCGCCTGGCTCTACCACCTCAGTTGTGCCGGTTGCACGATGCCTTCCAAGTATCTCAGCTGAGGAGATACGTGCACGACCCGACACATATAATCGACCATGGGGAGATGGAAATCGATGATGGGGAGACTTTTGCAGAGGTCCTGGTGGAGATCGAGGATCGACAGGAGAAGGTCCTACATGTGCGGTCGATACCTCTAATGCTTATCAGGTGGAAGCATGGGAACCTCCAGGAGAGCACTTGGGTACGTTCAGTGAACGATCGAGCGGTTTTTTTTCTAACTTTTGAACTGGTTCTTGAAATCTAAATTCAAGAGCACCGATGAAACCACAAAGCCAGTATTTTCATAATATGACCTTTAATAGAGTTTTGTTTTCTCAGGAAGGAGTTGTATAAATTTTTTGATTAAGAATAAAGAGAAATAAAATTGTGCTACAAATTTTATTTCACTTAAGTGGTTAATCCCATGTGTAGGAGTTGGGGTGGAACCCACAATAAATTCTATTTCCTCTTGGTAGGATTTAGTGAGGTGGTTTCCACACTAGCCCCACCCCTTTAATTTTTCTAACCCCCGCCACGTGAGTTATAACTCTTCCACATTTACTGTGACATCTTAACACTCCTTTAAATTTTTGTCAACTCATGTTTTATTTAATTAAATGAATTCCAACACACCTTTTATTCAATTAATTGAAACCCTTTAATTTATTGAAATAGGTGTTTTGAATTTTTGAAAATGTTGGAATAAGTAAATAAAATAATACAAAGCCTTATTTTATTGGAGTTGGTTTTTTCTGTGGAGAATTGAGAGAGGGAGTGTTCTATACTCTAAATAACTTCTTCTTCTTCACGAAGAACGCCAAGACTTCGACGAAGAACGTCGTCACCGCAAGGAGAGATTGACGTGCCCCCTCTTCTCCTATCTGCAGCCGGTGTGTGACACCTTTCCTGAAGAATGACGACATGCATTCCTTCATTATTCTTCCCACATCAAAGGAAGGGAGACTCTGATCCTCCTCAGACGTTCTCCATCAACTTATATAGAGCTTCATCTCGCGATGCCGTTTTCCCACGACGACCATCGTTCAACAACTTCTTCGAGGTAGGGGTTTGTTTTTACATTCAGAATTAATTTTACGGTCATTGTTAATTTTGGCCTCCTGTTATCAATATAATGGGAGGAGGTCGGACATCACAAACACAGTCGAACCTCCTACCCTTTTTGTTGATTTTTCTTCGTGGTTTGGAATGGAGGTGGCGCGGTGCAACGACACCACGCGGGAACGAGGGAGCCGCCGCTGGTGCGGGCCAAGGTGGTGGAGGGCGCCGTTGTCACGCCGTGCTGGTTCATCAAAGGGGCCGCTTCCAGGGCGGGCTGCGGCGGAGGGCTGCGGCGCCGTCGCGCCGTGCGATATAGGAAATAGCTGTGGCCCTTGGCCGCGGTGGTTCTGCAGGGAGGCGGCCTGACTCAGCCGACCGACGGAGGACAGGGAGGCGGGACCATCTGGTCCCGCAGCAGCAACACCTGCCGGCCTTAATGTCCGGTCGTTACCCGATGAAACCAGGGGTTTGAACCCCCGGCTAGCGCAGTAAGGACGGACACCCACAGGTCGGCCGTTTCATCAATCAAGGGGGTAGCACCCACCTCCGCACTCCGCTCGGCCTAAGGCTGAGCCACTGGCCATGCGGGTCGGGCCGCCGACGTCGGGCCCGGCCAGCCGCGCCGGGCCGGCCTGCCAGCACCGGGTCGGGCTGCCAGCGCAGGGTAGGATCAGCTGCGCCTGGCCGGGCCAGACGTGCTGGGCAGGGCCGACCGCGATGGGTTGGACCAGCAACGCGGGGCCGGGACAACCACGGTGGGCCGGGCCGAGCCAGCCAGGGTGGGCCGCTCCCAAGAGGGTCAGACCCAAATCCGGGCCGCGTCGACCCGGTTCGGGCCGCCACTGGGGGTATTGGGCCGGGTCGGTCCGGACCCAAACCCCATGTTTTCAAAATGATCCGTTAAAATGCCAATAATGTGGGCTACTGAGCTCCGATCGACGCACCATCAATTGCATAGAGATCCTTGGATCAAGACGATCGTTTTGTTATTTTACAATCATGGTTTCAGAGAACTTTGGGTATGGCCGGATTGGTTCGAACACGAAACCAACCGGGCCCTCGAAGCGAAAACACTTACAACTTGAGCTTCGAACGTCCGATTGATGTGTCATCGACTTTGTTGGATTCCTCTTAGTGAGATGGTTCTTTTGACTTACTCCTCTCATGGATTGGACACAGTTGGAGTATGGTCGGGTTGATATTGACTTAGAAACCAACCGGACCCCTGAGAAGAAAAAGACAATAACTCTCAGACCGGGCATCTAATTGAAGCGTCGTCTGTCGCGTTGAGTTCCTATTGACGAGACAAAACATTGGGTTACATCAACTCTTGACTTTGTGTCAGTTGATGTATCAACCCCCTTGGCTCGTGGAGAGGACCCTCCCGGAGTCGAGAATACTATGTGTGGGAACCCTAGAGCTGGCAATGACTGCAATGACGATGACAGCTGCACTAGGATCTTCCGTGGGTTAGGCAGTGATGATGACCGTACTGGAATCCTCCATGGGTTCGACAGCGATGACTACTGTTCTTGTATCCTATGTGGGTCTGGCAGTACTTCACTACTGTTCTTGTATCCAATGTGGGACCCGCATTAATTGAATCTGTACTTGTATCCTACGTGGGTCCGGCAGAATAGCTGGTCTTGTATCCTTTGTGGGTCTGACAGCTTAGCTGGTCTTGTATCCTATGTGGATCTGATAGCTTAGATGAATCAGTGGCTACATCTGACCGTCTCTATCATCTTCTGAAGAAGTATACCTGTGTGAGTTGAGTCTTTACTTTCCATCACTATCATCGATATGATTGTTTTGATATCCTGTGTGGATTTGGTTTTGTTATCCTGAGTGTATTGTATTGTGCTTTCTTATGTGGACTAGATCAAACATGGGCTTGGATGTTGGATCCGAACTAGAATTGATGACTTAGGTATATGTATGGGCATATACCTAAGTACATCTGTTTGTTACTTAGTGATTGTATCATTCCTTTGTGGTTTATCCTTCATGGATTCTGGGAGACCTTCGGGGTCTCAGGGTCCCTACTGAGTAGTGTATACTCACCCCTACACGGGATATGCCCGCACTATGTTATGTTGGATGCAGACGACGGACAACGCTGACCAATGTAGGAGCTCGTGGAGATGGACGGTACCTAGAGGTGGATCACCATATGAGACGTACACGAAGCGGACGGCTGGAGCCAAGGAGTGGAGGAGACTATCTGTACCCACCCTTTAGGTGGGATTTCTAGAGGACGACTTGATGTTTCTTCTTTACTTTTCTGCTGATGTACTCTAATTTCAGTTGTACTTTACTTTCAGTTGGTTTTGTATACTATCCAATTTACTTTTCCAGCACTTACTTTTGTAGCTCAGTTTACATTGTGTTTACTTCAGTTTGCCTACTATGTGGTGATTTTTTACTTTTTAAAGGCAATTCCTTCCCTTTTATCAGGATTTAGGCCTTTGCTTCTTGTCACCAGCCCCTGGCCTATGGAAGGCGGGCATGGGGTAGTCACGGCACGGGCCCCGAGGATAGGTCGTGACATTCTAGGTGCCAAAAAGTTATGAGTAATGTCATTTCTACTACAAAATATTTCAATATCTGAATTTTTAAATTATCCTCAATGATAACTATTCATAGTTATCAAAGGATGGTGTTCCTCATTTTTAACATGGGCTTTAAAACATGTTTCTTAAAAATTACAATTTCTAGATTCTTAGGATGTTTATCCTTCTGAAAATTTACTTCTTTATGATTTTTTGAAATAATTTCAAAATCAAGGGTTTTCATATCACGATCTTTAGAAAGATGTGATATTTCCTTAGTAATAATAATATTCCTAGAATTTGTCTTATCACACTTTTTATTGAGTTATTAATTCTCATTCTCTAGAAACATAGAAAACCTAGAAAATTTTTTATATGTAGGTAAATTATTATCTTCATCAAAAGAATATTCTTCTTCTAAGAGTAATAATATTTATCATTTCTATAATTAGAATTCAAAGATACATTTTTCGTGGATTCATCATTCTATACCTTATCCATTAGATAATGATTTTCAATAGTTATTTTGACTATTAAACCAAGATTTTTCTATCTAGAATATTCGTAATATGATGATTAATTTGAAGAGTCTCCATCACTAAAACTCCAGGTGTCATTGGCTTTCAAGACTGTCTTATCTTTAGATTTATTGTAATTATTTCTCTTCCACTCAGAATGCTTTTCTGTTCTTTCTTTTCTTATAAGCATATGACAATCTGGTCTTATATGTCCAGCTCTTTTGCATTCAGAACATGTGACTTATAAATCATTCATATCATTCAATTCTTTCTTCATGTATTTTGATTGAATGTTCTTCTGTCCATAAATCTTGTTCATCCTTCGAGAAATATTGGTTAACTCATTTTCTAAAGATTCACTTCCACTAGATTCAGATTTAATGACATCCTTCTTAGATGTAGATCCTATAACTCTCTCAGAAGACTTAGATTTCATATTATTTTATGTTTTTTTAAAATCAATAATTCCATTCCCATTATTTTTCATAATATTATCAGCATCTCTCTTCATTCTATGATTATATTGAACGGGAGTTCCAAAATGTTCATCAAGTGAAATACGAGTAACCTTTATATTTTTATCTATAACAGTTCACTTGGATTCCCACTCATTGAGAGTGATGTCTATGATTTTGTCCATAATGTATTCATCATCTAATACTTTCTTACCCATAGATTTTAAATTATTAACAATATTCATGAATCTATATTGCATCGTACATATGGGTTCACCATATGTATAGAAGAAACCATCATATTCAGTTTTGAGTATGGATCTTCGTGTTTCAATAAATTTTGAAGTTCCAAGGTCTCTAACTTCAAGCTTCTTCCATATACAATTTGCTTCTTCACAAGATGCAAATTTTCTATATATATTTCGACTCATAGAACAATTCAATGCATTGTGTACCTTATAATTCCATTTATATTCATTCTTTTCTTGGTTGGTGAAAGTAATAACTTCCTTTTCAGGGATTTATATCCTCCAGTAAGCATAACAAAATTATCTACTCCAGTATTGATAATGAATGTCTTCATATGATCTCTCCAGTATTATTAATCATTTCCATCATAAATAGGCCATCTAGTAGGATTTAGGTTATTTATTAAACACACAATAATTCTTGTCATCTTAAGAGAAAAAATATCGACAAAAACTTGTTAGTAATAAGGTTTGTAAACAAAAATATGAATATCCTAAGAAAGGAAAATATAGAACAATGAAAACTGGAGCACGAAAACTTATATGAGAATATATGTTTTTCATAGACCTCCTCTGATACCAATTGTATAATCAAAATGATACTAATTGTAGTATCGTAATAATGATGTAGAATCTCAAAATAAAAGTGTGGTGGAATTGTATTCTTTAAAATTTTATTTTCGAAATTTTAATGATTGTAATGTTTAACAATTTTAAAGATGGAAAATTCACAAGGACTCTTAGTTCTATGAAATTGATTGATATCGGAAATGTGATTCTAAAAATGAAACATAACAAAAGATTACAAAGTTAATGATTCTACCTTAAAATTTATAGAATATTACTAATTAGAGTACAAGTATATGAAATTATAAGATAGTTATACTTTCCTCAACAATCAAAATGCAGTGGAAAGCATGAAACAATACAACTAACAAGTCATAATCATTATAACCCAAAAAATGTTATCCAACAACATTGGATAAAGGTCCCGAGATTTATACTTTCAAGAAAGTCATTCTTACCCACACTAGGGTAAGCCCTCGATATGAAGATCAGAGTCTGTCCTGCTATCTCCACAAGCCCTCAACATCAAGGTAGTCGTCACCTCTGTCTTTCTATCCTCGGAAGCCCTTGAATGTACTCTGCAACATTCGGAGTTGCATGAAGCAATTATAAAAAAGATGTTCAGTGCACAACATGCATGAAATTCTCTCTATAGAAATCACTTCAGCAGCATGTTATATCTAGAGTCATAGAATAGTGTTGAGCTCGTTCATATGAGCTCTTATTTATAGGCAAATCTTCAACGGTGGCTCCCTCATCCAACGGTCATATTTTACATTGAATTTTAGAAGGTCCTATATACGTGCCACTCAAAAAATAGTTTTAAGAAAATGAACGCATGACATCTCTTTATAACCATAATAAGAGTAAGAAAAAATATGATGATTAACCAAATTCATTTTTCGAAGTCTAAGGAAAAATGAATGTTCAACATCTAACCAAAAACCATTTGTTGTTTATAATATATGAATATTTTGATAATGACTTCAAAGGAATTCATAACTTAAATTCTATAGAATTCGGAGTCTGAATTTCAACAAAATTCAGAGTCTCAATTCAGAATAATTCAGATTCTGAATTCATAAGTGTTCAGAGTCTAAATTCAGGGAACTCAGAGTCTGAAATCATAAGTGTACAGAGTCTGAATTTAGGGAACATGGAATCTGAACTCATAATGTTAAGAGTCGGAATTCAGAGATCTCGGATTCAGAACACATAAGTGATCGGAGTCTGAATTTAGAAAACTCGGAACCTGAATTTGGATCCGGAAAATGGAATAAGTTATATCTAATTATATATATGATTCCATGGTTTTGGATATTAAATAGAGTTTTATTCTTATAATATTAATAATGAAAACATGGTAATGATAAATTTCCTTCGGGAATGAAAATTTTCCTTATGAAGATAAAAAAATAGTAATTGAAATTTTCTTTAAGAAAGAGTGTTTGTGATTTTCAAAACATGACGGAATTGAAAAGTCATAAGGAACCCTTATTTACTCAACAAAAATATTTTTTGAGTTATAGATTACTAAATTTTTCACATTCCATTGAATCAATCTCCCCATTATTTCTAATATTCAATATAGTGTACAACCACTGGCTATCTTTACCATCAATTTTTAAAATATAAAGACTAACCTTTTTGATTTCTTGAACACCCCATGGCATCAAATTTCTATTAAAGGTATTTATTCAATCATTCTCCCACCTATAGGTCTAAAGATCCACTTAAATTAGGATGTTGTTGCCTTCTAAAATGTTACACAATCATCATGTTCCTTTGTGGTACCTCTGGTTTTTATCATGCATGGATTCCACCACTATTTATAGACTGTATCAGCTAATCCGTTAATATTACAAACTATTTTTTTCTAATTCCCACCATTCTAAAATGTGGATTCAAAATGATATCATCCACTTCGTCCCTTCCAACTACATATTCCCTATTTCTTCTAATTAAACAATTCTAAACATACATATCTTATATGAAGAAAAATGGTAATCATAAAATTCAATGTAATTTCAACATAATGTAAAATTAGTTAATGGTATTCTATTAACACTATTCTTATCCATAAATTATGATAAACCATGATCTGATCCCAACTATAATGTTTTAGCATTAAACATTATATCATCTAGTAATTTATTTTAGAATTAAATTCTTTATATTGCCAAATATAATTTCTATTCATATTTTTATAATGTAAGGAAATAATTCATTCATATAAACCCACAATTATAAAAAGTGAGTATTACCAGATTTTTATCCATTTTTTCATTAATAAAAAGTTTTTATTAAGAATAAAAAATCTTATAATGATAAGTTCTTGGAAAATTAAACCTCCCTTCTCCATTTCTATTACCCATCCATAAAACCTATGAATAAACTTTTTAAAACATGGGATGAACATGAAAATAATTTTAAGGGTCATAAAAATATAAGGTAAACCCTTAAAACATGCATAATTATAATCTTATTAAATTATTTTCACAATGACATATTTCTCGCCACTATAGTATCATTGACTTACATAACAAAAACATGATATTTTCACAAAACATTTAATAACATAAATAAATCATATATGTAATATGGTATGTTAATTACCTAATATTGGATCCGTCACGGCTACCTTATCAGTTGCAAGCCTCTTGACTACCTTATAATGTAACCCTCACAACTAATATATGGCTTAACCATTGGATTTACACTTGTAGTACGATAATACTAACCTCCAAAATTAACATAACCATTGAATGGGAAGTATTTATTAGTCCCAAAATTTATAATAGTAAATTCCCATGGAATATGAAATAATTATAATAGAATAACACATGCATAAAACATCTCAATTTAATTTTTTAAAAATAGAAAATTAAAAAAATTTATTAAAAAAATCCACCTAAAAACCATAGAATATAAGTGAGAATTAATAGAATAAAGTGAATATGTCTATAAAATACAAATCCACATAATGAAAATTAGTATAATCAAAATTATCTAAATAAACAATAATAGTCCTAGAAAATTAATGAAGTTTATGGTTACCCTAAAGAATGGAAATTGGGTTATAAATTACATTAAGTCAGTTTCTTCTAAATTAAATGAGTTTAAAACTGTTGTTTAATGGTTAAAAGAAAGATATTAATATTTTCAATAATTATATATATATATTTTTACACATTACATGATCATTTAATAATGTTATTCCACGAATTTAATAATAATATTTTTTTATTACCATTTTTTTAGGTGTGTTATTTACATGCTTTCGATGGTTAGTTTGTTATGGTGATTCTGGTATAATGGCTGAAAAACTCATGTTGATGAATAAAATGGTATAAATATGTTCCCATAATATTAAATGACACATTAAATAATCTTTTTATATATGATGATTATGAATTACAAAAAACATTAATGATATTCATTTAAATAGTTTTGGTGGGTTTTCGATAATCACTAACTAGTTTCATTATAGAATTTAATTCTATTTATATATTTTAATTCTAGAACATGAAATATGATATATAATATAATTTAAAATATATTTCAACCATTTATTTATTTAAATTACCATCAATGAAGGTGGTAATAGAAATTGAAAACACATCATCCACAATGTTAGTAAATCGACATATCAAATACAATGTTATTATTTGTATAAAAAATAGATAGGATAAGTATTATGATGAAGAATTTTTCCACAAAAATAATAAAATTTCATTATATATAATATGTTTTAATTTTCATTCCATTTTTATAAGTTTATGTGATGATATTATTGGAATATAAAAATAGTTGAAATGAAAATATAAGAAAATGATAGGGGAATTTACCTGTTGAAGTATCCTACTTCAGAACCTTCTTAAGGCCATTAGTATTGTCATTTTGGTGATATAAGAAGGTATTGGACATGGGTAAGAGGATTGGGAAGAGTATTTATCCTCATTTAGTCAATTCTGAAATCATTAGATGTGTGAGGAGTAGAGGGGTGAGGGGTGGTATTTGTAGGGTAAGAAAGGGGTGTTTTCCCATTAAATTATGCACTAATTAATAATATTTATCAAGACAAGAAATAGTGTTGTTTCATGTAACTATATATATTAATTTATTTATCTTAGTTCTATATATGGGTTCTTACATTTGTATAATATCATCCATGACTCAATAATTCATTTTTAGATTATTTCACAAATTATCGTATTTCACTTTTCAAAAAATACAAGTATTTCTAAAAATTTAAAAAAAATCACCATAACCAATTTATAATGTTTATAATTACAAAGTAAAATACATTTTTTGAAAATAAATTTATTAATAAGGAAAATTTACTTTATGATTAAAATCATAATTTATTCAAAAATAGTTTTTTTAAATGTATTAATGATTATATAACACTAAAAAATTAATTAAAGTCCCATAAAATTATATTATAATAATAGAAAAAAATAATTTATGAATATATATTTTGAAAATATATTTTATTTTAATTCATTATATTAATAATAAAATTTAAAATATATATTTATTAATCGAAATTTCGAACAAATATTATATAAATTTTTAAAAAATTAATTGTTAAGTGATATAAATATATAATATTTTCACATATAGGATAGATATAATTTATTCATAATTTATTAGATGATGATACTATTATATTGTCAAAATTAATATTCCTAATGGTCATGTCACTATTCTTAAGGACATGTTACTATTCCCTTGGTATGAATTCTTCGATTCATATAAACACAACTTATATCATTACAAATTCATAATGATTTTGACTAATAAATTATAGATTAAAAAATTATTTTATATGTGCCTCAAGTGTTATATCTTGAAACTATTTTTGTGAAAAAAGTTATATATTACAACTACACATAGGTATAGCTCTGATTTAGAATTGTGAAATGGTATACATATGTTCATACTATGAATTTTTTGGGTTCATGAGGATCAACAGAGGTTTGTTGGTCATTCCACCTTGAGGAGTATTAATTAACGACTATGTGATGAATAGTTATGGGATATTATTGGTTTTAGTTTAATAGGCTATATTGATGTTAGATTATGGGATTTGATGATATGTTTGTGGGATGGGAGGTTGTAGTCCCTATAACGGGTTTCTATAGGTCTCTATAGTGATAGGTGACTTTATGGAGTGTTCAGGTGTAATGACATAGATTCTCATGTTTTACCCAGACAGAGGCATCAATGGTTATGAATGTTTTTGGAACGTCTCAATGGTGAGGTATACATTTTTTTAACAAGATTTAAGGAATTTATTCTCATAGAGTGATATTTGTGGACATTTCATGGATATGAGTGCACAATCGAGCATTAGACAGTGAATTCCTCATTATGGATCAAGATTTTTTTAAATTCCTTGTGTTTCATTCCTCGAAGGTATGAAGGACCATAAGTAGGTGAGCTTTATTTCTCACATGTAAGAGTGGGACAGGTACATATCATTTTTTTATCTAAAAAATTAATTATTCATGGGTCATAGTGTTTATCAGTTTCCCATGGAAAATAAACATAATATCAATATTATTGTTGGGAGTGATATGTTTTTTGTGCACAGGTGACCCAAATTTAGTAAGGTTAAAGGGAATCTAGAGTTTAATGTGGAATATCTATGATGGGCTTGTATGTCTAGTGAAAACAAAATTATATACATACTTGTATTTCTTATAGAATTCCAACTTAGAAGGCTAGTGTTCTGGAGGACCAATAGTGAGCATTGGCATCACAACAAAGGTGTTTTTAAGGTTTTTATCATTGAAAAAACATCCATGTATATAATGATTACATTTATTCATTTTCATTCATATTAATGATCTTTCTTTACATATCATTTTAATTCATCTATAATACATAGTGTCTTATAATTTTCTAAGAATATATGTCTCCCTGAATAGTTAAAATAGTTCTCGTATATAATGCGAACATTGAGGGATATGATAGTATTCTTGATTAAATGTTATATAATTGAATTCTATAATTTTAAAGTATAGATTTGATATAGGAAAGTAGGAATGGAGATACATAATACTTTAAATAACCATATTATGGTGTTTTCCTGGGAAATTTCTAGAGTAGGGAGATATGAGAATAATAATCGTCAGTAGTAAATCTGAATTTGTATATATATTTTCATGTTTCAATATTCGTACCTGTATATTGATTATTTTACTTTAAGATAGAATTTAATTAATTCCATAAAACACATACATATATGTAATGATTAATGCCACTTTAACATGTTCTTTTGGTGAAGTAGGATATGTAGGTTGCATCATGAATGATATTGCATTAATGGATAATGAAAGAAAAAATTTATCACTTCTGTCTATTGAAATTTTTTTATATCTTAGGTCCAATGATGGGGAAATAATTTTTTCAAGAAATACATTTTCATGGGGTTCTATCGGAATGTTAATTTAATGAAATTTAATGAATGGGACATCAAACACACTAGTCGATGACATAATTATGAAAACATATTTATTATAGATATCATGACAGAGATATTATACTACACATCAAATTTTTATAGGAGGTTTATAGACATTTTGAAATTTAACTCCTTCTTTAAGGGCTCTGTGGTGTGTTTCATGAAACCAGAAATGAAATTTAGGCATATTCACCTATTTATATTGAGAAAAAAACCTAGATGATGATATACTATATGTATCTAGAATCATTGTGAAATTTAATATTTAACATAAAAAGTAATTCTATATATTATTCCTAAATCATGGCTTATTAATTATTCATTTTTTGTTAAGTGGTATGGTATATTCATAAGTTATTTGAAATAATATGTGTGTTTAATAATAAATATTTATTTTTCTGAGATTTTAATATAATATTTATTATATTTATTATGAGATAGGGTATGATATTTTTCTTTTTAAATAGATAGTAATTATTAATTGTTTGGTAAATTTAGATGATGTTTAGAGGACCACGTTTAATGGTCTTATTAGAAATGATATTAATGATATTATTATTTTTGTAGGTGATTTATATGCCAAGTGAATAATAATTTTTGTGTTATTATTATATATGATTTATACAAAGAATTATGTGAATGGTTATGGATCTATGTGAAAAGAGTTAACCATAAACCTATTTTAATAAATATCTGACATAACTAATTTTCTAATAGTAATTCTTTTTGAAAAAGTATGGGGGTCTCTCTCTTTCATTGGATATAGATTTAGATATCATGAATTTTCTCTCTCCTCCTCTTCTCTCAAGGTATCATGAGATCCCCATGAATTCAAAATCCTCAATGAAAATTCTACTGCAATTTGAGATTGATGATTCATGCGATATGGATATACTTTTCTAGAATCATATGATAATATGGTGTATTTTAAGTAATTTAGTTTATTTATAGATCACCAATATATTGATTATGCACATGGATCTTATAGTGTGACAATGATATATTATGATCGAGTATACAGGTTCATCAATGTAGAATTACTAACAATATTATGTCATTATATATGTGATTAAAAATAAATTATAAATCACAGGTGATGATCCTCATATTTTGGTTCCATAATTTAAAATATTGAATCAAGTAATATAGGATTTAAATCCATTGGTTTTGATGTAATTTATTATGTCTAGCTTAGATAAATCATAAATTAAGAGTAAATTCTATATTGGCCATCCCATATAGGGTCTTCTACTGCCAAGAACCAATACGTTATATCATGGGGATCATATGGTTAGATTAGATATTTTTTAATTATCGATCATTATAATGAATTTTTTATTTATATTACTTAATATATATTCGTTATTGAAATTCCTATATCATCATCTCATACCTTTCTTTTCCCTCACTATCATAACCATTACGATGATATAATTAAGTTATGAAATATATGAAAACAGCATATGGATATTCCAATCACTCTAAATTGATAAAACATTATTACTAAACAAGTACCACAAAACAACGTTCCATGTACCCATGTTTATTTCCTATACCCCACATCAACGTTGGATAATTGCTATATAATCACGCTAGTGATTCAATATAACTATATCAATGTATAGATCTAGATAAGATAGCATATGGTTTAAAGAACCATATACCATGTAGCATGGGTACCTGGTGTGTTCTCCTTGTGTCTTTATAACGGAGAACGAGGGGGTAAAAGTGTATCATGTATATGATATAAGACAAGGGTACTACAAAACTACATAAATTTGAGGTCTAATGTCAACTAGGAATATTACATGCCATTATAATTTAACATTTCCATTATAAAAAAACATTCAAAGTCCTTAGGAATTTGTTCTAAACATGGGAAGAATAGATCACATGTCATGTAACCTGTTATGCACTATATAGTCTATTGCAATTGGTGGGATATATTTTCCCTATAGAGAATAATTAATTCTCTAATTAATCCTATACACATATTTATAATGTGTAAATTTTTTGATAGTACATTACCTATCATTGGTTTATTTATTCTATACTGAATTATTTTCCATGATAAATTTTAAAACATTAAGATGTATATGGTCATTTCATATAGTGAACCCCATGAATATATATATGGAATCACCTGAATTATAATCCACTTGTGTTTCATGTGTCATTTAATTTATTGTACACACTAATTAGTTACCTATGAAAGAATATGCATATGTTGATAAGTATATCAAGAAGCACAACGATCATAATGAGTAGTTTGGATGAGTTCATGTAACTTCATCCAAGTACACATATAAACTTTATTAAACATAAAAAATATTTAATTTTTATATTTTTTAAAATGATGAGTGATTTTAATTAAAATATGAATAGATGTAATTCATAAATGTTGAATTAATTTAATTAATTCATATATTTATATCATAATTAAATAATTAATATAATTAATTGATAACTACATTGAAAATATGTTTTTACTGCATGTTTTGGGAATTATTATTACATTATACCTATCCTATATATGTTTTAGGTTTTTTATTTTATTTATTAGTTCAAAATTAAAATAATTTCATGGGATTAAAAACCTATTATTTATTATATAAGGGATTGAAAATGCAAGGTTGATTTTATTTAAACCCCAATATAATGTATTATATCACCTAAAATGTGTGTGAGTAATCTTTTTTTAACAAAAGAGCTCCCATATAAGAAGATACACCACATGTCATATATCTAGGTAAATACCAATAGGGGTGATACGTAATCGATGTGGTGTAAGACTAAAATATGAATCATTTTTTTGCCATAGGTTTTTTCTCCGAGGGAAGATGATAACTTATAATCTGCATTATAAACTGACCATTTGATAATATCATGATCATACTTTTTTTACCTCTTTCATTTTATGGTTTCTTTTTTATGTTTTTGGATGCTACATGATCAACTAACGAATTAATTAACATGAATGCAAGATAGAATAAAAATAAATTACATTATAACTAAAACTTATTAGACATGGTTAGTTATTTAAGTAAAACAAACTTTATATTATGAAATGGTCCTATGGTAGATTTATGTATAATTATTACAATTCATGAACTAAAATAATAAGTCAGTATAGACTTTAAGTACATATGTTTAAGGTGACCCCATAGTTAAAAATGATTAACATGACCATGTTGGGGTGAATTTAATTATTGGGTAATTTTTTACATAACATTTTGGGTTGACGTAGCATTGTAAACAATAAGGGTCGATAACCCAAGAAGGAATTCATTATCTAAAATGAAATGGTTTAAAAAATATTTATCTACGATCCTAGGATTGGCGAGTCCAATTATAAAATAATGTAACTACATGTTAATATAGTTTGAAAGATACTCCTACCTAAAACCATTAAAAATCATGTCATAGCATGTTTGGGATATGCGTAGGGAAATTTGGATAATTTCTCCTATAGTATCCATGAAAAATGATGTTCAAAAATAATGGCGAGAGATATTGTGTTTCAAAAAAATAGCTGGATATTAATAAAATTAAATGACATTTATATCTGTTAATATATTTTTGTACTCTAGGAAGTAATATTAATCAACTATTATTTTTTGTTTAAATTAACAACCACATTCCTTCAATAACATCCCTAAGTTATATACTAAAGAGGAAAAAATTCTCACCAGATTATATTTTATGTAATTGAATTAGAGATTATGAATTATACTGCACCACAAAAAGAATTTCTATGTTCTTGGAACCCATCTTCTTAAGTCACTTGAAAAGCTGTCTAGTGATGAATATGTATCTCAATTAATAAACAAAATAGATGATGCAATTATTTTCCAATGTTTCAAAATATCATATATTTATTGTGAAAATATAATTAAATAAAGAGATATGGATATCTATAGCCTTATTTCTATCCATTAGAATACCTATAAAGATATTAATAAGAAGATAACAATGATATATTTCATTAGTTTTTCACAAAGAATATTTGAGTGTCATCGCCAACTTAGCCTTATATAGTCATGATAATTTGATACATATAATTTTTAGGCATCTTGGGGTTTAAAATTCCTTATAATTTTAACGATGTTCTGATTTAATCCTCGATACATAAAATATTCTCCAACTTTATTGTGAATTATAAAATGAGAAATACAAATAATACTATTTCAGAACATATTACTCGTATTGAAATATTTTTAAATTCATGGAGTTTGATAAACATAGGGTCCTTATTTTCAATAAGAAAAAGATGATTGGGGAAAATAAAATAACGAATATTTTTATTTTTAATGCTCTATAGAAATATAATTACAATAAAAAAAATATAAAGAATAAAGAAAAGAGTAATAATATAGTATTTTTTCTTGTGGCTACCAAGGACACTAGAAGTAGAACGACATACGGTTCTTTTTTACCCAAATATAGAATCCAAGTATATTTTAAAAGGTTCATATAGGTGGGGCGGATCTACAAGATGTCAATGTGGTTTGTCTAGGATCATTATCCATTAGTTACCAAAACATTATATTAGAAAAAATTATTATGGTTATAAAGAATTATTTTTTTGTCAATAGTAAAAAATTAAAATCAACACCATTTAATTTTTAGAAATAGATTGATTTATTTTCATTTTTTATAAAATTGTTTATATTTTTTTAATAGGTCATATGTTATATTATAGAATATTAGAGTTATTCTATTTATGTATAAAATTATAGAATCCAATGTCTGTAAATAAATAACATATAAATTTCAAACTAGTAATTTAACTCCCAGATTTGGAATTTATATTATATTTCATGTAAATAAGAATTTGATGAATAATATATATTATTATGGTCAGATATAATATTTTGAGCATTAATAACATAAATAATGTAATGTTTTTGTACAATGAAATATGTCCAAACAACCATTTCATGGTCAGAGGGGAAAGGTCTAGAGGGAATCTAGAATTAGTACACTCTATTGTGTGACAAACATCATAAGATTAAGATAGAGGTGTATTCTAAGTCATTATTACATTTATAGATGATTTGAGTAGGTATGATTGTGTATACGTAATATATTAAATATATGGATTCTTTTAGAAGATCAAGGAGTTCATGAATGTTGTTTATAATCACCATGTCATGAATATAATGAATCATTGACTAGAATGAGGTTTCAAAAATATTAACCAATAGTTTAATGAAATTCAACGGGATCATGATATTTTATCACAACTCACTCATCATTATATGACATAATAGAAGGGGGTTAGTGAAATATGTAATTGTACCTTACTGGACATGGTATGGTTGATGATGAATCCACAAAGCCACTCATTATCATTTTGGTGATATGTATTATATAAGGAAACAAACTAACTAAAACAATTTCAAAAAAAACAAATGTTATTACCTTTATGTTATTTAGTGAACAAAAAAATATTTTTTCTAATATTCATTAATCGGGTTATTAGGAAATTATTGAGTATATATTATGAAAAAATGTGAATCCGAAGGCAAGAAGTCTATATTTATAAGGCATCCCAATGAAAAAATTGGACACTATTTACAATACAATTTAGATAAAAAAGTTATCATTGGAATTTCAGAAATATATCTTCACAGGGAACAAATCAAAAAATAGGATAGTGGGAGAAAATTGAATTTGATTATGTTGATACCTAAGATACATAAGGTTAGGTAGTGGAACCTAATCCATAGATCCCTATAGAATAAATGGCTCTTAAAATACAAGTATTTTATAGGAGAACTGGATTCCTACTAATACAATAAATCTATAGTTTTCTTGTGGAAGATGATGGGGAATACATATTGATTGATGATGATGATCCTCTCAACAATAAAAAGGCATTTAAGGGATCATAATATAAAAGTAGGAAAGAATCCATGAATTCATGGATGGATTCCATGTATCAAAAATATTTTTGGGTTTTAATCGATTTTATAATTTGAGTAAATCTCCTAGAGCGAAAATTGTTATTCAAGAGAAAAATTATAATTTAAGGTAAATCAAATACTTATAAATAATTTATTGTGAAAAATAATTAAAAAAATTCATGTAATTCAAGATTTTGATTAATATTCTATAATTACAATGTTTAAATACATCAGAATTATGATTTCTGTAAAAACATTCCATGGCTCTGAGATTTTGAATATGGATAGATATACCAATTTAATTAATAGAAACATTTTGGAATATGTTTTTATGAATCACTGATAATATTTTATGGCTCTTTTAAATTATAAAAATGTAATCAAGTTATAGAGATCGATTAGTCGATTAAATAAAATATTCAGGACATGGAACATTCAGTTTGACGAAAAATTAAAGGAATTTGGTATCATTGTGAATGAATGTGATCCATGTATTTAGATGATGTTTAGTGGGAGTATGTTCATTTCATATTAAAATATGCGTATGGTATATTTCTATTCAAAAATGAGATATCTTTATTTTAAGAGTTTTTGTCATTGGTGATCATGTGCTTATCCATGTAGGACTTTGGTGAAGTAAAAATCATTCTAGGGATCAAGATCATATGTAAAGGATCAATGAATATTATTGGACTCATTTTAAGTACTTAAATTTACTACATACTGAAAAGAATCATAATAGATCAATCCATTTGTGCATTGGTTCTAGATTCACATGGTATACAAATTTCTATGAATGTGTGTCCATAAACAAAACATTGATGTGATATAATGAGTAACATACCATGACTTTAAGTGATATGATCAATGATGTATTCCATGTTATGTATGAGTCTTGAAGTATCCCATGATTTGAGCATAGTATTAAGATTTCAATATGATCTTTGTGAACTATATTGTAATATTGTTAAGGAAATCCATATCAATCTGAGGTAGAATAAATATATTTTCTTAGTCTATGGAGGAGATATATAGATATTCATCAGGGTCTATATATGATATATTTTAAATAATTAAAAATGATTTAAATTCATAGTTAGGATATATATTATCAACAAATGGAGGAAAAATGAGTTGGTATAATTTAAATTATATAATTTTCACTGATTCATTTCGAATTGTGTTCTGGGGGTTAGGAATCAATATAGAAGGTAAAATGGACATCCAATTCATTTTGCATGATTGGCACATTTTTTGAGAAAACATTGTTCCCTAACCACTCATGGCAGGAGGCATGGTTCTCTTTTTAGGTGAAACCATTTAACAGGAGAAGAAAATATATATAATTGTATTATGGAATTCGACATGTATGATTCATATTTTTTTCAAACCATTTTTTCCTCCCAAAGTAACTGTGTAACCCACATCCCATAGGTACGTTCTTTCATATTGTTTTCTCTTAGTTTGGAAAACTGGGAAGACAAACCGTGCACCCCATTAAAAATTTAAAATTTATAGTTTTTCTTCCTTTGGGTTTTTATGTTACCATCAGATTTTTCAACTATTTTTCTTATCTCCACTCTCTGTGACAAACCTAAACCTTTATGATCTCCCAAGGATCAATGTCTAACATTTCAATGTAATTTTTAGAACTGTTTGTTATATATCGAAGCTCTATGTATATCTAATTTTCATCTTTCATCTCTTTCTTATAGTAGGTAATGTATTTTTTTTCATCTTCTTTTGATGCCCTAAAACCATTTTTACTAGTATATAAAGGGTTTTGGTTTATAGGTGTTCTTGAATTTGGATCTAAGTCTAATATGAAGTGGGTATTCATCATCGTATTTGAGGTAAGTGTTCTATAAATAATATAACATAGTTTTTTTATATAATTTCTAGTGTGTGTTGTGGTATTATTCCCTCTTATTATGATTTTTACCTTGAGTATGAGTTGTTATAATGGCAAGATAAATAATTATTTAGACCCCTCATGAATCTTTTTGGCTGTGATGAGGTTGTTTTGGCCAGTCTATGGCAACCTATGGGGTGTATCAAAATTCCAGAACATGGAAAATTAAGAGGTTATCCTAAAGTTAACATGTATTGAGATAGGACCCATGATAAGTGTGAGGAAATTATAGTTAAAATTATAAATATATATAATAGTGATAGTGTCTAGTTATTAGAAAATGAATAACAAATTTATTTTTATGAGGATAAAAGTGGTAAAATATATTTATGTTAATATGTCATATTTATTATGAATTTTCAATGGAAATGCATAGATGGGAATGTCATATGTAATGATAAATGTGTTAAATTAGATATTTTATGAGAATGGTAACTGTTCTAAATTGTAATGGTTTAAGATGTTTCATGTGTTGACGGATTTGTAAATTTTGTATGGTATGTTTATTTATTTTGTATGATGGTGTTGTGTTGTGTGTGCTAAATGGTTGATTAGGAATGTTCATGTGGATTTAAGGGTGGGATATAAGACTAGTGATATTTCTACAGTTCAGGTTGCACAGATTCTATAAATTACACATTGTAATGATCATGTTAGGGAGTTTAAATGATGCTCTAGGCCCCTGAGAATAAATTGGAGGATTGAATGTACAGATGATTGATGGTATGATTGTTAAAATTTTGTTGAGATTACATTGATGGATTCTATAAATTATTTGAAATTAAAATAGTTGTGTGATGATTATCCTAGTGAGATAGGGCCCATGATAAACTACCTTATTCCATATAGTTAATAGGTTTGGGATTTATTGAAATATATGGAACAACTAACCCCATGAAATAAATTATGAACATGGTTAGTTGATTGAATATTTACCAGTGGAACCATTTTCACCATGTTTATGTTTTTATTTTTGTACAGGCATGAACTATCTATAAGACTGGATATTTTGCAGAAACCATTGGTGGTTACATATAGATCTTTACTCACACCTACATTAGGCCTCCATTTGGTACCCTAGAATATTTTTTATTTGTGGTTAAGTACAATGAAAAATTATTAATGCTAGGGACTTGTGTTTTTCATAGGATGTACATAGATGAGGATCCACACATAGAGTTTAGACCCATTATGGGGATATAACTATTTTTCCCATTTTGGATTTACATCACTTTCAGAATGGTAAGTATGTGATGGAATATTTGTTATAGTGATATATTCTTTATCTTTTTTGGTAGGTGATTTGGAAATAAATGTATATTTTTTATTATTTATTATTTCATAAATTTAGTACATTATTTTTTGATCCTCACTCTTGTAAATAGGGTATAGTCTCCCCGCAGGATCTTTTAGACCCTTGCTCTTAGTTGGAACCATCAATCGTATGGGTATGTGTGCTTGAGGTCATGCAATGACTCAACTTAGGGCACTAGTTTTTTGAATTTGGTTTTCTTACATTACAATATATTATAGAAATGTTGATGGGAATTCAAATTTTAGGATAAATCCATGGCCATAGTTGTCTATGGGCTAGATTATTTATATAAAATCAAGGAATGAAAAATAAATAACATAGGTTTATTATACTAGTATAAAACCTTTGTGATTAGTGATATCATGATAATTGGATTATACTACCAAGAAAAAGTTTATATGATGTTTGATATCATTTTGACATTATGATCCATCTCTATGGATTGCATGGAATGTTGGTAGAGGTTATCCTTAGACTTCACGAATCTCTTTCTATTCCAACAATGATGAAGTCATAGAGGGTCCCACACTAAATTTATACATAATATATTTGAAAATCGACTGAATATGATAGACGAAAATATATTCCAAATTTGGGTTATAATATTATTTGATTTTGGTTGATTCTAATAATTTTATCCTAAGTTTTCTAAAAGGATGTATTTATTAAATGATATTTATTTATTTTCTAGGTGTGTAGAATATTATATTTATTATATTCATTGATGAATAATGTTTGGATATTTATTTATAAAAAATAATCTTTATTTATTGTTCAGTAAATATGGATGAATATTAGAGTTCCCATTTTAATGGTCAAGTTAAAAATTATATATTTGATATTTATTTATTCTTATGTGATGTAATGTTCATGTAAATAATAATAATTATATTATTATTAGACATAGGATTCAAAATTGATTATGTAAATGGTAAGGTATCATGGAGAAACTAGTTAACCCTAAACGTGCCATAGTAATTATCTAATTATATCACTTTCCTAAGAGTGTTTCATTTTTTATAATGTATAGAGTGATGCTCTATCAATTCATATAGGCTTATATATTAGTATATTATTTTATCCCTCTTCACCACATATCACATTTAATCATTAGAACACAAAAAATGCTTCATCTATGAAGATAATTCTACTAAAATCGACCATGAATAACACATGTGATGGAGATTGACCACACAATCACCCAATTATTTGAAAAGAATTTTCATTGACATTGGTGTAGATATGGATCACTAATTAAGGGATTAAATACAATTATCCTAAATTTCAATGATAATTTAATGAGATCATGTCACCAGATAATCAATAAAAATAATAACGTGTTTTGACAACTATAGATATCCCAATTAATAATAATAAATTACATGTGAGGATACTAGTATTCTAGTTTAGGCATTTTAAATATTAATTCATGTAACCTATGATTTTAATCCATTGTAAATGATTTCATTAATTATGTACCCCTCATTATACTTGTAAATTAAGACTAAATGATGTGTTTTCTATTCCATAGAGGCACTTTAACTACACCAATAACCTACAATATTAAGGTTATATAATATTGATTGGATTACAAATAAATTGATGTGTAACTCAGAATGATGAATGTATAATGTAGTTGAGTTTATAACATTGGTATTCTAAAAGGGTGTGGTGTATGGACACCAATTGTTGTGCTCAGATTATCGATATATTCCTCAACAAGTTATGGAATAATTACTGGGGTGGGTTTGTGATGTTCCAATAGTTAGAGTCATTAATTTTTAGAATATTTGTATAATGATAGTAAAATATGGATCCTCATATGAGGATGGATGAATTATTTTGAAAAACACATTCAATGTGTCATTGTGGGTACAACAGATGCATTTCAAGAATGAAACTGGGACTTCAACAAAAGGGCAATGTGTCCCTGGCTTGTGCATAGATGATGGTTAAGAAACCATCTATAGTGGGATTATAGTAGTATAGAAAGAAACTAATGTTGAAATATAATTATCATGTATGTTAGATGTACTATTTAGGAAACTATGTTGTGAATGCTTTTCGAATATGATAATATTGTTTCAATAGATTTTTCCCATGTGAAAATTACCAAGACATCTAAATTCATAGTGGATTTTTATGCTTATAGTGGGGAGAAAAAAATCCGATAGGTTCATTGAAAAACACACCATCAGTAATTCAGGGTAGATAAGATCATGTTCAATCTTAGTGTTTCTTTTTTTATATAGGGAATTGTTCAGTGTTCTGGGGGTTTGAGTGCCCTAGGATGAAGGTTTTTTATTGGATGTGGTTTAGTCATTTGGGATAGGAATGACACCATTTTTCTTTAAATTAGAAACTTGTGTATGCTATTAGGTCATGTTTGATGACCACATATACTTGTTAGTGATGAAAGTGTTATAGTAATGAGTTTGTAATGCCGCAACTGTAATTTGGGAGTTGGTATTCAAGTATATTTTCGAATTTTTTCAATAGTGGATGATAGATATTTTTAACAGAGAATAAAAATGGAATTATACGGGTTTTAACCCATTAAATAATAAAATATAAACATGAAATTATGTTCTTATTTGGGGTTATATGTCATGCAATTTACCTAGGGTTTTAGGTGTTGGTGTTCTATTTTTTGGAGTTGTAGCCTCGAGTTCATGGTTTTCCCTTGTTTAGTGGTAACAATACTCCCCAACTAGGATTTTTGAAATGTATTGGTACATGGTTTAAGAAATCATGTGATAGGTCCCTAAAAAATTTTAGAATCTACATAATGGAAGTGGCATGTCAAATGGTATTAAATGTAATGTTATGTAATTATTTTAAGGGGTTTTACATGGGATGTGGTGGTAGAATGGTTACTGAATGGGTTTTCAAACACTACATCCAAACCATGTAATCCTTAAAAAATGGGGTTTTTTTTCATTTAAACTTCCCAAATTTTGTACACACTCAAAATGGATTACATTAGGTCCATTTCCAATAAAATAGGATCTCTCCCTAACCTATCCCTTTATACGGGAGATCTCCCACAATTCATGGGTGTTTTCAATACTGCCTATCACAATAGAAAGCATCGAAGATTTTAACAATCTCCCATAAAATCTATTTATTTATCTTATTATAATAATTTAAATTATTTATGTGTATTGTACCATATTTTCAAGGTTTTTTATGTTTCTTCAATATCTTCCATTTTTACTTGAATAGAAGGTCGATAATGTATGAGTAGACTCCTTTTATTCTATGTTTTTATGTTTGTTTAATTTAACCTACACTATATCCTTTTTTACATGTACATGTATGGTATATTTAAAATGGATCTACATTATTTGAATTTTTTGAATTTGAAATTTTTTAATTTTAGTTAATATAGTTTACATTCTTTATTTAAGCTACCATTTACCATTGGAAATTGTAATACCATGTGGAAGGCAAAATGGGGAAGAATAACATTATGATGAATTGATGTAATTTAATGAATAATAATGTTTGAACTGATTTAAAAATATTCTTTTAAATTTTTTTTTATTGAATATAATATCACATTCATCAAGAATTTTTAAGCAATATGAACCTTGAAATTATGTCGGTGTAATATAATGGGAAATGTAACAAAACTTATATAAAATGGGATTATAATTACATGAAGAATTAGATCATTCAAATACAAACTTTTATGGTTTTTGGTAATTAAACTGATAAAACATGATTAATGGGAATTGGAACACAATTATTTATAAATATTCATGTGATTAATGGTTGTGAATACTATTTTATAAAATTTATTTGTCTTGAAAAATGATAATATTTTATTATGAAATTAAAAAGGGAACAAAAACCGTGATATAATGATTATTGTATGTGTTTTCCATGGACATAATGATAATTAAATGAAATTATTAGTTAATTAATAAACTAATTAATTTATGAAAAATTATTATGAATTCCATTATTACCTACTAGGTTACATTTGAACCATGACATTTTATGAATTCAGAGAAGTGAACATGGATTCGATTTGATGCTTAATGATTGGGAATGTCTAGATGAGTGTCATGGATTCAACAAGATGTAGGATTATAAATAATACGATGATATAAATGGACTAAACATGATTCTAGATGGTTTGGTCAACTAAGATGGGTAGTAGGACTTCTCATGATACATGATGTTGGTGGAATGATGACATGTGAATCGAATTCTAAGGGAATTTCTGATGACTTCTCATATTCAATGTCATAATTTATGAAACTAATGAATTATAGTATGTGTTCCAAGATTACATGGGCCAATAAATATAGGATAGATGTTATTTTTATGTATTTTGAGACAAATCAATTATAGATAAATAAGGTAGTGTTGACCATTGATGTCACCACAGAGCCTGGGAGATTTTGAGTTTGTTTTTTTGTATCCCCATATTTATGTCTCCCAACATCACAAGAACATTATTATAAGACTTATTATTTTGGGATTCTACTAGCGGTGGTCTACTGTGTTATACTCATACCTTACTCTGGCATCCATATAACATGTGTACCCAAGACAACATTGTTATTTGTTACAAGGATGCGTTTAAATGTATAAAAAATAATTATTTCTCTGAATGTCTATGTTGGAGTTGGATGATGGGAGTAGGTATAACATTGGACTATTTTGGGATAGATAGTTTTAATAAATTTATTTTACTCATTTTTAGTACATAATATTCATGATCATCCATGTGGGATCAAATCGAGAATCTAACACATATTCATCCATGATCTCATTTGATGCCGTATTTTTTATCAGCACTTTCTCAGATTATAATGTTTTTCTGGATATTCACTCTTTCATTTTATTTACACTATTATTATTTCAATGCATGATTTTAATTCATAAATATTAAGTATATTTAGAATAATAATTATTAAATTACATAAACACATCCATTGAAAACATATAATCATTAACTACTCATTCATAAAATATCCACTTTGTCTCCCTCATATTTCATCATAATTATAAACCATTTATCATATCACAATAAACACCATTATTTATATAATGTTGAATGGATACAAAATAATATGGTGAGATTAGATGCACAGTAAGGTTAAACAAAAAGGGGTTCAATTTCTGATCTTATTAAATAGTACAATAACAATATGGGTATATTATCATGAACATAAATTACAGATTTCATACCCAACTGATTATAAATCACAATCATGAGTCATGGAATAAATAAATATGATTTCAAAATACATGAATCGTAAAAATGAAAATTCTTCATAATTAAATCATGGACCATAATTTCATTTATTAAATGTTTGTGGAATCATTATATTTATATAAAAAATATTATTTGTCCAGGTTTCCTACCAAGACAATTAGAATAATCCTTAACACCAGTTTCACAAAACTGATCAAACACATCAATAAATTTTCCATAACAAATCAAGAACATAATATTTTTTACTATAGTATATCAATCTCATAAATATGTTTCCATTGTATATCTAATGAGATATAATTCATCACCCGATGCATTATAGAGAGTTGTAGTTCCCTCCATTAGATAATGAAAACAATACATATGTTCTCCATAAAAATATATATTGTTACTTATATCATAACCCATGAATTGAAATGGGTTTTTTAAACACATAGTCCTTGAATAACCCATGGAAATGTAATTGGTTTCAAAAAACTCATGGAATCATAAACATAAACCATGTAGATATAGAATAAGGATAGTATCCTTAGATTATATACCTAGTAATTCATAAATCATATAAAATGATTTCTTTAGATGGAAAATAATTTTTAAATAAAAACTAAAATAATTAATATGAAAAAATCCCTTTATTTTTTAAAATAAATTTTTATAAGCCACATAATTATGAAAGAAATCATTTTCATCAATAAGAACATTGTAATTTTTTATAGTAAAATTCAAAAAATTTGGATTCCTGATGTGAGTAAATAACCCCGTGATATATAAGTTAAAAAACATTTCCTTTTGAATTTATTTATTATGAATAATTAAAGATGTGTTTGTAAAATAAATTACATTATAAATCACATTTATTTGAACCTTAAAATTTTTTATGTGAATCATCTATAAATCTATATAAAGAATGTTCAAATACAACATAGGATAATCAAAATTTATTTAACACATAATATTAGTATGATAGAACCAATGATGTTTAATTTTAACTCAATGAAAGGAAATTTAGTTATCAATTCATTTAACATAAGTATTTTTGTTCTCTGTTCAAGTTCAATCGTCCACTTATTCGAAATACCCCCTTTGTATCTCAATAAAAGGAACCTAGGGATGGACTTCTTAGAATACCAAGACAACAAGAAAGTGTGTAGGGAAGTAGAGATGATAAATTTGAATAGAATGGTTGATTTAGAAGGCTCAATGTGGTGTAAATAATTGAGGGAGGGGGTTCCCTTTTATAATCTTAGTGAAATGAATATTTAAAATTTATCAAAAAATTAAATTATATTAATTTAATTTTCTATAAATATACGATTGAATGGAAATAAATTTAACAATATTATTATAAGAGGTTATAATCTCATAAATGATATAATCATTACTACGGTAATAATGTTTTCAATACCAAATGTTTTAATTTATACATATAAAGTGTCAATGGGGCCTTAAAAGACAAATTTTTTATATTTATTTGACAAAAGATATATCGTTTATCCTTTTTAACATCCATGAAAATTATATTTTTTGATTTTAATAGTCCACATTATGGTTGAGTAGTAAACACTAATAGACATCAAGTGGAATCCAAAATACAACATTCATAAACAGAATATCACATCAAAATAAAAAACAGAACCTATGGTGCCCCGATACAAGATTCACCAACATAACATATCATTCCATATTTTTTCCACAATCTTCATGGGTACAACATCATTGTCATTGTCATCCATCACCACCCAAGCCAATGATAAGAGTAATAAAAATAGGGGATCCATTAAACCACTCTATCTCACAGTCAATAATAATTAATTTTTGTCTCCTTTCACCACTAACAATAACATATTTTCACTATTATAGAAACAAAACACATCCTTTCACTACATCAAATAGAAAAAAAACAAAAAATACATCCAAAATTCCTTCATCGTTTCTTATTTTATGAAAATTCCAACCAAAGATATTGTCAAAGGTAAATGCATCTGAAGACATTTTATTTATCATTTCTACACAAAAAATCATTGTCCAACACTGTTGGAAAAAAAATTTGAGTAAAAAACCATCAGAAATTCGAATATAAAGACACATAAAAATAGAAAGAGATTGAAATGAATTTAGAAACTCACACTGGTGAAAAAAATAAGATTTTGGGTATCCTCCTCCAACTCCATCCCATCATATCTCTAAACCATCATCGAGCCCAACCATGATGGGGTTGAGCCTAATGATTTGTATAGAAAGGGAATATGAGGATAAGAAAATTGATTTCCCTGACTGAAAGAGACCCAAACTACATAAATCGCCCACAAGTAGAACTAAACTGGTGGTATTATGAACATGGTAAGGTATAAATAGGGGTGGTTGAAGGAATATGATATCCCACCAACCGAAGACATCATGTAAGATATAGAAGATCAAAAAGAGAAAATTAAGGGAGAAACAATGAAAATCAATGTAAGGAGAAAAATTTCAACCAAAAGTAATTAAAAACCTTATGGGGAAGGGGATGAAGAGGTGGCAGTAGGAGCTAGAAGTGTTATGATAAAGATAATATAAGTGGGGAATCACTGAGGGGATGAAAATTGGGTGTATAGGGGTTTAAAAATCAAGAATTTTTACACATTCCTAAACCCTATAAATCCTCTATTTCAGTTCAATTAATCTCATATTAATATCATTTATCCTTATTTATTATTTTTATGATTTTTAAATAAATTAATAAAATAGTATTTTCATAAAATATCATTACTAACAATTTTTACAGTATTCATTAAATTGACATTAAAAAAACAAACATATTTAGATAAATTCAAACCAAATAATTTATTACACATCAAATATTCCATAATCGTCTTCAAAATTATAATATGAAATCAATTATGTCAAATAATATTTCATATGATTTTTATAATATCAGTTTTTATTAATTGAATAATTAATTCATCATCATTTCATAATTATATAAGGTAAATTTTTTTTCAAAAATAAGTTTAAATAAAATATTATAGAGTATATTAATCACCTATATTTTATAAAAATATTTATAACTAATCATATCTTCTGAATAATCTAATATTCAAAATGTTACCGAATTTAGTTTATGAATGCACTAACTTTGACTTTTCCTTAAATAATGTGTTATAAACAACATTATATCATCAAAATTAACATAAATGGTCATATAACAAAACATTGAATGATTCAAAATGAATATTACTCATAAAAAAAATTTGGGCAAGTTATATGGGTTATTTTATTATTCTTATCATATTTGTTTACCTAAATTACCATATTTTCCTTTTACCATGTTAATAAAATACACCAAGGTACCTATTCATACTATAAAAAATAAAGCATAACTTTTTAATAAATTTTTCCTTCTAAAACCAAATATGGAATAATGTTTTCATAATTTATAACATACTATATTTATAATTTAATTTAATAATATTACAGATAAATGAAATAAAAATCGGTTTTATTGAAAAATGAATTTTAAAGACTAAAAATGAAATTATACCTAAATAAGGTGTATCAATGGTTAAAATATAATTATATAGATAATATATATATAAAATTACTTCAATTACTTTTATATCAAATTATAACAAAAAATTTACTTCTAAAAATATAAAATTAAAATTGTCATTTTTGAAAATTTCCTTATTTATTAGTATTCATGGAGGAATCAGTTTTTTAGAAAAAGAAATAAAATATCCATAATAAAAAATTTAAATTATTACATTAAAATGATATTAATTATAAAAATTGAATTTTATAAATTTTCCCGATATTTATCATAATAATAACCTAAAAATAATGAATCCTGATTTTGATGAAACCATATTTTTTTGAAAATTAAAACGACTTCTACAAAAATAAGTTTTTATTCACAAGGGAATGATTTATGAGTTTGAAAATTATATATATTTAAAAATTTATTAAATAATATATATTATTGTAAATTTAATGTATAGGATATAATAAATCATTATACATTTTTTTGGGTGTTTCATGAAATATAAACAATCAAAAAGAGTAAATTTAAAAAGAGGAATTCAATAAAATCATTAGATTACCCTATCTTTAAAATAAATTTCTCTCTATAATATTTTCTCTCAAAAAATTTATATATTCATATTTCTCATCATTTTTGTTGGTTCACACAAATATTATTTAGTTATTTGGTTTCTCCAAAAATCTTATCCTAGTTGAGTGGTATTTTTCATAGACCATTCTCACTACGAAATGGAATATCATTAAATTGTTCCTCATATGAATGATATTGATCAAATATGATATCATATTTGATTAGTAAGCATGAAGTATCATGTATGTAATTTATATGGAGAGTAACATTAAACATATTATGATATTGAGAGAGATTAGATTGAAGGACCAATCAATAATCTACCATCTTGATATGATCAATAATTTTAAAAGGACTGATATAACTATGGATTAGATTTCCTTTATTTCCAAATATCATTACTCTCTTCTAAGAGGATATTCACTGAAATACCTTGTCAGCCAATTTAGACTCTAAATATATTTGATGATTTTAATCATTACTTTTTTGATGTCTATGATATATTCTAACTTATTTCTTAATAAATCCAACATTATCTTCCATTCCCTAAACATGATCTAGTCCGAATAAATTCATTTCCCATCATTTATCCCAACATGTTGTAGTTATATACATATTACAATATATGGATTCATAGGGATCCATCTTTATGATAGAGTGAATGATATTGTTGTAAAATAGTTATACCGAAGGGAGGTGATGATCCCAACCACCTTTGATATTCATATATTATGTTCTAAACTTTTATTTTAGAGTCTATATTTTCCTCTCAAACTGAACATTCATATGAGGATGTTTAGTAGTATTGAATAATAATATGTGTCTAGATACAATTGATGACATCACTAGAACTTCAAAGTAAACCTCAAATACCGATTAGATACAAAGGAAATTTGTACTCCATGTAATCCTTCCACTTAGTTTATATATATTCTAAAAATTTGATCAACATAGAAATGTATTATGAAATCATTGAAGTGTGGGGAATTTATAAGGTGATTGACTATAACACATATAGCATTATGGAATTTATATGTTTTGTGAATTCTAAAGAAAAAATCCATTTTAATGTTTTCCCATTTCTATTCCGGCATGGTAAATGGTTTTTACAACGAGATATATTTCTATATCATACCCTTAGCATACTGACAAACCAGACACTAAGAAACATACTCTATAATATCTCTCTTCACTCCATCCCATCATTAATATTATTTCACGCCTATATACATTATTGTACTTCCATGATTCATAAATAATGATGAAACATTAACCACAATGAAAAGATCCTCAATTAAATATGTTATAGGAGGAAAACATACATGGTTTCTGATCATTATTATTATATCATAGTCGAAGTTTAACACAGGAAAATTTCACACATCATTTTACTCATCTACATCTTCCTTCAACACCTAACTGATATTCACTTGGATTGATGGTCAAATATTTTTTTGAGGTTGATATTATTTTCCCTCTTCCTTTTAAAATTAACTTGTCCTTACTTTGTAAATCCATAATTATTGGATCTTTTTTATCCTGAAAATAGATAAAATATCATGATCATTTCAACTCAAATAATCTGATCTGTATGCTCTTTCATAGGGTGGTAATATATTGAGTTGTAATAATCACTAATAAAATAAACCATATTATTTGGAAAAATATAAACTATTTTTAGTGAATATATACTTTAAAATGTTGTGATCAATATATAAGTCACACCATTTCCCATAGAGATAGTGCCAATAACTCTTTAATGTATTTACTATTGTAGGTAACTATAAGTCATCGGTTTGGTACATTGTCTCATGGTCCTAAAATTGGTGTGAATTATAAGAAATATCTTTATAATATTTTCAAATAACCCATCCCGGACCATTATATGATGCTTTAATGTTTTTTAAAAACCGTTCTCTACAAAAATTTAGTGTGAGAATAGGTTATATGGCCAAAATACTTTTCTGATCGATTAAATTACCTTCCATTCCTCCATCCATATGAAATTAACTTCTTTCCATTTCAACTTGTTGATTGGATTATATAATCCAGATAAATCATTCAACATATGGTTATAATATACAACCATCCTAATAAAACTAAAGAGTTTTTTCACTGAGTTTGGTCAAATAAATTTCTCAATAAGTTCATTTTTTTTTATGTATATATATATATGTTTACTTGAGACTACATGACCCTGAAATGAAACATTATAAATCCAAATTTAACTAATTTTAGATTATTCATAATGATTCTCCTTCCCCAAGGACTTTATAAAATTCCTAAAGTGATATTCTAGTTTTTAATTTCTATTTGAATATAAAATAATATATTCTATAACGTCTACCCCAAACTAATCAATATAGTCTCTAAATAATTTATTCATCATGTCCATGATGATAGAAGGGGAATTAGTAAGAACAAAAGGTATCCCAATAAATTCATTGTGTCAATACATTATACAAAATATTAGTCAGTGTATATTCACCCGATTTAATCTCAATTAACATTATATAGAATATATTTCAATTTTAGAAATGTATTTCTATATGTGTAGTTCATCACATAAGGAATCAATATATGGAATATGATACATTTTATTGATATTAATTTTATTGTGATCCTAATAATCTATTTAAATATGAATTGTCCTATAATTATTATTAACAAATATATTTAGTTCTATAATGGTTGTATGAATCCCTTATGTAGATAATCCTAGAGTTTTTCTCCAATTATTTCAACATAATTGGGTCTATCCTGTAAGGAGTGTTCAAAATATGCATACCACCAGTTATGTGTTCTATAGAAAAATCTATTTCACAATTGACTGGAACACAGATAAATTATTCCAAAAAAGATATCAACAAAATATAATAAAAAGGTGTTCCCTTAATGTGTAGTCTATCCCCAACCATCTGAAATAGATAACTTTCATGTACAGGAATGATGACCCACGATATAGAAGTTATTTATATTGGATGATTATATTCATAATTGCATCGATAAATGATTATAGATTCATTCAGAATATAAAATTTCACTTCCATTAACATTTAATATGGGATCTATATAGATAAGTACAATTCGTGACTCAAATAATATAGAATTCAACTATATAAAGAATCATGATTTTTTAAGGAATTACATTACCAACAAATGAAATCGGGGAGGAATAATATTCACAGGATGCGAAAGTTGATCCATTATGAGTCTTCATGGAAAAATCAAATTCTATTTATTGAGTTGATATGATTATACCCTTCTAAAATACTTTAAAAATAACAGAGTCTGTGGATCTAGAATCAATTAAGACATTAAATGTTCTAGATTGGATGATAAGTCTACCTTTCACCACATCATTCACATAAACCACTTCAGTAGTTGATATCATAAGAGATTTCCATTTGTCTTTGGGATTAAGATGTTTTTTAAAATGATCATATATAACCTTTGGATTCATTCATCAATTTCAATAATACCCATACTCTTTATATTTATATCATTAGAGTGTGGGAGGTTTATCTTTTTGTATCTTCTTTTAGATCATGGAATCAACAGCCCTCCTCATTCACATTTTGCATTCCTAGGATTTATGACCCACCATTCCACATTTAAAAACCCTTATAGTTCAATATAAACACAACCCTTATATTTCATCCAAAACATCTGTCATGTATATAGTTTAAATTTCTTTCGACTATGTGATTTATTTGAGTTTTCATAATATTATGTATACATTTTCATATCAAATCCATGTGAATGATGAGTATCTCCAATTTTCACTTACACCTTATGTGAAAAAATAAACATTTATTAATTTATATTGATGTCACTTATGGAAAACTAAATTCAGATAATTGGTTTTTAGCATCTGATGAATTGGTCAACCATACATTTGGGAAACATGATAATATCAGATGCGTAACATTCAAGTATTGTAAAATAATTCTCATATCTACCATCAGATTCGTCATCCATTTTCTTAGCATAAGGAAAACAATGTCCAGATTTTTATGAAGAATACAAGGACAATAATTATTTAAAAGTATGTTCTTAATGAAATCCCATACCATAGAGTCAATTTCTTCCTTCTTCATTGTATTCTTGGTAATAATTCACTATTGATATGCTTCACCTTCAATATGATAAACTGATATGACACCTTTTTTATGTCCTAATCGATGAAGAAAAGAAATATTTTCTTAATGTTATTGATCCATTATTCAAAACTAGTAGATAATAGGATCGACTATAAAAAGGTGGGTATACCATCTTGAATGATTCAATATTATTTTGTTCAATCCTTTGATCTTTTTTAATCTTAAATTCATTCATATCCTGATACGTTTATATGAGCATAATGGTAAGGAAAATCATTTCAGGTCCCATTAAATTTGGTTTCTCATGTGGACAATAATTTCCTTCTCCATCACATTTTGAAATAAAACAATTCATGCAGGTTCCATCCATTTACTAAAACCAAAATACATTGTGTTTTAAAGAACAACCATAGAGATGAATCAAAAAAATTATTTATAAAATGTCTAAAATCTTGACACCATTTATGAAACTTATGTTTAACGTTGGAAATTAAAGATCATAACCAAATATATGATTTTATCCAACACATAGACTTATCCTTAAGATTCATACTAAGGTGTTTCTTATATATTTTACAGAGGTTAAATAAAACCAATCATGTATACAAACATTAATTACCAATGAATTTTATACATATATATTACAGTTTTTATATAAATATTCCTTACATTACACAAACACACATATACAGATCTTAAAGGTCAGGTGTCATTTGAAAATAGAAACATAAAAAACTGGTTTATAAAATATCCAAATCATCTCCTAGTAATATTTTCATAACTAGAACAAATTTAATATTTCATTCTTAATATATTGATTTATATCTTATATAAAACAAACATTATAAAATGGTGAGATTAGATGCTCAGTATGGGTAATCATGAAAGTTATCAATTAATGATCCTATGAAATCATAAGATAAGATGATGTGTATGTGATCATGAACATAAAAAAAGTTCACACCCAATGTATCACATATCATAATCATAAGTGATAGAATAAAAAAACATTTCAAATCTTAAAAATAATATGTATTATAATTCATCATAACTCAATCATGGACTATAATTTCATGTTATAAATGTGTTTTTATTCATCATAAGTATTGAACATGTATCATATGTCATTTTTAACTACAAAGAACATCATATCTGGTCTCAAAACATGATTCTTATAATGTTCGAGCACATCCCCATGTTTACCATAATAGAGGTGGACCATTAACTTTTTTACCATAGTGGATCAATCACATCAACTCATTTACCATAACAATATCATGAGATATAATTCATTATTAAATGCATTGGAAGGGAATGTAGGTCCCACATATCAAATAATGAAATCCATACAAATTTGAGATACAAAAAATATATAATTTATCTTGTCAAAACCCATTAAATTAAATTAGACTCATAAATACTATATCATTTCATAACCCTTGAAAAAGTAACTAGATTCATAAACATCTTTACATCAAAATCATTAACCATTTAGATAAATAATAATTATAGTATACTTGGATCATATTCTAAATAAATCATAAATAACATAAAAAAATGTTTTGTTATATGTATAATTATTTTTAAATATCACATGAAATAATTCTAGAGTAATATATCCTTTAATTTTAAATTTTTATATTAAATGCCTTTAAATTACAAAGTAATACTTTTTATTTAATAGAACTCCTTAATTTTTTATTTGATGTGGTTTAGTCATTTGGGATAGTAATGACACCATTTATCTTTAAATTAGATACTTGTGTAGGATAGTAGGTCAAGTTGGATGACCATATATACTTGTTAGTGATGAAAGTGTTATAGTAAAGAGTTTGTAATGCCTCAACAGTAATTTGGGAGTTGGTATTCAAGTATATTTTCGAATTTTTTCAATAGTGGATGAGAGATATTTTTAACAGACAATAAAAATGGAATTATAAGGGTTTTAACCCATTAAATAATAAAAAATAAACAAGAAATTATGTTCTTATTTGGGGTTATATATCATGCAATTTACCAAGGGGTTTAGGTGTTGGTGTTCTATTTTTTGGAGTTTTAGCCTCGAGTTCATGGTTTTCCCTTGTTTAGGGGTAACAATACACCCCAACTAGGATTTTTGAAATGTATTGGTACATGGTTTAAGAAATCACGTGATAGGTCCCTAAAAAATTTTAGAATCTACATAATGGAAGTGGCATGTCAAATGGTTTTAAAAGAAGTGTTATGTAATTATTTTAGGGGGTTTTACATGGGGTGTGGTGGTAGAATGGTTACTGAATGGGTTTTCAAACACTACATCCAAACCATGTAATCTTTAAAAATGGGGGTTTTTTCATTTTAACTTCCCAAATTTTGTACATACTCAAAATCGATTACATTAGGTCCATTTCTAATAAAACAGGATCTCTCCCTAACCTATCCCTTTATATGGGAGATCTCCCACAATTCATGGGTGTTTTCAATACTGTCTATCACATTAGAAAGCATCGGGGATTTTAACAATCTCCCATAAAATCTATTTATTTATTTTATTATAATAAGTTAAATTATTTATGTGGATTGTACCATATTTTCAGGGTTTTTATGTTTCTTCAACATCTTCAATTTTAACTTGAATAGAAGGTCGATAATGTATGAGTATACTCCTTTTATTCTATGTTATTATGTTTTTTTTAATTTAACCCACACTATATCTTTTTTTACATGTACATGTATGGTATATTTAAAATGGATCTACATTATTTGAATTTTTTGAATTTAAATTTTTTGAATTTTAGTTAATTTAGTTTACATTCTATATTTAAGCTACCTTTTACCATTGGAAATTGTAATCCCATGTGGAAGGCAAAACGGGGAAGACTAACCTAATGGTGAATTTATGTAATTTAATGAATAATAATGTTTAAAATGATTTAAAAATATTCTTTTAAATTTGTTTTTATGGAATAGAATACCACATTCATCAAGAATTTTGAAGCAACATGATCCTTGAAATTATGTGGGTCTAGTATAATGGGAAATGTAAAAAAACTTATATCAAATGGTATTATAATTACAAGAGGAATTTGATCATTAAAATAGAAACTTGTATGGTTTTTGGTAAGTAAATCAATAAAACATGATTAATTGGAATTGGAACACAATTATTTATAAATATTCATGTGATACATGGTTGTCAATACTATTTTATAAAATTTATTTGTCTTGAAAAAAGATAATTTTTTATTATGAAATTTTAAAGAGGACAAAATCTATGATATGATGATTATTGTATGTGTTTTCCTTGGACATAATGATAATTAAATGAAATTATGAGTTAATTAAAAAAATGTTTAATTTATGCCAAATTATTATGAATTCCCTTATTTCCAACTAGGTTACATTTGAAGCATGACATTTTATGAATTCAAATATGTGAACATGGATTCAATGTGATGCTTAATGATTGGGAATGTCTATATTAGTGTCATGGATTCAACATGATGTAGGATTATAAATAATAGGATGATATAATTGGACAACACATGATTCTAGATGGTTTAGTCAACTAATATGGGTAGTAGGACTTCTCATGATAAATGATGTTGGTGGAATGATGAAACTTGAATCTAATTCTATTGGAATTTATGATTACTTCTCATATTCTATGTCATAATTTATGAAAATAATGAATTATAGTATGTGTTCCAAGATTACATGGGCCAATAAATATAGGATAGATGTTATTTTTATGTATTTTGAGACGAATCAATTATAGATAAATAATGTAGTGTTGACCATTGATATCACCACAAAGCCTGAGATATTTTGAGTTTGTTTTTTTGTATCCCCATATTTATTTCTCCCAACATTACAAGAACATTATTATAAGACTTATTATTTTGGGATTCTATTAGCGGTGGTCTACTGTGTTATAATCATACCTTACTCTTTCATCCATCAAACATGTGTACCCAAGAAAACATTGTTATTTGTTAGAAGGATGCATTTAAATGTATAAAAAATGATTGTTTCTTTGAATGTCTATGTTGGAGTTGTATGATGGGATTAGGTGTAACATTGGACTATTTTGGGATAGGCAGTTTTAATAAATTTAGTTTACTCATTTTTAGTACTTAATTTTCATGATCATCCATGTGGGATCAAATCTAGAATCTGTCACATATTCATTCATGATCTCATTTGATGTCATATTTTTTATCAGCACTTTCTTAGATTATAATGTTTTTCTAGATATTCACTCTTTCATTTTATTTACACTATTATTATTTCAACACATGATTTTCATTGATAAATATTATGTATATTTAGATTAATAATTATTAAATTGCATAAACATATCTATTGAAAACATAGAATCATTAACTACTCATTCATAAAATATCCACACTGTCTCCCTCATATTTCATCATAATTATAAACCATTTAACATATCACAATAAACACCATTATTTATATCATGTTGAATGGATACAAAAAAATTTGGGGAGATTATATGCTCAGTAAGGTTAAACAAAAAAGTTTTCAATTTTTGATCTTATGAAATAATACGATAACAATATGGGTATATGATCATGAACATAAATTATAGATTTCATACCCAACTGATTATAGATCACAATCATGAGTCATGGAATAAAGAAATATGATTTCAAAATACATGAATCGTAAGAATGAAAATTCATCATAATAAAATCATGAACCATAATTTCATATATTAAATGTTTGTGGAATCATTATATTTATATAGAAAATATTATATGTCCAGGTTTCCTTCCAAGACAATTAGAATAATCCTTAACACCAGTTTCACATAACTGATCAAACACATCAATAAATTTCCCACAACAGATCAAGAACATAATATTTTTTACTATAGTATATCACTCACATAAATATGTTTCCCTTGTCTATCAAATGAGATATAATTCATCACCTGATGAATTATAGAGAGTTGCAGTTCCCCCCATTAGATAATGAAAACAATACATATGTTCCCCATAAAAATATATATTGTTATTTATATCATAACCCAAGAATTGAAATGTGTTTTTTAAACACATAGTCTTTGCATAACACATGGAAATGTAATTGGTTTCATAAAACTCATGGAATCATAAACATAAACCATCTAGATATAGAATAAGGATAATATACTTAGATTATATACCTAGTAATACATAAATCAAATAGAATGATTTCATTAGATGGAAAATAATTTTTAAATACAAAATAAAATAATTCATATGAAAAAATACCTTTATTTTTTAAAATAAATTATTATAAGGAACATAATTATGAATGAAATCATTTTCATCAATAATAACATTGTAATTTTTTATATGAAATTTCAAAAAATTTGAATTCCGGGTGTGAGTAAATAACCTCATGATGTATAAGTTAAAAACATTTCTTTCTAAATTTTTTATTATGAATAATTAAAGCTATGTTTTTAAATTAAATTACATTATAAATAAAATTTATTTGAACCTTAAAATTTATGATGTGAATCAGCTATAAATCTATATAATGAATGTTGAAATACAATAGAGGATAATCAAAATTTATTTCACACAAAAAATTATTATGATAGAACCAATGATGTATAATTTTAACTCAATGAAAGGAAATTTAGTTATCAATTCACTTAACATAAGTATTTTTGTTCTCAGTTCAAGTTCAATCATCCACTTATTCGAAATACCCCTTTGGATATCAACGAAAGGAACCTAGGGATGGACTTATTATAATACCAAGACATCAAGAAAGTGTGTAGGGAAGTAGAGAAGGTAAATTTGAATAGAATGGTAGATTTAGAAAGGTCAATGTGGTGTAAATAATTGAGGGAGGAGGTTCCCTTTAATAATCTTAGTGAAAAGAATATTTAAAATTTATCAAAAAAATTATTTATATTAAATTAATTTTCTATAAATATACGATTGAATGGAAATAAATTTAACAATATGATTATAAGAGGTTATAATCTCATAACTTGATATAATCATTACTATGGTAACAATGATTTCAATACCCAAAGTTTTAATTTCTACATATAAAGTGTCAATGGGGCCTTAAATGACAAATTGTATATATTTATTTTACAAAAGATATATCGTTTATCATTTTTAACATCCATTCAAATTATATTTTTGGATTTTAATAGTCCACATTATGGTTGAGTAGTAAACACTAATAGAAATCAAGTGGAATCCAAAATACAACATTCATAAACAGAATTTCACATCAAAATAAAAAACAGAACCTATGGTGCCCCGATACAAGATTCACCAACATAAAATTTCATTCCATATTTTTTTCTACAATCTAAATGGGTACAACATCATTGTCATCGTCATCCATCACCACCCAATCCAGTGATAAGAGTAATAAAAATAGGGGATCCATTAGACCACTCTATCTCACAGTCAATAATAATTTATTTCTGTCTCCTTTCCCCACTAATAATAACATATTTTCACTAGTATAGAAACAAAACACATCCTTTCACTACAACAAATAGAAAAAAAACAAAAAAAATCCGCAATTCCTTCATCATTTCTTCTTTTATGAAAACCCCATCCAAAGCTATCGTCAAAGGTAAATTCATTTGGACACATTTTTTTTATCATTTATACATAAAAAATCATTGTCCAACACGGTTGGAAAACAAAAATGAGTAAAATTCCATCAGAAATTCGAACATAAAGACACAGAAAAATTGAAGGGGAGTGAAATGAATTTGGAAACTCACACTGGTGAAAAAATAGGATTTTGGGTATCGTCCTCCAAATCCATCCCATGATATCTCTAAACCATCATCGAGCCCAACCATGATGGGGTTGAGCCTAATGTGTTGTATATAAAGGGAATATAAGGAGAAGAAAATTGATTTCCCGGACTGACATAGACCCAGACTACCTAAATGACCCAAAAATAGAACTAAACTGGTGGTATTATGAACATGGTAAGGTATAAATAGGGGTGGTGGAAGGAATATGATATCCCACCAACCAAAGACATCATGTAAGATATAGAAGATAAAAAAGTGAAAATTAAGTGAGAAATAAGGAAAATCAATGTAAAGAGAAAAATTTCAACCAAAATTAATTAATAACCTTAAGGGGAAGGGGATGAAGAGGTGGAAGTATGAGCAAGAAGTGTTATGGTAAAGATAATATAAGTGGGAAGTCACCGAGGGGAAGAAAATGTGGTGTATAGGGGTTAAAAAAACAGGAATTGTTACACATTCCTAAACCCTATAAATCCTATATTTCATTTCAATTTATCTCATATTAATATCATTTATCCTTATTTATTATTTTTATGATTTTTAAATAAATTAATAAAATAGTATTTTCCGAAAATATCATTACTAACAATTTTGACAGTATTCTTTAAATTAACATTAATAAAACCAACATATTTAGATAAATTCAAACCAAATAATTTAGTACACATAAAATATTCCATAATCATCTTCAAAATTATAATATGACATCACTTATGTCAAATAATATTTCATATGATATTTATAATATCATTTTTTTAATTGAATAATTAATGAATCATCATTTCATAATTATATAAGGTAAATGTTTTTCCAAAAAAATTTGAAATAAAATATTATAGTGTATATTAATATCCTATATTTTATAAAAATATTTATAACTAAGAATATCTTCTGAATATTTTGATATTCAAAATGTTACAGAATTTAGTGTATGAATGCACTAAATTTGACTTTTGCTTAAATAAAGTATTATAAACATCATTTTATCATCAAAATTAACATAAATGGTCATATAACAAAAAATTGAATGATTCAAAATGAATATTAGTCATATAAGAAAATTTGGGCAAGTTATATGGGTTATTTTATTATTCTTATCATATTTTTTTACCTAAATTACCATATTTTCCCTTTACCATGTTAATAAAATACACCATGGTACCTATTCATACTATAAAAAATAAAGGGTAACTTTTTAATAAATTGCTCCTTATAAATCCAAATATGGAATAAAGTTTACATAATTTATAACATAATATATTTATAATTTAATTTAATAATATTACAGAAAAATGCAATAAAAACCAGTTTTCTTGAAAAATGAATTTTTATGACTAAAAATGCACTTATACCTAAATAAGGTGTATCAATGGTTAAAATATAATTATTTAGATAATATAGATATAAAAATTCTTCAATAAATTTTATATCAAATTATAACAAAAAAATTACTTTTAAAAATATAAAATTAAAATTGTCATTTATGAAAATTTCCTTTTTTTTAATATTAATGGATAAATCAGTTTTTTCGAAAAAGAAACAAAAATATACATAATAAAATTTTAAAATTATTACTTTAAAATAATATTTTTTATAAAAATTGAATTTTATAAATTTTCCAGATATTTATCATAATACTAACCTAAAAATAATGAATCTGGATTTTGATGAAACCATATTTTTTGGAAATTTTAAACGACTTCTAGATAAATATGTTTTTATTCACAAGGGATTAATTAATTAGTTTGAAAATTATATATCTTTAATAATTTATTAAATAATATATATTATTGAAAATTTAATGGCTATGTTATAATAAATAATTATACATTTTTGTTGGGTGTTTCGTGAAATATAAACAATCAAAAAGATTAAATTTAAAATGTGGAATACTATAAAATAATTAGATTACACTATCTTTAAAATAAATTTCTCTCTATAATTTTTTCACTAAAAAAACTATATTCATATTTCTCATCATTTTTTTGGTTCTGAAAAAGATTATTTAGTTATATTGTTTCTCCGAAAAAAACATTTCCTAGTTGAGTGCTCTTTTTTCATAGACCATTCTCACTATGAAATGGAATATCATCAAATTGTTCCTCATATGAATGATATTGATCAAATTTTATAACATCTTTGATTAGTACGTGTGAAGTATCATGTATGTAATTTATATAGTGAGTAACATTAAAGACATTATGATATTGAGAGAGATTAGGTTGAAGGAACAATCAATAATCTACCATCTTGATATGATCAATAATTTTAAAAGGACTGATATAACTATGGATTAGATTTCCATTATTTCCAAATATCATTACTCTCTTACAAGGGGATATTCAATTAAATACTTTGTCAGCCACTTTAGACTCTAAATATCTTTGATTATTTTAATCATTAATTTTTTGATGTCTATGATATAATAATACTTATTTATTAATAGATCCAACATTATCTTACATTTCCTAAACATGATTTATTCCCAATAAATTCATTTCCCATTATTCATCTCAAAATGTTGTAGTTATATACATATTACAATATATGGATTCATAGGGATCCATCTTTATGATAGAGTGAATGATATTATTGTAAAATATTTATACCAAAGGGAGGTGATGATCCCAACCACCTTTGATATTCATATACAATGTTCTAAACTTGTATTTTAGAGTCTATATTTTCCTGTCAAACTGAACATTCATATGAAGATGTTTAGTAGTATTGAATAATAATATGTGTCTAGATACAATTGAAGACATCACTAGAACTTCAAAGTAAACCTCATATACTGATTAGATACAAAGGAAATTGGTACTCCATGTAATCTTACCACTTATTTTATATATATTCTAAAAAATATATCAAAATATAAATGTTTTATGATAACATTGAAGTGTGGTGAATTCATAAGGTGATTGACTATAACGCATATAGAATTATGGAATTTATATGTTTTGGGAATTCTAATGACAAAATCCATTGTAATGTTTTCCCATTTCTATTCTTGCATGGTAAATGGTTTTTACAACCAGATAGATTTCTATATCTTACCCTTTGTATTCTAACAAACCAGACACTAAGAAACATACTCTACAAAATCTCTCTTCACTCCATCCCATTATTAATATTATTTCATGCCTATATACATTATTGTACTTCCAGGATTCATAAATAATGATGAAACATTAACCATAATGAAAATATCCTCTATTAAATCTATAATAGGAGGAACACATACATGGTATTTGATCATTATTATTATATCATAGTTGAGGTTTAATATAGGAAAATTTTACACCTCAGTTTACTCATCTACATCTTCCTTCATCACCTAAATAATATTCACTTGGATTGATGGTCAAATATTCATTTGAGGTAGATATTATGTTCCCTCTTCCTTTTAAAATTACATTGGCCTTCCTTTGTAAATCCATAAATATTGGATCTTTTTTATCCCGAAATTAGAAAAAATATCATGATCATTTCAACTAAAATAATCTGATCCTTATGCTCTTTCACAATGTGGTAATATATTGAGTCGTCATAATCACTAATAAAATCAAACCATATTATTTGGTAAACTATAAACTATTTTTAGTGAATATATACTTTTAAATATTGTGATCCATATATAAGTCACACCATTTCCCATAGAGATAGTGCCAATAACTCTTTAATGTATTTAATATTGTAGGTAACTATAAGTCATGAGTTGGGTACTTTTTCTCATGGTCCTAAATTTTGTGTGAATTATAAGCTATATCTGTATAATATTTTCAAATAACCCATCCCGACCCATTATATGATGCTTTAATATTTATTGAAATCCATTATCTAAAAAAAATTAGTGTGAGAATAGGTTATATGGCCAAAATACTTTACAGATTGTTTAAATTACCTTCCATTCCTCCATCCATATGAAATTAACTTCTTTCCATTTCAACTTATTGATTTGATTATATAATCCAGTTATATCATTCAAAAAATGGTTATAATATACAACCAACCCAATAAAAATACATAGTTTTGTCACCGAGGTTGGTCAAATAAATTTCTCAATAACTTCATTTTTTGATGTATATATATATATATATATATATATATTTACTTGAGACTACATGACCCAGAAATGAAACATTATAAAACCAAATTTAACCATTTTTAGATTATTCATAATGATTCTCCTTCCTCAAGGACTTTATAAAAGTCTTAAAGTGATATTCTAGTTTTTAATTGCTATTTGAATATAAAATAATATATTCTATAACGTCTACCCAAAACTAATCAATATAGTCTCTTAAGACTTTATTCATCATGTCCATGATGATAGAAGGGGAATTAGTAAGACCAAAAGGTATCAAAATAAATTCAATGTGTCAATACATTATACGAAATATTAGTCAGTGTATATTCACCCTATTTAATCTCAATTGACATTATATAGAATATATTTCAATTTTAGAAATGTATTGTTCTATGTGTAGTTCATCACATAATTCATCAATATATGGAATATGATACATTTTATTGATATTAATTTTATTATGATCCTAATAATCTATATAAATATGCATTGTCCCATATTTATTATTAACATATAGATTTAGTTCCATAATTGGTGTATGAATCCTTTATGTAGATAATCCTAGAGTTTTTCTCCAATTATTTCAACTTAATTGGGTCTATCATATTAGGAGTTTTAAAAATAGTCATAGCACCAAGTATGTGTTCTATAGAAAAATCTAATTCACAATTGACTGGAAGACTTATAAATTATTCCAAAAAAGATATCAACAAAATATAATAAAAAGGTGTTCCCTTAATGTGTAGTCTATCCCTAACCATCAGAGATAGATAACTTTCATGTATAGGAATGAAGACCCACGATATGAAATCTATTTACATTGGATGTTTATATTCGCACTTGCATCGATAAATGATTATAGATTCATTCAGAATATAAAATTTCACTTCCATTAACATTTAATATGGTATCTATATAGATAAGTCCAATTCGTGACTCAAATCATAAAGAATTCAACTATATAGAGAATCATGATTTTTTAAGGAATTACATTACCAACAAATGAAATTAGGGAGGAAAAATATTCATAGGTTGCGAACGTTGATCCATTATGAATCTTTATAGAAAAATTATATTCTATTTATTGAGTTGATATGATTATAACCTTCTAAAATACTTTATAAATAACAGAGTATGTGGATCTAGAATCAAATATGATATTAGATGTTCCAGATTGGATGATAAGTGTACGTTTCACCTCATCATTCACATAAACCACTTCAGTAGTTGATCTCACAAGAGATTTCCATTTGTCTTTGGGATTAAGACGTTTTTGAAAATGATCATATATAACCTTTGGATTTATTCATCAATTTGAATAATACCCATACTCTTTATATTTATATCATTAGAGTGTGGGTGGTTTATCTATTTGTATCTTCTTTTACACCATGGAATTAACTGCCCTCCTCATTCACATTTTACATTCCTAGGATTTATGACCCACCATTACACATTTAAAAACCTTATATTTCAATATAAACACAACCCTTAAATTTCATCCAAATCTTCTGGCATGTATATAGTTGAAATTTCATTCCACTATGTGATTTATTCGAGTTTTCATAATATTATGTCTACATTTTCATATCAAATCCATGTGAATGATGAGTATATCCAATTTTCACTTACACCTTTTGAGAAAAAATAAACATTTATTCATTTATATTGATGTCACTTATGGAAAATTAAATTCAGATAATTGGTTTTTAGCAACTGATGAATTGGTCAACCATACGTTTCAGATATATGATAATACCATACGCGTAACATTCAAGTATTGTAAAATAATTCTCATATCTACCATCAGATTCTTCATCCATTTTCTTAGCATAAGGAACTCAATCTCGGTATTTTTATGAAGAATACAAGGAAAATAATTATTTAAAAGTAAGTTCTTAATGAAATCACATACCATATAGTCAATTTCATCCTTCTTAATTGTATTCTTGGTAAGACTTCACTATTGATATGCTTCACCTTCAAGATGATAAACTGATATGACACCTTTTTAAGTCCTAATGGTTGAAGAAGAGAAATATATTCTCAATGTTATTGATCCATTATTCAAAATTATTAGATAATAGGATCGACTATAAAATGGTGGGTATACCATCTTGAATGATTCAATATTATTTTGTTCAATCCTTTGATCATTTTTAATCATAGATTCATTCATATCCCAATAAGTTTATATGAGAATAATGGTAATTAATTTCATTTCAGGTCCCATAAAATTTGGTTTCTCATGGGGAAAATAATTTCCTTCTCCATCACATTTTGAAAAAAACAATTCATGCAGTTTCCATCCATTTACTAAAACAAAAATATAGAGTGTTTTAAAGATCAACAATAGAGATGAATAAAAAAATATTTATAAAATGTCAAAAATCATGACACCATTTATGAAACTTATGTTTAATGTTGGAAATTAAATATCATAACCAGATATATGATTTTATCCAACACATAGACTTATCCTTAAGATTCATACTATAGTGTTTCCTATATATTTTCCAGAGGTAAACTAAAACCAATCATGTATTCAAACTATAATTACAAATGAATTTTATACATATATATTGTAGTTTTTATATAAATATTCATTACATTACACAAACACACATATACTGATCTTAAAGGTCAGGTGTCATTGGAAAATAGAAACATAAACAACAGGTTTATAAAATATCCAAATCATCTCCCAGTAATTTTTTCATAACTAGATCAAATTTAATATTTCATTCTTAAAATATTGATTTATATCTTATATAATAGGAACATAATAAAATGGAGAGATTAAATGCTCAGTATGGGTAATCATGAAAGTTATCAATTAATGATCTTATCAAATCATAAGATAAGAATATGTGTATGTGACCATGAACTTAAAAAAAAGGTTACACCCAACGTATCACATATCATAATCATAAGTGATAGAATAAAAAAACATTTCAATTGTTAAAAATTATAGGTATTATAATTCATCATAACTCAATCGTGGACTATAATTTCATGTTATAAATGTGTTTTTATTCATCATAGGTGTTGAACATGTATCATATGTCATTGTTAACTACCAAGAACATCATATCGGGTCTCAAAACATGTTTCTTATAATGTTCAAGCACATCCCCAAGTTTACCATAATAGAGGTGGCCACTAAATTTTTTACCATAGTGGATCAATCACATAAACTCGTTTCCCATAATAATATCATGAGATATAATTCATTATGAAATGCATTGGAGGGGGATGTAGGTCCCACATATAAAATAATGAAATCCAAAAAAATTTAAGATAAAATAAAAAATATAATTTATCTTGTCAAAACCCATTAAATTAAATTAGATTCATAAATACAATATCATTTCATAACGCTTGAAAAAAGTAACTAGATTCATAAAAATCTTTCCATCAAAATCATTAACCATCTAAAGAAATAATAATTATAGTATACTTGGATAATATTCTAAATAAAGCATAAATAACATAAAAAATGTTTTGTTAGATGTATAATTATTTTTAAATATCACATGAAATAATTATAGAGAAATATATCCTTTAATTTTTAATTATTTATATTAAATGCCTTTAAATTACAAAGTAAAACTTTTTTTTAATATAACCCCTTAATTTTGTATTGAATGATTCAAAACATTAAGGATCCATGAATGTGGGAAAATATGATCATGATGTATAAATTAAAATTAACATTTCCTTATTAATTTATAAAAATGAAACATTAAAGGTGTATTTTTTAAAATATTCCCATATAATTAAGGATAATGTGAACCTTAAAAATTGATTTTGTGCATGAGGTGTAAATCCATATAATACTTGTTGAAATATAACAAAATATAATAAAAAATTATTTTACACATAATATTAATATGAAATAACCATAGAGTTATAATTTTAAATCAATAATAAAAAATTTATTAATGAATTTCCACACCTCATGTATTTCATTTCATTTTTCATGTTCAAACCTACACTTCCTTGAAGCTTATCCTTAATATCTCCTTTAATAAACTATAGGGTTAGTATTTAAAGAATAAAAACACCCATATAATTACTCTTGGGATGTGCAGATGAGAAATTAGTAGATTATGGTCAAGATATAAGGATAAATGTAAAGTAATGAAGTGAGGGAGTATCTGCTCTTTTATAATTGAGGTGTGGGGCACTTTTTAAATTTCTCAAGACAATAAATTATGATAAATTAATTTCTATCCCATTACCAAAAATTAGAAATGTATTCAACGATAATATAATTTAAGGTTTCATATCATCAACCAATAGAATTTAGACATATTTTTGTATTACTTTATATCGTATCGTTATCTTTAACTCTATCTTAGCCAAATTTAATCTTGATGACGATAACAACTTTTTAAATTTTGAAAATTCATAATTTTTTACTTATAAATTTTATATTTTCTATAAATTTTCATTTAATATTACATCAAAACATAAATTATCTCACTTTCTCTTAGTTAATATTTTTATAATTATTAGACAATTTTATAAAATATTACATACATAAAATATCATTAACATAACATTTAACTCATTTCATTACAATGACTATAATAAATTCAGGACGACCTGATAAATTTGAGAAAATTCATTTATTATGTCAATAATATGTCACAAGATTATATAATTTTTACATATCACACTAATTAATTATAATTTTATTTAGTTTAATATTTTAAAAATTATTTATTTCATTTTTTAATTAACTGAATAATTAATGTAGCCTTAGTATGTAATTATTTAAGGTTATATTTTATTCTCCAAAAATTAAAAATAAATTAATATGATGTATATAACACTATTATAATTCATAATAATATATATATTTAAATATATTTTGTGAATAATCCTAGAAGAAAAATATTATAATTTCTAAAACGTGACTGTAACATATTTGAATTTTCATTAAATATAATATTATAAACATATTAATCTCATTAAAGTTGAAAAAATGATCATATAACTAAAAATGAATTATTATGGATGTATATTAATATCTAAATAAAATATTTTCATGTTTTAGTGTCATTTTATTGTTCTTTTCATCTTATTTTAACCTAAATTTCCCAACTTACCCTTATCCTTGGTAATACAAGTTAGGGTTACTATTCGTACTAAAAAAATAAAAGATAACATTATAATAAATTTGGAACTTATAAACCAAAATATTGAATCCATTTTTTCAATTTCAAAACACATAAATTTTGAAAATTTAATTTAAAATTAATCCAACAATACGGGACCAAACCGCTTTTCCTGAAAAATGTATTTTTAGTCAAAAAATCCGTTTATTCCAAAATAAGGTATACATATGATTAAAAATTCATTAATTAGATTAAAAAAAATTTTATCTAAATTAAATTGATATATAACTCTAGTCAAAAAATTCATTTTTTTACAAAATAAATGAATATGTCTATTTTATAAGAATCTATATTTTTGACAATTCATTAGAAAATAAATCTATTCAGAAAATTACAAAAAATTAACCATAATATAATTTTAATATTATGATTTTAAAAATGATATTATTTATATAAAAAATTAAATAAATTTCAGAAAATTGCTTATAAAAATCACTTATATAAATAACGCAATAAAATTTTGATGAAAATATATTTTCCAAAAAATTATAATCACAATACAAGAAAAATTATTATTATCTAGGTATTAATTAATCAATATTAAAATTAAATATTTTTCATAATTTTTTCAATCCAATTTATTCCTTCTATTTTAATTGAAATGTTATAATATTTCATTTTTTATTTATGCTAGTTGTTTAATGCAACACAAATTCACAAGCAGATTAAATTAAAATTAGATATAACATAAAATATAGTGGTGTTGCAATTATTTTAATGTGATATATTTAAATATACTCCCAATAGTGTTTTCATATGGCCCTCAATTTTCAAAAACCTATAGCATTGAGGGGGAGACACATTAAGTGTTGTGGAAAAGCATTCTAATTGTTGTTTGTAGAGTGAGATAGCCTAGGGAATCACACTATGGTACAAAACATGATCTATTAACTAATCTATAAGTTTATACATCACCACAACTAATAAATATTATAGAATAAGTATAAAATAATTATAATAAAATACCTATCTACCAATAATAACAACACTCCACTAGAGGTAAGTGGAATTGTGGTAATGTTTTCCCCAAACTACCACAATGATAATATACTACTGGATAACATACATGTTGATAAGATGTTCCACATCCGAAACTGGTGTTTCCATCACCACTTATATGAAAATAACAATAACTCCACCTCCAACTATGTAAGAGCCCACTATTAGTCGTAGTATAATAACCTAACTTCCTATAAGGTATATCTCTATTAACCTTCATCATACTGATAATGGACTGATTCTATAAAATTATCATCTCTCAATGTATGGATAATGAAATAATAAAAATACTAGGTCTATAATTTTTCCAATGATATACCTATTTTCTACTAAGCATAGACTACGACATCCCACCAATATCTCACTACCCATTGAAGCCTATACTATTTATGTTTCACCCACAACTCAAGGGGTGTATCTAAATGATATTAGATAGTGTATATAGATTCAATAAATTTCTTAGTATCCCAAAGCCCACTCTATTAAATAGAGTTATATTTTGAAACAAAAACTCCCTTTTCAAATAAGACATTAAATTATATCCCCTAAGCGATTATTCCTCATATAATAAATATCATCAATATTACTCTCATTAGGCTAAAAATCATGAAGGAGTACCTGCAAAACCGGTGGATTTAACTCATTAACTAGTGAGGTATGATCATCCCTACCCTTTTGATTCTCAATAAGTAGTCATAATGGAATAATTTCACTGTAACTATAAATTTAAACAATTCATCACATATATATAACTTTTATTAATATAATATATAGCATTATAAGTATCAAGTATAGAACCTTGTTATTTCACACAAACTACGGGTGTACCAAATGTTCATATTGTCTCTCTAACATTGAATATACACTCTCCCTGGATATAACTAGATATATAATGATTTCAAAATATATATTTAATTATAGAACATAATCATGGTTTAGATATTTAGTATTCAAGAATCATGTTATATATTAATTAAAAATATAAATTGTTACCAACAATCTAAATAACTGAACCTCAAATTAGAATAATGGTTCTTAATTAAATAAAAGAATAAAAATTTATATTGAATCTTATGTTCCCATGATGATACCTGAACTCATACACTCCAACCACCCCACAAAATTGTTAAAACCGCTAAAAATAAATCATTATCCTAAAAAATAATATCTATTTAATGCAACTTCTCATTAAAAAGTAAAAAATGAAAAATATTATCCTTGTTAATATGAAATTTCTAAATGCATAGAAAATCTATAAACAAGTATAAAGCTCATGTCAAAATCTAAGAAAATATGATATCATGTCTTCCTAATTCAAAATCCAAAGGCATTGGAATAGAAAGAAAAACATTAACACCACACAGTATAATCCTAGAACTGGATCACCTATACTATGACTGATCCAGGTGCTAAAAACCTTCATAACAACTCCATGTAAGGTATGTTAATCTCACATGTGGTAATGGTCTTTTATTGGGTGGGATGAATGTAACACCCTGATATTTTATGAAAAATATTTTTTTAATTTCATTAATGACTTGTGTTGTACGCTACACCAAAAGGATCTTGAACAATATCCATCCTTGACTTGCCTTGCATTACACGCAATCACGACCTTCCTCGATAGTGTGTGTAGTACGCAATAACGAGTTTCACTAAACAATGATATGCTATTAAAATATTATTAAAACTAGCCGTTATGACTAGTAATAACCACTTTTTGAAATTTTGTAAATTTTATTTTTCATAATGGGCTTCCTTTTTGGATTCGGAATATCTAAATTAGCTTAGGGTGAAATTTTGGTACTTTTTGGATAACTTTCATTTTCTAATGAATAGTGAAAATTACTAAATTTTATTTAAAAACAACCTTTTTAATCAAAATAATTAATAGTGATAAATTATTAATTTGAGTGGTTTTAAATTATATTTAGAATATATTTTTACAATTTAATACAATTTTGGTCATTGTATGTAATTTCACATTTAAACTATACATAAACAAGTGTCAATCTTTTGATAGTTATTATCTCTTAAGAACACACTATTTGTTTTGACGACGTGAATTAATTTTTAAATTAATTAATGAAACTGATATGTTTTGAATTTAGTAAAATAGAAATCATTTTTGAGTTCATAATATCAAATATATCTTAGGTCTAATTTTTGGTATTTTTCTGGAAACTTTCATTTTTTGATGAATAGTGAAACCCCTAAGTGGTAGTTAAAAAAATGAATTTTTCATAAAACTTAATTTTACCAATTCTGTGAGTGGAATTTCAAAAATCCGAGAGACACGGTTGATGTCAGTAAGTAAAATTTGGTTCAATGAGCTGAAAATAATTTTTCATGAATAGTATCTTTTTACTTTTTTTACCAGGGTTAAAAGTAAATATGGTAATTAAGGGTAAAAATGATATTATTATTACCCTAACACATGTCCTAATTCTATTGGATAAGTGTAATTCGACCATAAACAACCTTAGGAATAAAATATGACCATTTATGCCCACTTAGACTAAATTAGGATATTTATTAATAATTTATTTAAAGAGGGGTTAAAATAGTTAAAATCAATGTTTAAAAAGTAGATAATTTTTAATATAGGGTTATACATAAGATAAATTCGACTAAAAACATTCCATAGAAATCTAAAATTCTTTCCTACATAATGGTATTTTATTTTTAATTTTTAGACATTAAATAATTTAATTTATTTATGACACAACAATGATGCAGTAATTATCTTATTAATGAAATATTGACATAATTTATGTTATAAATACCCAAATAAATTTAATATGAGACTTTTTATGAATTACACTAATTTTATAGGTTAATATGACATGTCAGTATTTATTTAAGTAACTTTTTTTGAACTAATCATTCTGTTAGAATTTTCACAAAAACCAATTTCTAAATAGTGTCAAAATTGACATAAAATAGTTTTTAAAACAAATATTATATTATTAATTGATATTTTATTCCTAAAAATCTAATGTTTTCCCAAATGACTTAGATAAGGTTATATATATTAATTATAAATAACTTGGGGTTCGTTTTTCTTTTTATAGTAAGTTTATTAACCTTATAATGTAAGAACACAAAAAGACACGGTAAAAGTAAAATTATCTAACTTAAAGTTAAAACTAAATGATAAGGATAAAATAGTAAACTAAACTTGTCCAAATTCTATTGGATGAGAGGATATCTACCCATACTCACCTTAGCTACTAAATAACTCAATTTGGAGCTATTAAAAACCGAATATGACTTTATAATAAAATAATATTTTTTGTTATTCCAAAGGTTCCCCTCTCCTCCCTTATAAAAGGGCACCTCCTCCCTCTCTTCCTCACACCACTTTGAGCCTTCGAACTCGGACAACCCCTGCCAAATTATCTTATACACTTCCCTAGAAATATCTTATAGGTCCTGGTATTCTTCAAAGACAAATTTTAGTGCCCTAAGAGGAGGAATCAAAGAGGCACTTCAAAGAAGAGGTAATGTCTAATACCGATTCTTTCAACTTTATTTCTTCTTCCACTTATTCTTCTTAGGTTGTTCCATTATAAAGTAATAACATAAGTATCACTAATATACTGATATTTTATTATAAGTATGAAACAATCCTACTTCACCATCTATCTATCCTACGGAAAATGAAATCACTGCACGTTCGTACGTACGGAATACCGTCTGCATGCTGTGGTGCAATCTATTTTCCACCACCGCCTTACTTGGATGGGTATAATGGTGTAAATAATAACTACATATTATTATTTTAAAGTGATATTGATTCTGAAATAGTATACATACACTCCAATACAATTCCATGATCATGAGAGTGATATCATTGCTCGTGCGTACGGACGGACTACCGTCTCCACGACGCAATGAGATTCATTCTCCACGTTAACCATTAATGAATGATTACAAAGTATATATAATAAGTAATCATGAAATATATGAAATAATAATGATACTGCATTTATTTATATATATATGTATTTCATCTACTTAATTCCATTCAACTCAATAAGTAAACGAAAACAGCGTTCATGCGTACGTATGACCTACCGTCTCCATGAACGGTGTATTTCTTTCCATTTAATGATCTATTATATATATGTATATTATGAATATATATTATATATAAATCATGTTTTATATTCTTTAATTATGTAATAATGATATAAGTAATCATATGAATAATTACAAGTCAAAACACGAATGACAAATGAAACGATTTTACCCAAAATGCTCTTTAACATGGAATTTACAAAAGAACGGGTAATATAAAGGCATAAGTGAACCATATATGATATCATAACAATGAGTATGATTCTGTAATAAGTCAATGACATTATTTAAATCATTATATAGGAGGTTCGGACACTTACGAAACAAATCGGACCTAAGGTAAGGGAAATATCACAATCTCATTTTTATCCGAGATTTTTTATACTTTGGAATTTACTAGCGTGTATTTTATCATCCACATCCATGTTTCCTAAATATGTAATATTATTTCCATCTACATAAAATTGTTTAAATCAAATTTTACCCTTTTTTGAGTTTTTAGTAAAATATATGAAAGGAATCTTTTGTCGTTTTTCGTACGTGGTACTTTTTTACTTTTCCAACAAAAGTATGAGAAGAATTTTTTTTTAACTTATGCGGCATGAATGGATTTTAAAAACATTATTTCCAAGAAGCTTCCTTTACAAGTTTTCAAGTATATTTTTTATCAACTTATTTTAGTTTAGAATTGTATGACATGTTAAGAAATGAAATGTGTTTTTGAAGTAGAAATGATATTTTCTTCATGAATAGAGTTCAAGTGTTTTATCAAAATTATTTTCCATCTAAGATAATAAAGGGTTCTGTTTCTATCCCTATTATTACATTGATTTGATTATGTTGTGATGGAATAATTTTTATGAATTCTTTTAACTTATATGAATTGTTTTATGATGTCATGTTGTTTAAGAATCTCATTTTTATTGCATGAGTTATGCAATGATGTATGATTTATGATTTTGTGCCACACATAAGAATGGTATCATTATAAGATGGGTGGGAACTATATGTCCCTCCAATGCATTGGGTAAATATTTTATATCTCATGTGATAGACATGGCTGGAAGGGAAGGTTATACAGGTTCAGTGAAACAGGACTGAAACGAGGAATGAACTCGGTTCAGAAATGTACTTTGTCCACTAAGATAGTCTTGGAAATGAGTCTTGACTAATAAGAATTGATTCTCTATTATTATGTGTGTACTCCACAAAGTTTCATGTTTTAAGTTATGATTATTGGGATTACATTTCACTACTATGATTTATCCGATGTTTTGATATTATGATCTCTTTTGCAGGTTATGATTTCCAAAATGTTATGTTCTTATGAATATGATGTGATTGATAATTATTTTGTTTACCCTTACTGAGAATTTGAGCTCACCCTTTTATGTTTTCTTTTCCCCAGTATATAATGAAAGGATTTAGGTAAAAAAAATGAAGATCATTATGGGAGATGTTGAAGATCATTCAAAACTATTAGAAGATTATATTCTGAGTTTCCAAAGACACTAAACTATTATGGTTCTTGTGTGTATGTTTTTGTTATGTACTAAGTATTCTGCAAAATTAATGTAATGTCCATGTACGTTAAGCTTCAGGTCTCTACAGTTGGTATCAGAGGAAATGTTTAGTCAACCTTTAGAAACTAGGATGCGAGAACTTTAGTAAGATCCCTAGAGATATTTATAAGGTATGTCTAGGGATGTCCCTAAGGTTACGTATAAGTATAGGTTATAGTAGTAGAATTACGGTAACCCAAGATGATAAATATTGAAGGTACTCCCCCTTTATTATGATGATTTCCCTAGCGTGATTTTTGCCTCTCACACTATTATTTTTGGGTTTTAGACGATGGATGGAACCCTAAGAAACCGTTTTGATCAATGTAATGTACAATGCAATGATTGTCCTCATGAACAAACAAATGTTATGGGAGATGGAGTGAAAAATATTATTGCTATACTTACATAAGCTATGAATCATTCTAGACTTCCAAATGAGTAGAGAAGGGAACAATATTCTATTGAGTCCTTCATGAGGCAACATCCACCTTCTTTCAGGGGGTAAATTGATCCACTTGTTGCTGAACAATAGATCAGTACTACTAAAAGATATTTTCAGTTCTTCAATGTTCTGATCATGATAGAGTCATCTTAGCAGTGTATTGTTTTGAAGGTGATGTTGATCAATGGTGGAATCAATCAAGATTACAAGGCCAAGAGATGAAATTGATTCCATGGAATGGGACGAGTTCAAGAACTTATTTTTCAATAACTACTTCCCTCATATTCTTCGAACAAAGATGGAGAAGGAGTTTCTTGAACTAAATCAAAAGGATGAAGAATCTGTTGGTATATACGAAGATAATTTTACAAGGCTTGCAAGGTATGCATCTGGATTTATCATACAACCGGAAAGTAAAGTCAATCGATTCTTCATTGGCTTAAAAGCAAATCTTCGAAGGGCATTCTCTATAAGATACTTCAGTAGCTATGATGAAATTGTGCGTTGTGCTATCATGGTAGAAATGGAAGTTGTTGTTACTTATCCATCTCATAGTTTTGATAAGAAACAAAAGATGGAGTTCAAGGAGAAATCTTAGAATAATGGTGAAAAGAATATGAATGTTTCCTTATGCTCAAAGTGTGGAAAGAAGCATGGTGGAGAATTTCTTAAAGGGACTAGAAAACTATTTAAGTGTGGAAAAGAAGGTCATCGAGCAGTTGAGTGTCGAAGTAATGGAAAAAGGGTTTCTAATGATGTGAATAAAGAAAAGATGGTAGAGAAAGCACCACCAACACTTCAATGCTTCAAGTACAACGAAATGGGGCATTATGCTAATAAATGCCCTAATCCAAGGGTTAGTGATGATAGACATGAGAAGCCACTTAAGGCAAAGGACAATGGGAAGTCACATGCGATCACTATTGGCGATGTTGACTATGACAACGATGTGGGGGAATGATTTAGTGTTTTTGTAATGAGATTCCAAAATAATGTTGTATATAGTATCGTGGAATATTGGAATATTTTTATATTGGCCTATTGTGTTTTTCAATAATTTTATGGTACCGGTAACCATGGAAAGTGAGTGAGATATTTTTGGAAAAAAAGATGATATGCGCATAATGAAGGGAAAATGAGAAAATAAAATGTTTGATAGTATTCATGAGCTCATGAGTGATATAAGGACTAAGTGATAGCATGGTTTGAGTATATAGAATTTTGAGTATTTTGGTATGTAGAAAGAGTTAACTTTTAACAGCATTCATGTTTTCAATAAGGTTCAATGGGTAGTCATTTTTTTTCAAGAGAATACATGATTAACGCCTTTGAATTTTTGGAATGTGACCAACAAGACATATCTCATGATATATGGGGATCAAAAATGGTATTAACATGCTTTTGTATGAAATCTTTGGTAATCGTTTTCACTATAATATGAGATTAGATAGAATTATTTTGGATAAGCCAAAAGATTGGAATGGATTATGTTGGACATAAGTTAGTATTGTTTAAGGATCGAAGTTTTTTCGATATTATTTATGGGATATTATAGTAATGTAGTTTTAGAAAAAGGACAACTTGCAGGATGGGTGACAGCCCATCGCGTCGGACAAGGCTGTGGGAATAGAACTCACAACAGAAGTAAGACTGGCCTTTATCGCCTACCACTGGCCTAAAGGAAGTCCATGATTAGTAGAAAATAGTTTTATTATATTAAGATGTATTATATAATAAGTATATGTCCATTTTAAGAATCATATTTGATTAATCTCACTATAGATGGACTTATTTATTTTTTGATAACATTTCTAACCTTTTGTTTGAGATAGATGGAATGACCCATCATTCTATCACATGATCTGCTAACACATGAAGAATGAAAAATTCAACTTCATTTCTTTAAGAGATTAAGTGGAAATTGTCCATCGAATGATCAACAGTGAGACTATACCAAAATCACGAAAGTATTTCTTCTAATTATAATTTCATCAACTTTAGAGAAATGATCTTGAAAACCAAAAATGTTTTCCTGGTGCTCTTATATCTGATGAATCAGATGGTACCATAGATTGTCACAAATTTATGGCTCTGTGATTGCTGGGTTTTCTATATCCATGTTCTCTACCACTCTCCATCAGAAAATGGTGGTTATATTTCTCTTCCATATCCATATTTTCACCTATGTGGAAACCGGGTGACTAGTTTATTTGGGTAAGCGTTACGTTTCATACTTTTGTTTTTAAAGATTGGTTTTGGTATTCCATTTTACGATGTGGGTTTCTATTAAAGAAAATTTCTAGTCGTAAAACAATTATAACCCCGACGAATTTCGAGGGCGAAATTCATTTTTAAGGGGGGTAGAATGTAACACCCCGAGATTTTATGAAAAATATTATTTTTAATTTCATTAATGTCTTGTGTTGTACGATATACCAAAAGGAGCTTGCACAACATGCATCCTTGACTTGCCTTGCATTACATGAAATCATGACCTTCCTCGATAGCGTGTGTAGTACGCAATACCGGGTTTCACTAAACAATGATATGCTATTAAAATATTATTAAAACTAGCCATTATGAATAGTAATTACCACTTTTTGAAAATTTTTAAATATTATTTTTCATAATGGACTTTATTTTTGGATTTTTAATATCGAAATTATCTTATGGTGAAATTTTGGTACTTTTCGGATTACTTTCATTTTCTGATGAATAGTGAAAATTACTAAATTTTAATTAAAAACAACCTTTTTAATAAAAATAATTAAAAGTGATAAATTATTAATTTTAGTGGTTTTAAATTATATTTAGAATATATTTTTACAATTTAATACAATGTTGTTCATTTGATGTAATTTCACATTTAAACCAGACATAAACAAGTGTCAATCTTTTGATAGTTATTATATCTTAAGAACATGCTATTTGTTTTCACGACGGGAATTAATTTTTAAATTAATTAATGCAACAGATATGTTTTGAATTTGGTAAAATAGACATCATTTTTGAGTTCATAATATCAAATATAGCTTAGGCCTAATTTTTGGTATTTTTCTGGAAACTTTCATTTTTTGATGAATAGTGAAACCACTAAGTGGTAGTTAAAGAAATGAATTTTTCATAAAACATAATTTTACCGCTTCTGTGAGTGGAATTTCAAAAATCTGAGAGACACAGTTGATGTCAGTAAGTAAAATGTGGTTCAATGAGCTGAAAATAATTTTTCGTGAATAGTAACTTTTTACTTTTTTTTACCACGGTTAAAAGTAAATAGGGTAATTAAGGGTAAAAATGATATTATTATTATCCTAACATATGTCCGAATTCTATTCGATAAGTGTACATCGACCAAAAATAACCTTAGGAATAAAATATGACCATTTAGGCCCACTTGGATTAGATTAGGACATTTATTATTAATTTATTTAAAGAAGGGTTAAAATAGTTAAAATCAATGTTTAATAAGTAGATAATTTTTAATATAGGGTTATAAATAAGATAAATTCATCTGTAAGTATTCATTAGAAATATAAAAGGATTTACTACATAATGGTATTTTATTTGTAATTTTTAGACATTAAATAACTTCATTTATTTATGACACAAAAATGATGATGTAATTATCTTATTAATGAAATATTGACATAATTGATGTTATAAATACCCAAATAAATGTAATTTGAGACTTTTTATGAATTACACTAATTTTCTAGGTTAATATGACATGTTAGTATTGATTTAAGTAACTTTTTCTAACTAATCATTCTATTATTATTTTCAAAAAAATCAATTCCTAAATAGTGTCAAAATTGACATAAAATAGTTTTTAAAACAAATATTATATTATTAATTGTTATTTTATTCCTAAAAATATAAGTTTCGGCCAGAAAACATAGATAAGGTTATATATATTTAAAATAAACAACTTGGGGTTCGTTTGGCTTGTTATAGTATGTTTATTAACCATATAGTGTAAGAACACACAAAGACACGGTAAAAGTAAAATTATCTAACTTAAAGTTAAAACTAAATGATAAGGTTAACATAGTAAACTAAACTTGTCCAAATTCTATTGGATGAGAGTATTTAGACCCATCCCCACCTTAGCTTAGAAATAACTCAATTTGGAGCTATAAAAACCAAATATGACATTATAATAAAATAATACTTTTAGTTATTCCAAAGGTGCCCGTCTCCTACCTTAAAAAAGAGCACCTCCTCCCTCTCTTCCTCACACCACATTGAGCCTTCATGCTTGGCCAACCACTACCAAATTCTCTTATACACTTCCATAGAAACATCCTAGAGGTCCTGGTCTTCTTAAAAGACCAATTTTAGTGCCTTAAGAGGGGGTCTCAAACACGCGCTTCAAAGAATAGGTAATGTCCGTTACCGATTCTTTCAAATTTATTTCTTCTCCCACTTATTTTTATTAGGTTGTTTAATTATGAAGTAATAAAATCAGTATCACTCATATAAGGATATTTTATTATAATTATTAAACAACCGTACTTCACCATCTATCCATCCTACGGAAAACGAAATCACTGTGCGTGCGTACGTACGGAATACCGTCTCCACGCTGTGATGTAATCTAATTTCCACCACCACCTTTCTTGGATGGGTATAATGGTGTATATAATAACTATATATGATTATTGTAAAGTTATATTGATTCTGAAATAGTATACATACACTCCAATACAATTCCACGATCATGAGAACGATATCATCGCTCGTGCGTACGTACGGACTACCGTCTCCACGACGCGAAGAGATTCATTCTCCACGTTAACCATTCATGAATGATTATAATGTATATATAATAAGTAATCATGAAATATATGAAATAATAATGATACTGGATTTATGTGTATATATATTTATTTTATTTACTTAATTCCATTAAACTCAATAAGGAAACGAAAACAACGTTCATGCGTAGGTACGACCTACCGTCTCCATGAACGGTGTATGTCATTCCATTTACTGATCTACTATATAAATGTATATTATGAATATATATTATATATAAATCATGTTTTATATTCTTGAATTAAGTAATAATGACCTATGTAATCATATGAATAATTACAAGTCAAAACACGGACGACAAATGAAACGATTTTACCCAAAACGCTCTTTAACATGGAATTTACCAAAGAATGGGTAATATAAAGTCATAAGTGAACCATATATGATATAATAACAATGATTATGATTCTGGAATAATTCAATGACATTATTTAAATAATTATACAGGAGGTTCGGACACTTACGAAGCAAATCGGACCTAAGGTAAGGGAAATATCACAATCTCATTTTTATCTGAGATTGTTTTTAATTAGGCATTTACTGGGGTGTATATTATCATCCACATCCATGTTTCCTAAATATGTATTATTATTTCCATCCACATACAATTTTTTAAATCCAATATTACCCTTTGGTGAGTTTTTAGTAAAATATATGAAAGGAATCTTTTGTTATTTTTCGTACGAGGTACTTTTTGACTTTTCTGAAAAAAGTACGAGAAAAATGTTTTTTTAACTTATACAGAATGAATGGATTTTTAAAACATTATTTCCAAGAAGCTTCCTTTACAAGCTTTCATGTTTATTTTTAATCAACTTCTTTTAGTTTATAATTTTATGACATGTTAAGAAAGGAAAAGTGTTTTTGAAGTAGAAAGGATATTTTCCTCAAGAATGGAGTTCAAGTGTTTTATCAAAATTATTTTCCATCTAAGATAACAAAGGGTTATGTTTCTATCCCTATTATTACATTGATTTGATTATGTTTTGATGGAATTATTTTTATTAATTCTTTTATCTTATATGAATTGTTTTATGATGTCATGTTGTTTATGAATCTCATTTTTATTACATGAGTTATTCAATGATGTATGATTTATGATTTTGTGGCACACATAAGAATGGTATCATTATGAGATGTGTGGGACCTATATCTCCCTCCAATGAAATGGGTGAATATTTTATATCTCACGAGATAGACATTGCTGGAACGGCAGGTTAAACCGGTTCAGTGAAACAAGACTGAAATGAGGAATGAACTCGGTTTAGAAATAGACTTTGTCCACTAAGATAGTCTTGGAAATGAGTCTTGAATAATAAGAAATTATTCTCTATGATTATGTGTGTATTCCACAATGTTTCATGTTTTATGTTATGATTATAGGGATTACATGTCACTACTATGATTTATCCCATGTTATGATATTATGATATCTTTTGCAGGTTATGATTTCCAAAATGTTATCTTCTTATGAATATGATGTGATTGATATTTCTTTTCATTACCCTTACTGAGAATTTGATCTCATCCTTTTATGTTTTCTTTTCCCCATGATATAATGAAAGGTTTTAGGTAGAAAAAAAAGGAAGATCTTTATGGGAGATGATTAAGATCTTTTACCACAATTAGATGACTATATTCTGAGTTTCCAAAGACCTTAAACTATTACGGTTCTTGTGGGTGTGTTTTTGTTAAGTACTAAGTATTCCGCAAAAGTAATGTAATTTCCATGTACGTTAAGCTTCGGGTCTCTATAATGAAAATTCGTTATAAGGTATATGTATCCATAAATCACAATTAATGTAATATACATACTATCATTAATATATTACTAAACAATTATAAGGGTAAAATTTCAGAATTCTATATACATTAGTGACACCACCCACGATATAGTAAAAATTCAATGTTATAGTGTCACTTAGTTATGAAATTATAAACATGATCTACCAAAATAAAACCATATATTTATTATCCATGAGTAAACAAAACAATTTAATAGATTCAAAAATGGTTCATGAGTGCATGACATGTCCCCAACTACTAGATCATACCATGATCCAAGGCTCATCCATTAAATACAATTCCATTTCTCATGTCCATATGATGAATCATAAAGTCTAATTAGGAGATTGGGAACTCCATTAGAGAGAGATTGAAACTATGTAATCTCTACCCGATGGTGTTAGTAAATAGTATCAAGTAAAAGAAACATTATGTATGGATTGATATAATAGTAAATAAAATTAGATAGAAAAAGAAATGATAAAAAATATATATCACTAACATGCACTAAAACCCTCCATGTGTGATAAGTACCTTCATCGGCCAATAATAGGGTGTCATTGAGCATATCACATGTCAATAATCTCAGTAACAATTCCCAAGTCACATCATGTGGGCCTAGCTTACCGTCCCAATATAGTGACAGACATGTGGTAAACATGTCAAAATATCATAACTAGTGAAATAATAATAATGTACTTATGGTGAATTAATTAACAATAAATGAGAAATTGGTCCTGGTAATATATTCAAAACTATTGGAATACTATTCTTCATTCATCATTTAAAATTATACATCTCATCTTGGTAAGATAAATATGGGTGAGAATAATGTCTCATGACATGGGTATAATCCAACAAGGGAAAAAATTTCCTAAACACATTCCACATCACACAAGGAAGGGATATCACATACCACATATACCATTATCTTATGGGAATGACATCCCCTTCGTTGGAAGCATCTCTTCATATGACATACACCCCATTATAATGGTAATAATGTTGGAACCAGGGTCTTCTAAGCATGATTTGGCATACTGTTTGTGTTTGTTGTCAATCCTCAGTGGAAGTTCAGAATGTGTACCAGCAAAGAGATCATACCGTTCAAGCAGACAACAGTAGTGAAGGTGGCGTCATTTCCCAGTGTTTGCCAAATTTTTGGGCATGAAAATCGGCCAATAAAGAAAAGTGTTTTTGGAAAAGGGACTTGCGCGCCGATGTCTTGGAGGATAGGAATCTTGTGTGCCATATGTTTTTGAGAATCAGAACATCAAAATATGGAAAAGGGATAAGGGTCGCGCATGTTTTGGTTAGGCTGCACAAGTGTACCTACGTGCCGTGAAAAGAACTTGTGCGCTGCTACCTAGAAGGATTCGGTCTTGTGCACCTTTTGTTTTCCAAGAACATAACTTCAAAATTTGGATAAGGAAAGAGGGTCATGCAAGTGAGCTGCGCGACAGCAGTTACGGGAGACGAGACTTGCGCGCCAAATGAGGGAATTGTTCGCCTCGACGCATGGGGTCCAGTTTTCCAATAAATACTGGACCACCCCTCCTCATTCTAAGATGGAGTTCAAGACATAGAGATTGTTCAAGCTCTCGTCAGGCAGGTGGTTGAGCTACGCAGGTGGTAGTTTGGTTGTGCAAGTAGAGCATGCGCGCCGGTTGTTGGTTGTGTGCCCAAGGCGGGTTGGGAGAGAAAGGAAGTGGACCGCGCAAGTTTTTAGTCGGGGAAGGAAGCGTCGCGCAGGTGCATTGGTGACACTTGCGCGCCAGTTTGGACATGCGTGCCGTATTGGGACTTGTGCGACTGGCTTGGAGAAGCGCGCTAGGTTTCGCTGAAGCCCATCGGTCTGTTTAGAGCTGCACGAAAGTCAGGAGACTAACCGATACATTCTAGGAAAAGTGAAATTCTTCTTCTGGTGAGAATCGGACTTCAATAGGGAATCTACATACAACAAAGGATGCATTCTTATGCAAATGATGAAGATACCTTCACGTCTATAAACTGAGTGGGACTTCACCAACGGCAGTGAGCCAGGGGGAGTCAACGGGAGTGACCCGAGGGAAGTAGTGAGCTATCCCTGAACCATTGTAAAGGCAGTGAGCCTGGGACAGAGTGATTGTACCCGAACTTTTATAATCTACAGCTAGTGAAGCATAGTGGATTTTTGTACGACCGACAACCTGTCAGAGTATACTCCTTGGACATAGCCCTTAGTGGTGAACCAAGTAAAAAAGGGATGTGTCATCTCTGTGCATGTGAATGTTTAATTTCTAATAATAATCATCTTACAGGTTCAACAAGTTACTACCAACGTTGTATCAAGATCCATCACATTAAAAGAAAAATTGGTCACCCTGATTCACCCCTCCCATCTCAGGGTGTCCCGGGGTCCTTCAAATGATGAATACCTAAGGATTACATCCCATCCACATCATTCTAATCACCATAAGCGATTTTTTTACCACATCCATGGTTTTAATTTCCATGACATGAAAAAAACATAATAATAGGAATAGAATCCATCACCATTTCCAACATGATAAAATTGATGACGTCATCACATAACCACATGCATAACATCTCACTTTCAAAAAATAGTTGTTATGGAATACCCTATCGGGAAAAATAAAATTCATATGATAATATTTTCTTATGTATATCCATCAAAAGTACAGAGAATATATAATTCCATTAATTTATCCAAAACTTCCAACCAAGTTATAATAATTGTTTAATATTAACTTACAAAAATATATATATATTAGTTTGGCATATCACTCAACACATGTCAAATGATTTTTTGGCCAATCATTGAACACAAAATATAATTACACAATAAAACCATTTAATTACCATGATGTTTCCATAATCTCTCATTGGAAAATCACCCAGCCTGAATATTTTAACTAGAAATGATCTGTAGGTGAAAAACAAATATCCCTAGTGGTTGAACAAAAAATCGACCATAGCAATAAAAATATTCAATATAAAAATGTTATAAAGAAAACATTTATTTTATATGATACCATAATAACTATAGTAATGAAAATTTATATCCATAATCATTTCATTAATTAAATTATTCAGTATGTTTAAGTCCATTTGTAGACATTACAAAAATGGGAAACAACAAAAGGGTCTATATTTTCACTAAAAATCCATCCTCTACTAAACTAGAATCCACAGAAACAAATTATTTTTTTAGTTTAGTTCAATAACTCATGAGATACGACCACATATCAAAAATTTCAGGATTTGATTATAAATTACTAGGATTTTATTCGAGTTTCATTGTTTGGGATATCAAGATGGCTTTACACATACTTGTCACTATATTTTGACATGATGATATTCCCACATGATATAACTTGGGACATGTTTTTTTTGTTGATTTATAAATGATATTATTAAAGACACATTCTAACTAGAAAAATTAGTTTTTTTTCAATCATGGTTACCTTTTAAAAGTAATGTGTGTTCCATACTTATATTTCATACTTTTTTTTATCATTTATATATAAAAATATTATACAATACATTCACTTTATATTTATGGGTACTTTGTCAAAACACCATTACTGGTTCCCAACTAATTTTTACTCACACCCTAATGAGGTTCCATGGTTCTTGAGTAGTGTTTATGGTGCCTGAAATAAACTTGGGAAAAGGCCATATAGTTGATGGATGAACATTAGTTCATTGTAGGAGATAGGGACTAAGAATACAATTTAGCCCATTTTTTCCATGTATTTTAGTTTCATTCACTCCCAGGATATCTATATATAGAATAACTAATAGAGATATAGTTTATACTTATCTAATTAGATAAAATTATTGAATCGCATTTCCTTATTATAAGGGTCAAATCAATATTATATTTTGAATTCAGAAATGATGTACTTTCATATTATACTTTTGTGTTTCATTGAAACTTGTAATCAATATTACACTAATTTTATAGCTATATATACCATAGAAGATATATTTTATAAACAAAATACTTATACCATTTCCACTAGTCATCAATCTCTAGTTTTGAGGATCCATGATTGATTTTTCTACCACTCGGTTTTGTAACAGTTGAGGTGAACACGAAAATGGATGATACAGTATGTTAATTTATTTCACACGATGAAAAATAACATTATATCTATATCACGTCTTTTAAATGGGCTTAAGGTATTAAGATATTCTATTTTTCATTCTCTACTTGTTGGGAAAAAATCTATCAATGTTTCATTGATGCATTTTTGAGGTGATTGTGTTTGTTGACAAAGTGGAAAACAGTGCTGTGATTGTTGAAAAAGAAAAATAGTGACATAAAATTTTTTGACAAAAGGGGGTTTCATGGTGGAATTTCGAGTTCAGTAGCTATGGTCAATGATCCATGTTTAATTCAAGAACTTTGAAAAAGGAATGGACGATCAAGAGGCGGTACTAAAAGAACAGATACAAGGTGGTGCCATTTTCCAGTGGTTGCCAAATTTTTGGGCCTAAAAATCGACAAATGGAGACAAGTGGCTTTTGAAAAAGGGACCTGTGCGCCGTTGAATTGAAGTAGATGAAACATGGGTGCCATATGTTTTTCAAGGTCAGAACATCAAAATAAGGCATAAGAAAGAGGGTCGCGCATGTATTGTTGTGGTCACAGAGGTGACTTGCGCGCCATGAAGAGACTTATATGTCGATTCCTTGGATTATTGAGAACTTGCTTGCCTGTTGTTTTTCAAGATCAAAAGATCAAAATATGGAAAAGGTAAGACGGTCTCCTAGGTTTTGGTTTGGTCAGGAAAGTGAGTTGTAGGGTAGGAGACCTGCGTCTAGAGACTTGCGCATCGAGGTGTGACTTGCACGCCACCGAGTAGGTTGACCAAATGCCTATAAATACATGACCACCCCTCCTCATTTTTAACGGAGTTCAACACATAGAAAAATCAGAGCTCCCGTCACGCTGGTGTGGTGGTCGTGCAGGTGGTGTGTGGTCGTGAAGGTGGACTTCCGCGCTAGTGTTTGATGTTGTGCACCGTTTGACAGTTGCACAACAATATTGGATCGGGCGTAAAAGGGGTTGAGTCGCGCATATTTGGAGTTGCAGAGGATCGTTCTGCACAATTTCTTGATGTGACTTGCACGCCAATTTTGACTTGTGCGCTGATACTTGCGTGCCGGGATAGAATTGCATGCCAAGTATGGTTGATTCCCTAGAAGTTCTTTCTAACTACGTGGAAGCTGGATGTTTTCCCGATACCTTCTGTGCAAAGAGATATTCATCTACGGGTGAAAGTTGGACTTCAACAGAGCATCCACATAAAATAGAGGATGTATTCATTTGAGATAATGAATAGACCTAGAAGTGTATAAACTGGGAGAGGATCCTTTCTAGTTCAGTGATGTGAGGAAGAGTAAGTATCTGATCCTCTACACTAGAAGTGATCCAGAGAGAGAGAGAAACAGGGAGTGACCCTTGGGAAGGTAGTGAGCTGATCGTAAACCTTGTAAATGCAGTGACCCTAGGACATATTGACTGTGCATGAACCTTTTAATCCACATAAAGTGATGTTTAGTGGAATTTGGTACGACCAATAACATGTCGGCATATGCTCCTTGGACATAGCACTTAGCGGTGAACCAAGTAAAAATTGATGTGTCATGTGATTTCTTTACTTTCTATTTATACTGTGCAACATGAAAGAGAGATAAGAGTGTTTTTCATAACAGTGAAACAAGATAAGAACATGCTTTAATTTGAAATTATTCATACCCTGATTCACACCGCTCTCATGGTATTAAACCTTGTGGACCTAACAATTTGTATCAAAGGGAAAGGATTATATTTTTTATTCTCTCAATGTAGATCACTAATCATAAAGGGATTCCGATCTTCAATGGATGTAATTTTCAGGTATGGAAGAATCGAATGCAACACTATTTCCTATCCTTGAGAATGGATGTGTTTTCAGCAGCTATTCATGGTATCACCGCTGATATTAATAGTGGTGCATTATCAAAAGATGAGAATAGACTGTTGGATATTGATTTCAAAGCAATCAATGCCTTAGGGGGAGCCCTTTCCAATCCCATCTATACAAAGTTAATGTCATGAAAAACGTCACATGACATGTGGGAAATGGTTTTGAATATATATGAAGGGGATACAAAGGTCAGAGAGGAAAAGATGCAAGTGTTGTGGAACATGAATGACGATATGAGAATGAACCCCAATGAGTCTGTTGATGTATTATTTGATAGGGTAAATACCGTGGTAGTAGACATGTGAGGTCTTGGTGAAATTATCAAAGACATAAAAATTGTGAAGTGCATGTTGAGAAAACTTCCACGTCATTTAAATCAGAAATTTTTTATTTTGCATGATAAATACCCGAAAGAATTGACATTGGATAACATTCATAGCACCCTTGTTGCATATGAAATGAGATATGATGATAACGACGCTGTGGAAATGGGGAAATCTAAAAAGGTGGAATTTAAGGCCAGAAAGATGCTCATCGTTGAATATTCTCAAGAGGAAGAAGAAACAGATGAGGTAATGTCATTCCTCTCCTCAAACCTTCATAGAGGAAAAGGAATGTTCAAAGGTAAACTTCCCCTTTCATGCTTTAGATGTGAAAAGGATTTACATCTCACAACAAGATGACCCAAAAAGATTCAAGAAGAAAATGATGAAGATGATGTTGAAATTCCCAAGAAGAAATATTCAGCCTATGTGAAAGGGAAGAAGCAGTTCAATAGAAATTTCATCAAGAAGAAGAATCTTATTTCATAAGAAATATATATTTCAGATGTTTCTGTGTTTGAAGAGGTTGAGGAGATTGAAAAATCCAAAGATCGTGTAGAAAATGTTATGGTGACATTCGTCAGTAGTTCTCATGAAAAGGAAAAAACTGACGTTGGAGAAGAAGAAGAAGAAGTATTTGAAGGAAGAGTTGATATGGAAGCTGAATTGGAAGAAAATCTTGAGGAGATAGACGTTTGGAGAGCCAAAACAATGAAATCCAATAAAGTGGTTTGTGATGCCAAACTATATATGAAACAACAGGATGAAAAAAATTCTGAGCTGTTAAATGAAATTGAAAGACTAAATTCCTCAACAGCAGAGAGCTTAGATAAAATTGTTGATTATAAGATTAAAATTGAGGAACAAAAGAAGGAAATTGATTGTTTTAATAACACATGAAAGGAGAATGTCAGACGTATCAAAGTTCTTGAAGAAGTATTGGTCAGTCTACGACTAAAAATGAAGGATCAAGGAAAACTCTTGACATCCAATGTGATGTCAGGAAATCAGGTCATTACAAACACTGAAATGGTCAAAGTGGAGCCTAGTTGTTCATCATGAATGAAGAAGAAACTGAGCTCAGACGTTAAGGCTGATTCAGGGCTTGATAAGAAGCAAAACATCTGTGGAAATTAAAGTCAAACCGCAAGAAACCGTCCCAAAATTGAAAGTTGATTTGGGCACAATTTAGAATCATAACATTCAGATTTCCCAAGGGGAAACTCATAATGTTGATGTAACATGAAAAAATTCACCTTATATCAGGATTTATTAATGTGGAAAGATGGGAAATTTCACAGTATCTATGTTTTATAGCCATAAGATATCGAAGGGAACAAGAACAGAGGTGGAAGCCAAACAAAGAACAGTTTTACAGAACATATTTAGAACGACACTATTTTTGGTGCTATGGATTTGGGCATATGGCTAGGTACATCACTTCGACCAAACATAGAAATTTGCAAAATAATAATCAAAACATTCGCAAATAGAAGATAAATAAACAAACATGTGAGTTAAAAATGAAAAAGTGATTTGTGGATTTGCAAGATGAATCTGGTCCATCAGACTCTGTGAAAGAACAGAAGTCTCAATCCATGCCTAGTGTGAAGAAAATTGTATGGACCAAGAAGAAGAAAAATGAGAAGGATGGGGTGGCAAAAATTTTCCATAAGGCATCAGATCGCTATGGTGTATGGATCCTTGATAGTGGTTGCACATCTCACATGACAGGTAATAAGGATCTTGTTACATGCATAAAATATGATAGAGAAGGAGTTGTCAAATTTGGAAATGGTTACGGCCTGAAGAATTTTGGCTCAATAAAATCCATGTTTGGGGAAAAATAAATGGGATGTGCTGATGTCTTTGTTGCTGAGGATCTTATTCATAACATGCTCAGTGTCAGTCAGATTTGTGAATCTATGCACTCTATCTGATTTGCCAAGAAGATGTGTGTTGTGAAAGGAAAAGATGGAGCATTTTTTCTACAGGGAAAAAGGAAAAGGGAAATAATTACATTTTAGGTGGGGAAGAATATACATGCATTTTATCTAGAGAGAAAGAAACCAGTTGTGGAATAAGCGACTTGGTCATCTATGGCAACCATCCATGGAAGATCTGGTAATGTGTGATACTGCTAGAGACCTTCTCAAACTATCACGTGATCGCACTCATACGTGTGATGCTTTCCAATAGGGGATGATCATCAGAAAGACATACATGCCAAAGGAATTTAAATCAACTAGAGTACTCAAATTGGTACATGTTGATGTATGTGGACCTATCTCACCTAGAGCTACAAATGGGAAAAGGTACTATGTTCTTTTAATTGATGATAATAGCATAATGGCCTGGGTATTTGTCATTACCCATAAGACAGAGGTGTTCAGTTTCATAAATTAGTATAAGAGGGAATCAGAAAGGATACTTGGGTAGAAAATTCTATAGTTTTGTATTGATAACATTACAGAATACACAAACAGTTAATTCGAAAACTATCTCGAGAAACACGGGATAAAGAATCAAGTTTCATCAGTGAGAACACCCCAACAGAATGGAGTCGTTGAGAGGAGGAATCAGATCATTAACAACATGGCCATAATAATTATTATTGAAAAGGATCTACCCGAGAAATTTTGGAAGGAAGCAGTTTTGACATCGGTATATATTTTGAAAAGGTCTCTGTTGTGTCTGAAGGAAGGGAAGACTCTATATGAAATGTGGTATGGAAGGAAGCCAACACTGAAATACATTCAATTCTTTGGTATTATGTTTTTCATTATCAATAGAGATAATCACAAGAAGTTTGAGTCATGGAAAGATAAGGGTATATTACATGGCTACTTAGGGAAAAGCAAAGCATCTAAATGTTTCAATAAAATGATGGGAAAATTTGTTGAGAGAAATGATGTCACTATAGTTGAAAATGAACAGAATACTCAATGACCTAGTGAAAAGTATATGGATGAAAGTGACATTGAGGTAAGAAACACAAGGGGAGAAGAAGTGGCATAGGATGACTCAGAAGAATATACCGATGATGAACAAGAATGTTTCAAGTCTGTGCCTACAAGGAAGCCAAAGAGTCGAGCTGAAATTGATAGGAGGAATATCATTGGTGATCAGAAAGCTCTAGTTCAGACTCGAAGAATGAAATCATTGCATCAAACGTCATTTTTATCTCAAGTGGAGCTGAAATGTTTTTTTGATGAAGTTGAAGATGAAAACTGGGTTCAGGATATGAATGAAGAGCTTGATCATATTGAGAAGAACCAGACATTGGAAATTATTTCGAGGCCAGCTAATAAGAATGTCATCGAGACTAAATGGGTCTATCACGACAAGATTAATGATGATAGAATAGTAATTCAGAACAAATTATGGCTAGTGCACAAGGGATACTCCCAGATAGAGGGAAAACATGTTGATGAGACATTTTCACCGGTTGCATGTCTGGAGACAATCAGATTATTTTTCTCCATAGCATTGCACAGAATGTTCAAAGTATTCCACATGGATGTCAAATATACATTCTTGAATGGAGTTCTAGAAGGGGAAGTTTATATTGAGAAGCTAGATGGTTTTCTCATTCATGAGGATGAGAATAAGGTTTGTAGACTGAAGAAGGCATTGTATGGGATGAAACAAGCACCAAGGGCATGGTACTCAAGGCTTGATCAGTACTTGAAGAAGATTTGTTTCCAGCATAGAGGATTTGATTACAATATATATTTCAGTAATAACAGTAATCAAAGGATGATGGTGCTGGTGTTTTTCAATGACATAATTTTTGGCGGATCAGATAATGCTCTGTGCAGATAGTTTTCTAAATTCATCAAAAATGAGTTTGAAATTTCAATGATTGGAGAGATAACGTTTTCCTTGGTCTGCAGGTGACACAAGGATAAAATTAAACATTCATTTATCAATATAAATATGCCAAGTGGGTTTTAAGAAGGTTTGTCATGGAGAATTTCAAGGAGATGAAGACTCTGGTTACTACCCGGATGAAATTATCAAAAGATGAGAATGGCAAGGTAGTTAATATCACAGAATATAGGAAAATCATTGGAAGTTTGTTGTAATTGACTGCAACAAGCCCTGATATTGTTTTTTCCACATGCCAAGAAGTGTGATATCTATGTAATCCCAAGGAAATCCACATTCTTGTAGTGAAAAGATTAATTCATTATATCAAAGGCACTGTGGATTTCAGTCTGATGTATAATGACAAATCACAATTTGTGTTATTGGGTTACATAGATGCAGATTGGGCCTGATAAGCAGATGACAGAAAATCAAAGTTAGGAGTTTCATTCTATCTTGGTGGATTGTGTATTTCTTGGCTAATCAAGAAGAAATATTTCATTTCATTGAGCACCGCAGAAGCTGAGTATATTGTGGCCACTCAAGCATGGACACAATTATTGTGGATGAAGTAGTAGATTGATGATATGGGAGTTGAAGTGACGTCTCCGATCAAAATCTAGTGTGATAACTCAAGTGCTATAAATCTCCTCAAAAATCTCATTCATCACTCAAGGACAAATAACATTGAGATATAGTATCATTTTATTAAGGATAAAGTTGATTAGGTAATCGTGAATATTCAGTATGTGCCTACAGAGCTACAAGTTGCATACATTCTGTCAAAGGCCTTACCCAAGGAAGCTTTTGAGAGGCATCGACTAGGCCTGAGAGTTTAGTCGACTCCCCACACTTAAAAGAGTGTGGATGTGGTCCCATAACCCCCCTCTCCCCGACGTATGATGTGTTTTTTCCTAAGGTGATGATATGTGTTCCCTAATCTATTACAGACTGCAAAGGTGTGACCTTTGGGTTCGTTGAAAAAGGGTGAGAAATGGTGATTTTCAAGGGGGAGACAGTTTTGCAATTTGATAAATCATGAATGATACTGGGAGAAGCTGAGAGGTGGAGCAGCAAGATATGGGGAGAGAAAAGAGAAAGGGGGAGCATTTTAAATTTGATGATTCTAGAAGTGATCGTTCAAAGAATAGATATCACGTAAGGTGAGGATTGTGATGAAAGCAGAAGAGTGATGTTGGAATATGGTAAGAATATTTCCAAATATTGGTATCAGTTTGGTGTCAACAGTGGGTGTTAGAGATGAAGTGATTCATTGATGAACTTTTCATTTACTCATGTTTCTCACGCCGAGCATTGCTCATTTGGGCTTAGAGTATGTGTTGAGTAAATCCTTGATCGCTATCAGAATCGTAATAGGAGAATGGTGGCTGAAGAATTAACAATGTATCTTTTTATGGAAGATTTTTCAACAAACCTAAAGGGGATATTGTTGGGAAAAAATCCATCAAGGTATCATTGAAGCATTTTTTAGGTGATTGTGTTTGTTGACAAAGTGGACAATTGTGGTGTGATTGCTGACAAAGAAAAATAGTGACGTACAAATTTGTTGACAAAGGGTATTTCATGGTGGAATATTGAGTCAATATTTTTCATCAACGATCCATGTTTTTTTCAAGAACGTCAACAAAGGAATGGATGATCTGGAGGCGGTACAAAAAGAACAGATACAAGGTGGAACCGTTTTCCAGTGTTTGCAAAACTTTTGGACCTGAAAAACGACAAATGAAGACAAGTGGATTTTGGAAAATGGACATGCACGCTGTTGACTTGAAGTAGAAGAAACTTGTGTGCCATATATTTTTCAAGGTCAGAGCATCAAAATATGGAAATGGAAAGTGGGTCGTGCAGGTATTGGTGTGGTCGAACAGGTGAATTGTGCTCCGTGAAGAGACATGTACGCCGATTTATTGGATGCTTGAGAACATGTGTGTCTATTTTTTTTCAAGATCAGAAGATCAAAATATTTCAAAGGTAAGAGGGTTGCACATGTATTGGTTTTTTCGCGGAAGTGACTTGTAGGGGAAGAGAAATGTGCACCGAGACTAGCGCGTCGAGGGGTGGCTTTCACACCACCGTGTAGGTTGAAAAAATGACTATAAATATAGGACCAACCCTCCTCATTTTTAACGGAGTTCAACAATTAGAAAAATAAGATCTCCCATCGCACTGGTCTGGTGGTCACGCAGGTGGTGTGTGGTTGCCCGGGTGGACTTGCATGTCGTTTGGTAGTTGAGAACCAATTCTGGCTTGGGCATAAAAGGGGTTGATTCGCGCAGGTTTGGAGTTGCAGAAGATCATTCTGCACAAGTGGTTGATGTGACTTGCATTCCAGTTGTGACCAGCATGCAGATACATGCACACCGAGATAGACTTACGCACCAAGTAAGGTTGATTCCCCCGAAGCGTTTTTGGGCTGCGTGGAAGCTAGTAGTTTTTCCTATACCTTCTGTGGAAAGAGAGATTCATCTATGGGTGAAAGCAGGACTTCAACAGAGCATCGACACACTACAGAGGATGTATTCCTTAGAGATAATGAAGAGAAAAACATGTATATAAACTATGAGTGGATCATTTCTGGAGCTGTGATCAAAGTAAGAGGAAGTAGGTGATCCTCTGCACCGGTTGTGATCTAGAGAGGGATACACATTAGTGAACATTGGGAAAGGAGTGAACAGACCCTAAACCTTGTAATTTTAGTATGCTTGGGACAAAGTGACTATGCTCGAACCTTGTAATCCACTGCTATTTATGTTTAGTGGAATTTGGTACGACAGAAAACCTGTCGGCGTTTTCTCCTTGGACTTAGCCCTTAGTGGTGAACCAAGTAAAAGTTGATGTGTCTGGTTCTTGCTTTACTTTATGTTTATATTGTTCAATAGGAAAGAGAGAGAAGAGTGTTTTTCTTAATAGTTAAACAAAATAAGAACAGGCTTTAATTTTAAATTATTCATACCCTGATTCACCCCCCCCCCATTCAAGGTATTCTACCTTGTGGACCTAACAATTGGTATCATAGGGAAAGGTTGGTATTTTTTCTTCTCTCAATAGAGATCACTAATCATAAAGGGATTCTGATCTTTGAAATATGTAATTTTCAGATATAGAATAATCTAATGCAACACTATTTCTAATCCTTGGGAATGGATGTGTTTTCAGCAGCTATGCATGGTATCACAGCTGATATTAATAGTGGTGAATTATCAAAAGATGATCATAGAGTGTTGGATGCTTATTCCAATGCAATCAATGCCTTAGGGGGATCCCTTTCCAATCCAATCTATACAATGGTTATGTCATGCAAAACGTCACATGCCATATGGGAAAAGCTTTTGAATATACATGAAGGGGATACAAAGGCCAGAGAGGCAAAGATACTAGTGTTGTGGAACACATATGACAATCTGGGAATGAACTCGAATGAGTCCATTGATGCAATCATTTACAAGGTAAATTCTATGGTAGAAGACATGAGAGGTCTTGGTGTAATTATCTAAGACATAAAAATTGTGAAGCGCATCTTGAGAAAACATCCACCTCCGTTAAATCTGAATGTTTCTGTTTTGGAAGATAATGAATCGAAAAAAATTTCATTAGATAACCTACATAGCATCCTTATTGAATATGAAATGATAAATAATGATAACGACGCTGTGGAAAAGGGGAAATCTAAAAAGGTGGCATTTAAGGCCATGAAGAAGCTCACCATTGACGATTCTCATGAGGAAGAAGAGACAGAGGAGGTAATGTCATTCCTCTCCTCAAACATTCATATAGGAAAAGGAATATTCAAAGGAAAACTTCCTCTTTCATTCTATAGATATGGAAAGGTTGGAAATCTCGTAGAAGGATTCCCCAAAAACATTCAAGAAAGACAATGATGAAGATGATTTTAAAATTCCCAGGAAGAAATCATCAGCTTATGTGAAATGGAAGAATAAGTTCAAGAGAAATTTCTTCAAGAAGAAGAATCTTTGTACCAGAAATAGATAGTTTAGATGTGTCTAAGGTTGAAGAGGTTTAGGATATTGAAAACTACAAAGATAGTGGAGAAAATGATATGGTGGTGGTCTTCTATATTTCTCATGAAAAGGAAGAAACTGACGATGGAGAAGAAGAAGAAGAAGTTGAAGAAAGAGTTGATATAGAAGCCAAATTGGAAGCAGCTCTTGAGGAGATAGACGTTTGGAGATCCAAAATGAAGAAATCCAATAAAGTGGTTCATGATGCCAGAATCTATATGCAACAATAAGTTGAAGAGAATTCTGATCTATTAAAAGAAATTGAAAGACTAAAATACTCAACACCATAGATCGTAGAAAATATTGTTGAGTATAAGCTTAAAATTGAGGAACAATAGAAGGATATTGTATTTTTGACTAACACAGGAAAGGAGAAGGTCAATCCTATCAACGAGAGTGAAGAATAAGTGGTCAGTCTACGACCAAAAATGAAGGATCAAGAAAATATCTTGACCTCCAGTGTGATGTCAGGAATGTAGGCCATTCTGAAGACTGAAAAGGTGATATTGGTGCCTAGTTTTTGTGCAGGAAATAAGCAGCAACTGAGCTTAGACATTAAGGTTGATTCAACGCTTGAAAAGAAGAAAAAAATCTGTGGCAATTAAAGTTATACTGCAAGCACCCGTCCCGAAATTGAAAGTTGATTTGGGCACAAAGCAGAATCATAACATTCATAGATCCCAAAGGTAAACTTGTAAAGTTTAAGTAACATGAAGGAATGAACCTTATATCAGGTTCTATTGTTGTGGGAAGATGGGACATTAATAGTATGTGTTTTCCATAGCCAAGAGATATCAATGGGAACAAGAACAGAGGTGGCATCCAAACAGATAACGGTTTCCATAACATATTTCTAAGAACACTATTTTCTGTGTTGTGGATTTGGGAACATGGCTAGGTACTGCACTTCAACCATACAGAGAAATGTACCAAAGAATAACCAAAACGTTCGATAATAGAAGATCAATAATCCAACGTGTTAGTTTAAAATTCAGAACAGATTTGTGGCTTTGCAAGATGAATATGGTCCATCATACTCTGAGAAAGAACATAAGTCTCAATCCAAGCCGAGTGATAAGGAAAAAGTATGGACCAAGAAGAAGTAAAATGAGAAGGTTGTTGCTGCAGAAATTGCCCTTAAGGCGTCAGATCGCTCTGGTGTATGTATCCTTGATAGTGGTTTCACTTCTCACATGACAGGTAATAAGGATATAGTTACTTCTATAAAATATGAAAAAGAAGGAGTTTTCAAATTTGGAAACGATGAAGGCCTGATGAATATTGGCTCAGGAAAAGTCATGTTTGGGGGAAAAGAAATGAGACGTACTGATGTCATGGTTTCATAGGATCTCAGTCATAATTGGATCAGTGTCAGTCAACTATGTGACTCTATGCACTCTATCTGATTTACCAAGAAGATGTCTATTGTGAAAGGATATGATGGAGAAGTTTTTATAAAGGGAAAAGGAAAAAGGGAAATAATTACCTTGTAAGTGGGGAAGAAGCTATGTGCCTTTTATCCAGAGAGGAAGAAACCAATTGTGGCATAAGCGACTTGTCATCTATGGAAACCATCCATAAAAGATCTAGTAAAGTGTTATACAGCTAGAGAGCATCCCAAATATCACGTTATCTCACTCATACGTGTGATGCTTGCCCATAGTATAAGATCATCAAAATGACATACAGGCCAAGGGAACAGAAATCAACTAGAGTACTCGAATTGGTGCATGCTGATTTATGTAGACCCATCTCACCAAGATCTATAAATGGGAAAAGGTAATATGTTCTATTCATTGATGATTATCGAAGAATGGCCTGGGTATTTGTCGTTACCCATAAGACATAGGTTTTTGGTTGCATAATGTAGAATAGGAGGGAATTAGAAAGGTTGATTGGGCAGAAATTTCTAATGTTTCGTACTGATAACAGTACATAATTCACAAACAGTCAAGTCGAAAACTATCTCGAGAAACATGAGATGAGGCTTCAAGTTTCATTAGTGAGAACTTCCCAACAGAATGGAGTTGTTGAGAGGAGTAATCATATCATCAATAAGATGTCCATAAAGATTCTTATTGAGAATGAACTACTATAGAAATTTTTGAAGGAAGCAGTTTTGACATTGGTCTATCGTTCGAATAGGTATCTCTTGTGTCTGAAGGAAGCGAAGATTCCGCATGAAATGTGGTATGGAAAGAAACCAACGCAAAAATACATTCTAATCTTTGATAGTATGTTCTTGATTCTCAAAAGAGAAAATCACAAGAAGATTGAGTCATGGGGAGATGAGAGGATTTTCCATGGATACTTAGGGAAAAGAAAAGAATCTAAATGTTTCAACAAAAGGCTAGGAAAAATTGTTGAGAGCAATGATATAACTACACTTGAAAATGAATAGAATACTCAACAACCTAGTGAACAGTTTTTGGATGAAAGTGTTGATCAAGTAAGCAACACAAGGGGAGCAGAAGTGGAAGAGGATGACTCAAAAGAAGATACTGATGATGATCAAGAAAGTGTCAAGTCTGTGTCTACAAGGAAGCCAAAGAGTCGAGATGAAATTGATAGGCATAATATCATTGGTGATCAGACAGCTCAAGTTCAGACTCAAAGAATGAAATCACTGCATCAAATATCGTTTTTATCTCTAGTGGATCTGAAAGTTTTTCTGATGTAGTTGATGATTAAAATTGGGGTTCAGGATATGAATGAAGATCTTGATAAGATAGAGAAAAACCAGACATGGGAGATTGTTTCGAGGCCATGAGACAAGAATGTGATTGGGGATAAATGGGTCTATCACAAGAAGATGAATGACGATGGAATAGTCATTCTGAACAAATTACATCTAGTGCACAAGGGATACACCTAGATATAGGGAATAGATATTGATGAGACATTTTCACTAGTTGAATGTCTGGAGATAATCAGATCATTTTTCACCATAGCAGTGCAAAGAAAGTTCAAAGTATTCCAGATGGATGTAAAATCTTTATTCTTGAATGGAGTTATGTAGGAGGAAGTGTATATTGAGAATAAAGATGGTTTTATCATTCATGAGTATGAGAACAAGGTTTTTAGACTGAAGAAGGCGTTTAATGGGATGAAACAAGCACCAATGGCATGGTTCTCAAGGCTTGATCAGTACTTGAAGAATCTTGGTTTCATGCTTAGAGGAGTTGATTACAATATCTATTTTAGAAATAACATTAATCAAATGATGATGGTGCTGGTGTATGTCGATGACATAATTTTTTGCAGATCAGATAAAGCTCAGGGCAGACAGTTTTCTGAATTCATGAAAAATGAGTTTGAAATGCCAATGATTCTAGAGATAACGTTTTCCTTGGTCTACAGGTGACACAATGAAGGAATTGAACATTCATTTCTCAATACAAATATGCCATTGAGATTTTAAGAAGGTTTGTATTGTATAATTCTAAGGAGATGAAGACTCCAGTTTCTACCCGGATGAAATTATCAAAAGATGAGAATGGAAAGGCAGTTAATATCCCAAAATACATGCAAATATATGTATGTTTGTTGTACTTGACCGCAAAAGGCCTGATATTGTTTTTTCCACATGCCAAGAAGCGAGATATATGGGTAACCCTAAGGAAATCCACATGCCTGCAGTGAAAAGTATAATTTGGAATATCAAAGGAAATGTGGATTTCGGTTTGATGTATAATGACAAATATCAATCTGTGTTATTGGGTTACACAGATGCAGATTGGTCCAGATCAACAGATGACAGAAAATCAATGTTAGGAGGTACATTCTATCTTGGTGGATTGTGTATTTCATGGCTAAGAAATAAGAAATATTGTATTTCATTGAGCACTATAGAAACTGAGTATATTGCGGCCCCTCAAGCATGCACACAATTGTTGTGGATGAAGTAGCAGCTTGACGATATGGGAGTTGAAGTGATGTTTCTGATCAAAATCTAGTGTGATAACTCATGTTCTATATATCTCAGCCAAAATCTCGTTCATTTCTCAAGGAAAAAGAAAATTGAGATAAAGTATCATTTTATCAAGGAGAAATTTGATCAGGAAATTTTGAAGTTGGAGTATGTGACTACAGAGATACAGGTTGCAGACATTCAGACAAAGGCCTTACCCAAGGAACCTTTTGAGAGGCATTGACTAGATCTTGGTGTTCAGTAGACTCCCAACACTTAATAGAGTGTAGATGTGGACCCATAACCCCCCTATCCCAGAGGTATGAAGTGTTTTTCCCTAAGGTGTTGATATATGTTATCTAATCTGTTACAGACTGCAAAGTAGTGACCTTTGGGTTCGTTGGAAAAGGGGGAGATAATAGTGATTGTTCAATGGGAAGACAGTGTGGCATTTGATAAATCATGAATGATACTGGGAGAAGCTGATAGGTGGAGCAACGAGATAGGGGGAGGGCAAAGAGAAGGGGGGGGGGGAGTTTGAAATCTGACGATGCTAGAAGTGATCATTGAAAGAATAGATATCACGGTATCTCAGGATCGTGATGAAAGAATAAGAGTGTTGTTGGAATGTGGTAAGAATATTTCCAAATATTGGTATCATTTTAGTAAAAATTGGTATCAGTTTGGTTTACACAGTGGGTGTTAGAGATGAAGTGATTCATTGATGAACATTTCATTTACTCTTGTTTCTCATGCTGAGCATTGCTCATGTGGGCTTAGAGTATGTGTTGAGTAAATCATTGATCACTATCGGAATCGCAATAAGAGAATGGTGGCGGAAGAAATAACGAAGTATCTTTTTCTGGAGGAGTTGTCAACAAACCCAAATGGGGAGATTGGTGGCAAAAAAATCCCTCAAGGAATCACTGAAGCATTTTTGAGGTGATTGTGTTTGTTGACAAAGTGGACAATTGTGATGTGATTGCTGACAAAGAAAAATAGTGAGATACAAATTTGTTGACAAAGGGGATTTCATGGTGGAATTTTGAGTCAAGAGTTTTGGTCAACGATCCATGCTTTATTCAAGAACTTCGACAAAGGAATGGATGATCTGGAGGCGGTACAAAAAGAACAGATACAAGGTGGCACCGTTTTGCAGTGTTTGCAAAAATTTTGGGCCTGAAAAATGACAAATGATGACAAGTAGATTTTGGAAAAGGGACATGCACGCCGTTGACTTGAAGTAGAAGAAACTTGTGTGCCATATATTTTTCAAGGTCAGAGCATCAAAATATGGAAATGGAAAGTGGGTCGTGCAGGTATTGGTGTGGTCGAACAGGTGAATTGTGCTCCGTGAAGAGACATGTACACCGATTTATTGGATGGTTGAGAACTTGTGTGCCTGTTTTTTTTTCAAGATCAGAAGAACAAAATATTTCAAAGGTAAGAGGGTTGCACAGGTATTGGTTTGTTCACGGAAGTGACTTGTAGGGGAAGAGAAATGTGCACCGAGACTTGCACGTTGAGGGGTGACTTGTGTGTCGCTGCGTATGTTTACCAAATACCTATAAATACAGGACCACCCCTCCTAATTTTTATAGGAGTTCAACACTTAAAAAAATCAGAGCTCCCGTCGTGCTGGTGTGGTGGTCGTGTAGGTGGTGTGTGGTCGCATAGGTGGACTTGTGTGCCAGTGTTTGAATTTGCATTCTGGTTGGTATTTGTGCGCCAATATTGTCTTGGGTGTAAAAGGGGTTGAGTCATGCGGGTTTGGAGTTGCAGAAGATTGTGATGTGCAAGTTGTTGAAGTGACTTGCACGCCAGTTGTGACCCCCACACCGATACTTGTGCACCAGGGTACAGTTGCATGCCACGAAAGGTTGATTCCCTAGCAGTTTTTTTGTGCTGCGTGGAAGCTGGAAGTTTTCCCGATACCATTGGTGCAGAGAGAGATTCATCTATGGATGAAAGTTGGACTTCAACAGAGCATCCACATACAACAGAGTTTGTATTCATTAGAGATAATGAAGAGACCTACAAGTCTGTAAACTATGAGTGGATCCTTTCTAGATAAGTGAGCAATGGAATAGGAATTAGGTGATCCACTTCAATGGAAATGAGCCAGAGAGTGAAACAGAGGGTGACTCTTGGGAAAGCAGTGAACTGACCCTAAACCTTATAAAGGCTATGAGCCTGGGATAGAGTGACGGTGCCCGAACCTTGTAATCCACAACTAGTGATGTTTTTTTGAATTTGGTATGACCGAAAACATATTGATGTATGCTTCTTGGACGTATCCCTTAGCGGTGAACCAAGTAATAATAGTTTTGTCTTGTGCTTTATTTACTTTCTATTTATACTATGCAATAGGAAAGTGAGAGAAGAGTGTTTTTCATAACTTCTAAACAAGATCAGAATGATATTTAATTTTAAATTAGTTATACCCTGATTCACACCCCCCCCCCTCTTAGGGTATTTACCCTTGTGGACCTAACAATTAGTATCAGAGGGAAAGGATGATATTTGTTATTCTTTCAATGGAGATCACTAATCATAAATGGATTCTGATCGTCGATGGATGTAATTTTCAGATATGGAAGAATTGAATGCAACACTATTTTCGATCCTTGGGAATGGATGTGTTTTCAGCAGATATGCATGGTATCAAAGATAATATTAATAGTGGTTCATTATTAGAAGATGATATTATAGAGTTGGATGTTGATTCCAAAGTAATCAAGTACTTAGGGGGTTCCCTTTTCAATCCCATCTATATGAAGGTTATGTCATGAAAAACATCACATGGAATGTGGGAAAGGATTTTGAATATATACAAAGGGGATACAAAGGTCAGAGTGTCAAAGAAGAAAGTGTTGTGGAACGAGTATGAAGATCTGATAATGAACCAGATTGAGTCTATTGATGCATTCTGTGACAGGGTAAATGCTGTGTTAGAAGACATGTGAGGTCTTCGTGAAATTATCGAAGACATAAAATTGTGAAGCGCATATTGATAAAACTTCCAACTCGATTCAATCTGAATGTTTCTGTTTTGGAAGATAAAGACCAGAAAGAATTGAAATTGGATAACCTACACAACACCATTGTTGCATATGAAATGAGAAATGATGATAACGACACTATGGAAAATGGGAAATCTAAAGAGGTGGCATTTAATGCCATAAAGAAGCTCACCATTGAAGATTCTCAGGAAGAATTAGAGACAGATGCGGCAATTTCATTCCTCTCCTAAAAATTTCAAAGAGGAAAAGGAAAGTTTAAAGAGAAACATCATATTGCATGCTTTAGATGTGGAAATTTTGGACATATCGCAACTAGATTCCCTAAAACGTTTCAAGAAGAAAATGATGAAGATGATGTTGAAATTCCCAAGAAGAAATATTTTTGGAAGGGAAGAAGAAGTTCAAGAGAATTTTCATCAAGAAGAAGAATCTTCTATCACAAGAAATAAATAGTTCAGATGAGTCTGAGGATGAAGAGGTTGAGGAGATTGAAAACTGCAAAGATCATAGAGAAAATGCTATGATGGAGGTCGTTGGTAGTTCTCATGAAAAGGAAGAAACTGATGCTGGAGAAGAAGAAGATGACGTCGAAGGAAGAGTTGATTTGGATGCCAAATTGGAAGCATCTCTTGAGGAGATAGATTTTTTGAGAGCCAAAACAAAGGAAGCCAATAAAGTGGTTCGTGATGCCAAACTCTATATGCAACAACAAGATGAATAAAAATTTGAGCTGTTAAAAGAAATTGAAATAATAAAATCCTCAACACCAGAGAGCTCAAAAAATATTGTTGAGTATAAGCTTAAAAATGAGGAACAAAAGAAGGAAATTTATTGTTTGACTAACACAGGAAAAGAGAAGGTCAGATGTTTCAATGATCTTGAAGAAGAAGTGGTCAGTCTGCGACGAAAAATGAAGGATCAAGAAAAACTAATGACCTCCAATGTGATATCCAGAAAGAAGGTCATTCTGAAGACTGAAAAGTTGAAAGAGGAGCCTAGTTGTTCAACATGAAAGAAGCAGCAATTGAGCTCAGATGTTAAAAATGATTCAGGGCTTTATAAGAAGAAAAAATCTGTGGCAATTAAAGTTAGACCGTAAGAACCCATCCTGAATTTGAATGTTGATTTGGGCACAAAGAAGAATCAGAACATTTAGAGATCCTAAGGGAAAACTCATATTGTTGAATTTACATGAAGGAATTAACCTTATATCTGGTGTTATTGTTTTGGGAAGATGGGACATTCATAGTTTGTGTGTTCCATAGCCAAGAGTTATCCAAGGTAAGAAGAACAGAAGTGGCATCCAAATAGATAACAGTTTTCAAGAACATATTTCTAAGGAAACTTCTTTTGGTACGGTGGATTTTGGCACATGGCTAGGTACTCCACTTCGACCTTACATAGAAATGTGCCAAAGTAGATTCACAACTTTTGCAAGTATAATATCAATAAACCAACATGTGAGTTGAAAATGAAAAACCTATTTGGGGCTTTGCAAGATGAATCTTTTCCATCATACTCTGATAAAGAACAGAAGTCTCAATCTATGCCGAGTGTGAAGGAAAAAGTATGCACCATGAAGAAGAAAAATGAGAAGGCTGTGGTGGCAGAAATTTCCATTAAGGCATCAGATCGATCTGGTGTATGGATCCTTGATAGTGGTTGCACTTCATACATTACAGTTAATAATGATCATGTTACAGGAATAAATAATGACAAAGAAAGAGGTGTCAAATTTTGAAGTGTTGAAGGCCTAACGATTTTTGGCTCAAGAAAAGCCACATTTGGGGGAAACGAAATGAGACATACTGATGTCTTGGTTGTAGAGGGTCTTAGTCATAACTTTATTAGTGTCAGAAAACTATGTGACTCTAGGCACTCTATCCGACTTACCAATAAGATGTGTGTTATGGAAGGAAAAGATGGAGTAGTTGTTCTACATGGAAAAGGGACAATGGGAAATCTTTAGCTTGTAAGTGGGGAAGAAGATACATGACTTTTATCCAGAGAGGATGAAAACAAGTTGTGTCATAAGTGACTTGGTCATTTATTCCAACCATCCATGGAAGATACAGTAAGGTGTGATGATGCTAGAGACCTTCCCAAACTATCAAGTGATCTCACTCATAAATGTGATGCTTTCCAACAGGGGAATATCATCATAAAGATATACATTCCAAAGGAACAGAAATCAACTAGAGTACTCAAATTTTTGCATGCTAATGAATGTGATCCTCTCTCACTAAGAGATATAAATGGGCATAGGTACTATGTTCTTTTCATTGATGATTCTAGCAGAATGTCCTGGGTATTTGTCATTACCCTTAAGACAGAGGTGTTGAGTTGCATAAAGAAGTATTGGAGGGAATCCGAAAGGATGCTTGGGCAGAAAATTCTAAAGTTTCATACTGATAAAGGTATGAAATTCACAAACAGTCAAGTCGAAAGCTATCTCGAGAAACACGGGATAAGGCATCAAGTTTCATCAGTGATAATTCCCCAATAGAATGGAGTGGTTGAGAGGAGGAATCAGATCATCAAAAACATGTCCAGAATGATGCTTATTGAAAAGTACCTACTAGGGAAATTTTGGATGGAAGTAGTTTTGACATCGGTCTATATTTTGAATAGGTCTCTGTTGTGTCCGAAGGAATGGAAGACTCTGTATGAAATGTGTTATGGAAAGAAGACAACGCTGAAATAATTTTTAATCTGTAGTAGTAAGTGCTTCATTATCAATAAAGAAAATCACAGGAAGTTTGAGTCACAAGGAGATGAGGGGATATTCCATGGCTACACAAGTAAAAGAAAAGCATATAATTGTTTCAACAAAAGGCTGGGAAAAATTGTTGAGAGAAATGATGACACAATAGATGAAAATGAACAGAATACTCAACAACCCGGTGAACAGTTTCTAGATGAATGTGATGATGAGGTGAGCCACACAAGGGGAGAAGAAGTGGCTGAGGCTAACTCAGAAGAAGATACTAACGATGACCAAGAATGTGTCAAGTTTGTGTCTACAAGGAATCCAAAGAGTCGAGTTGAAATTGATAGGCAGAATATCAATGGTGATCAGATAGCTCCAGTTCAGACTTGAAGAATGAAATGATTACAAAAAACATCGTTTTTATATCACGTGGAGTCGAATTTTTTTTTCTGACGCATTTGAAGATGAAAACTGGGTTCAGGATATGAATGAAGAGCTTGATCAGATTGAGAAGAAGTAGATATGGGAGATTGTTTTGAGGCCAGTAGACAAGAATGTCATCAGGACTCAATGGGTCTATCGCAAAAAAATTAATGGTGATGGAATGTTTATTCTAAACAAATCACAACTAGTGTGCAATGGATACTCTCAGATAGAGATATTAGATGTTGATGAGACATTTTCACTGGTTACAAGGCTGGAGACAATCATATTATTTTTTTCCATAGAAGGGAAAAGAATGTTCAATGTGTTCCAGATGGATGTCAAGTCTGCATTCTTGAATGGAGTTCTGGAAGAGAAAGTGTATATTGAGCATCCAGATGGTTTAATAATTCATAAGGATGAGAACAAGGTTAGTAGACTGAAGAAGGCGTTGTATGGGATGAAACAAGCACCAAGGGAATAGTACTCAAGGATTGATAAGTACTTGAATAAGTTTGGTTTTTAGCGTGGATGAGTTTTTTAGAATCTATATTTTAGAAATAACAGTAATCAGAGGACGATGGTGTTAGTGTTTGTCGATGACATAATTTTTGGCGGATCAGATGCAGCTCAGTGCAGACAGTTTTCCGAATTCATGAAAAATTCATTTGAAATGTTAATGATTGAATGTCTAACGTTTTTACTTACTCTACTGGTGACAAAATGAAGGAATGGAACATTCATTTCTCAATCCAAATATGCCAAGGAGGTTTTAAGATGGTATGGCATGTAGAATTCCAAGGAGATGAAGACTCTGGTTGCTACCCGGATGAAATTATCAAATGATGATGATGGAAAGATAGTTAATATCATAGAATAAAGGAAAATAATTGGAATTTTGTTGTTCTTGACCACTACAAGGACCGATATTGTTTTCACCACAAGCCAATCAGCAATATATCTGAGTAATCCCAAGGAAAAACACATGCTTGCAATGAATATAATACTACAATATATCAAAGGCACCATGGATTTCGGTCTGATGTATAATGAAAAATCTCAATCAGTGTTATTAGGTTACAAAAATGAAGATGGGGCCGGATCAGCATATGACAGAAAATCAATGTTACGAGGTACATTCTATCTTGGCGGATTTTTCATTTCATGGTTAAGAAAGAAGCAAGATTGCATTTTATTGAGCATCGTGGATTTTGAGTATATATTGCGTCCACTCATGTATGCACACAGTTATTGTCGATGAAGCAACAACTTGAAGAAATGGGAGTAAAAGTGAAGTCTCTGATCAGAATCCAGTCTGATAACTCAAGTGTTATAAATCTCAGAAAAAATCCGGTTCCTCACTCAAGGACATAGAAAATTGAGATAAAGTATCATTTTATCAAGGATAAAGTTGATCAGGTAATCGTGAAGTTGGAGTATGTGCCTAAAGAGCTACATATTGCAGACATTCTAATAGAGGCCTTACCCATAGAAGCTTTTGAGAGTCATCAACTGGCTCTGGGAGTTTAGTCGACTCCTCTCACTTAAAAGAGTGTGGATGTGGGCCCATAACCCCCCCCCCTCTCCCCTATGTATGATGTGATTTTCCCTATGGTGCTGATATGTGTTCTCTACTCTCTTACAGACTACAAAGGAGTGACCTTTGGGTTCATTGACAAAGAGGGAGAAAATAGAGATTGTTCAAGGGGGAGACAGTGCGGCAATTTGATAAATCGTGAATGATACTGGGAGAAGCTGAAAGGTGGAGCAGTGAGATAGGGGGAGAGTAAAGAGAATGGGGGAGCGTTTGAAATATGACGATGCTAGAAGTGATTGTTAAAATAATATATATCATGATAGATGAGGATTGTGATGAAAGCATAAGAGTGACGTTGGAATGTGGTAAGAATATTTCCAAATATTGGTATAATTTTGGTAAAAATTGGTATTAGTTCGGTGTCAACAATGGGTGTCATAGATTAAGTGATAAATTGGAGAACTTTTCATTTAATTTTGTTTCTCACACCGAGCATTGCTCATGTAGGCTTAGATTATGCCTTGAGTAAATCCATGATTGCTATCGGAATCACAATAAAATAATGGTGGCTAAAGAATTAATGATGTATCTTTTAATGGAAGATTTGTCAACAAACCCAAAGGGGGAGATAGTTGGGAAAAAATACCTCATGATATCATTGAAGCATTTTTGTGCTGAATTTGTTTATTGACAAAGTGGACAACTGTTCTGTGATTGTTGACAAATAAAAACAGTGACATACAAATTTGTTGACAGATGTGATTTCTTGGTGGAATTTCGAGGTCAAGATCAATGGTCAACGATCCATGTTTTATTCAAGAGAATCGAAAAATGAATGGATGATCTGTAGGTGGTATAAAAAGAATAGATACAAGGTGGAACCAATTTACAGTGTTTTCCAAATTTTTGGGACTGAAAATCGACAATTGAAGACATGTGGATTTTGGAAAAGGGATTTGCACGCCTTTGACTTGATGTAGATGAAACTTAGGTACCATATGTTTTTCAAGGTCATAGAATCAAAATATGGAAGTGTAAAGAGGGTTTCACATGCATTGATGTGGTCACGTAGGTGACTTGCGCGTCGTGAAGATACTTTTGTGCCGATGCCTTGGATGCTTGAGAACTTGCGCGACTGTTGTTTTTCAAGACCAGAAGATCAAAATATGACAAAGGTAATAGGGTCGCCCAGGTTTTGGATTGGTCACACAAGTGAATTGTAGGGGAAGAGACATGGGCGCCAAGACATGCACGCTGAGGACTGACTTGTGCGCCACCGTGTACGTTGGCCAAATGCCTATAAATACAGGACCACACCTCCTCACTTTTAAAGGAGATCAACACTTAGGAATATCAGAGCTCCTGTCCCACTGGTGTGGTGGTTGCGCAGATGGTGTGTGGTCACGTAGGTGGACTTGCGCGCCAGTGATTGAAGTTGCATGCCAGTTGGTAGTTGTGTGTCAATATTGGCTTGGGCATAAAAGGGGTTGAGTCGTGCAGGTTTGGAGTTGCAGAAGATTATGTCGCGCATGTGGTAGAAGTGACTTGCGCTCTAGTTGTGACCCGCATGCTGATACTTGCACACTGGGATAGACTTGCGCCAAGTAAGGTTTATTCCCCTACAGTGTTTTCGGGCTGCATAGAAGCTGGAAGTTTCCTCGATACCTTCGGTGCAAAGAGATATTCATCTACGGGTGAAAGGTGGACATCAATAGAGCATCGACGGACAACAGATGATGTATTCATTAGAGAAAATAAAGAGACCTACAAGTATATATTCTGTGAGTGGATCCTTTCTATAGCAGAGAGAAAAAGAAGAGGAAATAGGTGATCCTTCCCACCGGTAGTGAGCCAGAGAGAGAGAAATAGGGAGTGACCCTTGGGAAAGTTGTGAGATGGCCCTAAATCTTGTAAAGGCAGCGATCCTGGGACAGAGTGACTGTGCCCGAACCTTGTAATCCACAACTAGTGAAGTTTAGTGTAATTTGAATCGACTGACAACCTGTAGGTGTATGCTCCTTGGACGTATCCCTTAGCGGTGAACCAAGTAACAATTTCTATGTCATGTTCTTTCTTTTCTTTCTGTTTATACTATGCAATAGGAAAGAGAGAGAAGAGTGTTTTTCTTAACAGTGAAACAAGATCAGAATGGGCTTTAATTTTAAATTATTCAAACCCTGATTCACCCCCCTCTCAGGGTATTCAGGATTGTGGACCTAACACTACCCCTCTCTTCTCCAAATTTATTCCTTCACATTTCCCATTAGTCGGGGGACAATCCAGAGTTGTTTCTCATAATATATCAAGTTATGTTGACCCCATCCTATCATATTTATTCATACAACTATACTTTTCTTATATTTTGTTTATATATAATTGTATTTTGTTTATTTATATCACTATATCAAGGTGATATCCACCCCTTGAAAAAAAAAATTCATGTTTATATCTTATTATAGGATAATGGAGAATAAATAAACAACATAGAGAGTTTTAATGATGATGGTCGATCAATATATGTGTTTTCCTATCAAATTTTTCAATTTTGGAATATATTGATGTTGTAAAGGGTTATATTAATTTTTGATTTTACTTATAGGAGGATTGATTGAATAAAAAGAATAATATGTATCTTATAGATTATGAATATATTTTCAGAACAACACTCAATATTTTTTCACAGGATTTATGATATTATAGAAATTTATGTAAAGTGAAATAGAATATCTATTTTTGAAACCATTAAAATATTAGTCGATCATTAGTATAGACGATGACTGGTATAATCTAGGAGTTATAGATGGATGTTTAATTGAGAAGGGTATCCTTTAATAATTAATAATAATGATATTGTGTCTTATAATGGCTCTACTTCCAGTTATTTTATGTGTTATTGGTGTCCTTATTATTAATATTATTTTAATGATCATGTGGAATTGTATAAATAAAATAATTTTTCTAATAATACTAGATTAATAGTCATAAAATTATCCAAATTAATATCTTATTAGTTCATTGCGGAGTTCCCTAGTTGAGTGACTATGTGAAGCTCATATTTTGATTTAAATGTTTGGTGCATGTTTGTGATTGGACATTTTTATATTAATAAATTGATTGAATATTATATTTATATATTAATATAATCGTTTGTTTTGTAATTATATTTCAAAATTAATTTACAATGTTAAAAATGAATGGTTCTGATATGATATTTCTATTAAAATATACTATTTTTCACAGGCGATGTTCATTGGATTTTAGATATTTTCCATGGGAGGGTAAATAAGCATAAAATTAAATTTTTTATGTAGTTTTAAAATATTCATTTTGATCCTTGTTTTATATAATTATAAACATATTATGATTTCAAAATATTTTGATCCAATTATCTACATATGGGTGGTTTCTTTTTAAAATTTATATCTTATTATATATAACCTTTTTATTAATGGTTTAATTTTATGTACGATATAGATACAAGGTGATGCAATATCAATATTATTATGGAGGTTTTTTTTTTTTTGATGTTTTGGTAATACATGTTTGAGATTTTCAGTGCATTCATTAAGTGATATATGCTCATGATATTTTTATAGGTAACATTTGATCTAAAATACGATCTAGGAATCTATTTTTTACAATATGTATATTATAAAAATCCTTAAATTGATGTTATATATATTTGGTGATCTCACATAGGTGTGATTATTTCGTGAGATGAACTTTGGAATGTGTGAGACATATTAGATTGATTGAATGATGGTGAGTGAGTTAACCCTCAACCAAGAACATAATATTAGACATGTTTTGGTTGAGACATTTTGTATTAATGATTAATGGAATTATCTAAAATCATACTAAATTAGTGAATTAGGTTCCATATACTAAGTGTTTAATTTTATATAGTGGAATTAATAATTATGTGGAACATATAATAGGATATTTGGATTGTTTTGAGATTAATCATTGATATGTAGATGACATTTAATATGACCTTAGTGATCAAGATATGAACTATATTGTGAGATATTTTCTGAGAAAAACTTGTGGATAATGATAAAGATCAACAACATGTGAATTATTTTATGATAAGGTCATAAATATGATTTATGACATGTTGAGTTAATTACAACACCAATCCTAGAGATTTTGTTCCATATAGGGGACAAAAAATAGTTCCACAATGGATTAATATCAATAAGATAAGGGTCTTACCTAGTGGTGAATAAGTGATTACCTACTATGGTTGATGTTTTATTCATCTAGGATTCACCATGGTATGACCATGAGCATTTATTAACAAATTAATCATGATATTTTAGATGTCCAAACCAAGGGATTATTTTCTATATTTTTGGATATACAATAAAAAATTGGAGATGACCCATATAGAGACATTGGGTACATATTAAATAATAGTATATAAAAAATAGAATAAATCTATGGTGTGAATTCATGGAATGAGATGGGTTATTTATTCATATATAGGTTCTATTATTTGATATGTTGACCCTCTTTCATTGTATTGAATCATTTTATCTTATGGAAACTCTATTGATATTATTAGTTTTTTGGGACATCATTGACCTCCCATGACATTTTTTTACCATTTTATATTTCTATTAATGTTTATGAACTATTAAATTTCTGTTGTTGTAAAAAATATTGTGATAATTATTCCCCATTATATTTTTGGTTGTTTTATTTTTATGTTTTGAGATTAACAATGTATCTGGTGAGGCTCTATTGAATAATTATTATAGAGGAAATGATGTTAAACCCCATAATGAATTTTTCAAATTTTAAGGGTGAGTACAAATTTTTGGTATCAGAGGTTTTTCTATACATGTATGTCTTTAGTGGGTGTCATGTTAGAGACAACTTAGAGTTGTGTCTTACTATATATATCCTTGGGTGTGAGTTTTTTCGTTTGGATGTTCCCTAAAAAGATATTCATATGATTTAAATCATAATTAATGATTTGTTTTGTATAATAAATCCATAAGTAGGATCTTGAGCATATTTTGGTGAAATTATACCCTTGTGTATTCAATGAATCCTGATGTAACATTATGCCTAATATCGTGTCTTCATAGTGCATGATACTTCCACTTCAATCCTATATTTTTTCACCAGTTACAAAACAATGGGTTTTTTTCATGTTTTGAACATTCATTGAAAAATTATAATGAATTAACTAATGTTATGTAATAAATAGGTTCCATGAGATGGATCTTGGTTTTTTTACATATGGGAAATCCCTTTATTTAAATTAATTCTATAAAAAGTGTCTATATAAAGGTATCATATCACTCATTTTGGGTTATATAAGGTTATTAAAATTCTTCCAAATATTTATTCTTGTGTATCACACATCATGATGAATCTTGATGGTTTTATCACACCTCTAGGAGTATAAAAATTCTTCATGTTATGAGCATGGATCCTTTGTACCATCTTACCAAAATGGTTTGAGTTATATATCTGTTTCCACTATGACCATCATTAAATATGGAATGTAGAGTAAAATTTGGATCACAAAAAACATTTTTTTCTATTAATATATGTTATTTTTATGCATATTGGTATAATAGAGTATTTATCTGGCATAAATATTTGTCTTTTCTGATGTAAAGTTCATTTGAAAAACATCCAAAATAATTTAGTGTTATGTGAGTAAAATTTATAAATTGATAAATATGTTTCTTTCAAAAATAAATTATGAATGTGTTTTAAATTATGTAATTACTTTTCCAAACATGATATTTTGTTAATTTTATTGTAATAATAAATTTTATTTACTAAAATTATCTCTATTATTAAGTTAATGTTGATAGATCCCATGTAGTTTTTCTTACACACTACCATATCTTTCACTGTAAATCAAAACTAAATTGAGAAATTTACATAATGTGTAGTGTGAGGTGATGAATTCATTATGATGATAACAAACACAATATCATATTCCATGTATGTAGTATATCATAAATTACCTAATTTAAATTTTTTTGATAATCAATATAATTTACAATAGTCAATAAAATTTATATGGACATTAAATATATTGTGAGGCACCTAATATTATTTTCTATGTAAATTTAATATTAATTAATCATTATAAATTATGTATGGTTCAAGCATAATATGTGGGAGTAAACATAAAATTATATTGTGTTATAATGTAATTCCAAGTGTAGAGGAATTATATTAAATTTAAGGGCAATATAGTGTTACATGTATCATGTAATGCGGTGCAACATTATTAGAAAACCTAGTGTGGGGAACCAGTATGAAATTATATTATATTTTATCAAAATTTCCTGGGGATTAAAAAGTTAATATAATATTTTTATATTTTAATTATAGTTTATAAATTGTTTATAAATAATAATTGTATGTATTTATTAGAAGAGATATTAGAAGCCTAAAAAATATTAAAATTTCATATTTTTATCTCATGTTTATTACATAAGAAATTTTTTTCTTTCTTAGTTAATTCATATAATATTTATGTTTAGTAAATTTTAAAGGCATATAGAAATTTTTTATACAAATAGTTTTTTGATAAATCTATTCAATAAGATAGAGGAATTTATTTTGTTCTATTTTTACCTCTATACAATTTAATATCTATATTAAATTAACATTATTATATTAGATTTATTGTCGTGATAATAGTTTTTGAATATAGTTCGTACATATTAGGTTTTAGCATCATTAAAAATTGTATTATCTCTAGTATACTGTCTTTAAAATGGGGAGACTCAATTTTGGACTTCCCACCACCATAGTGGCCTATACCATGTTCTAGAAAATAGATGAGAGGGAAATATGTTACTCTAGAGAAACTAATTTGTTGTTTTTTAATATAATAAAACTCCATGAATTTTTATGAAATGTTCATATACCATATGAATGAGATGTATCTATTTATGTCTAAATATTATTATCTTTTATTTTAGGTATTTCAAGAAAAACCTATGGGTTATTATTGAGTTAAACATTAATTTTGGGTGAAAACATTAATTTTTTGTACGTAATTGGATTATAAAACTAAAACATTAGAACCCTAAAAACATAATGTGATAAAACAAGAGATAATAACTAAATAAACTATTTGAGGTAAAATAAGTTTAATGTTAATGAGATGTATATTGAATTGGTGATACTGTTAAGAAATCTATTTTAAAAGGTCCTATAATATTCCATCTAATAAAGAATATTTCAAGACACTAATCATTTAATGTGGGAACCCTAATGTTTAGGTGATCATTAATTATATTGTAAAAGGAAATGAAGTAATAACATGACCATATTCGTTAAGTGCCTTATTCTAGGATTTTTTATTTTTTAAAATTGTTGGGAAATCCTACTGGATAGGATACAAAAGTAATATCACTGAGTGAATTCATTGGATGGAATTGGGTACGGAGTTATCTTATAAAAAATAAAATAATCATAGAGGTTATGATGAGGATGCTTACATCCTAAATAACTATGTTTTGAGATGAATAACTAATATAAAAATTTCTTAAGAAAATATTGATCTTGTATCCCTAAATGGATATATTTTATGGGTTCATCAATTTTAGTGGGATTACTTGCATTAAATATCCTTAAGGAAAAATATATAACATATGATAAAAAATGTTATATCATTTTACAAATTATATAATAATTTAAGATACTCATATTGAGATTGATTTTTTGTATGACCTATAAAAAAATTATTGATAATTATGCAAGGCAGAGATGTGATCTTATGTAGAATAACATAGAGAAACATAATTTGAATGATATTTAAATTAATTTCACTCACTCAAACTCATATATATTGGAAACCATTTGTGCATCACAATATTTTGATGATAAATACTGACTGAATGATAAGAGTTAACGATATAAGGTATAAGTGGATCTATATATCAATAATTGAGAATGAGTTTCTAAATTTTATGTCATCACTTATGATCTAAATAATCCAAGTGTAATTAAATTAAAATATAAAACCAATAATTATGTTCCCATTATTAATAGGAATATTATTCCTATATAATTTTTGGATGTGAATTGATTCTAATTCTTCATTTATAACAAGTGTTGTTTTATATATATTAATGAAATGTATTATGGAATTGTAAAAATTATAAATAGTTAAATATTTTTAGATAAAGAAAATAAAGTTAATAAAATTTTTATTATAAAGATCATGGTTTATTCTAATCCCACATAGATTTGGAATTGTCTCATTATATATATAATTGAGACACAAAATCATGTAATTTAAAAAGATTAATTATTAGTACAATTTGATTATGAATGGTTTGAAAATTGAAAATATTATTTTTTGGAATGATGAAAAAACCATGTTTTACTAAAAATTGTTAATTGGATAGTTGAATATTTGGTCACATGCATATTAATGCATATAGACTAATTAGTACTCAAGGGAGTGGTTGTTTTAGCATTATTATACCACTAATAATTACTATAGTTTTTTAAGATAATTTTCACAATTAAAAATGTATGAAACATTTTAGATGTTTATTTTTTTTAAATTAGGTATAATATAATGGAAGAAAATTTATATATATCCTCTGATCAGATCATAGTGGTTTACACTTGATCTAGGAATACAATTATCTTATAAGGGATTGTAGAATAGCTTCAAAACTCACTCCTCATAGAGAACTATAATATAATGGTTTTTTGTAGGAGGAATTGTAACTTGTTTGAAATGGTCCAATAAATGATGATTTATTTATAAATTATTATTTTATTTTGGGGTTTGTCTCTAGAATTCACTGTATTTCTTAATTAATGGATTTCATCTAAATTAGTTTTAAAAATAACATCTTTGATTCTTTATGGGATACACACCATGATATCAATGATAATGACTTTTGGATGTAAAGAATTAATATTAAATCTCTCTAAAAATTATATTGACTAAAAATAAAATAATATTTTATTAGTAGGTTATACCCATGAAACTATGAGATATTATTTTAATTATCATTTTGAAAAAAATAGATATTGTGGATTAATAAGGAGTTTCTATATATAATGGAAACATAAGTAAAGGTTCGAGTATATGGAATATTATTCATTGAGATATTAAAGAAAAAATATAAATTGTTTTGATGATGGATGCTTATGTAGTCCCATAAAGTTTTATGGAACAATCATTAACTCATGTATGCAAAAAAATATTTTTTGGTATGATTTTTCAAGATCACATGATATATTTATTTCTAGTAGTCAATTTTGATGTTGAAATGTTCATAGGATATGAACATACTACATATTATGGGGATATAAAGGGTAATAATTATAATGAATGGTTAAAATCAAAGGAATCTAAATTAACTCCATGTACAGTAAATATGTTTAGAACATAGTATATGCAACTAAAGGGGTGAGACCTATTTGGTTAGACTGGGTTTCACACAAGAAAAATGAAATAGTTTATGAGTTTCAACATATAAATAATTAATTCTGATAAAAAATTTATAATAAGATTAATGGTAGTGATAAAAATGATACCCTTTGACCAATAGTAATGATAATTTTAATTATGTTATTTCTTCCATAATAATATACTTCAACAATGAGATAAATCAAGCAGAATAAAACACTATTCTCCCAAATTTATATTTATCTAAAAATGTTAATATGATACAAACATATTTTTTGATGTTATAAAATATTACTATTAAATAAAGTAGGTAAAAATGGTCACTTAATGGGGTGGTGAAGGTTTCTATGAGTTGGAATATCTATTTTTATGATGTGATAAGAGAATTTATTTCATCAATAGTATATATTATTCGAAATTATATAATATTTTTAAATGGATTATATTAGTGTTTTTAAAATTTTATATGGATTACATTATACATATAAAAAACGAAATACTAGTACCTTTCTAGGTGAGATTGTGGTTGGGTAGTCTCTTATCAAAAAAATACATGGTGTAATAAGCCTACATAATGGGAATACTGAAATATAGAGAAAGATCTAAGTAGATTATTGGTATCAATCAAGACAATAACATGGTTAAATTAATAAGACGGTTTAAAATGGAGAACTATAAAATGGTACATTACTAGTGTTACACAGTAAAAATTTTAAGAAGATTATATATCTTTATAAAGGGTTAGAAATGATGGATAGAAATATATGTGATATTTACATAGGTTATATCATGTAATGAATGTGGTTTTCTATACATTATGTCATATATACTCATATAAGTAATTATATCAGTCAATATAATACCTATTAGATTCAATGGAATGTTGAATAAAACATGATGAATTATATGAGAATTACAAAGGATATATTATGGGTCTTCGGTTGAGTGGTTGGATTTTTAATAGGGTTACACAAAAAGTAGTTTCTAAATTGATATATATGATGTGAGAGATCTATCTTGTTTCATGTTTTGCATAAATAAATGAGATATTGAATATAATACTTCCAAAAAAGGAACCATATCAGACTAGATAATAGAGTAATTGTGAACTTATATATAATATACTATAATGGATGTGTTTTGGATCGTGAATATTATCTCCCAACATGTGGTAGTTCATTGCATTTAGGGAGAAATCGTGATTCAATATGACAACAATGGAGGAACTTCTTATGAAATGAAAAGTGTGTATTGCTTAAGGACCAAAAAAGACTAAAAAAATACTATATCATATGATAGTTCATTAAAAAGGGTGATATATAGATCTGTTGAGTGTCTATAGAGGATATTTTAGTAGATTTATTAAATAATTCTATACATAAAAAATAACCACTGTTTCGTGTTAGATATCTTAGTATTTGATATTTAAGGGTTTTATGTAATGAATGAAATATGTGTATTGATTTTATAAATAAAAGAAATATTATTTTATCATTAATTCATGTGTGATGCAATTTATTTCGCATAAAAAATTTTATGATAATATCTCCTTAATGAATGATATCGATTTTTCCAAAATATATGATCATCCCAGATCATTATTTGTTTTGAAGATATGTTAATGATAGCAATAATTAAATGTTTCTTTCATTTTGATGGGATGAATATGAGATTTGAATAATCGAATCGTAATGTAATAATTAGAGTCTTATTAAATGGATTGAACCAAAAAATTATATCACTTGGAATGTTATACTAACATCAATATACCTAAGGGGATATATATATGTATATATTGATTCATTATAATCTAAATTTTGGGAGATAATTATAATGAAAAACCTCATACATAAAAATATTTCTTAATAAATACATGAGGATTATTTAATTCGTGTGCGTGTTTGGTAAATAATTGATCATGTATTCAGTTTTAGAGAAACCAAGATGCGTTTTTTCATCCTCTATGACATGTTAAGATATTTGGTTTTGGAAAATCTCACGAAACAAGATGAAGGAATTTTCAAAATATTGTCACTATTAAGATCCATTAAAAAATAATTTTAGCGATTTAGGTAAGAATATTTTATCATGGATATTTAACATGTGAGTAGAAATAGATATGGAATCAAACTCAAAACACAACCAATGTACAATTTTTTTCTTAAAAAGTGGGAATAAATCAAGTATGTTTAATTTCTCAATTGTTCTATAGAAATGTTAAAATAACACCGCAATCAAAAAAAAGATGAAGATAAATTTTTATTATCCTATGGGAAAAATATTTATTAGATATCATGGAATGATATTAGAAACTAATTCAATATTATGATATTTATAATAGAAACATTTTTTAATAAATATTTATGATATTATATGTCTTCATTTTTATAAAATTATATTAATTTTTGTTTCCAAATAAAATTTTATAGATGTGGATAAAAATTTATTCCACTAAACATATGTATTTATATCTTACACTCCATGTAATTGAATATGGTAATGTTCTAAACCCTTTACCTTTAATGATGACTTAAAAAAATTATCTTTATATTTCATTTAACTGGTGTATAATGTAACACTCTATGATTTTCCATTATTTTATCTTTAATAATTTAGATGAGTTTTTTATATATTTTGATGCAAGAAAATTCAAAAATAGACAGATATTCATTTATTAAAATAAAACATAAAATACGGGATTTTATAGAGAAATGATATTTAAAATATTAATAACATTGAAAAAAGTGTAAAAAGTAGTCATGTAAATATAGTAAATTATTTACAAAATTATTTTGATATTATTTAATAAATTATCATTTTTCTAACAACATAATACATTTTAGGAAGGATAACTATTAAAAATATTGATATATGGAATTAATAATAAATAAAATTTATTCAAGAATATCAATGAATTTATTATGTAATGATATAGAATATTAATCATATAATTCATGTTTAAATGGATTTTTTTTGTTAATAATAATTTTTTTATTTAAAAAAGATTACATTTGATGCCGATATCACTAATATCAAGTGTTTATAGTTTAAAATAGTATCTTTTTTAAGTAAAAAATTACTAATTTTTTATCAAAATATAATTAAAGAAGGCTATAAATGATGATAATATCATTCGAATGTGAAAAAATATTTTATAATAATCATTTTATGGGCCCGATGTGTTTTCATATTATAATGTTAATGTAATCAATATTGATAAATTATATTAATGGAATTATTAACTAATATATTTATTAAAAAATAGAATTCATGTAATTTTTGTTACTTTGAAAGGAAAGAGACATATTTCATTTTTATTCAAAAAATATAAATTTTTCAAATATTGGTGTATACACATTTTATTCATGATATTATAGTTATTTTGAACATCTTACTATAATTGAATCCTGAAATAATTTTACATATTTCATATCAACATAATTAATTTTAAGTAACAATATTAGCTTAATTATTATCAATAATGAATGGTTAATAAAGTAAAATCTTATTATAATGATAATGTATTAAATTGGATGAATATAGTCATTACTATAGGATGATTTATCTATCTCATTCATATAAATTAAATTATTTAACTAGATGAGTGGATTCTAACTAGAATCATCTAATATTTAAAAAATAGAATTTATTAGCACCATTCCTTTGATTACGACCTTTATAATTTAATATTGAGTGTAATTACAAATTGTCACTATATCCCATTTATTCTTTTTCCACGATAAAGAAAAGAATATAAATGAAATATAAATGAAGATAGGTGAAAAAATTGATTATTAGGAGTTTATATTTATTTTAATTTTTTTTACATTTTCATAATGGTATAATTTCCAATAATTTTTATGCATCATTAATGTAACAGTTGTTCACAAGGGTGTAATATAAAGTAAATAAATTTGGAAATATTAAAATTGATTTGTGTTTGATAAGATATTTTTTAAATAAATTATATTAATCAAAATTAATTTTATCTACTGGTTTAAATATTTAAAATAGAACCCCGTTTTTATATTGATGTCTTTTAGGTCAATTTATTTGAATAGTCACAAACAGAAAAATAAATAAATTTAATGTTAAATAATATAATATTTAATTTATTTAAAAATATGAAATTATTTCTAGAGGGGAAATGTGATGGGAAATGGTTTGAAGTTCCAGATGTGGTTCATTTTGGAACCATTGGGAGACATTAATATTATATTAAATATAATTAATGATTTAATATATTTGGAAATGAAAAAAAATTACTATAAAAATTAATTACATCAATCTTTTAAAAAATAACATTTGAATTTTTTACATCACTTATATTATGGAATACATATCCAATTTTATAATATAATTTTCCCCTAACCCTTCTTTTCCCATAAACCTCTCCTTCAGAGGCCTTATGTTTAATATAGTGGAGGATACCCAATTAAAAAGTAATTGTATTTTTGTATCCTTTTGAAATTTCATTCTTCTTAACCCTCCTAAAAATATTATCTAACCATCCTAGTATAATATCATTATTTTATATACAATTCTAAAAATATTTTTTTGTTAATTATACATCCATTGAAAATATCATTTAAAATTTATTAAAAATGTAATCATCACTCATTAGTTTATATATACTATCATATCCATACAGTGATGTATTTTATAATACTAGGCCACATACATATTCATGTTATATATATATATATATTTAATTGATATATAATATTATTATGAAATATATTTTTAAAATGTATTATAATAACTACATTCTTACACTCCCACCCTTTTAAAAATGATAATTTTTTTAATGAATACGTATGGACAACAACCTCTACATAGTGACATTAATAATATATAAATTCCTATTAATGTGGATGGTTATAAGAATATATATATTATAAATATTTTATATTTATTATAATATCTTGATTATGAAATTTTATATAATTATTTAAAGTTATTTTATTCAATTATTTAGAAAATGAAAGCATCATTCCTGAATTCGTACGATTTACATTCACCATAAACTGATGAAAATAATTGTGCATCCACAATTTATAGGAATTATTATAAATTATTTAATACTAAATAAATAATATATATATATATATATATGAGATTATTATGGGTCTGAATATGATTATAATATGAACATGGTGGATTTACTAGAACATTTAAATTTATGAATGCATGGGAAAAGGACCTATTAATACACCTAAAGTCAATTTAAATGAACAATTAATAATAAATGCACCATTGGAAATTATATAGGAATGATATTTTTTAATATAATAATGTATTTTTTTAAGGTACATTTTCATAAAAATAGAAAAGAAAAATATACATAAGTTTATTATAACATATAAAAAATGTTTAGGCTTGTGGTGTGGGTATATGTTACAATCTCAGTATATATTAGTGTTTTCAATATTAAATATACATTAAGGGGAATGATATTATCAATTATTCATGAATAATTAGATTTATTATAATTTTTTTAATTTTTTGGTTTTAATGATTTCATTTAAATTTCATATCATTGGTATTTCAAAAGATCAAGAAAATTTTCATATGAAATGTCAAGCTCATATCATCTTTTCAACCAGAATTTTTCATATTTTGTATCAATGTTATTCAAAAAAATATTTTTATTCTTATATTCATTTAGATAATTGATAATTAATATTTATACTACCATTTACATTATATGTAATTTATTAAAATTTATATTTTTGAAACTTTCCATATACCTAACTTTGGAGTTTCATTACAAATGTGTGAAAATTATGTCTCTTTTTTAACATATATAGAATAAACACATTTTATATCTATTATATCTATTCATTTGAATTTATCTCCATTTATAACTCTTAAAGGATATTAAATGAAAATATTTTTCACATTATTTTATGAATTTCTAGTTTTAAAATTTTTTTCAAATTAAATTGTTATTTTCTATTGTTTTACATTGAAATATTTAAAATATCTAATCAATGTGTTTTTCTTCTATGTTATCATCATCTTATTAAAATTATACTCTAATATAGTCATTAATTCATTATGAAAACCTTTTTTCTCTGTGTGGATTAAAATTAAAAAATATTTAATTATTTGAGAAACATAATTACATTTCCATGGATTTGGAATGATGAAATGATTAATTTTTTATAATATTATTAAACACATATGCATGGTTTTAATTATGTGATAGGTTATAATAGAATTATATACCCTTTTAATTAATTGGGTAATTATTTCTTTCTCATGAGATAATAAAAACATGAATGTTTATAGAACCCATTATAATAAGGGAACATTTCCACTATGATAGTCTTGGAAGTGAGACATGACTAAGGAAATTATCAAAACCATGTGTCAATGAAATCAACTATTGGACTATATCCATTATTATAGTATTAGTAGTGAACCATTACATTGCATATTATCTTATATTCTTATGTGTATACCACAAAAATATGTATTATTATTAAGATATGATTTCATGGGAAATGGTTGAATAATGATGACTCAAAACAATTATGACTCAAAACTATTATTATTAAAGAACTGATTCAATGATTCTTGATTTATAGTCGATGAGTTGTTTCATATGATTTTATATGTTATGATAATGAAGTGAATCACTTGTGATTATATTATTATAAATTTTTATGATCAATTGATATATCCATGTTTACCCTTTCTATGTATTTGAGATAATGGAATCTTATATATCATTTTCCCTATGTTATGAAAAAATTTATTAAGTTGTTAATTTCTAGGAAGGAATTATGTGTGGATGACATTATAGGATATTTTTAATATATTTCCTTAAAGATGATAATTAGGTATATTATATCTGAATACAATAAACCAATATAATTCTATAGATTTTATAATTGACTGAAATATAGAATATTCATCGAAAATGAGTAAATCATTATGTAAGGGATTCTTGGGTCTCCCTAAGAAAAAAATAAATCGAAAAAATAATTTTAGTTTCATAATTAATAATATAAGGGAATTCCTCTTCTTTTAGTTTTATGATAATCAACATAATCCTTTTTTATGTAATATATTTATATTTATCATATTTATAAATATTTCATATTTCATATCCCATAAAATATCCTATTTTAACTCATTTTATGAATTTCATGTCTTTAGTGCATCTTACTTCATATATCAAACTATGCCAAGAACACTTTAGAACCATATCATCATCATCAAATCCCATGAAGAATTACCAATTTTAAAGTTATCATGTCCATTAATACATGAATATGAACACCACAGACCATTCTCTAATACGTCATGAGATAGGTATAATTATTATTTTTCTCTACTGAAACTTTTTGGGGAATTATCTCATAATATTATATAATATCCAATATTACGACATTTTATCTCCCATTTTATAAATAATTACAAAAAATAAAATAAATAAACACATATATTTCTAATATTCCCCAAATTCAACATAAAATACTCAGATTAATCACCCCATACATATATCTGATTTTAAACATATGTATTTATGTATATGAATGATCTGAATGTAAATATCATATTAAAAACATCATGTCTTTATCTATAACAAAACCTCCCATAAAGGGACTCTATGTTCGACCACTATCCATATATATTAATATGCTTTAAAACAAGTGTGGACAATGCCTGAGTTTATGTACTTGGGTGAGAAATAAAAAAATTTATTTTCATCCCCTGAAGTGAGATGAACCACATTAGTCACAAAACATCTTTGATACCCATGAATGATGAAACTAAAGATGGCTCTAACATACCCTGGATAGTGTTTCCAATTCTTAGAGTATGAAAACTATAAATTTCGATCATAAAATATAATATTGGAATATTTTTCTCAAAATAAAAATTAAATATAAAAGGTAAAATTCAACATTCTTAATGCCCCCAAAATAGAAATTACTAATATAAAACTGATAAAATAATACCCAAACTGTACATCATTTAAATTCACATGGTCTCCCAAGTAAAAAGTAAATAATAATATCATGAAACAAGTAGATCATATCTTCACTGGTTACCCCCATTACTCAGACTCCCATAGACCAAGAGCATCCACCACCTTTCTATGTTTATTATCCTTTTCTTGGACCCAGAATAAGATAATCAATATTTTCTTAAATCCAAAGTAAGGTTTTTATTTCTAAATACAAGTACCATCTCACCATGTGTTCTATATCCAATTAGATAATAACTAAAAAATATGATTTTAATTTAAATATAATAATTCATTTTATAAAAATCAAATATTTTCCTAAAAACATGATTTAATTATCATTAGAGATGCAAGATATATCAAATCATGCATAAAAGGGAAAAATTATATAAAAATATTAATATAAAAAAATATTCGTGAATAAAATATTTTAATAAATTCATGGATTGTAATAATCAAGTCATATATATCCTTTCACCATGTATCATTCACTATATTATATTAGTTTTGGATAATATGATCCTCACAATAATAAATAAGGAATCTCGAATCAATGTGGGTACACATCCAATCAATGAGGACATCAAGATTCACCTCCCCATCAGGGAAGAAAATCATGTTAAATTATGATTGGTTTAGTGTTTTGATTTTTAGTTTTTTATATTAGGATATATCCTAAATTACATGTCCTAATTACCAACTACCAACTTGGATCATTTGTTCTTTAGTCAATCAAGAATTAAACAATGGTAAAATATGTCCTTAAATATCATGTCAAAAAATAAAATTTCCCACATTTAGTTTTATAAATGTGGTTCTCAATATAAAAAATAATATTTTTTAATAATTTCATGAATTTTCGATTAATCATTATGTTTTGTCATTTTAAATCAATTTATCATATCAATTTTCCTAAATAAATACATCAATTTTCTAAAATCCAATCAACAATTATAATTATATTACCATTGGCGATTTTTTAAAGTAAACATGGCTTTTTCAAAACCAAAAATATATCTTATAAAATATACCCTTTTAAATCAATTTAAAACACATTTTATTTAAATGAAATAATTTATGGTTTCAATTATAGGAAAAAATCATATGGAACCACCTACATTTAATTGATGATCAAAACAATACTTGTAATGTGAAATCACTAATGAAGAATGAAGGATAAAGAGCCATACATGAAAATAATATATTATAATCATCATGATCAAAGCCATATTTCATTTACAAACACAAGATCATATCACTAAAAACATGGGATAGTATTGATACCATAAAAAATAATAGGAAATCATCAGAGATCAAACACTAAAATACGATGAACAAAAGTTACGAAATCACCTCAAAATCACTAGGTGTGGCTCTAGGGTACAAGTGGAGATGCTACAAAAATAATGAAATTATTGGAAAAATCTCCCAATCTTAGAGGAATTCATGATGTAAATACTTGATTAATGAATTTAATACACCGGGTGGCGTATTTTTTTCGAAAATTCTTAACCTGTAGTTAAAAATACAAATCATGACTATTTAACATTGTGAATTCTATCCATAAACTCTATATTATTTGCATAATTATTTATTTCATGGCTTATTATTGGTTATATATTCATTCCATGAAGTAGATTAGTGTCATGAATCAATCCTGTTGATAGTTTATAATTATAACAATGTAAAACATATAGAAAATCCACCACCTCAACCTGAAACCCAAATGAAAATAATTTAAATACTTTGAATCATTTATTCCAAGCATTATTCAATTCAATAAATATACATCCTAGAACATTAGTTTGTTTTCCCCATCCTACATTCCTTATCCTTGAAGGGCCTAAAACACACCCAAATAATACAAGAGACAATAAGTGCCTAAATTAATGTAATAAGATGATACAACCACCTAAATGTAAACACCTTCTATCCTCATAAATCCTTTCATGAAGATTCTATATTAATGATATGATATCTCCACTCTCTCAGCAGTTCTTCATGATCAAATATTTTATGTGAATAAAAACCAAGATTCCCTATCACATTGACCAATGGTATTGTCCTACCATAATGAACCACTGTCTTCGGGTCAACAATCCTAGATGTATTCTTTGACATTGATAATTCAATTTCTACATCATGCTCTTCCTAGATCAGAAGACAGAGTGGGTAATAATGACACTTCTTTATCTAATTTACATGAAACAAAATATGGAATGATGTAATCTATGGTGGAATTGCCCATTATAACTACACATTGCACATAATCTAAAAATCATCAAAAGGACCCAAAACCCACTGTGAAAGCTTTTTATATTTTCCAGGTCGTTAGTGACCCAACTTAGGGGAACAATGTTAAGAACATCTGATAACAAACAAAAATCCTTAATGGTCATCGATGATGATATACATATGACATATACGGGCTCTATGACATCAAAATTTTTTAATAAATAAACCAAATTCATATCATCTCATTTGACCAAACTCAGTCTAACCAAGAACTATTAACCTATATCTAGCCGATACAATAGATATCTACAATTATATTCATATAAGACCTTAAAAATAGAAATTCTGATAGAATAATGGTTATTATTTCTATAGGAAAACACACCCTATCCCAATTGGTCATTATAATCTCCACCAAACATGAGAACTCAAGAACATAACATGTACTAAAAATCAATATAGATCAATTTATTTTACCATCCATATATAGATGATAAGATATGATAAAATGTTCACATGATTCCATGGCCCCATTAAGGGCTTTCTGGAAGAGAGAAATGAAGCAAGAATCCCAAATAGAGACCATATAAAATGAAACTCCTTGAAATATGATAATATTTAACATGTAAAATTGTCACATGTCCTAAAAAGTGGATGTATAATGATTGTTACAAAGAAATATGATTTCTCCATCCCAATGAATAGAAAAAATATTTCATTCGGTCCTTGCGGTGTACATGGAACCCTAAGCCTATATATATGGAAATATCATACCACATATCTGTCTGGACTGGAAAAGTATAAATAAATCATGATGGTTTTTGGTGCTTGGATTTGACCTGATTGCATATATATCAATGAGATAATAATATAATGATTTATTACCTCTTACCTGGACACTAGAATCATCATTTCATATCATAGGACATCATTGTGGTTCTAGGGTGTGTAGTCCATAAGAGAATTTGAGAGCCCCAATCATATTATTTCTCAAAGATAAGGGAATAAAAACAATTTTGGAATCCAATGATAACCTATAAAGATAAAAAACTCACCAATGGTTCCTCCATTATAAAAAATAGTCCCTACTTCCAAAAAATCAATCATCAAATTTATGTTCCTAATGAATTTTCACATGTAGAGGGGATGGTAGGTGCACCCATACCAAAAAAACCGTAGACTCATTATCCAAAACAGATATATGTAAATAAGTAAAAGACACTAATAATATTATAATATTCTGATGATTCATTTCTGTCATGGGTCATGAGGTTCCTTGTCAATTCATCAGTGAGAAAATTCCCCTCCTTAATGGTCTATGAACTGTCAAAATAAAAAAATACTTGTAGAAATCCCTTTTATTCTAATCAAGATTGAAATCTTTTTAAAAGAAGATAAAACTCAGGGCCTTGTGATAAGAATAAATGGTATATCATTTTCTAAATTTTTAATGTTTCTAACTCTTATGATCATCCATCATATCTATGAGTTCAATATCATGATTAATGTTATTATTTTCATGTGGAATAATTTTTCTCAAACAATAACATACAACATAAAAAAACCAACTTTAGAACACATTGAAAACCGGAAAATACTATATCTTATAAGACCATATAGTCCCACCCATATTCTAAAATATTCAACATTAATATATATTGAACGAGATATTTTATCTCAAAAAAATAACTCTATCGCTTCTAGAAACAAATTATCATTAATGCATTTTAAGTGATATCAGTCCACATACAAGAAAACATCCAGAAATCTCTTTGAATCTATGAAAATATACTACTAAAACCAAGAATATCTGAATATAGAAAATATAAAAAGGTTTCTCCCATTTCATAAAAACTATAATTTATTTGGATGAACTCATATACCATATTTTGAGACCACATTCATGAATAATTTCAATTCAAAAAACAAGAAATTATATTTAAAAATATTTTTTTAATTTTGGTAAATTCTCAATGAAATTAGGTATACATTAAAATGATAAACATTGTGCTCCACATAGATAGATAAAACTATAATTTAATCTACCAATACCCCATGTATAAGTCAAGGTACTCTTGAAAAAAAAATATTCATCAATGAAAAAAATAGGACGGTTGGTCAGACCAAATGGAATATCAATATATTCATATTGGCCATACATACTACTAAATGTTTCCTTTTGAATGGAATAATAATTTATTATCAATTGGTGATAACTATATTGATGATAAATCACCGAGAATCACTTATCCCATTTCATCACATCAATCATAAAATAAATCCACAGTAAATGATACTTCTTCTTCATCAAAACTTGATTGATATTTCAGTAATCAACACGAAGGTGAAGTGTTACATTAGTTTTCTTATCCAAGATATTAGGCACTCCCTATGTTGACACATTGGCATATATGAACACACTCCTAAGTATATTATATAACTATGAGTTCATCTGCTTATTCTTCTATAGAAAAATATCTTTAGAAGAATATAATTATTGAAAAGTAAAAGATACTAAATAAATAGGGAGATTTACCTCCCTTTCTAGAGGAAACCCAAAAAATTGTGATAAAAGGCATTGAAAAACTCAAAAATCCTAAAAGGATATCATTAGACATATATTATTAGAATAAGATAAAAGTATATACTATTATTACCCCTAGAAATTATAGAAATGGAGGACTGACTCCACTCAATATTGGTTCTAATTCTCCCGGAACAGAACTGAACTCCCCATCAGGTGTAGTAAAGGAAACACTTTTAATATATTGGTCAATATATTCCCTATTAGAAATAAAAAAATCCACCTCAAAAATTATTTCAAAAGGTTTCATGTTAAGAATATAAAAACTCTTTGTATGATAAATATCTGATAAAGAGGAAACCCATGCATGAAACAAAAGACCCTACTATCACATCATTCTAGGTGGAGTAGTAATATCAATAAAAAAATAAAAATTATTCATTGGAGGAGTCATAAAATTAACAACAATGGATTATATAATCAATTGAGACCATCTAGTATCAAATGAAGAATTTAATAAATAATATATTGTAGTGATGGAACCTCGCACATTTTCTAGTCCCACATTAGTTTCCTCTGGAGACTTTTACACAACATGTATAGTCATTGAAAATGATTCTTGTGGATTGAACATTTTATTTATAGAAGAATATATTTTTACTATATTACATTTTATTGCTAATAATCCCAGAACACTATGCTGACTAGAGATTAAATGGAAGAATTTATATTGGTGGCCTGAGATATTGAACAAACTATAAATCATGTTTTCAGTCATTACAAAATCATCATTAATACCAATTCTTGGCACAATATAATTAAGTTAAAGTTCCTCTTATAGTAACTTAATTATGTATGTATGTTTCTTAATTTTGGAAAACAACACATGATTCATCACACTTCCTAATTTGTTTATTGAATCTAGGAAACCTTTTATTGAGGTTAAAAGGAACTCCAGTCATCCTTGACATTCCAGATAGGTCAAGTTCAAAAATCAACTATATGTTGGGATCATCTACATTATATATTCTATTTGGTAAGAAAATCTATTTTCTGATACTTATATTAAAATAAATCGCTCATATTCATGGTTTCAGCTTCCCATTAGTCACTACATCACGAGTGAACTGATCATGCCCACCTAATCATTTTTTGAACTAATTCATAGTCTTATCTCCCTGTTCGATTGTCAAAATCTCGAAATATTTCATTAAAAACATCCACACTAAAAAGAACTAATTATTCAAAAAAGTGAAAATTTTTCTACTGCATGTTCTAATATTTTTTTACATCACCATAAAATCCCACTACCACTTTTTAGGCCACTAAAACAGTAATCTATCTCATTTTACCATAATATATTTACGATTTTCCATGAACTTAACATGTATCACAACATTTCGCACCAAATCCTTATCCTATTGTGATTCATTTTAGATTTGGAAATATTGTGGGATATGATAGTGAACATACCAAGCATGATCACTTGATTAATTCCTATAAGGTTACACTACATGATCATGTACGAGAATAGGAATATGTACCCATCCAAAATATTGGAAAAAATCCAACACTATCTCAACATGATTCGAGTCCACTGGAAGATTTATCTGAAATGGTTCACCAACATCATCCTATAATGTCTAATTCAAATGTTCTATCAATTGAATGATTCCATAATAAATTAAAAAACAACACTGAATCATTAATAAGTCGAAAAACATTATCAAATCGAACAAGAGTAACATGAATATTAATTCTACCAAATGGAATTCATGAATTCATTTTCAATATAATCAGATAATAAGTAAGAAAAAGAGTAGAAAATAGATCAAAATAATCTCCGTATACTTTTCCCGGATTCCCATGGTATCTTAATGCTCATTTTGAATAGATATATCTTTCCACTGACACTAAATACCTCTTATGTCCCATTATGCCAACCAAATGCATACTGACATTGTAATACCATATTGATTAAATTCCATGAGATGCATTATGGTGAATTATGGAATGAAGGATTAAAATAATATAAAGTAAAAATATTTTTTATTTATTAAAAAAATCATCACTCTATTTTCTATAACTATATATGATATGAAATGAATGCATGTAAGAGACATAAAAATATTACATGGTTCACCCCCAATAGGTTAAGTCCAATGATATTTCACATGAAATGATCCCATAAACCAAATCTTGTAATGTTAACAACTATTAAAATGTTTTTAATGAACTAAAAAACCATCATTGTTCACAACCATTCCTAATATTAAATCACACTACCATCTCAATTAAAGTTTTTTCACTACTCCTATAGAATAAAACATTTATGATGACATGAATAAATATTTTTAACACATCATTTATTGAATAATGAAACACTACTTTAATCCAACGGATGAAAAAATATAAACATCATAATTTCTAGGAAATCCCTTTAGACCACTTAAGAATTAATTTCAGAGACCCTTAATCCCAACATTCATTATACTTAAAAATACATCAAGAACCATTTCTGTTTTCCAAAACAAATCGCATTCATGAAACTCAAAAACATTAATTGAAGTGACTCAGCATTTTTTCAACATAAATTACTCAAAAAACTATATACCTCACAAAAGGAAAACATTCTATAAACTTTTTCAGAAATTTAAATCTTTTGGATCTTAATTTCTGATTTTTTTACAACCAAGGGGTTTGTCTTATAATATATAGACATTCACTCACCTTAACAAAATATTTAATCACACCACTAACTTTTGGTTAAACTAATCATTCATGTGTGTGAAATTAACTTTCTTCATGAAAACTTATAGACTTTATCCATTAGTGAATCCATCCATAATTTCATAAATTACATCATTTTTTCCATTATATATGAGCATTCTTTCATGAATAATTATTTTGAGAATCAAGATACTATTGTGACACATATCATTCACGAATTCAATTCTATTTCCATATTTTTATAAGGTATCCTTGAAAATAAAACTTTAAAAAATATACACTTCTTCAAAATTTTGGTCCCCAGAAATGTGGCATGAACTGAGAAATTACACCACCTAATATGTGTAACTCTATGTGCCTCTTATAGAGCTTACATACCTCTATCATATTGAATTTTAAACATTACTAGTTATAAATCATAATGGAACATCATGACTGACAATGTCAACCATATTTATCAACAATAATTATTAACCCAAAAAATTTAAAGGTTTCCTTTTTGTATTTTTCTCAAAAAATATAATATTTGGGGTTGTTTACAACTTTGTACCACTCATCACTTTAAATATATTTTTCTAGTATGTTGACAACCCATTATTCTCTTCGAAGTACTACCAAAAATAAATTATTTTGACTCAATATTGTAATGAAATATTTTATCAACACACATTATATGACCAGATGATCCATGATAATTATGAGAAATAAGAGTAGAATGAAAATTTCATCATTGAATCACATCAAACACAAAATATTCATTTTATTTCTTCAAAAAACCCATATGTCCTGAAATATAAATTTTGATCAAACATCTTTAGAATCATTATACTTTTAACACCCCCTCATCATTCCTTATCTCCTTATAACCTTATCTACTATCATGGGATTGATTTTTTTCTCCCACATTGTCAATGAAACTATATGTCAATTATTTGTGTATGAAAAATTGAAAATAACTTGTATATGTCCATATGTGAAAAAAAGATCCAGGGGGAGAGGGGGACCCACACCCACACGTTTCCAATTTTTTGGAGTTGATTTAACTCCTAGAACCAATCATTTTCATTGAATAATTCTTTGGTTGAGGCAAACATTATAAAATTTGCAACATGTTTTTCCATAGGCACATACACCAATATTTAAGGCCCATGATCCATATAAAACATGATTAAATTAAATTTGATTTAAAAGTTGTTTGTTTCTATTTAATTTACTATATTTTCCCTAATATTTACAGAACAAAAATTATCTCCATGGATAATGATCTGGTACTTCACTTTAACTATCCTATCTTTATGTTACTACTACATTCATAATAAATGAATGTATAATTGCGTATAAGAAATATATTTAAATTCTACGATGCTCAATGAAATGATATATTGTTTCTCTCTTAGACAAGAAATACAAACTCAATTATGTTAGAATGAAACACATGATATTAATTTTCTATCATATACAAACCGGCCTAATCTAAATTATTTTCAAAAAATAACCATTATTTATATCTTTGTTTATATAGAAATACCAATTCCATCTTACCCCTAAAATACCAGAATATATTTTTTTACAATTAAATTGGTTTAATTGGGATTTTTTTTACACCATGTTAATTAAAATATGTAAAAAACAGTATAAAGTTGTTCCATGAATAAGTACACTGACTAAAAATTATCTAAATATATTCTATGGTATTAATTTCATTTCTTTAATCGTATACTGATAGAATCATCTAGGTAGACACTGGAAATTTCAATTCATTCAAATTATAAATTTCAAATCATCATGGAACATCCATTAAAAGGTTAGATCTAATAATTAATGTGTAATTTCTCCCTAACATTACCTAAAAAACAAATAGAAATTCAAATTTCCAATTATTTATTATTCAATGACATTTTTCTTGATTTATTTGATATATTTTCAATGTGATTTATCTAATCAACAAAATATAATTTCAATAACATACACTGAAAAAATTACCATTTAATTATAATCATTGATTACATATATATTTTTATCAAATCCACCATATTAAAAAATTATATTCTATAAGAATCAATAATTTCATGAAAAACATTCTCTCAGTCCGTAATACAACATATAATGTTCCTTTCTCAGCTAAAAACAATGTTCTCACCTTTTTGAATGTGAAAACAATATGTCTACATTATATAAACATCTACATATAATAACCTATTCTTAATCGTTGAAATGGGATCCATATAAAAACTATGAGCGTTTATTAAACTATTATGTCTAATAGTAGGATTACAGCCTCATTCCTTGTAATAGGTGAAAATGTCTCATCAACGTCTATTTTCTCAATATGGGATATTTCATTGCACACTAGTCATTATTTGTTAAAAATTTCCAATCCATATTAAATTAGTTTGTTTTGGAATTCCCATTTGAATCAGATGACATTATTATATGATGGTGTCGAATCAATCTTCCATGTTTGGTACTTTTCGATCTGGTCAATCTCTCCATTCATACCCCAATAAAAACACATCTTCATCAGATTTATTAAAACACTTTTTCTCTACATGAGATATGATAGATTATTTATATAGTGTCCAAATTTTCCTTATTTGAATTGGAGACTTTATATTACTGATGATTTTCAATTTTTTAATTTCTACACGGCTCATCATCTTCTTTCCAAAAACATGAATAATACCATCTTGATAATCATCAATATATTACTCTAAATTATTATTTTCCACTTCTATACCCCTATGTTTATTTCCACCTCTTAATTTTAAATAGTGATTATTTCTCTATATTCCAATTGATTATGTTCATTTTTTCTAATAATGACATCATTTCTTTTAGTATATTTTCCCAGCTTCTTATTAAAGAAATTATCTTCTATCCATTTTTAAGAGTAACCAATGAATATCCCCTCATCATTAGAAGATTCAAATATTCTATATTTCTCCTTATAGAGATAAAAATAGTTACTTATAAATATTTTAAATCATTACAATTTATTCATATTTATGTACCATAGATTACATGGAGTATTTTATTATTTCAAACAGAATAAATCCCAATATTATAGATATCAAGGATTATTTTTACAAAATTTCTCTAGTAGTTCCTTTTCTATAACGATTATTCTTTCCATTTTTTATTATTATTTTATTTTTCTTTTCAACCACTCCATTTTTTGAGAGATAACATTTACTAATCATGGTGAAATATCTAGTGTTTAATGAGATAATACTACACTTGGATGTTTGTGAATTATATACCATTATCAATTTGAATCATTCAAGTATTTTATCACATAGTTCTATTAGATTCCATATGAAATAGATTAATACAACTGAATATCTTAGACTATTCTGAGATGATAAATATCAACATCATCCTTTTAATGACACTAATGAAAAAAATACCTCTTCCTATCATTAAATCATAGCGAGATAGGTCCTCACACATCAAATAGACTGAATTTATGAACTCTTGTTGAATATTTTCCATTTTATTTTTATGTATTTCTGATAATCATCACATTTTGACAAAAATCTCACATGAGAGTACGATCATGTGATTGTATTATGACATATTGAGATACATCACATTTTATGATGACTTCTAGTGATGGATGGAATAGATGAAAAAGATGTTTATGAAACAACCTAATTTAATTATATTGGGATAGGAAAAATACTCTTCCCTAATTATAATTTATAGATTCCATTTTTTGTTATTTCATGGTTAAAAACTGTACAAACATTTCCCTTAAAGATAAAAAATATAGGTAAATTATATATTATATCCTGAGTAAAAATGTACTAAAACATATAAAAATATCACTAACACCTTTTTCACCTGATACATTAGCAAATGTATTTACATTTTCCTCAAATTTTGATTTTTCAAAGACAATTTTCTTTCAACCTTTATCATTTTCTAATTTGAAAACACATTCTATTTCATATGTGATATATGTAATAAGATTCTTATTTCTTATTATATATTTCAGGAATTCACTATTAATGATTCATACTCTAGAATGATATGATACTTTAAGAGAAATCTACAAAACCACTATCATATTAACACTTTTACTTTGTATCCACATTATTTAATTTATTCTTATTTTGAATTAATTTTCACGATCTTCCTCAAAGAATAATGGATGAAATTTTGCATTTTTATTTTCAATTGTAATTTTTATTTCCATATCATTAGTTGATTCTTTGAGCTATTTCTATTACCAATTAGGGTTTTCACCATTACATTACACTATATTATATATTAGTAATATATATCTATGATTTCAAATCCTCTACATTGAAAATAGTAACCATCGAAATAACACTTCGATTTTAAACACTAAGTAGAAACGTTTTTCCCTTGTTCTCCTCAGATACTTTTGGATATAGAGAATATGTTTTTGTAATGTACCATTTATTCCATTAAAATAACACCAGATAGGATGTGACGTCCAATGAGTCATTTATTTGAGACTAGTTATTACTAGGCTTCTCTAAATCTTTTAATTATTATTTATATCCAAATTTATTTCCATCATTAGAGTGGGTGTTAGCGGTTTGACATAAATCATCATATATTTTTTTCTACCTTTCCATATATGAGACATAATTTGGATATTTCATTTTAATTAATTTTTCTAGGCCACTATGTTGTACTTTTATCTTTTCTCATACATGAGTATATTTATATCCATATTTCAAACAATGATGAAAGTGTCTCTTCTAGTCTTCCCTATTTCAACATATGAACCAAATTCCTCATTAGGTTCTTAAATATGTTTGATTGGATAATTTTTTATGTAAATTAAACCATGGATCACTATTTTATTTTCTTCTACATTGAGAAGGTACTCGATGAACATTTCTATAATATATGGAATGAACAATTAAGATTTTCAATTTTTTATTTAATCTTATACATCTCAAATTATAGATTTTATATATTGAGTTTAGCATCCTGAAATACTCTTTTGGATTTCTTTATTTTTGTTCTCCATATATGTAGATTCTCAAGAGTGGTCTCTAATTTTTCTTCAAGATCATACCTTCCTTTAACATCTCCATTATATTTATCTACCTCATCCTATGACTTGGAGATACCTAAAACATCCTCCATATATTCTTCACCATGATCCTTGTAGTCCTTAATATAATCTTTCTAATATTTTTTAGAAATATCATTCTATTGTGAAATTATGTTCTTCTTCATGATTACATTTTTCATCATATTTTTCTAACCCATCACCAAGGACAAATTCATATTCATGGTATTTTTGATTTAATCCTTATCATTGCCTTGGAATTTTTAGGGGTCACCATCCTATAAGATGTATACGCCTTCCTTATTTAAATATTCCGATAAGATGTTTCCCCCTGAACATCCCTTTATATCATATTTATTGAGGAAATTAGGGACCTGAATACATATGTCCCTTAACCTTTTAATCCATCCACTATAGTCAGTTCCTTCTTGGAATTGAATTCCAACCCATTATATTTCCCATTTTCCATAGCCTCATTAAATTTATTTATAATCTCATATGAAACATGAGTACTATATAAACAATTCAATATCAGATCATTCATATCATTTTCCTCTAGTGTTGATACATTCATATTTATCTGAGGTGGTAGTCTTCTTAGGATGAAATGGTGATCTTTATATCAATGAGGATTTTTAGAAGACAACAAATAACCTCCACTACAACATTCAACTTGTCAAAGATTAAATCTACTAAATCATTAGTGTGTATTATCTAGTAATCGTATTTGTTCCATAGAACCATAAATTTATATTCTTGAACTTTTTTTCCCATTCATAGATACATAAAAGAAATTACAACATGGAATGTGATGACTTACATGTTATTAAATTTTTTTATATTGTGTTGAAAAATTCCCCAATTATGGTATTAATTCTTTTATTATCATTGTATTATTATCTTTGATCTGATTATATGATTTTTCTACTATAATTTCTAGATACAATACCATGAATCACTACTATAAATAAATCTATAACTAATGATGGAATGTTGTGTTTCATCTTAAACATCCATTATTTATTATTGTTTTCAATGAACAAAATAACCCCCTTGTGATTAATAACCATCATTTCAACCAATAAGATATAAATAGTAATTTCAACATTTATTTATAATGACTATTATTAGCCCAACTAGGTTAAATACCCAAAGGGGGTGAAACATGGTATGGAATTTATAAACAACAACCCCTTTAGAGCTTGTTTTTCTATTAAATAAAATAATATTATTTTCCTATCCCATAGAAATTTATAAGAAGAAATAAAGGATTATAGAAGACACAATAATTATAAATGGTTCATTTGAACGTAGATACCTCAAATGAACTTACACATGTAGTGTTTTTATATTGTAAATCCACTAATGTGCATAAGTATTACAATTTTTGGAGTATAATAACAATCTCTCATGGTTCACTATCATTCACATTTGGAATGTTCACTACCCTCAAAACAAATTTCGGATCACTGCTCATTTATTAGAATATTTTCATGATAATTTGATTCAATTTTTTACACCTCAATTGGTGCATAATTAAGCTATAATTTCATTCACAAGATAAATAAATCTTTACCTAATAACTTCTTGGAAAATCCCTTTGTTTTTTCATAAGATCCTATTTTTCACAACTGTTTTAAATTTTTTTGTTTAACATCAAACCACTTCATGAAAATTCGCTGTTTCATTAAATTTTAATCCTTCACAAAATTATCATCCTTATTAGAAAAATTGTCATATTTCAACAAACCACCTTTATTCATGAAAATAAATTATTCACATAAAAAACTCATTATGAATCACTTTGATGAATTTAGATCTACTATATCACTGTTTTCAGTTTTTTTAAAATGATGGTGGTATCAACCTATTTATTGACATTACTTATACTTCAAGAAACTATCTATCCCACCACTATAATTTTTAGAAAATATAATTTCATGTCCATGAAACTATATATATTCATAAAAAATAAAGGAATTTATTTATTTTTGATACTTTTCCTAATCATGTATGTTACCCCCTTATTCCATAATGAATCATTTATGTTTCACAATTCACCAAACCTTTATGTCAACCAACATTTTCAAATTCTATAATTTTTCAATATTTTAACATAAAAGATTTAACAATAAATTTTTCAAAAAACCTATCCCTTCATTAAAATTTTGGACTAAAATAAATTAAAAAACATTGTGAAACGATTCCACATTGTTCAAAAAAAGATCTATGACACATATAGAGTTTAAGGACCTCTATATTGAAGATATTAGAATATTACTAGTCAGTAATAAATTCAAAAATCCAAATAAAACTGTCAATATTCTTTATCAGCAAACATAATCAACATAATAACATTGAAATGTTAAATTTGTGGATGTTTTCCCCATATTCATCAAGGAATGGATCACAACATGAACCTATGATACCAATTTTTTCTTGAACCATCTTGTATACCTTGTTATGTTGATACTGAAGACAATTATAGAATAACCCAATGGGAATTTCCAATCCCCATAGGTTGGAAACTTGCACTAGCATAATACACAATAATAAGATAACAACTTTTCCAAAAAAAGGAAGATAGAAAGAATATGTTAATATTATTAACATATTAATTGTAGAAATTTCCAATATAATGTGGTTAAAATAGTACCACATAATACATACTCAATAGACACATCATATACCATGATAAAACACCAATAAAAACAATGATAAATTTCTGAATCAATTAGATCATATATCTACACACCACATATATCACTCCAAACCCCAATGAAAAAAAACATCCACCACCTCCAAGGTGACATCTTAATTTTATTTGATCCATTATAAGATTATCCAATTATTTCCAAAGGAATAGGTATCACGTGTGCTCTAAATCCTAGAATGTTCTCCCAAAGACATATAATAAATTATATATAAATTAAATAGAATATGTTTTTAATTTTTATGAAAAAGGCATAATATGAAATTCAAATAATCTCATAATCAAAATAGATTAAATATATACAAAATTTGAATAAATTAATAATATATATGAACTAGATTAAATAAAATAGTTTTAATGAATAAAATAGTTCTTTAAATAAATTCCTTTAATTAACAAAATCTAGTATAACATATGACTATGTATTAAGCATTGTGCTAAATTATTTTCAAGTAATATGATCCTCAAACTACTCAATTAGTGTTATAAGCTCAATGTGTGAACATGTCCAAAAAATTAGGTCATCAGGACTCAACTCTGCATTAGGAAAAAATTATTCCTCATTATTTTTATGTCAGTGTTGTAATAGCTAATCTAGATCTAGGGGTCAAATACAAGATTTCTTATCCTAATTAGCCACAATCTACACATTATGACATGTTATTTAGTCAATAAATATATAAATAATTATATAATAAATCATTTTAGATTATTTCAGAATTCAAATTTCCCACGTTGAGATTTCATCCTTCCATTATATTTTCAATACAAAATCATAGGTTGTTGTCAATTCTTTCATTTTCAAATCATCATTCAATTTAATAAAATTTAATCCATTTGATCAAATCAAATCTTCAAAATAAATATATATATTATACAAAATCAACACAATAATTCCAATTGCATTGAAATTGTGTTTTTTAGAATCTCCCTACCTTACATCGATCATCAAAAATTTAGGATTTTAAATAACATTAAAAATATTTTAAATTAAATTAAGAAATTTATAGTTTCAATTGTGGGTAAAAATAATATGGAAAAAGAAACAATTAATAAGTGATAAAATAAAAAACCATAGTGGGAAAATTCCAATAAACAATAATGGTAAAAGAGACTAATAAAAATATCTTAGATTATAAACATGAATGTCCAAATCTGATTTCATCCCTAATAGATCATATAAATTCCAAAGTGGGATACCAGGGATTAGGAGAAAACTAATGCTATGGGAATCAATAGAGATAAAACTACAATTATAGAAGTATTAAAGGGTAGAAATAACCCCAAAATCACTTGGAGGAAACCTAGGGTTTGGGAGGAAAGGCTTCATAAAGAATGAATTTTTATTTTAGACTCGTGCTCAAAAACACATTTATCAAAATGAATTCATTATTTGATTCCTTAATTAACAATTCAAATATATAGAGTGGAATATATGATGAAATATTCAATGACTCGTATTAAAAATACCAACCCATAAAATTTCACATCAAGAATTCATTTAAAAATAGTTTTTTTACATACCACATGAATTATTTCATGGATTATAATGGGAGATGGATTAATTTTGTGAAATATATTCACTTCATGAATCTATAATAAATATTTTACAGAACCATAAAATTCTAATGAAAATATAGAAAATCCTCTAGATCAAATCTAACACCCAAAATACATCCTTCAATTATTTTAGCTCTTTTATACCATGACACTTCTACTTCAACAAATATAAATGCTTTAATGTTATGTTATTGTTCCTAATAGACTCACTATATTTTGATGGACTTAAATTCACCCAAAAAATTAGAGACATGATGTACCAGAAATAATGTAATGGGATATTACACACTAAATAAAAAAATAAAAATATAACTATAATGTATAATATTTATTAGATTTAACCATCCAAAAATATAACATCATCAAAAACATCAAAAATTATTATTAATTTATGAGCATTATTTAATCATAAAAACGACAAGTACCAAAATTATATATCATTTTAATTATATATATGTAGTAACATTTTATATTCTAAAAATAATAATGGAGCCACATATACTATGTGTTATATAATTCAAGTACAATCCTAGTTTATTATCCATAATTGGTTACATTCATATCAGTAGGATCTATGAAAGGTGTATTCATAATCATGATATATTACCCATTAGCCTAATATTTTCCACTTATATTACATTGAGATAGGTAATAGATATAACTCTTTATCACAATCCTAAATTAAAAAAATATCTTTACAAATATTACATCTGATAAAAAAATAATTCCATATAATTCATGTTAAAAAATTGAAAAAATATCATATTATTTTCAATTTTTTATTTTTTTAGTTGATGAATATACCAAAATATATTATAATTGTTTTTTATTCTTTCCTTCGAGGGCACATGTCATGATAATGATCTAATTGTATTCCTCTACATTCCCACATTCCAATGGTGATTATCTTTCATCCCACAGTTAGTGATGTAATACCTTTGATAAAAATAGTATAATGGGATGTCACTTCCCACTTCTATATATTCCTTATTAGAGATCATGGCATTGTCTGGGTGTCCTTCATAGATTTGACTCACGCTAGTGAAAATTTTTCCCAATTCCATATCAATGTGGACTATAGTTAATTACAATTATTCAACTGTGATAGGGTTGTAAAATTTAGTTAGAGTAGATAGTATTGTTAGGAAGGTATATGAATTCATAGAGATTGGGCATATTTTGAATATATAAAGTCTTCCCTTTTTGAATTTATAGGCATCCCATGTTTGAGACATCTTGGATGTAAACCCCATGACTTACCATGTATGGTAAGGGGTAGTTGATATATGTGGAATTTCATATCCGTGAAATTTTTCTATAGTAATACCATGTTAATGGTATGGGGTACATATTTCAAGTCGCTCACTGGTTTAATGTCTTATAGGGAGTTTTTGGCTGCTATTTTTCACTCCTGGGAATGATTACACTGGGGGGTTTGGTTGAGACTGTCCCCAAGTGGGAATATGTCACACATGAGAGTTGGTTAAATTTCTACCTATGGGAGAAGATCATGAGACATTGAGATTTTATGGTGATGATAAAAATTGCACCCCCATGGGAGGTAATGATAACACATAGGGATTTTATGAATATGTTAGAAAGTGTTCCCCCATTAGGGGAGTTTATCACACCATTTTATTTTATGGAATTTTTAAGATGTCTACATTTTAATCCCTAGAGGTATCCCGTATTTGATGATATTTATATATTGAACATCATAGTGTGTTCCTATCTACCATATTAGTAAATGTGGATTAAAGAGAAAATAGTATTGTGAAACAATTTAATGCCATGTGACAGGATATGTCAGTGAAATTTAACATCATGTTATAAGTATTCTCATGTTGTGGAAGGGTAATAAACGATAGTTGGTTTGGGGATTATGTTGGATATATTCCTAGGAATTGGGATTTCAACACAGTTGTGTAATTTCATAAATGGTGGAAAGAGGATATTGGGAGAGCTTATTCATGGATGCTTCCTGTTGTAGGTGTTTCATCATATGGAGGGGAAGTTAGTTGAATCCGAATATTATAATTCATTGGGAATAATGTATTTAACACATAGGGTCGTAGTTTTTGGGTCATCCGATAACATTAATACACATTGAATCCTATTTTTTCCACCTAGTGTAAGTCTATAATTTAATGTCACATACTGAGGATGTTATCATGCTGTTTATCATAGTATAATGAGGAAATTGGTTAATGTAGTTTTTTATTGTACAACATATAATGGAGGTGCTAAAAAAAGAGATAAAATTTTGAATTGGTTAAGGAATATCTAGAAAAAATCTCTCTAACAGGAAATATTGGTAGTTCCCTTTGCATATTCCACCATTCATTCTCACATTCCTACTTATCATGCGGCTCTGGGTAGGTCATGGTGTAATCTTGATATGGAGGAGTGGAAAGGGGTGATCCAAATGATAGGGTGACTATTTCTAGAAGTAAGAGGCATTATAGTGTCTATTAACATGATTAAATTTAAAGGTAATTGTCCAGGTCATGATTGATGTAAAACTGGTGGACACAAAGGTTTATGATACCAGTTCCATAAGAATTTGGGGTGCAGATGAATAGGTTTTGGATGGTATTGGGGCCATGGGAACTCTATAATTTTAAAAGGTTTTTGGATGAATGGATAAACCATATAGAGTTTGGGTGGATGGTTTTCACTATGTTTGGGGTTTTATTAATGTCGAGGGATTTATGAGGTCTCTCAAAGGTACATGTTTCAAGAAACAGGGTGACCCTACCTCTGAGTGAATTATGGGTTCCCAAAATGTTGGCTTCATGAATGAAAAATATATCATGAAACCGCAAAAGAAACAAATTTATTTCTTATTACATGATGGAAATACATCCCCCTCTTATTTTTAATAAATACTTTTAAAAATTATTTGATTTCATTGATATCTTTTTTTCACATAAAATAAAATTTACATATACTTTAGAATATTATTAAAATAGTATATGAATTTTAATACCTAGCTTTTAAATTAGATTTTATTAATATAAATTACTATTTTATGAAACAAATAAAATGTTTTATCTATATATTAATGTGTTCGCTGGTTCTTTGAGAATGATCGCCCAATTTTTAGAGAAGAAAATATATTCTTTGAAAATATATTTTTAATAAATTACCCATTGTTAATTATATGATTGAATATTAAAATATAATAGTTATAGAAAATTTATTTGAAAAATAAATTATATTTTTCAAATAAACATGTCATAAATTTTTTATTATTTTATGTGAATTTTCAGAATGGTTTTTTTATGAAATAATTCAAAAAAAATATTTTATTAACATGATGTTTTTCTATTATCATTTTATCAATGTAAAATAAATTTTCTATTTGATTAAGACTTTATTTAGTTTAGTTTTAATGAAATAATAAAATTATATCTTTTGGAGTGCATTTTTTAGTTGAATTTATTATAAAAACATTTTTATGTTTAAAATGACATTTTTATGATGTTTTTTCAATGATTTTAAAGCTAATATTTTAAATTAAATCACTAAATTTATATTATATAGATTTTGAGAAAATGGATTATTTATTTTTAATCAGTTTGTCCAAATTTAGTAAATATATCATTTTTAATTTTTTTCAATATGAATAGTACCCATGGTAATCATTATTATCTCAGTAATATTAAAAATGATTTAATATGGTTTAAAAACAAGTTATAGGGATATATTTTTTCATCATATTTGTTATTAGAAAAATTTAACTCTTCATTATCATGTAAAATTATTAATTGAATAGTTTAATTTACTCTTATCCATTAAAATGACTTAAATATTATTTAAATAAAAGAATGACACACAATGTCACATTAATTATCATAAATATCTCTTCTGTGTCAACAAGAAGATAAAAGTAGGTTATTATTGATTGTAATTATAAAATTTTAACTAAATAGACTTATGATCATGATATAAATATATTTAAGACATTTTGGTCTACATGGTGGGATTTATAACTTTTATAGTATATTATTTGTTGTAATGTATAAGATGTGACATTCATGTTTTTAATAAATATAGCTGTTTTAATATGGATGTTTTAGAAGATATGTTTGAAAATTTATATTGTTTTAAAAGGTAAAATATTTATCATCGTAATGAAAATTTCTTTATAATTTATTAGAATTATATAGTTACCCTAACATTTTATACGACGGTGATGCAGTAATTTTTCAATTATCAAAAAAATTAAATATACTAAATTAAAAATATTGAATGAAATATAATTGGAATTCATTATTATAATCCAATAATTCATAAATGAAAATAAAATATTATGTGGGTATTAATTTATTTATTTTTAATTTATCTAATTTTTTACATTTTCTTAATATCAAAAAAAATAGTTTCGAAATTAACAGTAATGATATTTTACCAAAATAATATTTTATTAAATTAGTTTATAATTATAATGCTACAAAATATTACAAAAGGGACAATATATGGACAAAAATATCTTACATTTTTCCATTTATTGATCTACTAATAGATTCACAATAAAATTTTCATCATATTAAAATTTAAAATGTTTTTATTATAGTAAAAATTAACATGGTATAAGAAAGGATTAAAAAATGATTAGGTAAAAAAAAGAATGCCCAAAACAAAAACGTGCTTGGATAAATAAGAAGTTATCCTATAGAATAATGATTTTAATGACAAATTTATTAATAAGATGTTGATATTATGTTATAAATAAACAATACATTATAAAATAAAATTATATATATATATATATAATAAATTTATAAAAATTCGATATTTTTTTTCTATATTTCCAAATGTGGACATAGATAGGAAAGAGATGTTGTAATGTATTTCCTTACTAAGTAAATATTTATTGGGTTAAACTTCTACATCATTGTTTATTTGATGCTAATATTATTCTTGAATAAACAATGCATTATCTTATATTGTATTTCTACTTATTTTATGGGAATTTTCATCTGGTTCAAATAATATATTTTTTATTAACAATCAATATAAGGATATAATATTTGTATGAATTTTTTTTTATCACTTTTAGGTCTATGGGACACATGACATATATACAATAATTTTTTTTGTAGTGTATATACTTCCATTTATTACTTTTATGAGACTTATATTAAATAATATTAGATTTAAATTCCCATATATGATTGTTTATTTCAGAAGGAACACAGTTCAATGGATTACATAGTGTTAAAGGGTTTATATCATAAAATTATCCTTAATATGGATTGTTTGTTTTTATGTATCCTGTAAAGACCCGTAAAATTCAAGGAAAATATTTTCTTAATTTTTTCTAGGATTTTATAAGAACCCAGTTTCTGATGGTACCTGATTCTATGGCCCACTGTTCCCAGAATCATTTTCCGAAGTTTAGCTCTGGTACGTTTAGTGAAGGAACGAGCGGGTTTTCCTAACTTTTGATCTGGTGCTCGGAATTGAAATCTGAGGGCACCGATGAAACCGCAACACCGATAATTTCTTAGGAACACCTTTCTTGGGGTTGCGTTTGCTCGGGAGGAGATGTTAAAAATTCTGGAAGGTAAAAATAAAATTGAACTACAATTTTATATCTTTTTAAGTGGTTATATCCTTTGAGTGGAAGTTGGGGAACTACCCATGAGAGGTTAAGAGGTTGATGTGGCCCACGCGAACTCCACCCCTTCAAATTCTCTAACCCCCCATAACTCTTCCCATTTAAACCCCTATGTATTAAATGATGTGACTTCCTTTCACATTAAATCATGCCATTTAATTTGGGAGTTAATCATTTGAATTTTAAATGCATGGCATGTTATAATAAAATTAACATAACACTTATTTTATTTGGGGTTTCTTCGTGGTGTTGGGTTTTTTAGATAGGGAGAAATCTTATTCTTAAGAAGTTCATCTTCCACATTGAAGAACGTGAAGAACACCACTCTCTGACGAAGAAAGACAACACCAAAGAAAGACGACGTGACTTTCTACTCCTCTATGGAGCCGGTGTGAGACACCGCCCCACCTCGGATGATCTCTGTCAAGCGTGTACGGAACCCTCTTCCACGACTCCTTCTTCTGCGACGTTAAATTCCGCGATGAACCTTCGTTCAATGATTACATCAAGGTATGGTTTTTAATTAAGTATGATTATATTTCCTTGATTCATTCATTATAAAAACAAAGAACGCAGATCAACATATTATCAAGTTGTTCAGTGAATGTTTTCCTTACTGGTTGGGAATAAATTGTTGCGGGAAGTTTTAAGGGTGTGTTTTGATTGAGAAACATTGGTTTACCTTCCATGATTGTTTTTTCTCATAAAAACACTAGATATCAGTATAATTCATAAGGAACCGGACCAAAATAACACGGTCTGATTCTTCTGCCGTTCTTGTTGTTGTATGGTGTTATCATATCATTCTTTGAGCGGTGAATAATGTCATGTTTTTAGAGCCGATCAGAGACCCTAAAACTTCGAAATATGCCTCAGAGCATCGGGGCTACCTAGAAGCGGAAGTTTCCTAGAAAACAGATCATCGGAACGAAGAACAGAAACCTCGGGGGGCGTGCTGGCCAGAGGCGTCGTTTCTGGAATATTCCAGAATACATGGCGTGTACACCAGAATCACACGCCGTGTAGTACAAGCATATTTTGGCTTTCGTTTCAGACGTAAGAAAATTAGTACATGTCATGTGACTCTAGACACATGGCATGTAATCCCCACACTGTTTGTTAGAGGATACTTCGATGGACATGGAGTGTATTCAGGGAAAATACACGGACAACGACAGCAATACACGACCATGAAACACGACAAGTATTCTCTTCATAGTATGGAAGAAGTGTCCTCGTATTGACTCGGTGTGTATTCTAGAAATACATGGACACGAGGTGGTGTAAACGGGCATGTACTCCACCACACGACCAAGCATGGCCAGTGCACATGGAACTGACCCTAGAGTTTTGGACACGACCTGTATTCCGGAAATACACGGACATAGGGTGGAGTACATGGGCAAGTACACCCCCACACAGCCAGGCATGGCCAGCGCACATGGAACTGACCCTAGAGGTCTGGACACAACCTTTAACCATACTACACGCCCTGTACTTAATTATCTACATGACCAGCCCTGCGACACGGGCCGTATCACACGGGTAGTACCCGATGTCTGATGACACAGTGTGTATCGCTTACCTACAGGTCGTGTACTTTAGGAAAATGGATTGGTTATTACTTGAGCTCCTGATTTCCGATTGACGTTCCATTGACTTTTTCAGATTTATTTTGATGAGTAGGATCTTTTGGCATACTTTACCGGATGTTTGGACTCAGTTGGCGTATGGTCGGGTTGGATTGTACCTGAAATCCAACTGGGCCCTGAAACGGAAAAGCTGATAACATTCAGACCAGACGTCAGTTTGACGAACCGTCAGTGGCGTTGGTTATCACGATGACAAAACGGTCTCTATGAGTATAACCTATGAGATTTTTGGGTACATTTGAGATACGGCTAGGTTGGTTCGCACACGAAACCAACCGGGCCCCTGGGACGAAAAAGATAATAACTCACAGATCAGGCGTCTGATTGACAAGTCGTCTCATGTGTTGAGACCCCTATGACGAGGAGGTCCATTGATATACTTATTTTTGAGACATTGAGATACTTGTTGTATCGACCAGCAGCTCATGGAGCAGATCCTCCCGGAGACGAGCGTACGGAGTACGGAGACTGTGTAGCCAGCTGAGACCTGACGATTGCTTGACCGACTCGACTTGGAGTGAGTCGACTAGCCTAGTGGACGGAGCACTACTTTGTTTGAATTCGGAACCATAGCGGACGGATCACTACTGTGTTTGGGTGCAGACACAGGGTACTCTTTCGGAGAGTACCTATGCAGGCTATTATAGGGGATGCACTACTGTGTTTGGGAGGCAAACCCAGGCGAGTAGCACTACTGTGTTTGGGTGGCTGACCCGTGGTACTCGATAGGAGGAGTACATCAACAGTCTTATGTTAGTGAGCATTACCTTGGAGTCGTGATGAGATCACTTTACTCGTCAGAGACAGAGCGCTTCAGCAGTTACGGTTTCGATAATGAAAATCCTAGTTTGAGATGAGTCTATGAACTTTGTGTTTTCCTCCTGATCGAGATGGGTCACTTGATAACTCAGTTATATGTATGGGCATATACACAGGTCGTGGTTATCCGTTGATTAAATAACCTTTGTGTTTCCTCATGATTGAGATGGGTTACTTGATAACTTAGGTATAAGTATGGGCTTATACCTAAGTAAGGGTTATCTGTTGAGATCCTTCTTTGTGGTTACCCTTGTTGGATTTAGTGAGAACTAGAGGGTATCGGGGTCCCTAATGAGTATCATATACTCACCACTGCACGGGCTATGCCCACACCTCATTGTGTTAGTTGCAGACGACGGGCAGCGCTGACAGATGCTGAGTGTTCGTGGACTGGACGGTACCTGGAGGTGGACCTCACGACGAGTCAATATCAGGAGGTTGAATTCACGACGAGACAATACTAGAAGGAGGTCGGCGTGCGAGAGCATTTTGGAGGTTATCTGTACCTACCCTTTAGGTAGGATCCATGGTGGATGATCCAGGAGCTGCGCTAACTGTACCTACACTTCAGGTAGGATCCGTGGTGGACGATCCAGGAGTTGCACTATCTGTACCTACCCTTCAAGTAGGATCCGAGAAGGACGACCCAAGAGCTGCTTCCTTTCTTCCAGCTGTTGGTCTTTTTCTACTGTTCTTTTGGTAAGTTGTAGCTGTACTTTTCGATTGGGTTTATATTCTGGCCCATTTACTTTTTAGCACATCCTCTTGTTCTTAGTGTATTACTTCTTCTTGTACTATGTGGTGTTTTGTTTACTTTTATAGAGGAAATGCCTTTCCAGTTATCAGGAATTACACCTTTGGTGCTAGTCACTAGCCCTTGGCCTATGGAAGGTGGCCTTTGGATAGTCACCGCACGGGCCCCACAGACGGGTCGTGAAAAATTGGTATCAGAGGAGTCGGTTCTATCGCAGAAATTATAACTCAGATATTTCGTTCTGTGAATCAATAGTGTTTAGGGTACTGAGTGCGGTTTTCAGTTCAGGGAGTCTAGTGCTGGTACTGGCGGCCGATGTATCCATACACCAGGACCCGGACAACTGATTTCTGACTTTGTGCACTAAAACACTAATTGCATGTCTGTTTTCAAAGGTTTCCATTAAAATAGATCAAACCAGGTCAGCTCACCAGGTATAATCGTTTGACCGTGTTTTGTCTATTTCTTTCAGGATTCCTTTTCATGGACTACCTGCTAGAGCCCTGAGGGATGTTCGTACTGACAGCCTGCCGAGCGATGAGGCTTCGGTACATGGCCCTCTTACAGTTGAGGCACCAGCAGAGGCACCAGCGGTACTACAATACGCTGTGATACTGATTCAACAAGCCCCAACATTAGGTGATTCACGCTTCTTGAGTGCGCTGTACGTGTTCCAGCTCCAGAGGCCACCCAGGTTCTGGGGAGAGATGGACCCGCATGCAGCTGAGGATTTGCTGGAGGCTGTGGTGAGAGTATTCATGCTATTGGGGACGCCAGAAAGCTTCATGGTGATCTTTGTTGCCAGCCTCCTTCAGCCAGTAGTAGGTAGGTGGTGGAGCCACTTTTTCTAGTATTGTGATTAGATGTCCTTCACATGGGGAGACTTCGAGACCTTTTTCAGGGTGGAGTTTTTACCAGTATCTCTACACCTAAAGTGTGTACAGGAGATGCTGCCTTTGCCGTAGGATTTTCGATCAGTAGACGAGTCATTTGTGGACTGTAGACAGATGATGCAGAGGGCCAAGAGGACCAGATCCAGCCTTACGAGGAGCATGAAGTGTTATGAATGCGGCAGGAAGGGTCACCTGGCACGTGACTATCCGACCCCCCACACAGTTGATCCGTAGGCTTTGGAGGATCCACCAAGACAGAAGCAGTGACGGGTGCTTTAGAAACAGCCGAGAATTGGACAAGGCGGTAGAGCTCGAGAAGCAGGTGGATAGGAGAAGAACTAGTGAATACGTCCCTTTTACATCTAGTTCCATGTTGCTATTGTATTCGTGTCTTTGTACTATGAGATGCAGTAATAAAAAGACACTTATCTTTGTGATATTTTCTTTCCTGTCCTTTTGTTCATTTGATAATGATAGGTCCCAGTTAAAACTGTTTACTTGACCCTCACATTCGAGATTTCTACTATAGGATACCCAATGACCTCACTGATTTAGATAGTGTGACTCGACCCTTGGAGATGAGAGTGACGGTGGGTCTCTTGGTAGAAATGTCGAGACCTTATGACGTCATCCATGGCATGAATGCATCATTCATGTCAGGATTGACTATATTAGGCAATGGGCATGGTTCATCCAGGGGATGACACCGAGTTTCTCTTTTTGGGAAAGGATAAATCTTATAAGCTCTTACAGATCGTAGGCAAAGAAGGTACAGATCATCCAGGAGCGGATGAAGACTGTACAGTGCAGTAAAAAGCAGGAAACTGGCGCCAGTCTTGGAGACTTGGACGTGTAAAATGTTTTAAGAAGAGGAAATGTTAAGGAAAAATAAATGTGCAGAGTAGCAGACGTGGAAGCAGAGCTAGGAGAGCAGCATGAGGTGGTGTACATTTCGACATGTTACAATCACCCACCTTTGTAGTCCCCATCATGCTCAGGGAGCTAGAGGGAAGGGGAAGAGAGTAGTTGTGTTCGGTCAAGGAGTGTGACCCAAGGGCTCTATGAATGATTCACGGTATGGTCAATGTCTACTAGTAGTTGTCGTAACAACAAAAATTGAAACGAATCATCTCGTCCTACCAAGAATCATGTCCCAAACCTAGAGTTTCAGGTTAAAAGACATTGACATGACACTCACGTCTGAAGATAGCTTTGGGAGGATACTCGATAATCATTCTTACGGCGACAGTGTGGTCAGACCCTCGAGGCGAGATTTTCGGTTGGAATATCTTGGTGGCATCATCGAGGCATTATGGCGTTGGTTTGAGTATGGACTGGGAAATCGTAGTTCATACACAAATTGACCGTATTAGGGAAAAAGGTTGTGGTTTAACTACGACATCAGATGGGTTTTCCTTGGTTGGCGAAAATGAAACCCCAGCCAGTAAAAGAAATACTCATGCCTAGGAGGGTGCGGCTGCTCACTCATGAGTCGGTCAACATTAACCTCGTGGCAGAAACAATTTTGAGTTTCAATTCTAAATAGGAATTAGAGACCCCTAGAGTTCGAGGAGGATGATCACGTCCTTATATGGGTCTCACCTCGACGAGGTTTACTGAGATAAGGCCAAGGCGACAAGTTATATATGAGGTTCAGTGGACCTTTTTAGGTCCTCAGCAGGGTAGGCGAGGTGGTTTACCGTTTGACCCATCCACCTTAGTTACACTAGGTGCACGACGACTTCCATGTATCTCTACTGAGGAGATACAAGCATGACCTTTCGCATATCATCGACCATGAAGAGCTGGACGTTGGCGATGGGGTGACTTTTGTGGGGTTCTAGTAGGGTTTGAGGATCAATAGGAGCAGATCCTACAAGGATGGTTGATTCCACTTGTGCACTTTCGTAGGCAGCACGAGAACCTCCAGGTGAGCACATGGGAGCAAAATTCTCACATGCCTGCTCAGTACCGCTTTTGTATCCCTAGTTTGTGTTAATGCTTTACGAGGACGTAAATCCCTCAGGTGGGAGTAATGTAAGGACCCGTAAAATTCAAGGGAAATTTTTTCTTAATTTTTTTGGGATTATACGATAACATAGTTTCCGAGGGATCCTGATTTCGAGGCCCAGTGTGCCCGGAATCATTTTCCAAAGTTTATCTCGTGTATGTTCAGTGAACGAATGAGCGGTTTTTCCTAAATTTTTATCTGGTGCATAGAATTTAAATCTGAGGGAACTGATGAAACCGCAACGCCAATAATTGCTTAAGAACAACTTTTCTGGGGTTGTGTTTTCTTGGGAGGAGATGTTAAAAATCGTGGAAGGTAAAAATAAAATTGATCTACAATTTTATTTCTTTTTAAGTGGTTATATCCTTTGAGTGGAAGTTGGGGAACTACCCATGAGAGGTTAAGAGGGTGGTGGGGCCCAAATGAACTCCACCCCTTTAAATTCTCTAACCCCCCGTAACTCTTCCCCATTTAACCCCCATGTATTAAATGATGTGACATCCTTTCACATTAAATCATGCCATTTAATTTGGTAGTTAAGCATTTGAATTTTAAATGCATGAACTATTATAACAAAATAAGAATAACACTAATTTTATTTGGGGTTGTTTCGTGGTGTTGTGTTTTTGAGAGATGTATCTATCTTCCTCTGAAGAAGTTCATCTTCCACAATGAAGAACGCGAAGAACGCCACTCTCCGAAGTAGAACGCCAACACCAAAGAAAGAAGACATGACTTTCTACTCCTCTCCGCAGCCAGTTTGAGACACCGCCCCACCTCGGACGTTCTCCGTCAAGCATGTATGGAACCCTTTTCCGTGACGCCTTCTTCTGCGACGTTAAATTCTGCGACGAACCTTCATTCAACGATTCCATCAAGGTGGGGTTTTTAATTAATTATGATTTTATTTCCTTGATTCATTCATTCTAAAAATAAAGAATGCGGATCAACTTATTATCAAGTTGTTCCTTGTATGTTTTCCCTACGGGTTGGGAATAAATTGTTGCGGAAATTTTTAGGGGTGTGTTTTCATTGAGAAACGTTGGTTTACCTTCCATGACAGTTGTTTCTCATAAAACCACATGATATTGGACTAATTCGGAAGGAACCAGACCAAAACTAAAACGGTCTGATTCTTCCACCGTTCTTGTTGTTGTATGGTGTTCTCCTATCGTTCTTTGAGCGGTGAATCGAGTCATGTTTTCGGAGCCGATCAAAGACCCGAAAACATTGAAAAAGTACTCAGAGCATCGGGGCGACTAGAAGAAGAAGTTTCCTAGCAAACAGATCACCAGAACGAAGAACGGAAACCTCGGGCGGCGTTCTGGACAGTGGCGTTGTTTCTGGAAAATTCTAGAATACATGGTGTGTACTCCAGAATCACACGCCGTGTAGTACAAGAATATTGTGGCTTCCGTTTCAGACGTTAGAAAAGTAGTACACAGCGTGTGACTCTAGACACACAGCGTGTACTCTCCACACTGTTTGAATAAAGATAATTAGATGGACATTCCATGTATTTAGGGAAAATACACAAACACGGACAGAAATACACGACCAAGAAACACGACGTGTATTATCTTCATAGTATGGCGGAAGAGGCTTCATGATGACTCGGCATGTATTCCATAAATACACAGACACGGGGTGGAGTACACGGGCATGTACTCCACCACACGGCCTGGCATGGCCAGCGCACATGGAACTGACCCTAGAGTTTTGGACACGGTGTGAATTCCGTAAATACACGGACACAGAGTGGAGTACACGGGCATGTACTCCACCACACGGCCAGGCACGACCAGCACACATGGAACCGACCTTAGAGGTTTGGACACGGCGTTTAACCATACTACATGCCCTATACTTACTTATCTACATGACTAGCCCTGCAACACAAGCCGTATCACACGGAAAGTACCCGATGTCTGATGACACTGTGTGTATCGCTTACCTACACGATGTGTACTTTAGGGAAATGGCTTGGTTATAACTGGAGCACTGGATGTCTGATTGACGTGCCGTCGACTTTGTCGGATTCATTTTGAGGATACGGATCTTTTGGAATACTTCACTTGATGTTTGGATGCCATTGGAGTATGGCCGGGTTGGATTTTACCCGGAATCCAACATGGCCCTGGAACAGATAACTTTTAGACCAGACGTCTGTTTGACGAACCGTCAGTGGCATTGGTAATCACGTTGAAAAAACGGCCCCTATGAGTATACCCTATGAGTGTTCGAGGTACAGTTGAGATATGGTGGGGTTGGATTGCACACGAAACCAACCAGGCCTCTAGGACGAGAAGGCTAACAACTCACAGACCGAGCATCTGATTGATGCGCTCTCTAATGTGTTGAGACCCCTATGATGAGTCAGTCCTTTGAGATACTTCTTCGTGGGACATGGAGATACTTGGAGTATCGACTAGTAGCTCATGGAGCAGATCCTCCCGGAGATTAGCGTACAATGTACGATGACTGTGTAGTGAGTTGAGACCTGGCCACTACTTGACTGAATCGACTTGGAGTGTGTCAACTAGCCAAGTGGATGAAGAACTACCTTGTTTGGGTGCATACCCATGGAAGATGTAGCACTACTGTGTTTGGGTGCAGACCCGCGGAACTCATCTGGAGAGTACCTCTGCAGGCTATTAGGGGGGATGCACTACTGTGTTTGGGAGGTAGTCCACGGTGGGTAGCACTACTGTGTTTGGGTGGCTGACCCGCAGTACTCGACAGGAGGAGTACCTCAGCAGTCTTATGTTAGTGAGCAGTACCTCAGAGTCGTGACAATATCACTGTACTCGTCAGAGACGGATCTCTTCAGCAATTTCGGTTTCGATAATGAAAATCCTGGTTTGAGATGAGTCTATGACCTTTGTGTTTTACTCATGGTTGAGATGGGTCACATGATAACTTAGGTTTATGTATGGAAATATACTCAGGTAGTGGTTATCCGTTGATTTCATAACCTTTGTGTTTCCTCATGATTGAGATGGGTTACTTGATAACTTAGCTATATGTATGGGCTTATACCTAATTAAGGGTTATCTGTTGAGATCCTTCTTTATGGTTACCATTTTTGGATTTTTGTGAGACCTTGAGGGTCTCAGTGTCCCTACTGACTATCGTAAACTCACCACTGCATGGGATATGCTCGCACCTCGTTGTGTTGGTTGCAGACGATGGGAAGCACTGACAGAGGACGAGTGTTCAAGGACTGGACGGTACCCGGAAGTGGACCTGACGACGAGTCAGTATCCGGAGGTGGACTTCACGGCGAGACGATACTCGGAGGAGGTCAACGGGCGAGAGCATTGTCGAGGCTATCTGTACCTTCCCTTCAAGTAGGATCTGTGGTGGACGATCCAGGAGCTGCATTAAATGTACATACCCTTCAGGTAGGATCCGTGGTGGATAATCCAGGAGCTGCGCTATCTGAACCTACCCTTCTGCTAGGATCCGAGGAGGAAGACCCAGGAGCTGCTTCCTTTCTTCCAGCTGTTGGTATTTTTCTATTGTTCTTTTGATCAGTTGTAGCTGTAAATTTCGATTGGGTTTTTATTCTGGCCCATTTACTTTTCAGAACTTCCTTTTGTACTTAGTGTATTACTTCCTCTTGTACTCTATGCTGTTTTGTTTACTTTTATAAAGGAAACTCCATCCCAGTTATCGTGAATTACGCCTCTGGTGCTAGTTACCAGGCCCTGGCCTATGGAAGGCGGGCTTGGGGTAGTGATGGCACGGGGCCCGAGGACGGGTCGTGACATATCCATTTGGGAATATTTCTATTAAATTTACATGATTTATAAAAATTTTCTCAAAAGTGATTTTAAAATTTTTGAAATAATTATTAATAATTACTAAACATTTTAAAAATAGTTTTTACAGAATGTTTTTATTTCATTTTACAAACATGGTACTTTTTAACTTTTTGGAAAAAATATGTATGAAATTATCTTCAAAATTATATGGAATGATTTTATTTTCTTTCTAATTCGATTCCTTAATATTTTGAGTATTCCTATAAAATATTACAATGTAATTTTCAAATAATCTTTTTTCTATTATAATTTTGTGAATTAATGTTTTTTTATATTAAAATGATATTTTCTTCAAAAATTATTTCAAGTGATATTTCAAATATATATACCATCAATAAAAAAGTTATTTGATTCTATTTAATATTTACTCAGGATATGACTTATGGACAAAATCCTTATTCGTTATTTAGGGGGTTTATGTTTTAGATGGAATTATTTTTATGAATCCCGTTAAATTTCCATGGGATATGCATTGATGAAGTGTTGATAAAACACAGTTCATTTCATACGGTATGATATGATGAATGATTTATCTTCTTCTAGAACACGTATTTATTGAATTCATTAGGTGACATTTTGGACCTATATCCCTCTCCAATGCACTTGGTAATTAATTATATGTTATGATATATTTGTGGGACACAATTTGATGTGCTTGATCCACTATGGTAATTAAGTCTTTGTGGCTGATCCACTATGGGAAAGAATTCAATGTTCTTGATCGATTATGGAATATTTGTCTGTGTGATTTATCCATTATGGGAAATAATTTTTAATACTAGATCTAATAGTCATGGTTCTTAACCTTGACATATGAAATTGTTTTCATACATATGATAATGCCAAATAGATTGTTGATGTGAACTTATTGTTCATGATTGTGTTTTAAGGAATTCTTATTCTTATTATTCAGGTCTTTTTGAAAAGGTAATATTTTATTCCAAGCCTCAGGATTGTAATCAATGAAATATTTTTATGAACATTGTATGGTATGTTCACTATCACATACCCAAATTAGTATCTTATTCTTTTATAAGATCATAAATTAATACCTTCCATGTTTACCTTTACGGATAATCTAATCTCACCCTTTTATAATCAATTCGTTCCTCATTTTATGATTATATGTGTTATGTATTTAAATTTAATAGGGATATTATTATAAAGAAATATGTTCGATAATATGTTGATATTTTATAAACAATTTGTTTTGGATTCCATGCTTCGAAGGGAAATAGACCACTATTATACTCAAACATCTGTTTGTGTAATGTAGTTTATATTAATATTAATTTATGTAATATCATTGCATGAAAATAATTTTCATTATAATTGGTATAAGTGGATGTGTTTAGTGAAAATCTTGAAATTTTGATGATAAAACATTAGTAAGATCTTTAAAGATAAGTATATGTATAGGTTATAATCCTATAGTTGTGGTAATGTTCACAAATTACCAATTATTAATCCTAATATATCATTGACTAAAATTTGATAAGTAATTTCCCCTTATTATCATTTTATACTATGATAGTTGTTTGTAAAATTGTGATTATTTGTTTTAGAAAATATATGATAATAAGAATATTAATTCTAATTATGAATTTTATAGATAATGGTATGATGTTCCTCAAGACCAGCCAAATGATATAGGAGTTCTAAGGTAAAACCTGGTCATTATTAATCATCATAAATATAATGATATTAATAATATTATCAAAAATGTTGGTTTCCGGATACACCTAATGAAATTAATTGGAAATGGAAATATAAATGTTTTATTAACTCAAGCCATGATAATAATGGTATTGGTAAGGAATCATCAGTAGTTAAATGTTTTAAATAATGAATGTATGGGAATTATGAAAAAATATTCCATTGGTTGAATGATCATATAGAGAATAATAAAATTGTCTGATTAATGGTTATATTTCATACATTTAAGAGACAACGAATGACGTATGACATGAAAGAAGTGTTAAGGAAAAAAATGATGAAACATCATAAACTATTTATAAATTAATTGGATTGATTGAGTGTTTATGTTTTTAAATTCAATGAAAATGCTTTAGAATTAGATTTATGGAACAATAGAATATTGAATCATTTAAGGATTGGTCCTCTACATTTTTTATTACGTATTTGAAAAATAGTGTTGAATGGTACCCGTAACCATGAATAATGATTGATGTGGTAAGGTGTGATTTTTTTAGAACATAAGATTATGGGTAAGATAACCTTTAATTTGAACCTAATGATATAAGGATATGTTTTATTTTAGTAAAATAAAAGGGATAATATTTATGTAATAGGAATTTATTTTTAATATGATGAAAATGTGTTTTATGGAATCATGGATTGAGTTTATAGAATTTTTTGATTTATGATACAAGGAAAGAGTAAATTTTTTATAGAAAGAATTATTTTGACAATTATTTTTCCTAATTAATGTAATTATAATTTTTCAATATAATAACTTATATTAGTATTTCCTTTTTTCATGTGAGACAATTATGTTTTAAATTAGGTTGTTTTGGGGATTAATGGTAGGTTGATGTTGGAAATTTAGTTACCTTTTTTGATTGTTTTGGATTCCCATCATTTGGAAGGTCAATAATGGTAAACATTTATTAGATTGTTTGAGTTGATTTTTTATTGGGATTTAATGATTAATGCATTAATTCACCCTATTAATATTTATGTTTATTATATAACCTATGATAACCATATTGTTTTGATGATAACTATAGGAAGAAGGAGAAACTTTTCTTCTAATTATATATCATATGATCTACTTGTTCATAAAACTTTACAATTTAATATTAATTTTTTTGGAGTAAGACATGAAGTGGAAATAGATAAGTTGATAACCAAAGTGTGATATTTTCCTTATTAAATGAAATAAATTATTTATATCATGTGAATTTATTTTAAAATAAAAATATTATCCTATTTTCATCATTTCAAGTCATATAAATTTCCTTTTTTAGACATAGTTGATATATGATTTCATGGTTGTGAATCTTATCATGATCATGTTTTATATCACTATATATTTGTTCTTATTGAATATTTTTCCCTTCCAAATTATTCTTTTAATATTACTGTGTGTTTTATCTATGTGGAAACATAGTTTTGCGTTACTTCATAAGATCATTATGTTACCAAATTTCCCTTTTAAATGGAAGTTTTCTTATTGATTTTTAATTCATGGGTTTATTTAAATGAATTATTGTAACATCCAAAGTATGAAAAGAATTATGGATTTTGAAATATATGTCTATTTATGAATTAGATAGTGTTTTAAAGACTTAAAATGATAATAAATCCAATCTTAATCATATAATTCTCTAATATTTTTAAAATATTGTTTTACAACCTTTTGAGGGAGAACCATTTTTAAATATATATTTTGACAATTTTTTATGGTATATTTGTCAAAATAAACTTATTCATTATAATAGGGACATTTAAATTTACTTTGGATAAATTTTTGGTATTTTTCTGACAATGTTCATTTTCTAATGAATAATGAAAAATACTGCATTTTACTTCAATACTGTTTTTTAATATAATTTGATTATATAGATATATTGACATTTTAATTTATTTTAATGTTTAATTAGAATATATTTTCACCATTTATTCCAATGGTGGTAATTAGAATTGATTTCACTTTGGAATTGGGCATAAATCAGTGCCAATCATTTCATAAATATTGTTTCAAAAAAACCCGCTATTTGTTTTAACAAAAAGAATTATTTTTAAATTAATTATTACAATTTATGTGTTTGGAATTTGTTAAAATGGATTCCATATTTGGAATCATAATTTCCAAATTATTTAATTAAGACTATTTTGTTTTTGGACATTATGAATAGTAACGACGGTAAATATCTTTAATTATCGTGATTAATTATAATCGGGTAGTTAAGGATAATAAAATAATTTCATAATAATTTAAAATGACCCAAACATGTGCCCTAATGCTACTGGTTGCGTCATGTCCGACCATGGGATTCGTTGTTCCAAAATTAGGGACCCCATGGAATGACTTTTGGGTGATAGTGACACTTTATCATTTTATTTTTAAAGAAAGGAGAATATCACAAAACTAACTAACACGTAAGTAAATCAATTTTTATTTTGTCTACATAAATGATATAATTGACTATAAATATTAATTGGAAATATAATAAAATTTCCTACATCATAGTATTTTTGTATAGTTTTTAGAAATTAAATAGATTAAATATTTCATGACACCATGATGATACAATGATTACCTCATTAATGAACGATTTAAATAAAATGAAAAGATAATGTAAAATATAAGTCTTACATTTTTCAAAAACCTATTGGATGAGTATATTTCGAACCCTTGTCACCTTATCCTCGAAATATATCAATGTGGGACCTTTAAAATCTGAATCTCATTTTAATATAAAGTAACATTTCTTAACTTTCCAAGAGTGCCCCTCCTCCCTCTTATAAAAGGCACCCACCTCTACCTCCTTACCCACAACTCTCAAGCCATTGTATTGGACAATATCTGCCCATTTTATCTCTACACATACCTCTCTTCATACTATAAGCCTTATCATTAGCATAATGCTCTTCAATAAATTCGTTTGGATAAAACCAAGAGGAGTTACCCGATTTAAAGGTAATGACTTCACTTGTGTTCGTTTGTTTTATTTTGCTTCTCCAACCCCCTAAAATCTTTTTATTACATTATTTTATAACAAAACCAGTATATTATATATACAAGGATGTTGTTATGAGAATAATCCGAGCTACACTTACACACACCTTCGTCTAATAGTTAATGAACGTACTGTTTCTGTGGATGGAGAATTTCTGCCTCACGAAACGATTATTGTTCAATCTTATTATAAAACCTTTCATGGTGGCTATTAAGATGTCACTATATTTATATATGATATATATTATGTTTATGTTTTCCTTATGCTTCTATATTTTTCATTTATGTCATTACTTTATAGTTTCCATTATGGGTAAACACGATATCTTCATTTTAGGAAGTGCGGACTACCGCCCCCTCAAAGTGATTTGATTCGTTAATTCCATATGTGGGACATATGAAGGATTGATTTAATGATATTATATATGATTTCATACTGGAATTATAATATACCATTATATCATTACGATTTCATTCCATTAAATATGAAATAGAAATGAAAGTAGCATTCATGAGTACATACGGCTTACCGTCTCCATGAACGGGGCATTTAATTTCATACCTCAAAATGTTATGTAATATTATAAATGCATGAATATACTGGATATATATGATATATATGATATATATAATATCTACATCATAAATATAATTTTTGATATAATGGATATTTTGCCACATGAACAACTTGTAATTACAAGAAGTAAATTTTTCACTCAAGTGCCACGGGTCGACAAAACGACCATTATTAACTTAAATTATTACATAATGTTCATAACATGGTAATAAGTGATATAAAAGAAATAATTAACATGTAAAAGGTTCTAATGTAAGTATAAATTAACTCTAGTTTATTATTCGGAAAATTAAATAACGATCGAGTCAAGTCATACATGAGGTATGGGACTTCGTCTCAATCTCCTTTCGTTGAGGCATATTTTGTTTTATACACAACTTTCTTTTATATGGTGTATAAACCCCTTTTAATTTTACATTTATTCAAAAGGTATATTCTTATACGAAGCGTTTTACTAAATGACAATAGGTAATGTTTTTGTCATACGTATGTGGCGAGAGCGTCTTCTCCGCCGCCGTGACCATTATTTGAGTTTCGGCTTCCTCTACAAACCATATCTTTGTATAAAAGAAAAATAAATATCATGTTTTACTTTTATATTATTTTGGTATTTAAAATGGTTTTGATAATTTTTTTATTATATCAATGTGTTATTGATATCTGGTGATTGATATGAGGAAATGTTATGTATCCTTTATGCATGATTTATGTGTTATGATTTTGTTATGGTTCTTGGGCATTGTTTATAAGGACGGGTGGTTCCCTGATAAACTAAGGGCGGGTGATCCTGTGATAGCTCTCCAATTCATTGGGTAACGCGAAGAAGTTAAACGCTAAGGTTTCAATAATGATATTTAGGGAAGATACTATGATGGGTATTCCATACGTAACAATGAGGGTTACTCCCTAGGTAATAATGTTATGAATGCCTCATGTTACCTTTATGTCTTATGATTTCTATGAGTTATTCATAAATCTTATGATTTCACGAGGTATGATAAAGTGATTATGTTTTATGAGTAAAGTGTGATTTCATCAATTCTTTTGTACACATGGACTAATGATTTCATTCCATACTTTTATATCCCTTACTGATCTTTTTATGCACATCCCAAGTTTTTGAAATGTTTTTCACATGTCAAGGGAAAAGTACATTATGTGATGATAGTTTCAAGGAAGTGTCAAGAAAGAATCCATGTTTTATTTTAAATATGTATCCTTTGATGAGAAAAATGAATATTGTCTTTTATGTAACTTCCTGGGTAAAATGTGGAATGTAATGCATGATTTATGATCTAATTCTCTAAAACTCTAAACCTGAAAAGATCATCAATGTGTATTCTTGAAATAACTCAAGATTAATAAATGTTTAAGGATGGGGCCTTATAGTTCGTATCATAGGTTGGTTTATATAACTATAGGAGATAGAATTATAATAAATGATTATCCAAAAACAATTTATGGCCAAATTGAAATTATATAGCATTTGAAGATTACCATGTTGGTTCATCTAAGACATGTTTGTTCAGAATGGTTTTCTGCAGATGAAATAGGGAAGCAGTGCTAGGAAGGCATACAGAAGGAAATGACCATTCAAATTAGAATCCTATGATGGTCGGAAATGGAACTGAACAGTTTTTTTCATTAATTGAGCATTTGAATCAAGCAATAAATGGTGGTGGTATCCATTCACGAGATCAGCTAGATCAACCGCAGTGGAACATGTCAGTGGGGGAACATTGCATGCGGAAAAATCCCCTATCATTCAGAGCATCATATGACCCTGTGATATCTTAACGGTGGATTAAAGAACTGGAGAAGATTTTCGGTGTCATGGGGTGTTCATACAATCAAAATTTTAGTCTTTCTGTTTACCATTTGGAGGGTGAAGCAGATCAGTGGTGGTCGACGGTTAAAAATATCAGGGACACTGATGAGATTGATGCTCTCGACTGGGATGAATTAAAATGTAGGTTTCTTGATAAATATATTCCTAAGGTTGTTTGTCTTAGGATGGAAAAACAATTCTTGGAATTGAGGCAAGATGATGACACAGTGGATGCTTATGAAGAATAGTTCACTCGATTGGACAAGTATGCTCCAAATTTTATCCAGACCTTGATATTAAAATCAACCGTTTATACTCAGGATTAAATCCAAAATCTCGAAGGGCTTTATATTCTTGTGAGTTCAAGAGTTATGAATATCTTGTTTAATGAGATGAGAATGTGGAAATTGAGTTTACCGATGATCAAGTGTTCTATAACAACCAACAGAATTAGAAACTGAGGTGGCAGGAGAAAGGGAATAATTCGTCAAAAAAGGTCTGATGGTAAGAAAACTAAGTTTCAAGTTTGTGATAAATGTAGTAAAATATGACAACCCTGCTTTTTATTACAACTTAAACATGCTTTATTACATAAAACTTCACTTGATACAACAAAGAAGATCGAGAGGTTTAGTGTCTTTGGGGCTTAGGATCATTACATAAAAACTTTAAACTTGAAATACAACATCCTTATTGAAAACTTCCTTTACATGACCACTACATTCCTTCGTACTTAGCATTGCATGGGATAACCTGAGGACATGCATAAGAAAAGGGTGAGCTATAAAGCCCAGTAAGGGAGTACACAATGAATAACATGAGGAGTACAATACATGTTAGGAAATAGGCATATCAATAGAGCATAAGAGAGACATGAACATAAAGGCATGATAAAGCATGATAATCATAACATGGAAATGTGGCAACAACACTTAACATTGAATTAGCATGAGCTAAGGCTCATTGCACATGGAGCATGAGTAAACCCTCATTGCACTTGAAGCACGAGTAAACCCTCGTTGCACTTGAATTAGCATGAGTCAACACTCATTGCACATGACGTATCATGATACTATACTTTACCCAATGCATTGGAGCGCTATCAGGGCGCACCCTTCTTAAACATTTCATTTCATGCATAAGTGTGCCACATGGATCATAAAACATGGATTCATAAATCATAATCATTTCTTCCACGATAAAGGAATGTGGAATTCATACATGAAACTTTACAATCAATACGTATATGTGCATAAAGGTGAATACCCTTGATGGAGAAATGGGCATGGTATTCACTACACAAAGACATTGGCTTAGAAAATTGGTGCGATTTCGGCAGCGTAACGGCGTGACATAAGAATTCATAAAAAAGGTTGATGAGAGAGAAAGGGGTTCCTCATCATATTTACATGAAATGGACAGTAAGGAGATCATATATATACATGTCCCAACAACAGAAATGGAATTTAGATTCATGATACAAAAGTATTGCTTGAATATAAAAGAAGAGAGAGAAGTTCCTTTCGGAATTTCGGCATAGTAACGGGTGTACATGGGAGGCATTTAATGAGAGAGAAAGGGTTCTCCCATCATTCAAACAATAAGAGGGCAGTATGGGGGGGGTGCGAAACCATACCCCAACATTCATAAATTAAATTAAAAGGGCAATACAACTTAAAGAAAATTGACAAAAAAAAAGAGAAAGGAAGAAAAAAACCCTTACTTGGAAGTGTGCTTCCAAAGGCTAGAGAGAGGCTTGTGAGAGGCTTCTTGGGATCTTGGGGCACCTTTAGAGGATTCTAGAGAGAGTAGGGCAGTGGTTGGACGAACTTCAAGGGCTTTGAGTGAGGAGGAAGTGGGAGCTTGGGTGGGTTTATATAGGAAAGGTGAGAGAATTCTTTATTATTTAGGTTTGGGACCCCTTATATTAAAATAATCCAAACCACAAACCATCCCATGGTATTTTCCCATGGTTTCTGGAAAAGGAAAGAGGAAAACAATATTTTACAAGTCCAAGGTCCGAACTTATTAAAAAAAATTAGGGTTGCTTATGTGGAGGTGAGTCACACTCCCATGGAAATTAATTTAAAAAGGCAAAGTGTTGAATAAGTCTTCAGGGCTCCATTAATGCTTTGAAAAGTGAGTCAAACAAACCCAAAACCTCATTATTTTAATGATAAAACATATATTGGCCGAACCTAAGGATTATGGTATTTTATTACATCACCATTGGGTTATTATGATGTCATAAATCACATTATAAATTTAAAAGGTATTTAATTTTTACCCAAAAATTGGACTGTCTCAGAAAATTATGAAAAATTCACCGTTGGATAATTTCGAAGTCCTGATTCCAAAAATAATATTTATTTTATCTAAATAATTTTCTAAATATGTGAATTTGCACTTTTAAAATAAAAACCGACATTTATAAAAAATTCACGGGTTTTGACAGAAATGGCTTTCAAACCTTAATAAAAATTTTAATTGCATTCATAAAATTATAAGATCATTTATATTTAATGACAACTAATTTAATATTAATAATAATATTTTATTAAAATATTATTTAATTCAAAAATCCTCTAATTTAATAAAATATAATTCTTAATTAAATAATAACTAAAAACACCATTTGTACTTTAAAAACTAATTACAATGTATCAAAAATGACTAGAAATTATATTCATTATTATATATATAAAAAATAATGTACATGAACATGGTTCTACTTATTTGTTACATAACCCCTTAAAATAGCCGCATAAGACCTAAGGGTAAGGTGCGCGATGGTGACAGACTCTTGGGGCTGCTCGGATAACATCGCTCGAGTGGTAATCTCTATCAACTTCCATTTTTCCCGTAGACGATCACGTTCGAGCTTGACTTGATGAAGCTCAGCTTGGGCTTGGTCAAGGGCAAAGCCCAAAGACGCCACCTCCTTTCCGAGCTCCGACAAATGGGCTTCGTAAGGGGCAATTCTACTGGATGAGGCCATCGCTTCCTTTGTCTGAGTAAAAATGGTTTCGTTAAAGCCTTATATTTAAACTACCCAGATGATCAATGTTCAACGGCTATAAAAGTAACGGTCACAAATCTTAACGTAAAACTAAAGAAGTTGACATCTTATAAAAAACATAAAGAAACATTTAACTGGATCAAGAGGGATTTTCCATTAATGAAATTTTGGGTCGTTACAACATTCCCCCCTTAAGAAATTTCGCCCTCGAAATTTTCCTTTCCCCACACTAAAACAAATGTGGGTAACTTAGCTTCATCATATCCTCCGACTCCCAAGTTGCTTCTTCAAACTTGTGGTTTCTCCACAACACCTTGACGAGGGGCATTGTCTTATTTCGTAGAACTTTTTCTCTACGATCTAAGATCTTCACTGGTTGCTCCTCATAAGAAAGATCGTCTTCTAATTGTACCACCTCGGAAGAGAGTACATGTGAAGGGTCTGGTATGTACTTCCTTAAGAGGGATACATGGAAGACATCATGCACCTTGGCCATAGTAGGTGGAAGTGCTAGTCGATAGGCCACAGCCCCAACACGATCAAGAATCTCGAAGGGGCCGATGTACCTTGGACTTAACTTCCCTTTCTTTCCAAACCTCATGACCTTCTTCCACGGAGATATGCGTAAAAACACCATGTCTCCAAATTTAAATTCAAGGTCTCGTCGACGATTATCTGCATAACTCTTCTGTCGACTTTGGGCTGCCTTGATATGCTGCTGAATGGTTTTCACCTTCTCCACCATTTCTTCGACCATTTCTGGTCCAAGCAGCTTACGTTCACCGACCTCATCCCAACATGCCGGTGTTCTACACCTTTTCCCATACATGGCTTCATATGGTGCCATTTGGATGCTCGAGTGGAAACTATTATTATAAGAGAACTCAACTAGAGGAAGATGTTGATCCCATCCTCCTTTAAAGTCCATTGAGCATGCTCTCAACATATCCTCAAGTGTTTGGATAGTCCGCTCGGATTGGCCATCAGTTTGAGGATGATAGGCCGTACTGAAGTTCAGTTCAGTATTCTGAGCATGTTGAAGACTCTTCCAAAACTTAGAGGTAAATCTTGGATCTCGGTCAGACACAATAGATAGTGGTACTCCATGCAACCGTACCACTTCACTGATATATATATGTGCCAGTTGATCCAAAGAGAAGTCCTCTCGAATAGCAATGAAGTGTGCAGTCTTTGTAAGACGATCCACAATAACCCAGATTGCATTGTTGCTTTTGGATGTCCTTGGAAGTCCAGTGACGAAGTCCATGGTGATGTTCTCCCATTTCCATTCTGGTATGGGCAATGGTTGCATCATCCCCTTAGACTTCTGCCTCTCTGCCTTCACTTTCTGACACACCAGGCACTTTGATGTATATTCAGCGATCTCCTTCTTCATATTATCCCACCAAAAGTTTTCTCGGAGATCTCGATACATCTTTGTGCTCCCTGGGTGAATAGAGAAATTTGAACTATGTGCATCATCCAAAAGTTCCTTCTTCAGCTCCGAACTTGATGGGACACATAGTCTTTTCCCAAACCACACAATTCCTTCTTCATTAACATTAAACTCTGAGGATTTTCCCTTTTTGATAGCTTCCACTTTTTCATGGATTCTCGCATCATCCTTTTGAGCATCCTTTAACCTTTCCAAAAGAGATGGTTGAGCAATAATTTGTGAAAGGATTGATGATGTTCCCTTCTTTATGATTCCCACGTCCATCTTCATCAAGTCTAAGAAGATTGGATCCTTCTCAATTCTCATCATTGATAGAATTGCTGGATCCTTTCTACTTAGGGCATCCGCCACCTTGTTCGCCTTCCCAGGGTGGTAATGTATTGAACAGTCATAATCCTTTATGAGCTCTATCCATCTTCTCTGGCGCATATTAAGCTCTTTCTGTGTGAATATATATTTAAGACTCTTGTGGTCCGTATATATCTCACATTTCTCTCCATAGAGATAATGCCGCCAGATTTTCAAGGCAAAGATCACCGCCGCCAACTCCAGATCATGCGTTGGATAGTTTCGCTCGTGGATTTTCAACTGTCTTGAGGCATAGGATATCACTTTATCATTCTGCATCAGCACACATCCTAAGCCCTTCTTTGAAGCATAACTGAATACCACAAAAAGCTCCCCACTTGTGGGTAAAGTGAGCACAGGTGCAGTGATAAGCCTCCTTTTCAACTCCTTGAAGCTTTCTTCGCATTTATCACTCCAAGAAAACTTTACTCCCTTTCGAGTTAGCTTGGTAAGAGGGTTGGACAATCGTGAGAAGTTTCTCACAAATCGTCGATAATATCCAGCTAACCCCAAGAAGCTACGGATATCAGTTACTGATGTTGGCCTCGGCCATCCCTCAATTGCATCTGTTTTGGAGGGGTCCACAGATATCCCATTGCTTGTGATGATATGGCCCAAGAATGAGACCTCCTTCAACCAGAACTCACACTTGCTGTACTTGGCATAGAGCTTCTCCTTGCGCAAAGTCTCCAGTACAGTTCTTAAATGCTCCTCATGGTCCTCCTTGGTTTTGGAGTATATTAGAATATCATCTATAAAGACTACCACAAATTTATCTAGGTAATCTATAAAGACTCTATTCATCAAGTCCATGAATATTGTTGGAGCATTGGTGAGTCCAAAAGGCATTACTATGAATTCATAGTGCCCGTACCTTGTACGAAAAGCAGTCTTGGGGATATCTTCCTTCTTCACCCTTACTTGATAATATCCCGACCGCAAGTCGACCTTGGAGAAGTATTGTGCTCCACGCAGCTGATCAAACTAGTCATCGATTCTTGGGAGAGGATACTTGTTCTTTATCGTGATTTTGTTAAGTTCACGATAATCGATGCAAAGCCGCATTGACCCATCCTTCTTCTTGACGAAGAGGACTGGTGCACCCCATGGTGATGCACTTGGGCGTATAAACCCTTTATCCAGATTCTCCTGTAGTTGTTTCTTCAGTTCTTCAAGCTCAACCACAGCCATTCTATATGGATTCTTGGATATTGGTAGCGCCCCAGGTATATGTTCAATTGAGAACTCAACATCTCTTCTTGGAGGAAGACCAGGAAGTTCCTCTGGAAATACTTCAGCGAATTCCCTCACAATAGGCATTTCTTCAAGGGTGGTTTCTTCCTTGGACTCAATCATCTGAGCCAGATATGCGTGCTCATAAGGCAGTAATATCCATGCTTGAGATGATGGAGCTAAAGGAGATTCATCTTCCTCCTGACACTTGTAAAGAATCGTGGGTCGATTCTCCATATGGAGTGTGATTTCCCTCTCCCGACAATTTATGTTGGCTCTATATAAGGAAAGCCAATCCATGCCAAGAATTGCATCAAATTCCACCAAAGGGAGTATGACGAGGTTCGCCGGGAAATTCAATCCACAGATTATAACAGGGGAGGACTTATACTCATGGGATGCAATGATTGCCCCATTTGCTGTACTCACCGACATCTTTACTTCCATGGTTTGTGGTGGTGCAGAGATTGTTCTACTAAACTTTTGAGATATAAAAGAATGCGTAGAACCTGAATCAAAAAGTACGTTCGCAATTCTTGAATGAATAACTAGCGTACCTGTCACCACTTCGTTGTCGGGGTTCACTTCGGCAGAAGTGATGGCAAAAGCTCTTCCTTGCTGTCTTGGTGGTTGTTGATTGCCTCCGATAACCCTTGGATTAGGGCACTGATTCGCAAAATGACCCGGTTCTTTGCATTTGAAGCATTGAACAACGCGTTGAGGTTCGAACGGAGCGTTCCTCCCCTCCTTCGCAGCCGCGGGTCCTTCTTGCTGACAGTTAATAGCTAGGTGCCCTTCTCTTCCACACTTGAAGCATTTTCTTGTCCCCCTAAGGCAATTCCCAGGGTGCTTCTTTCCACACTTTTGGCAAGTGGGGTGCAGGAATTTCTTAGCGCCGTTGGATTTATCCATCGGACCACCAGCATTGAAGTCCACCTTCCGCTTCTTGTCCCCATGATACCCCTGTGATTCTCCGATCTCCATTTCAACCTTAAGGGCACATCGGACAATCTCCTCATAGCTGTCAAAGTCACGGATCGCTAATGCTTTCCGCAAGCTAGGCTTCAGCCCACCAAAGAAGCGGTTAACTTTGCATTCGGGGGTAACGACAAAGCCGGAAGCGTATCGTGCAAGCCTTGTGAAGTTTGCCTCGTACGCTCCCACAGATTCTTCATCTTTCTGCTTGAGGGAAAGGAAGTCCCTTTCCATCTTAAGACGGAGGGTGCGTGGAAAATATTTATCGAAAAACATCTTCCGGAATACCTTCCATTCCAAAGCCTCGATCTCCTCCTCAGGCTTCGTATTTTTGATCAATGTCCACCATTGATCAGCTTCACCCTCCATACGATAAGCCGCCAGGAGAACCTTCTCTTTTTCAGAGCATTGGAGGATGGAGAATATCTTCTCAATGGAGTTGATCCATTGTTCAGCGATCGTGGGATCAGATGATCCACTAAAAGTAGGAGGCCTTTTTCTCATGAAGCTTTCAATAGCGACTTGTTCTTTCTTAGGGGGGGTTGAACGTTCCTCTTGACCAGTGTTTCTATTCAAAACTTGAGTTAGCTGAGAGAGAAGCGTGACAAAGTTCACGATTCCCGCTCCCATCGGATTGGGCATCTCATTAGTACAATCATCACACTGATCTTCACAACGGTTGTTAGCCCGAGTTCTCCTATTACCGGCCATTGGCTGGAATAAAAGGAAAGTTAGGGGTAACACATAGAGGGTAATCCAAAGACAAAAGTTGATGACTTATAAATAAACTTTAATCTCTTTAACTCATGAGTCTATAGGATTCAATCCAGGCTTTTCATGATCTTCCTTCTAACATATATTCTTAGGGGCATTTTTCCCTTAATAAGGGTTCATACTAAGATTGTGAATTTATCAAAACATATCCCCCGGGAGTGTCGTAACCAAGAGTGCAGCAAGGCCCATTGTCGTGCACCAGTTCCCGTTCGAGTCTAGCTCAAAGCGGTGTTTTCGGGTTTTACCCCTAGGATACATCTGTGCCAGAGCCGCCTCTACCTGCTCGTATCCAGACAGGGATGTATTTGTTTGATAAACCACTTACTTAGTACTTACCAAAACTTAGGGGAGTTTTTATTATTCTTAGTCTTGTATCTACGGTCTTACTAGGGTTTCCTAATCCCAAAAATAACTAAACTTATCCTCTGATACCAACTATGACAACCCTGCTTTTTATTACAACTTAAACATGCTTTATTACATAAAACTTCACTTGATACAACAAAGAAGATCGAGAGGTTTAGTGTCTTTGGGGCTTAGGATCATTACATAAAAACTTTAAACTTGAAATACAACATCCTTATTGAAAAATTCCTTTACATGACCACTACATTCCTTCGTACTTAGCATTGCATGGGATAACCTGAGGACATGCATAAGAAAAGGGTGAGCTATAAAGCCCAGTAAGGGAGTACACAATGAATAACATGAGGAGTACAATACATGTTAGGAAATAGGCATATCAATAGAGCATAAGAGAGACATGAACATAAAGGAATGATAAAGCATGATAATCATAACATGGAAATGTGGCAACAACACTTAACATTGAATTAGCATGAGCCAAGGCTCATTGCACATGGAGCATGAGTAAACCCTCATTGCACTTGAAGCACGAGTAAACCCTCGTTGCACTTGAATTAGCATGAGTCAACACTCATTGCACATGACGTATCATGATACTATACTTTACCCAATGCATTGGAGCGCTATCAGGGCGCACCCTTCTTAAACATTTCATTTCATGCATAAGTGTGCCACATGGATCATAAAACATGGATTCATAAAACATAATCATTTCTTCCACGATAATGGAATGTGGAATTCATACATGAAACTTTACAATCAATACGTATATGTGCATAAAGGTGAATACCCTTGATGGAGAAATGGGCATGGTATTCACTACACAAAGACATTGGCTTAGAAAATTGGTGCGATTTCGGCAGCGTAACGGCGTGACATAAGAATTCATAAAAAAGGTTGATGAGAGTGAAAGGGGTTCCTCATCATATTTACAAGAAATGGACAGTAAGGAGATCATATATATACATGTCCCAACAACAGAAATGGAATTTAGATTCATGATACAAAAGTATTGCTTGAATATAAAAGAAGAGAGAGAAGTTCCTTTCGGAATTTCGGCATAGTAACGGGTGTACATGGGAGGCATTTAATGAGAGAGAAAGGGTTCTCCCATCATTCAAACAATAAGAGGGCAGTATGGGGGAGGTGCGAAACCATACCCCAACATTCATAAATTAAATTAAAAGGGCAATACAACTTAAAGAAAATTGACAAAAAAAAGAGAAAGGAAGAAAAAAACCCTTACTTGGAAGTGTGCTTCCAAAGGCTAGAGAGAGGCTTGTGAGAGTCTTCTTGGGAGCTTGGGGCACCTTGAGAGGATTCTAGAGAGAGTAGGGCAGAGGTTGGACGAACTTCAAGGGCTTTGAGTGAGGAGGAAGTGGGAGCTTGGGTGGGTTTATATAGGAAAGGTGAGAGAATTCTTTATTATTTAGGTTTGGGACCCCTTATATTAAAATAATCCAAACCACAAACCATCCCATGGTATTTGCCCATGGTTTCTGGAAAAGGAAAGAGGAAAACAATATTTTACAAGTCCAAGGTCCGAACTTATTAAAAAAAATTAGGGTTGCTTATGTGGAGGTGAGTCACACTCCCATGGAAATTAATTTAAAAAGGCAAAGTGTTGAATAAGTCTTGAGGGCTCCATTAATGCTTTGAAAAGTGAGTCAAACAAACCCAAAACCTCATTATTTTAATGATAAAACATATATTGGCCGAACCTAAGGATTATGGTATTTTATTACATCACCATTGGGTTATTATGATGTCATAAATCACATTATAAATTTAAAAGGTATTTAATTTTTACCCAAAAATTGGACTGTCTCAGAAAATTATGAAAAATTCACCGTTGGATAATTTCGACGTCCTGATTCCAAAAATAATATTTATTTTATCTAAATAATTTTCTAAATATGTGAATTTGCACTTTTAAAATAAAAACCGACATTTATAAAAAATTCACGGGTTTTGACAGAAATGGCTTTCAAACCTTAATAAAAATTTTAATTGCATTCATAAAATTATAAGATCATTTATATTTAATGACAACTAATTTAATATTAATAATAATATTTTATTAAAATATTATTTAATTCAAAAATCCTCTAATTTAATAAAATATAATTCTTAATTAAATAATAACTAAAAACACCATTTGTACTTTAAAAACTAATTACAATGTATCAAAAATGACTAGAAATTATATTCATTATTATATATATAAAAAATAATGTACATGAACATGGTTCTACTTATTTGTTACATAACCCCTTAAAATAGCCGCATAAGACCTAAGGGTAAGGTGCGCGATGGTGACAGACTCTTGGGGCTGCTCGGATAACATCGCTCGATTGGTAATCTCTATCAACTTCCATTTTTCCCATAGACGATCACGTTCGAGCTTGACTTGATGAAGCTCAGCTTGGGCTTGGTCAAGGGCAAAGCCCAAAGACGCCACCTCCTTTCCGAGCTCCGACAAATGGGCTTCGTAAGGGGCAATTCTACTGGATGAGGCCATCGCTTCCTTTGTCTGAGTAAAAATGGTTTCGTTAAAGCCTTATATTTAAACTACCCAGATGATCAATGTTCAACGGCTATAAAAGTAACGGTCACAAATCGTAACGTAAAACTAAAGAAGTTGACATCTTATAAAAAACATAAAGAAACATTTAACTGGATCAAGAGGGATTTTCCATTAATGAAATTTTGGGTCGTTACATAAAATGCATGCTGGGGATTGTCTTCTGAATTCTGGAAAGTGCTACTGATATGGTAAGATGAGACATAAGCCTCGTGATTGCACTGAAAAATATCAGGGTGATGGTAAGACCAAATTTGATTTACAGTTAGTGGAATGTTTCAAGTGTAATGAGATGGGTCATTATGAAAAGGAGTGTCCGAAAAAGAGCTCGAATGATGGGAAGCAGTCAGACTACAAGCAGAAAGGTGTGGTGAAATCCTTTGCAACTAAATCAGTAGATGTTGGGCCATCAAATTAAGTGGTGTCAGGTACATCGTTTGTTTTCTCATATTATGCTAATGTGTTGTATGATTCAGGGTCTACATATTCTTTCTTCTATGAAAAAATTTCTAGTAAATTGGGAATTACATATCAAAAAATGACTCATGATCTTGTGGTAAAAACTCTTGGTGGAAATGTTAAGGAAAAAAGAATTTATAAGAATCTTCCTATCCTTATCCGTGGAAAGAACCTACTTGCAAACATTATTATTTTTACCTCTAGTAGAGTTTGATGTTTTCCTGGGTATGGATTGGCTCTCTATTTACCATTCTAAGATTTATTATAGAGATAAAAAAGTTTCTTTTCATAGATACTTTCAGCTTGTGTATAAGAATGAACCCTTACTGTTGATAACATATCAAGAGGCTGAGAAACTTGTAAAAGATGGAAACGAATGTTACCTTGCACATATTGTTAAAAACAAAGGAACCGTTCAGATTACTGATGTGACGGTGGTAAATGTGTATCCTAATATTTTTCCTGATGAGTTTCCTAGAATAATACCGGATCGGGAATTTGAATTTACTATTCACTTAGTTCTTGATGCTAAGCCATTTTCAAAACCCCCTTATCGAATGGCTCAAATTAAACGTTTAGAGTTGTAGGAGAAATTGAAATATTTATTAGAGAAAGGTTTCATTCAACCAAGCACATCACCTTGGGGTTCCCTTGTCTTATTTGGTAAAAAGAAATATGGTTCAATGAGACTTTGAATTGATTATAGATCCTTGAATAACATCATTGTTAAGAAAAAATATCCTTTTCCTCATATCGATGATTTGTTTGATCATCTCCAGGGAGCTCAGTATTTTTCAAAGATTGAACTGAGATCGGGGTACCATCAGTTGAAGGTAAAGGAAGAAGATATTATGAAGACCGCATTTCGTACAAGATATGGCCATTATAAATTTTTAGTAATGCCTTTTGGGCTAAAAAATGCACCTGCTATATTCGTGGAACTTATGAATAGAATTTCCCATGACTTCTTTGATAAGTTTATGGTTGTTTTAATTGATGATATTTTGGAGTTTTCTAGAAGTAAATATGAGCATTAAAGTCACTTAAGGGTTATTTTTCAAACCATAAAAGAAAATAAATTGTTTGGTAAATTCAGAAAGTGTGAGTTTCGGTTGTAACCAATTTCTTTCCTTGTTCATATTGTTTCTAAAGATGGAATAACTGTTGATACTGCAAAAAAAGGTTGTTTAAGAATGGAAAAGAACCACAAATGTAACCAAGATTCTTAGTTTTCTTGGTTTGGCAGGCTATTATCGAAGGTTTGTTAGAAATTTTTCCCAGTTATCTAGTCCAATGACTAAGCTAACTCAGAAGGGTGTTATGTTTATCAAGACAAAAGATTGTGATGATTGTTTTCAGTAATTGAAAAAAAGAATGGTGAATGCTCTAGTTTTCGCACTACCTTCCTGGAATGGTGAGTTTGTTATCTACAATGATGCTTCATTGAAAGGACTTGGTTGTGTTCTAATGCATACTGATCAGGTAATTATTTATGCTTCACGTCAGTTGAAAACTCAAAAGGTTAATTACCATACACATGATTTGAAATTAGCTACTGTTGATTTCGCTTTAAAAATATGGAGCCATCATTTGTATAGTGTAAATTGTGAAATATATACAGATCACAAAAGGTTAAAGTATATATTATTTAGAATGAATTGAACATGAGACAGAGGAGATGGATGGAATTAATCATGGATTATGATTGTACAATTCATTACCATCCGGGATAAGCAAATAAAGTGGCTGATGCTTTGAGTCGAAAATGTAATGCCTCATTAACCATGTTACGTTTGTAACATGATACTTTTGTTAAGGATTTAATTAACTTGGGAATAAAAGTTGTTGGTGTAGGATTTTTTCCTGTTTTGTTTCTGGTATCAGGGAAGTCTTCTCTATCAAACATAATTAAGAAAGCACAGAAGCAAGATAGTGAGTTGCAAGAAAAGGTAGAGCTAGTTCAGAAGGGTAAGTTCCCAGAATTCAACATTGATAATGGTTCTATTTTGAGATTTTGGAATAGATTGTTTATGTCGTGTGATTCACAGTTGAAGAGAGATTTCTTATGAGAAGCTCATAGTTCTCTGTTTTCAGTTCATCCAGGAAGTACTAATATGTACAGAGATCTTCGAGAGTACTACTAGTGGGATGGAATGAAAAGTGATTTTTCTGATTTTACTATGATGTGTTTGAATGTTCAATAAGTTAAAGTAGAGAGACAGTTACCGAAAGGGATGCTTCAACCTTTACCAGTGCCAGAGTGGAAATGGGAGAATATATCCATGGACATCATTTTTGGATTACCGAAAACACCTCAAGGTAATAATGCAATTTGGGTTATTGTTGATCGCTTGACTAAATCTGCTCATTTACTTTCTATCTGAGATACTTTTTCCCAAGATCAACTTTCTCAATTTTATTTTAAAGAGATAGTCAGGTTACATGGAGTTCCCCACTCTATTGTATCTGATCGTGATCCCAGGTTTACTTCTCTCTTTGGGAAAGGCCTTCAAAAGTCATTGGGTACTAAAATAAATTTTAGTACAGCTTTTCATCCTTAATCCGATGGGAAGTCAGAATGAACAATTAAGACTTTGGAGGATATGCTACGTGCTTGTTCGATGGATTATTAATGAATTTGGGACCAACATATTTCTTTGTTTGAGTTTTCTTATAATAACAGTTTTCATTCAAGTATATAGATGGAACCATTTGAGGCATTATATGGGAAGCGGTGTCGAACTCCAGCTTTTTGGAATGAAGTGGGAGAAAGGATGTTTATGGGACCATAATTGGTAGAAGAGTTAGAAGAAAAAGATCAGCTCATTCAGAAGAACATGATAACAACTCAGAGTAGGTAGAAAAGTTATGCAAACAACAGGAGAAAGGATCTCTCTTTTGAGATGGTGATCATGTCTTCCTCAAAGATTCCCCCAGGAAAAGTGTGATGAGATTTGGTATGAAAGGAATGTTGAGTCCAAGGTTCATTGAACTATATAAAATTCTGGAGAGAGTTGGATCAGTTTCATACCGAGTGGCTTTTCCTCCATGTTTATCTTAGGTTCACAATGTTTTTCATGTTTCAATGTTATGAAAGTACATGCCAGATCCATCTCATGTTTTGAGTCCAGAGGTAGTTCAGTTGGAAGAGAATTTATCTTATAAGGATACACTGGTCCAGATTCATGACCCTAGGGGGAAAGTGTTACTGAATAAGGTGATTCATCAAGTAAATGTTTTGTGAAAGAAACACATGATTGAAGAGGAAACATGGAAATCTGAAAATGAAATGAGGGATAAATACCCCAACTTATTAGATAAGTAAATAAATTGCAGGGACATAATTTTCTAAATGGGGGAAGGATGTAACATCCCAAGTAAGTATAGAATTATGGATTTTTATATCTATGTCTATTTATGAATTATATAGTGTTTTAAAGACTTAAAATGAGAATAAATCCATTCTTAATCATAGAATTATCTAGTATTTTTAAAAGATTGTTTTACCGCCTTTTGATGGAGAACCATTATTAAATCAATCTTTTGATAATTTTATAATCCCTATTTGTCAAAATAAACTTATTCATTATAATTGGGACAATGAAATTTACATTGGATAAATTTTTGGTATTTTTCTGATAATGTTCATTTTCTAATGAATAGTGAAAAATACTACATTTTACTTCAAAACATATTTTTAATATAATTTAATTATATAGAGAGATTGTCCTTTTAATTGGATTTAATGTTTAATTAGAATATATTTTTACCATTTATTCCAATGGTGGACATTATAATTGATTTCACTATGTAATTTAGCATAAACAAGTGCCAATCTTTTCATAGATATTGTTTAAAAAAACCCACTATTTGTTTTGACAACGAGAATTTTTTTTAATTAATTATTTCAATTTATGTGTTTAAAATTTGTCAAAATGGGTTCAATATCGGAATCATAAGGTCAAAATTATATAATTAATAGTCTTTTGTTTTTGGATATTATGAATAGTAACGACAGTAATTATCTTTAATTATCGTGATTAATTAGAAATAGGGTAGTTAAGGGTAATAAAATAATATCATAATAATAAAAAATGACCCCAAAATATGCCATAATGATATTGATTGTGTCATGGCCAACCATGGGATGCCTTATGTCAAACTTAGGGACCCCATGGAATCACTTTTGGGTGATAGTGACACTTTATCATTTTATTTTTAAAGAAAGTAGAATATCACAAAAGTATGTAAAACCAAAGTGAAATAATTTTAATTTTGTATACATAAATGATATCTTGGACTATATATAGTAATTGGAAAACTAATAATATTTCCCACATCGTAGTATTTTTTTATAATCTTTAGACATTAAATAAATTAAATTTTTTTATGACACCAGGATGATGCAGTGATTACGTCATTAATGACCGATTTAAATAAAATGAAAAGATAATGTATAATCTAAGACATACACTTGTAAAAAACCTATTGGAAGATAATATTTATAACACTAATCACCTTATCTTCGAAATGTATCAATGTGGGACATTTAAAATCAGAAACTCATTTTCATATAATGTAACATTTATTGACTTTCCAATAGTGCTCATCCTCCCTCTTATAAAAGGCCCCCACGTCAACCTCCTTAACCTCACCTATCAAGTGATTGTCTTGGCCAAGCTCTACTAATATTATCTCTCTATATCCATCTCTCCATCCTAGAATCCTTACCTTAGGCATAAATTTTTTCAATAAATCTATTTGGTTCAAACAAAGAAGAGATTCCCGATTTAATGGTAATGTCTTCACTTGTGTTATTTTGTATTATTTTGCTTCTCCAACCCCCTAAAATCTTCTTATTACTTTATTTTTTAATAAAAAAATATCTTCAATATACTAGTATGTTTTTATGAGAAGAATTATAGCTAAACATACACACAGCTTCATCTAATGGTTAAAGAACATACTGTTTTTGTGAATGGCGAATTTCTGCCTCACAAAACGATGATAGTTCAATATTATTTTAACACTTTTCATGGTAGACATTAAGATGTCACTCTATTTATATATGATATATATTATGTTTATGTTTTCCTTATGCTTCTGTATTTTTCATTTATGGAATTCCTTTATGGTTTCCATTATGGGTAAACGCGATATCATCATTTTAGGTAGTGCAGACTACCGCCCCCCTCAAAGTGATTTTATTCGTTAACGCCATATGTGGGACATATAAAGGATGGAGTTAATGATATTATATATGATGTAATAATATAATTATAATATACCTTTATATCATTATGATTTCATTCCATTAAATATGAAATTGAAATGAAGGTTCTGTTCATGCGTACATACGGCTTACTGTCTCCATGAACGGTGAATTTCATTTCATACCTCTAAATGTTACGTAATATTATAAATGCATGAATATACTGGATATATATTATATATATGATATCTACATCATGAATATAATTCTGGATATAATGGATATTTTACCACATGAACAACTTGTAATTACAAGATGTTAATTTTTGACTCAAGTGCCAAGGGTTGACAAAACGTCCATTAATAACATAAATAATTAAATAAGGTTCATAACATGGTAATAAGTGATATAAAAGGAATAATGAACTTCAAAAAGGTTCTTAAGAAAGTATAAATTAACTCATGTTTTTTATTCAGGATATTAAAGAACGATCGAGTCAAGTCGGAAATGAGGTATGTGACTTCATCTTAATCTCCTTTCGTTGAGGCAAATTATGTTTTATACACAATATTTTTTTATACGGTGTATAAACCCATTTGAATTTTATGTTTATTCAAAAGTAATATTTTTTATACGAAGCATTTTAATAAATTGAAAAAGTGAATGTTTTTGTCGTACGTATGCGGCAACAACGACTTCTCCACCGTCGTTACCATTATTTGAATTTTGGCTTCCTCTACAAGCCTTTTTTTTAAAGAAAAATAAATACCATGTTTTAAATTTCCTTTGCATTGGTATTGAAAACTGTTTTGATAATGGTTTTATTATATCATTGTGTTATTGATATCTGGTGATTGAAATGCGGAAATGTTATGTTTCTTTTATGCATGTTTTATGTGTTACAATTATGTTATGGTTCTTGGGACTTTTTTATGAAGACGGGTGGTTACGTGATAAAAAAGGGCAGGTGAGCCTATGAGAGATCTCAAATTCATTGGGTAATGTGATGGAGTTAAACTCTAAGGCTTCTCCAAATATATTTACGGGATATACTGTGATGGGTATTCCAAACGTAACCATGAGGGTTACTCCCTACGAAGAATGTTATGAATGCCTCAAGTTACCTTTATGTCTTATGATTTCTATGAGTTATTCATAAATCTTATGATTTCATGAGGTATGATAATGTTCTTATGATTTATGAGTATTTTATGATTTCATCAATTCTTATGTACACATGGACTAATGTTTTCATTCGGTACTTTTATATCCCTTACTGAGCTTTTTATGCTCATCCCATGTTTTTAAAATGTTTTTCACAGGTCAAGGAAAAGTACATGATGTGCTGATAGTGTTGAATAAGTGTCAAGAAATTATTCATGTTTTATTTTAAATATGTATCTTTTGATGAGAAAAATGAATTCCGTCTTTTATATAACCACCTTTTTTTAAATGTTGAATGTAATGCATGATTTATGATCAAATTATCCAAAACTCTAAACCTGAAAATATCCTCAATGTGTATTCTTGAAATAACTCAAGATTAAATAATTTTTAAGGCTGGGGCCTTATAATTATAATAATTTAAGACAAAAATATATTTATAAATTTTTTTTAAAAAAATATTTATTTTATAGCTTGTATCTCATAAAAAATAATGTTTAGACGAACAGTGAAATATTATTAAAATATTATATTTATATTATAACATAGCTATTTAATTATATAGAATGAATGAAACTAACTAATTTATTAATGAAATTTAATGGAATAACTTAGTATGAATTCATTATTGTGTTATTATAAAATTATTGCAATATTTTTAGTAAATTAATTTTACTCGTCAAAAATTAATTTTCCTCAAAAATGAGTTATTATTTTTTATATGAGTAAATATTAAACTATATAAGTTATTGAATTTTTTTTGACAAATTTAATTTAATATTTTAAATCATATACTAAAAATTATCTTATCATGATTTTATTAGAATTTTCTAAAAATATTTATTTTGAAAAGAATAGTGAAAATTCATTTTTTTTGAAACATTATTTCTAAATTAAAATTTTTACTAGTTAAAATTAATTTTTGAATTTGTTTAATTTTTAAATTAGATAAATTTTAAAATAAAATAATTCAATTATGGTTTATAGATAAAATTGTTTTATAGAATTTATTATAAAAACATTTAATATTTTAAAAGTTAATATTTTTAAATGTTTTACGTTGCATTTTTCTAGTATATGTTAAATTAAATTAAGAAAAATATGTGTTTTATATTTTAAAAAATGGATTATTTATTTGGAATTAGATTGATCATATTTTGGAAACATTTCAGTGGTATTTATTGTCAACATGAATATTAACTATGGTAAAAATTATTAACTGAGTTAGGGGTAGAACATGTTAATATGGATTCAAAACAATGAATAAGGCTATATATATTTCATCTTATTTATGATGGGATGAATTTAATATAACCCATAACACATATGGTTAGAAATTTGGTTTTTTTAAGGAGTATTTTCCAGGAACATTTCTTATAGATTATTTAAATTGAAGAATGTTACAAAATGTCAATTTCATTGTCTAAAACATTACTTATATATGAACATTGAGAAAAAATCATGTAATAAATCAATATAAGTATCAATTTTGAACTTATTAACCAAGGATTTAATATATAGATTTATTCATTACTTTTTGGGACACTTGTAAATGATTATAACTTTTATCATATTTTATTTATGGAAAAATATAAGATTTGAGATTCATGTTTTTAATTACTAATTGTTTTTAGTATGTGTATTTCCTATTGATATATTCGACTATAAATAGTATTTTGAATGATTAAATATTTATTTTTTCATGGTAATTTATTGATAATTTTTAGGAATTAAATAATTACAAAAAATTCTTAACCAAAAATGATGATGTAATTATACAATTAATTAAAAAATAATATTAAAAGTAATCAAAGAAATGTATTTTAATTAACCATGGATGTATAGTAAATTTATAGGTCATTATGAAATATTGGGCGTGTATTAAATTTTTTTTTGAAGTTATCGGGTATTCTTGATTTTTTAATGTTAATGTAATGACTAGTGTCAAAATTGATAATTATGATATTTAATTAAATTAATATTTTATTAAATTAATTAAAAATCATAAATATACTAAATAAGAAAAAATTACTTTGTTATGGTCTAAAATACTAATAATTTTCAACTAATAGTTAAATTAAAACATTATATGTAAAAACCAAAACCATTTATTATTGAATTTTTTTATCCTTGTTCAAATTAAAATATGTTAATTAAGGGTAAAAAATGACATGGTTTAAAATAAAAAGAAATGAATGTATAAATAAAACTTTTTATGAGATTAAAACCTTATTACATAGTAGATTTTACTCCATGTCCATTATTTGGTATTTTGATATAAAATAAATTTATTATATTTTATTTTTTTGTTGAAATTCCAAAAGTGCCTCTCACATAAAATATAAAATAACATCCTCCATCACTTCTTTACACAACATCGATCCTTCTAGTTAAAAAATACTCTGATAATTTCTCTTATCAAGTTCACTATAGGAATAATATATGTTCTTATCTTTTCTAAAGGCCAACCCTATAACCCTTTACTGGAGATCTAAAGAAGATATTTTGAATAAGTTATAATATCTCTAACTGATCACATTATTTTTCAAGAAATTAATACCACCCCTAAATATATTATATATATCCCAAAATTATTATTTTATTATCTTAAATAATCAGATATTTTTTATTATTAATACACAATTATTAACAACCTTTCCCTTCAAATAAGTAATAAATGTACCGCTCGTGCATACATATGACTTACCATCTCTATAGAGCTATGTAATTCATTTTTACCACTATATTTTATGGGTAAAAAGTATGATTTATTTATTGATTATGTATGATATATATATATAAATACACATGTAATAATTATTATTATATAATGATAATATAATATCTACCATATCATCATTAAATATTTTTAGAAACACTATTTTTGCTCTTCTTTTATGTGTGGACTACCATCTCCACGATGTAATGTGGTTATTTATCACTTATATTTAACAAGGATAGTAATAACGAGGATTCTGATGATGATATACGATATGTATAATACAATAATTATTCTATAAAGGTATATTATAAATAATATTCATTTCACTTCATTAGAAAAATGAAACATTGTACATGTGTACGTGTGACCTACCGTCTACATGAACAATGTAATTAATTATTATATTTATACATTATATAAATGATTGTAAATATGTATATAAATATTATATATAATGTTAAAACCTATTTTGGAAATTTTGAAAGAATGAGTCCAAGATCAATATATATGTACAAAGACTTATGAACATAAGCATGCTAGGAAAACAAAGCAGTTATCACCCCGAATATTGTTTTCAAGAAAATGAGAACAAAAGGTTGATATAATGCTACAAATAAAATGTTATGGATATGATAAAATTTTATTTATAAAGTAAATTTATAGTAAATACATATTTATTATACAGTAGGTTTCAACATGAACAATGAACGAAAATACTTTAGGTAAGAGATTAATTAACTCAATTTTCATTCATCGGTTTAATCTTCTACTCAACAGATTACATAATTTTAATATTATTAATGAAAATAATATTTATTATATATGTTTCATATCCAACTATATAATTTATATTTATATCAACTATACTATATTTCTTTTCTTCTTAACACTCACATCAACGATATGATATATTTAATATATATTGGTATCACTTTTATTTCAATGGGACACATTACATATACACTAATTGTTTCTTTTGTGTGGGGTATATACTGACTATGAATAGAATTTTTTATTATTATCCTGAAAATTATAGGATTTAAATATCTATAAAAGTTATTTACTATAATGTTCCATAAAATTAAATAGACTACATTGTGTCCAGGGAATTTTCACAATTTTATCATTAATCAGGATTATTTCAGTTTAAGTATCAAATTGGAAATATTTCAATTCCAGGTCAATTTTTTTACTAAAAATGGTTATTAATATTGTTTAAAATAATGTTTCCAAATATTTTTTTACAATATTTATTTTTATGGAATTATTTTTATCATTTCACAAAAAATTCACTTTGTCACATTTCTGACTAAAATATAAAAGGAATGTTTTCTTAAACATACACGACATTAAGAGATTTTACCACTTTCATGATGCCATAATTTTTGGAATCTTCTCAAACAATATTATTTGGTTATTTTGAAGGAATAATTTTCCCTTTTTAATATAAGGGGTTAAAAATTGTTTTTAAAATGTAATGGTAATTTTCCTCATGAATTTTTTATGTTATATTTCAAAATCATTATCTATCATACAAAACAATTGATGGTATTTATGCTTTCATAGGATAGGATACAAGTATACCCTATTTATTCATTCTATTTAGGGTTTATGTTTATGAGGGAATTATTTTTATAAATCCAATTACTTTTCCATGGGTTATGGAATTATAATGTGATAGTGAATCCCATTTTTTCATGGTTTTTGAAATGACGAATGATTTATGTTCTTAAGGGACAAATATATTTGGTTTTAAATGTGTGATCCGTGAAACCTATATATTTTTATATTGAATTGGATAATTTATTATATATCATTAGATTGTGAAGGGAATATAGTTTATGTTCTTGATCTACAATGGAAAAATGTCAATGTGCTTGATCCACTATGGGAAACTTGTCAATGTGATTCATCTATTATGATAATCAAGTCGATGTTTTGGATCCATTATTAGAAATATTTTTTATGGACTTATCTAACGGTATTAGTAGATAACCATGATATATTAAATTTTTTCCATACTAATTATGATTCCACACACATTTATGGCACGACCATTTGGTTCATGATTGAGTTTTAATGAATTAAAATTCTAAGGATCCATGAATTCGAAAATGTTAAATGTTTATTCAATGAATAATTTTAATGATCATTGATTGTTTGGGATTGAAAATTGTATGTAATGTTCATGATCACATACCTATATTCTTATCTTATGTTTTCAGGAGATCATAAATTGATACCTTCCATGTTTACCCTTACAGGGAATCTATTATCACTATTTTATTATGATTCATATCCAAATGATATGATGAAAAGGGTTTATTAAAACAAGTTAAAAGTGTTATAATTACAAATTAATAAGTGGGAGATGATTTGGATATTTTATCAACACATTTTTTATGAATATATTTTTCTAAATAAATTATACCATCATGATCCTTCGACATGTGTTATTGTAATGTAATGAATATTCATATTAAAATATGTGATATCTTTGTTTGAAAATCATGGTTAATTATAATGGAACATCATGAAATCGATCATCACCGCGATTTTACGATTTGAAAAACTAATTGTATGTCATTTAATGAATTATATATAACACGGTAAATTTTATCTCTAATTTGGATCATGAAGGTTAGATATTAGGAAATTTAGAGCGTTGGATTGAATTTGAAAGCTTTGGTCTCCTAAAAACATAGATATGTTGAGGTATTTGTATTGTAGTGGATATGGTGACATCGATTTAGGGAAATATATGCCCCTCACAAATTATTTTCATCTTCACAACATAATTGGAGTTCTGTGAATAATCATATGTTGCAAAGAGGTTACCACCTTGAACTATATGTGGAAGAGAGACTTCCATGAACCTAATTTACATTGTACAGAGGATACCAGATCCATATTCACATGGACAAGAGACATCTGTTACCTGAACATTTCAGTGCATGGAGTATACATACTATAATACCACATGGTTGGTCCTCTTATGCACGGGGACATACATTAATTTATGTTTTAACCTTCATAAATACAACCCCTTTAGATTATTTTGGAAATTTTTTGACCTCAATTTTATATGAAACCACAATTCCTTCCTCATCAAATCCCAAAAGAGATGTATTTTTTCATCAATAAATCCACCCCATATAATTAAAACTAATGACGGATAGAAGCATCAAATAATGAAGGAAGACTAATCAAAAGTAGTTATTATACAGAATTATTCATGAATATAGTTTAAACATGTTCTTATAAATAGAGGTGGAGTCTATGTGGCGACAAAGATATTTTTGAAAAAGATAGGCCATAAAACAACTGAGTTTCACGTACATTTTATGATCTCATTCCTCACAACTCTTGAAACTATATTCTTCAATGAATAACATTTTCCTGACCAGAAATTCTCAAGAATGTGAATATTCATGCACTCAAACATCATGATCTAAACAATCCAAATAGATATCCACAAATTATATTCTATTTTTCCATTATGTCATGATTGATGGTTACTGAAAAAAATTTATTACAATGAGTCAATGAAAGTAAATTGTTAGGAACCTCATGATTGTGGAGTGACTCAAAGAATTGTCAGATCATAAAAAACTAATTTAATTACTGATGTAGGTGCATCATTAATACCCTTTAATAAATAGTCTTCCACTATATAAAATTGGGATGATGGATGATGTGATCATCCTTAATTCCTATATACATGCACCTAACCATTGGTTTATGGGTTCACATAGGTAGTAAAAAAATTATTGGGGGTCATGTTATGAATAACCACAAATAACATTCTACTCAAACCATATAAAACCATGTGGGAAATTTCAATGTGGAGGTATTGGAGATGTAGAGTCCCCACTCAATACAAGAGAATTATTCAGTTAGGTTTGATAGACTATATGAAGGAATGGCTATAGGAGAAGAACCCCAACATTGGTGGAATGATTACAGAAAGTTGGCCTAGGAATATAGGGTATTATAGTATAGTCCCAAATTGATGATGGATCTTACGGGGTACATGATTTAATGGTAAATGTGGTTCACATAGTTTCATGTTTAATATCACGATACAAGAGGAAATATGCTCAAGAGATGAAGCAGGTTGGAACGCAACAAAGTGAAGCAGTATTAGGAACTCACGATCCGTTCATGGGGGCCTGGAGGGGCAGCATGAAAAAAAGAAGGGGTATCATGAAAAAATGCACCCACGGGGAAAACTCCTGGTTTCTTGATAATTTTCCACAAGGGCGTGAAACGTTTTTTCACATTACCACCCAACGTGGTTGGTTTACATGCTGTGGATGCCCCAACACACCATCTTTCATGTTGGATGGTTTTCCACACTGACCCATGATCCCAAGTGCCTATAAATAAAAGGCCTCCTTTTTTACTTCAGCCCGAAGAATATGAACCATCTCCCCTGTGGTAAATTCACCACTTGTGCACACAAAATATGGCTTCCATGTATTAAATATTTGGTGCTAGGTTTTCTGAGGGACCCCTTGGTGAGATACCCCTCGGGCTTCATCTTCTTAGAAGTCTCACTGAGCCCCATCCCCCGTGTAGAATTACTTCCAAATGAGGGAAATCAGTTTTTCGGCGTGCAATTATTTTTTTTGCACCACACTTGGAATATTTCGCACCTAGTGCTTGATTGCGCATCAGCCAGGGCTTTTTCGTGCACACAACCCCTTTTGGGCGCCATCCAGGCCCCTTTTCTGTGCTACATTAACTTTTCGATGAAATCCTCTCACTGTGTGCGATCGTGATGTCCCTATGTCTGGCATCATTTTTAGGCACCTCCCATGCCCACAGTGTCTTTCCTATATACTCAATTTTTGTGAATCCTTCTAGGTTCTCACGAAATAACTTCAAATTCCCCAGATGACATCTCCCTTTGCGTTGATTTGCCTCATGTTTCTTCTCATAGGAATGCTTATGGATATTGGTTCTTCTAATAGCCATGCTAACGTAGGCCCCTCGATGGTTCGCTCCATGACACCCCCTCACCACGACCTTGCATGTACCCTTTCTGCACCAAGTAGTAGTGGGTACCAGTTATGTATGTCCTAGGGGTGCAGAGAAAACCCACATCATCTAAGCTACAAGAAATTATTTTACAAAGCACCATCATCCCTAGCACATGACGTTAAATTGTGACCTCGCCACGTGCTTCACACGCAGGGTACACCCACCTTGGACATTCTCTACACCCACTGGTCTCCACAAGGGATGATATCATCTTTAGGGGAGTGGCGTTTGTCTGCAGGGAAAGGGATACAATCTCGTTGTTATCCCCTAGCTTTCTTGTAGGAGGTATTATCCCTGCTCCTCCTTTCTTCTTCGGTCCCCAGGGCCATAAAAGGGAGGGATGGACACTAGGCCTCTTATTTATTCGATACCAAATCCCTCTCCCACTGGGATTTCTCGCCATCAGGCCTCCCTCCTGGAGTAAGTCCCAACCTCTTCAGGCTGATAACCGTGCATAAACCCATATTTCCACTTTTGGACTCTAACCACGTATAAACCCTACATCACATCCCATGGACTCACCTTTCACGGTGTGATTGTCGAGACTCTGCTGCCTCTTGTTTCTCACACTGAGCATGACTCACGTGGGCTCAGAGTATGCACCGACCATAGAACCCTCATCCCGGGTAGCCTAGAGTGTAATCCCCACACCATATGACTCCGAACTACGATTACATTGATCCTTGCCAAGGCAGGGTATGTAGGAAGCCTCTACGAGGTTAAATCCCAACTTTCATTGGACCCCAGCTCCACCTTCACATTGGTTCGCTGACACTACCATTCTGAACTATGTGGAAAATGAACTTTTCCAATGTAGGGTACGTAGGAAGCCTCTCGGAGGTTCAATCCCAACACCGGTCATTCCAACCATCTTCATGTCTGTTCACCAACTCATTGGTCAACCTAGAGTGTAAGACCCCCTCCAATCCAGAACTACGTGGACTTTGATCTTTACCAAGGTAGGGTATGTAGGAATCCTCCCTAAGGCTCATGAACAACACCAGTTATTCCAAACATCTTCACGTCGGTTCACCAACTCATTGGGTATCCTAGATTGTAAGCCCCACACCATTCCTGAACTATGTGGACTTTGATATTTTCCATGGAAGGGTATGTAGGAAGCCTCCCTGGGGTTCAAGCCGAACACCCAGTTGTCCCGACACCCCTTCAAGTCGGTTCAATAACCCCTTTTTAACCTGAAATATATGAATATTGATCCTTTCCAAGGTTGGGTACATAGGAAGCCTCTACGAGGTTCAAGACCACCACCCATTGGATCTGACACACTTCACATCCATTCACCAACACCTTGGGCCGCCTCAGACCGTAAGCCCCAAATGCCCCCATAACATGAACTATGTGGTTGTTGATTCTTTCCAAGGTAGGGTATTTATGAAGCCTCCATGAGGTTCAAGCCCACCATCATCTGTAGGATCCCAGGTCCTCCTCCACATCGGTTCACCAACCACTGTGGGCACCCTAGTGTATAAGCCCCACACATGCCACCTGAACTACATGGTCTTTGATCTTTTCCAAGGTAGGGTACATAGGAATTATCCACAAGGTTAAAGCCCAACACCCAGTAGTTCCAACCCCCTTCACGTTGGTTCACCCCCGTCCAATAGAACATTAAACTGTGGACCTCTTTTTCCAGTAATCCATTATCACTCACTGTAGCGGTAACCCATTGTATCTTTAATCAGTGGTAAGCAATTGTAACCCCAATCAGTGGTAAGCCTTTGAAATCCCATCCAACGGTAATCTATGACGACCTCGTACAATGGCAATCCATTTAGAACCAAAATCAGTGGTAACTCGTCACAACACGAACTACGAGGACTTTGATCCCCTGCCACAAGGATATGTAGGAAGCCTCTTCGAGACTAAATCCCAAAACAATTGTCATCTTCATGACAGTTCCATCCCATTAACCATCCAGTTCATATAACCTTCCATCATCCATAATGATTCTTACCCGGGCCTCCACATCCCGGTGGAATCATGCCACCCCATTCCCTATTCCGTTTAACAGCATTCGGAAGGTCACCCACATGATGGCCCCATTATTGGGGTTCCCTATAGAGGGTTCCTCCATTTGATCCACTCTATCAGTGTTTTGATCAGCTCGATCCATCTCGGTTGGACGTTAAACATGCGACATACCCTGTGATAAACATGGGAAACTGAGGAAAACCTCAGACACATGCCCATAGAATATGATTCCCCACGTTCGATATGGGATGCCTCGGGCTTCCGCTCCCTCGAAAAGCCCTATAATGAGGGATAGAAGACAGACACACCAATCCCCAACGTCTAGAAATGCCAGTGATGCCCATCATGACTACTCCCCTAACCAAATGATGGTGCCCTGACCGGACCCCTTGGAATGTCTGGACAGAAGCAGTGTAATTCACAATTGTCCATATTGATATGGAACCCAATAGATTTTCATGAACAACGTCATAATTTCACGATGGATACCCGAACTAGGTGACATGTTCCGAGGATGAATCCATGGAATGAAGAACCAACATCCTATCATTCCATTTCCGTCAAGGAAAAGACGTCCATGAATAAGGAGCAGATGCTGCCCGGCTTTGGAAAGCTGGAATGCGGGGCAACAGCTACCGTGTCCCTCATCCCTGAATGGGACAGATGCGTGCGCCCCAACTAAAGCATCAGAAACATATATGGTGAACCCAACGTGAAATTATTATCCTCAAAATGGATATTAGAAGTTCTCAAGACATCAATGGATTGATGTGTCACCGGATCCAGACATCTGGTGTCGGGTCCCAACAAGAAAATAGCAGGCCTGGTGTGAAACTCACTAGATGTTGGTGTAGTAGAACATTGGACATCTCGTTCTACGAAATTGTTAGTGTGGATCCCTCTTACTGATCATGTAAGATGGGATGGCGTTGGGGTATTGGTCTTCGACTCCATTTTCTTTCATCACTGATGAGTTTATCTCCCTACTTTTTCGGAATCAGGTTGGTTCCTCATGAATGCGATCCCCACCCATTAACCTAGGTAGGGGCAGGTGAAACGTCATCACATCCACTCTACGTGGATTCAACGCTTCCACGATGGACTCTTCTTCCACGACCGTGGGGCTCCCACGAACCATCTCCCCATCAAAAGTTATTAAACGAATGGTAATTAACGACCTTAGGTGTCGGTATGAGGAGGAGGTCATAATCCCAACCCTAGATATGGCCCATCTAGACAAGGATCCATCTACGCCTCGCCATCAATGCCACCCCCTAGGGCCGCATAGGAATCCATTTCTCCCCACCCTGACATACAAAAATTTTCAGAGCTTGTACCTGAAGCACTTTGATGACTCCTTACCTTGTGATGACGAGGTAGGAGATGTCCGGACCGGCCTGGTCAGAGTCCCCTTCCAGGGGATCGTAGCGAGGGATCCCACCCAGCCTCATCAACACCACAACCCTGTCTTTCCATAGGAAGAGCAGGTAAGCTACGCACCTGCACCACTAGACCTGGATCGTCCGACCATATCCTAGCATCAGGCACGAGCTGAGGAAGAAGCCCGCCAAGGGGAATCAATATCGACGACTATTGTGGATCGAGCCATCACAGATGTGTTTCATCAGGTCCCTGCACAAACTGAGCAGGGGAACTTATATGCCCGACTGGGATCGAGGCCCCAACGTCCCCACGGGCAAGCTGGGTCAACTCTCCGGGTTGCATGAATGAGCAGTGGTTGCCAGGAACCAACCCACTGTGATACCAGCCCATAATAAGGTCATCCCCATACCGCTACCACATAGAGCGCGGGCCTTCCTCACTTCGAGGCTCACACATGGAGGTGTGCCCCATACTACCCACAATCCGAATGAAGGTATGTCTCGCGGCATTGATGCTCGGTACATAATCCTTTCCAGTTCCCATTAGACTGGATATGGATTTGTTCCTCCTTCTCCCGACCACCGGTGTAGGGACATTACCCATACGGTCTCACTCCAACATGGGGATCCATCTACATTCTCTCTGCAGCTAGTGAATGACCTCTTTGCACCAAAAACGTGAGGGCTCAAGGCCAACTCACGCCACCTGCACCAAGAAAGGATGTCCTCCTCATGCTCCTATAAGTCCTAGAGGACGATATACCTACTCCAGTGCTATCCATGGATTTCCTCCCCATGTAACCTTTGACATTTGTCCTGCTTCTCCTCACACCCCAGCTTTCTAGAGTGGAAAGCCTCTCCTCCCCAACAGTAGTACAGCTGAGGAACCCTTTGTCAGAAATATGCCATGTCCCAAGGAACCATCCAGGGGAAAGAAGGTGGTTCGTCGCCGCCACAAGAAGAATTCTAAGAAGGTATGGACTTAGATCGAACCAATCTGCTTCTTAGACTCTCAAACATAGTACGACTCAACTCGGGAACCCTCCCCTCTCTAATCCATGTCCTGGGCCAGGGAAAGAACAAGGCACACCATCCTAGTAGTCTCGTAATGTGAGATCCATAGGATTCCCACATCCCTCTGTAGGTATATCTAGGAGGATGAAAATCTTGCCACCCCACAGGGTGCGGTGGTGCAATCACCACCATTGTCTTTAGAAGCACTCTCTACCTCTTCAAGAGATCACAGAGAACTATACTGGGGGCCAATGGCAGGAAAGAAGTATCACGGACCATCATAAGTTTCCCTAACCCATGAGCCAGGAAAGGTGTCCATTAACCCATATTATCGTGACCTAGAGGCCAGGTCACTACTCTCTTCGGAGGACAGTCCAAGGTTCAGCATCCAGTCAGCCCGCTCCCCTTACTCTCCACCGGCCAGCCACCATCCCAGCGGTCTATCTTAGTACTGCTACTAGTTCTTTGCCACCCCTAGTGAATGAGTTGGGTAATCAAGGGCCATACCCTAAATCTGATCCGAGGAGCTTCCGGACCATCCTCGCAGTATACCACCAACCCGAGAAGTTCTGGCCCTTGGTGACGCCGATCTTTCACGCACCGAAATCCCTCTCCCTAGAGGATTTTTAATGGTTCTTATAGACCCTTTGGGTTAGTCACATCAGTATTCTCCTCTGGAGAGTGTCTTATACTAGGAAGCAAGTGAAACTTTAATTCATCAGCGAATAATTCCGTTTGATTGATCTGGATGTGCTCCATGTGGATCAGCTCCCCGAGTCACCAGGCCGCCGCAAGGACCTCCAAAAGAAATGCGTTTAGAGATTCAAAGTACATTGCAGGATCATCAAGGAGGATACCACCACATGAAAATATGTGGCTCGGTGAAGTTTTCTGCCCTCCTCTTTAGTCCTATCTGGCAGCAGCCCGACATGCTATGCGAAATTAAGGATATGCGCCCCAGGAAGGGTCACAGTAAATATGGCCAATATAGTGGACAACGAGGGTGAGCTGGAGCTTCTCGATGGAGACTCACCCCCTGAAGGTGTTCCACTACTATTTGACTCATTGACGAGGGTGAATCATCAGTAGAGTAACCTCCTAGGTCTCCCTGCGCCCTCCAATGCATTGGTACTCAGCAAGAATGCCAGTAAGGGAAAAGAGCACGTTAGAGCTATCAAGTACTCTGACCCGTCCTCCTTAGTAAAGAAGACCGAGGAGGACCCCGGGAAGGCCATGTTTCACCAACAAATTGATGAGTAGAATCGGTTGTTCAACGATCTCCTGCACGAATCCACTGCATTGCAGAGACCCGCCTATGGTAATCTTAGGTCAGGGAAGCCTGGGAATGAACAACTTCCCCCTCGGTGAGATTCCCCCAGGAAACCTTGATCATACCGCTCCTACAGACAGGTCTAAAGATGGAACTCATGGTAACCGGGCACTATATGTCTCACCAAACCATCCCGAACAGTGCATCAATACATGGATTCCGGCTCAGGTTCCCCTAGTTTCCCCACAAGTAGCTCCAGCAGCCATTCCACGAGCCGCTGAGTATGTCTATCATGTTGAATAACTCGAAAATACACTCATGGTTACAGATCCCCATCAAGACAGGGACCCCCACCCAGATGATCATATGGCAGCACTCATAGCCCACCTTGAGGCATTGGAAACATGAATGGTGGAAATCCCAACTGATGGAAATCCATACATGGAATGGGAGGATGATATGCATGCGACTCAGGGTTTTGGGAATCCCAACTTATCCCCCTTTAACGAGACGGGGGACCCACTGCAACACCTGGAACACTTAAAATCATGGAGTGGGCCCACTTTAGGGACTCCAGCGCAACATGAGGCTTCCAAGCTCTGCTATTTTGTTCAGAAGTTGGAGGGGTCGGCATTCGTCTGCTACAGCCAGCTCCCCGTTGGATCTGTGACCGGCTGGGAGGACCTTCAAATGCATTTCTTTTACCAGTTCAGCTCTACCACCCAGAAAACCAACATCGCAGACCACTTCAAGTGCAAGAAAATTCCGGATGAGTAATTCGTAGACATTATCACCTGGTGGAAGGGGATTACATACTCACTTTACATTCCAGTGACTCAGAAGCAATTACTGATGATGTACATAGGGAAAGTCAAGATGGAACGGGTTCCCTCCTTGATCACCCAGAACTACCCTGGAGTGTTCTCAGACTTCTCTAACAAGGCCCAACGCCTGGAGGAATCCCTACAACATGCCAGCCAGACACGTCTGATGCACCCTGTAATTCCAGTAAGGTGAGCTGCGAGAGCTGAGTCAGTCGTGATGCCCCAAATAGAATCCCCCAGGAAAATAGAGTTTCTACCAGTAGAACCTACCCCACTATGTCGCAGAGTCCCTCCTCCTTTGGCGTAGCCTCCAAATCAACAACATTCTCATAATCGGAAAGCGCCCCCACGGATTGTGCTGCCATGGCCTAGGCAGGACAATCAGGGCCCACTTCCTCGACATGACCCTATGACTCATCATAGGGGGTAGTCTCCAAGGGTGCCCTTTCAGGAATGAAGAAACCGAACGTACTCGTTCAGTGAGAATTACATCCCTAGTTACTTTTCCAGTGCCCTAGAGCAAGGGATTGTACACTTTTTGAGTACAGAAGGCCGGCGTAGGCGAATCTCACTGATCACCCCAACTACAGCTCCTATCATTGGATTCTAGGGCACACCATCAAGCTGTGTTATGTGTTCAAAGATTGGCTTCAATACCAGGTCTATAAAAACATAGTCAGGCTTGGTTAGGCCCTGGAATAAGTGGTGGGTGTCTTTGTGAGGCTAGAAAGTGGTATCAACATTGAAGGAGAGTGGCAGTAGGTTTCTAACCGCGGGTCCCATAAGTACAAAAACTAGATGGTTCGCAAGATGGTTTCTTATGCCCATGGCCTAATTCGGGAATTACTTAATCTTCTGGAACCTTCAGAATTTGTGGCCACCACTTCTTCATCATTATATTAGCTGGCCTCTTCCATGAAGAGAAAGCATCGGTGGAGCAAGAAAAAGCAATGTGCCCTACCAATACTATCATCGTCCCGCTCTCAATGACATAATTCCCCTTGAGATAGGGATTCCTCTCATAATCCACCTAGTATTATATGACGCTTAAAGTGATAGTCAAGGGTATGCTTTGATTAATACCGTGTAGTTGGTAAATCCCTATGTGACTCCCAGCAAGGGGGCGCGCGAGTAAGTCTTCCCCAACATCCCCAGCTGACGCCAACATCGGTGAAGCCACGACCATAATGGTCATTGGGGAACATCAGCTAGCACCTCCAGCTAGGCTGTGCATGCCACTAAGACCAGAAAGTAGGCCTATCGCAGAGCACAACATGTGAAGCCTTTTCATCCGATGACGTCACGACCGCATCCACCACCGTGTGTCCTACTGGATCAGGCAGAGCTACCTCATGCTGGCTGCAACAATCCTCCCTCTTCTATAGGCCGATCACAGTCGTATGATCCTCTTCCGTTAGTTACCCTTCAGGATTCGAATGGTGTACAACAAGACATTCCAATCACTTTCCAGCCGCCGGTCAAGCTGGTAGGGCCCGCTATGCCTCCAATCACAGAGTGGAATTTTCTGAGCAGAAGTTCATGCCTAGAGTGGAAGTACGATGTCCTCAAGCACCTTCCCTGCTTCCCAGTGAGTATTTCCATCTTTTAATCCCTTATCCTATTGTCAGATATGCGTAAAGCCCTCTATGATGCTTTAAGAATCCCCCTCTATTTTGAGACAGAGGTAGCATCTGCATAATCCATTCATGTTGAAATAGTTGAGAATGATGAATGCTAGACTACCATATCGTTATATTGAAAGGATTATGTCTCTCCTATACAGGGGCACATACGCCCATTGTACTTCACCAGAAAGTTTAACAGCGTGGAGGTTCACCACTATCTCATTGACACCAGCTCCAATATCAACATTATCCCGACGCGACCACTACAGAAGCTAGGGTTATCCGAATATGATCTGAATCCCTCTGATTTTAGAATCCAGGGATACAATAGGGAAAAACAGAATGTGGTGAGCATGGTCTATTTGAAGACCCATTTTTGTGGCCTAGTTCCCAGTACAATCTTTAAGGTTTTCTCCCAGGACACCACATACAATTCATTGATGGGAATACCATGGCTCCACCGGCACATGGTGGTCCCCTCGTCGCATAACCCATGCCTCAAGTACTCCCTAAATGCTCGAGTAGGCATATTCCAAGGTGATGCATCTCCTTTTGCCTCTTGTGAAACCCATTATCTAGACACTGACTATTAAAAGAGATAGTATAAGAAGATTCTGGAAAGTGAGGTTGAGCCCACAATTGTCACAACTTACCCCTGGGTAGGTCTGGATGATGCCTACGACATCCCAATCCATTGATTAGAGGCCACGACCCCTGACATGGGGAATTGATTTGTTGTCTCTGGTACAAGAGGAAGGCATATTCCCATGTCCAATTGACGACATAAAATCACCTCGTACTCCTACAAAAACTAGGCCTAGTTTATCCTAGAGCCTCCTACCCCCATACAATATCAGGGTGCCCTCCCAATGGAAACATCATTACATCATACGTGTCTATTTTAATGGTCTAGGATTAACTGGATCAAGCCAACACGACACTATTTATATGATATCTTTAATCATGGACCCTTGAGCCAAAGAATGGATGGGATCAGATCAACTGCCTTCATCGCTATGGTCTTAGCAGTGCATGAATAACTGGATATGCTATACTCTACTATTCAGGAAGGTACCAGCCTCCCGTCAGGTTATTCCAACGTAAAGGACGCTTCTCTCGTTGGGGATCCCACCTCCACAAGTGAAGAAGGTGACCCAAAGGATGATCCCCCACCTTTGAAGAAGGAGGCTACACCACAGTTGATGAAATGGTACATGTGAACCTTGGTAGCAATGAAGATCAGAGAACCACATTGATCAGTGCCTATATGTCCCTCGAGGAGCAGCAACGGTACATAGATTTCCTGAAACAACACAGTGACATGTTTTCCTGGGGTTATGATGAGATGTCAGGACTAGATCCTCAGGTAGTCATCCACCACCTCGGTCTCCTAAAAAATCATCATGCATTAAAGAAACCTCCCAGATAGATTCACCATTCTCACGGTTCCATGGTCGAGGCAAAGTTTGACAAGCTCATCAATGAAAACTTCTTCAAGGAGGTTCAGTAACCCAAGTGGCTAGCCAACATTGTGCCAGTCAGGATGAAGAATAGACAGATCAGAGTTTTCATCAACTTATGAGATCTCAACCATCACTATCTGAAAGATGATTTTCCCCTTCCAGTGACAGAATTGTTGATCTACTTTGCGGCTTTCTTCTAAGCCTTATTCTTAATGTATGGTTACTCAGTATACAATCAGATCTGGATGTCCCCTGAGGATGAATAGTACACTGCTTTCAGGGCACCCCATTGTACGTTCTGTTACTAGGTTATTCCTTTTAGCCTGATGAATGAAGGTTCCACCTATCATTGGGCCATCCACTGCATATTCAAGATGATCCTTGGGACATTGGTGGAATTCTATGTGGACAATATGGTGGCCATGTCCCGCCAATTCTAGGACCATATCATGGACCTTGAGAAAGTGTTCGGCTTCCTCACTTCCCGCCACTTGAAGATGAACCTGTTGAGGTGTGCCTTTGGGTTTAACTCTGGGAAGTTTATTGGATTTGTTTTCAAGTGAAAGGGCATCAAGATCGACCCAGAGAAGACTAGGGAAATTATCCAGATTCCTCCCTTGAGCAATATTTGGGAGCATTGGGGTTTTCAAGACTAATTATCCTACATATGCCGATTCATTTCGAATCTGGATGGAATGTGTAATCCCTATTCCCATCTCATGATGAAAGGATCTTCCAATGAATGGGATGAAAAGTTCCAGATAGCATTCAAGGAAATCAAGCGGTATCTACTCCAGCCTCCGGTCTTGATGCCACAAGTCTCCAAAAAACCACTGATCCTATATTTGACTACCCTAGAATGATCTCCCAGTGACCTTCTCACCCTGAAGAACAATTAGGGGATGGAAAAGAGTCTCAACTACCTTAGAAATATGCTCCTCTACACAGACACCAGATAGCACCCCCCCCCCATCAAAAATAGCTACCTTGGACTGGTATTCACAGTATAGAAACTGCGACACTACTTGCAACACCACGAGGTACTATTGGTGTCTTGGGTAGACCCACTGAAGTACATTCTGAACTTCCACATGTTAACCGACTGTCTAGCTTGGTGGGAAGTAATCCTCCAGAAGTTCGACATCAGGATTTTCCCCCAGAAAGCTATCAAGGGACATGCATTGGAAGCCATTCTTACTACCCATCCGACCTCTGCGGACCAGCCCCTAGTATTAGATTTTCCTGATGAGGAAATCATCTTCATAGATCCTTCCATCCCATGTCGGCATATGCACATTGATGGTGCCTCCCGAAGCCCCACCGACAGGAAACTCAATGATACAATACTCAACAGTGTAGGTCTGGGTACTGTCTTTATTACCCATGGGCAAGCCATTTTATCATATTCATTCCTGTTTTCGTAAGGATACACCAACAACAAGGCAGAGTATCAGTCTCTTATCGATGGCCACATGCTATCCCTCGAGAACGATGTACCCCATTTGCATGTGAAAGGGCATTTTGAACTAGTCTTCAATCAAGTAAATGGTGACTATGTCTTCAGGAATCCATATCTCATACCACTATTGGAGTGCACCATCTAGCTAATGGAAATGTTTCCAACTCGGCCAAAAGTTACTCACTACCCTCGATCTCAGAACAGTCGATCTGATGCCATGGACATCCTGGCTGAATCATGTGCAGAACCCAAACAAGATGATATGATTATACACTTGGAACATCATAAATTAATTGCTCTCATCACCCCGAATGACGAAAACAACCTACAAGTAGCCATGTTACCGCTAGAGCCTCCACGTCAGGACCCACAGGACACTCAGATGCAGTGGTTGAAGAGATTTCGGACTGAAGAGCCCCTTTTGTCGAGTATCTCCAAAAATAGTTGCCAACCGGCTGATCAGGCCAAGCGTGAGTGAATTTGACGCCAGGTGCTGCAGTTTACCCTCCAGTGTGGTCCCAGTCTTGAGATATTCATCTAAATGCGCGAGTTTGTTGGTGTTCTCCTCCGTTGAATCCAAGGAGTCAAGATTTCTAATGCCATGTAAGAGGATCATGCTGGTTTCTGCGGTGCCCACCAAGTTGGGCTGAAGTTATCCCATCAGATCTGGAGATTGGGGAACTTGTAGCCCTCCATGATCCATGACTGCATCGAGTTCTCTAAGAGGTGTCACTCGTGCCAAATCCATGCTAACTTCATGCATCGGCTGCCAGAACCTCTCCACTCCACCAAGTACTCCAGATAATTTGCGGTGTGGGAACACGATGTTGTGGGACCATACCCACTGGGGACAACTCACCAATGTAGGTTCATCCTTACCACCATGGATTTATTTTCCACGCGTACAGATTCAATTCCTCTCAAGGAGTTCATGGCCCATTATATTGTTTACTTCGTGAGCTCTAACATCGTACATCGGTTTGGAGTCCCGCACGTTGCCCTCACCGATAACAGCACCAACATTCGTTCAGCTGAGCTGGTGAAATTGTACAAAAGGTATGACATCCATTTAAACGATACCTCCCGATACCACATGTAGGCAAATCTGAATATTGAGGCATTCCACAATACCCTCTCTAACATTCTATAGAAAATGGTGGGCCAGAATAAGGTGAGTAGGCTGAACAAGCTCCCCAATGCCCTATAGGACTATCAGACAACGACTCATAATTCCCACCTATGTGACCCCCAAATACCCTGGTGTACGGATCTAAGGCCATCCTGCCCATCAATATCCAGCTACCATCATTTCTCACAATGGTCTATGACGAGCAGGCACCAGATAAGGTAGTGGAAATTCATCTGGGTGAATTGGAAGTGCTTTATGAGAATAGGCTTTGTGCCCAGCACAATATGGAAAGGAATAAAAATAAGATATATATGGCCTTCAATAAATAGGTTCACCTCTGCTATTTCCTACAAGGCGACTTTGTATTGTCCCTCAGGGGGCCAATGATCCCTGACAAGAAACCACCCATATTAGAGCCCAAATGGAAAGGAACTTACATAATTCACATGATTTATCACAATGGAGCATACTCCCTGGTGACCATGGATGGTGAACGTATAAATCCTCCCACCAATTCCATCTTCCTAAAGAAATAATTTTCTTGAGCCAGCAGGTCAGACATGACCCTAAACTGTCAGGTCCTGTATGACCCTAAACATTATGGTCTTGTATGACCTTAAACTGCATTGTCCCGCATGACCCTAAAGGAGCGTCAGTCCCGAATGACCTTAAATTCTCCAATCCTACATGACTTTAAACTATGCATCGTCCCAAATGATGTTAAATTTCTTCTTGAGAAATACACATGGATTGATTCCCATCCCCATGGGATTCATTAGAATGATCATACACATCATCTTGACGCCATCCCAACTCTTCTCTTTGACTATTCACCATGGGTATAGTTCTCTCGGAGGACCCTTGCATGATATGACGTTGGATCCTTATCCCCACTCATGCCAGGATTATAATAGCCACACCATGAGCCTGCTCCCCATTCATTTATCCTCCAACATCCTCACCGGAAGACATTAAATTGCATGGAATTAAAGAACAATGTATGAATTGAATCCTATCATTATGGGATACTTATGAACTCATGAACATTTCAACTGTTGGCGAATCACAAATTCCAGAGTCTTCCCAGCAGGTTAATACATATGGAGAGGTGTAAAATTTTTCCCCAATTCATGTCGATCTAATCTTGATCTGGCCATACGTCCCTCTCCCTGGAGATGTACACCACTTTCATAGATAGGTACAGCTATTCTTCATCCACTCCATTAATTGGGACTCCATCATCTTCCTTATTAATAAGAGCCCTCGAATGGGAATGATTCTAGGCCTAAGGGATATCTTACCACTTCGGGCCAACGCCCTCGCGGATGTTGAGCAATAAGCTGATATAATTCCCGCATTTTGAATATGGTAAGCAGTCGATGCTCATTTTTTGTTCCCATTTTAGGTCACTATAGGGACGTTGTGTCTCAAACATGGTCAACAACTATCCTCTGATGTTGGAACCAACCCAATATGTCCCAAACATTGAGTGTAGTGGATCCATCTACCCCGTTCTATCTCCATGCGAAAAACTCCATTCGGGAAATGGTAGGTTTTAGTCCCCCATATGATAGGGAGAGCAGAGAATGGATACTTGTTTCCCACACCGAGCATTGGTCACATGGGAATATGAGCTGTGATGATGATGTAAGCATAAAAGATTTTGTATGGCTTCCCATATAAGGCCTAGCCTCAGGCCCCTTGTCCTTTTCAGGCCCCCAACCTAGGTTCTCTCTCATGGGATTGTACGGTGTGGTATGGTATTATGTCCTCATTCACATCGGGATACTTGTCGTGTCATACACAACCCCGGATGAGATACCTTATCCTCTCTTCGTCCTCACTACAAGATGATGAACTGCAAACCGGTCGGGCCTTCCTGAATGAGGCCCATCCTCAGGGCCCTGGGCCTTTTCGGGCCCTGACCTAAGTTCTTATTTACGTTTGTACGGTGTGGTATGGGATTATGTCCTGATTCATGTCGGGTTATTCTCTGTGTCGTACACCTCCTATGTGGGACATCCTACTCCCATCTTCATCCTCACTGCAAGATGTTAAACTGCACACTGGTCGGGCCTTCCTGACCAAGGGCTAACCTCATGCCCCTTTGCCTTTTCAGGCCCCCGGCCCAAGATCTCTATCATGGGATTGTAAGGTGTGGTATGGGATTATGTCCCCATTTACTTGGGATTAATCTCCACATTTTACACCCCCTCATAAGTGTATCCTACCCCTATGTGTGGTTCTAGAACAACATATGGCTTGATTCCCATCCTCATTGGACACGTAGAACCGCACCAGTATCTCATCTTCTGGTCCAGCCCCATCTTGGCCCCTCGACCAGCGTTATTACATGAAATGGATATTAGGTGTAGTAAGGGATTATATCCTCATTCACATTAGTTTTGTAACAATCATTACATATAACTCTTTCCCATGAGATTTTTCCATCGTTTTGTGCTATCCTTGTCTTTTCAAATCGGCTGCTCCCAAGATGTGCCCTTTCCCTTCATCAGTGATTCACCAATGTGCCTATGTGTACTCTGGTTTAATCCCATCAATGTCTGACTCTACTCGGATGTTATTCCACCCGTTTTTCTAGATTCATGTTATCCCTCATTAGGGCTTCCATCACCTTTGACACCCAATGGGAACCCCAAATGGCATTGATGCTCAGCTTAAGAGATCTACTAAAAATACAGGAAAACATCCTCTAAGGTTCTGGAAATCAAATTGATATAGATCCCACATTCCGAATATGGTCAGCCATCAACGCTCATTTTATTATCCCTATTTCAGGCAAACACGATATGGATTCTGTGTTTTGAACACGGTCAATAGTCATCCTCCATCGTCAAACCAACACCATTAATACCAAAATTTCAGTTACATGATTCAAATCCTTCTCCACCTCATACTTTCAATGTAAAAATTCGACACTCTTGGTAATATTCCTCAGTGCGCATTCACATGTTAGGTGGAAAGAAATGTGTGATAATGAAATCACTATTAGATTCACCGGTTCCCCCTTTTATTGTATTTCCCATATTGTGAATAATCTATTTTCCCTTGTTTCCTACGCTGAGTTCAACTCAACTAGGATTAGGGATCGAGTTGAGGTCTGCGCTTACATGGAAGGTTTTCACATCTTTCTGGTCCGAGTTATAAGACCTCTGTGATATTTTCCGTATTAACCATTTGTGAGAACTTCATATAGCTTGATTCTAATCCTCATGGGATGCGTAAGAACAATCGAACGTATCGTTTTTGGGTCCAGCTCAATTGGAAGCTAGTTTCTCCTACCCTTTACCCTCTTAATTTTATTTAGAACCCTTGGCCTGAGGATCTATCCTCATAATTGCTTAAGATGTGGTATGATATTATGTCCCCATTCAGGTCAGTTATGTTTTATTTCACCATACACATTCCTCACATAGAATCTTCTCTACTACGTCGGTGCCGCATGATGTTAAATTGCGCGCCTGGTCCCATCATATGACCCTAAACTGTGACATTATCTTCATGGACGTACGATGAATAACAGCACTACATCGTGATGTCCTCACTCAAGGGGACCCCATGTTTGGTATCAGTCTCACGCCATACCATTTGTCAACTCCTGTATATGCCATGATTCTTTTGGGGATGTTGGGACTTTCTATCCTAGTCCTGTTTCTTTACAGATAAAAAAACAACCACTCACCATAATGGAAAAACAAGATACAACAATTACGTCTTCTCTTGGTGCGAGAGCCACACCCGCACACCCCTTCGATCTCTAGAACTGGTACCTTACCATTCCACCTCTTAGATCTACATGCATATTGATCCCCATCCTCATGGGGTAGGTAGAAACATCCATTCACCTTGCCTCAGGCTCTGCTTAACTCTCATTTCCGGTCTCTTGACCTAAAAGAAACCCTAGGAACACATGGTGGTCGAAACCCCATGTTCCCATTCACGTAGGGTTTTATAATGAACACACCACGTGTCTACCTCGTCTCAAACCAGCCATGGTTTGAGCTCTAAGACCATAAACTAATATCATTGTCAAAAATACTTATGGTTTGATTCCCATTCTCATGTGATATTTAGGGACACACTGGAATTTCACCTCAGGTCCAGCCCCATGAATCATAAATCGGATTCCTCCTCATTTTCATCCCCTTGGATTGACCCCTTGTGGGGAAATGTGTAACTACAGTTGTTCCCTGAACAAGTTTCGGATGCCCCACAATGACGTTGGGAAGCGATGACTCCATCACCATAGAGGTCCTGACAAAAAGAAGGAATGATCCATGGTCATACTGATACGCCCGTTTAATGTGCTTCCACCATGGTGGAATAATTTCAAGGGTGTTGAATTTCTTTTGAACGAACCATCACTCCACATTCCACTCTTTTTGTGACCCTTATTCTGTCCATTTTCCCCTTTCATGTCTAGCAGAACTCCCAAACAGAAAGGATGATCGACCTATGGCCTACCTATTGTCCTAGGCCAACGTTCCAGAAGACTAATAGATGAAATTCTGAGTCTGGTCCCGCATTTCGAATGTGGATAGTGGTCGGCCCTCATTTTCTATCGCCATTCTAGGATAACACAATAATGATCCTATCTTTCGAATGTGGTCAATAGTTATTCTTTATTGTCTCACCACCACCACAGTGTTCAGAATTTTGGGTATCGTGATTCACACATTTCATTCCCCTGTTTGGATTCATTCCAATGCCCCTGGTGTTACTCCATTCGTGCATAGGAGCACACTGGGAAGATGGTAATTCGGCTGTTTGAGGGCATTAACCTCTAGTTAGGTCTCTTTTATTTCCTCCCAGAAATCCAACCCAGGTTTTTGCGTTGATGGGGTTAAAAGCAAGAAATGGCCCCAGGGTTCTATGTATCTTAGCGTTTCCCTCAGAATCCAACCTTTGCAACCCCATTCCAGTCATATTTCGTGGGGGGCATTTGTTGATGTCAAAATATGCTCATGAGATAAATCAGGTTGGAACGCAACAAAGCGAATCCATATTTGGAAACGACGATCCGTTCTGTGGGGCTCGGTGGGGCAACGCGGATAAAATAAGGAGTTGCGCAAAAAAATGCACCAGCACAGAAAAATCCTAGTCCCGTGAGAATTTTCCATGCAGGCACGACAATTTTATTCACGCTTCCACACTGCGTAGTTGGTTTACACACTGCCAACACCCTAACATGCAATTTTTCACACTGGATGGTTTTCCGCATAGACCCGCAATCTCGAGCGCCAATAAATAAAAGGCCACACCTTGGGCTTCAGACCGAAGAATCTGAACCATCTCTCATTTATGTTATTTACCTATCGTGTGCGAAAAATACGTCTTTTACATATTAAATTTTTCACGAAATGTGGCCTAGGAGTCAGCCTTCGAGCAGGACCCCTCGGGCTTGATCTCCATAGAAGTCTCACTGATCCACTTCCACCATGCGCAATTCCTACTAATTGGGCACAATCAGTTTTTCGACATGCAATTCCTTCTGCGTGCCGCACCCAAAATTTTTAATGCCCAACAGTCGAATACCCACCATCCTGAGAATTTTTGCGTGCTTTACCCATTTTTCCTGCCAGCCTGGCCCCTTTTTCACGCAATTTTTTTTGCGAATAAGCCTCCTACCATGTCTGACCGTGATGTACCACTACCGAGCATCATTTTTGGGAACCTCCCATGCCAATGACGCCGTCACCATATAATCATTTTTTTTGAAACCTCCTTAGTTAACATGAAGTAACTTCATTGTCCCCTGGATGACATCTCTTGTTGCATTTTTTCGCCTCATGATTCATCTCATATGCACTTTAATGGATATTTATTCTTTGTATAGCCACAATAATGTGGCCCCCTCTATAGTTCCCTCCATGACAACTCCTCGCAATAACCTTGAATGTCCCCTCATATCACCAAGGAGAAAAGGGTAACGATTATGTAAGTCCAAGGGGTGGGGTGAAATCCCACTTTGTTTGAGCTGATGGACATTAAACTGCCATGCACCATCATCCTCAGCACATGACGTTAAACTGTGACCTCGCCCTGAGCCTCGTAAGTGGAGTATCCCCACCTTGGAAATTCTCTACACCCACTGGTCTCCACATGGGATGATATCCTTCTTAGGGGAATGTCTTTTTTCCACTGGGAAAGGGAAACCATCTCGGTGTAAGCCCCTAGATTTCTTATCGGAGGCAGCATCCCTGCTCCTCCTTTCATCCTCGGTCCCTAGGGCCAGAATAGTGTGGGATGGACACCATGCCCTTCCTTTCTTCAATCCCAAGTCTTTCTCCTGTTGAGCTTTGTCGCCATTGGGCCTCCCTCCTAGAGTATCTCCCAACCTCTTTGGGCTTGTAAGCATTCATAATCCCCTGTTTCCTCTTTGGGCCACTAACCACGTATAAGACCCATTTCACTTCCCACGAACGCACCTTTCATGACGTGATCATCGGATCTATGCTGCCTCTTGTTTCTCACACCGATAATGAATCATGTGGGCTTATATTAATCTATGACCAGAGAACCCAAATCCTAGGAAGCCTAGAGTTTATGCCCCACACCCTACAACTCTGAACTATGAGGTATTTGATCCATGCCAAGGAAGGGTATGTAGGAAGCCCCGACAAGGTTCCAGCCCAACATCCATTGGACCCCAGGTCGACCATCATGTCGGTTCACAGATTCCGCCTTCCTGAACTATGTAGACTTTGATCCTCGCCAGGGCAGGGTATGTAGGAAGCCTCTGTGAGGTTCAATCCCACCACCGGTCATTCCAACCATCTTCACGTCAGTTCACCAACTCATTGGGAATCCTAGAGTGTGAACACCACACCACTCATAAAATATGTGGACTTTATCCAATGTATGGTACGTAGTAAGCCTCGCAGAGGTTCAATCCCAACACTGGTCGTTCCAACCATCTTCACGTCGGTTCACCAACTCATTGGGAATCCTATAGTGTAATCCCCACACCATTTCTGAACTACATGTAATTTGATCATTACCATAGCGGGGTACGTAGGACGCCTCCTTGAGATTAATTCCCAACACCCAGTTTTCCCGAAACCCATTGGAGATTGTTAAATAGCCCCTTTTTCAACTAAACTATTTGTACTTTGACCATTTTATGGCAGGGTACGTAGGAAGCCTCCACGAGGTTCAATCCCACCACCCATGGGATCAGACCCCATTCACGTCGGTTCACCAACACCTTGGGCCGCCTCAGAGAGTAATCCCCTAATACCCCAATATCATGAACTATGTGGTCTTTGACCCTTTCCAAGGTAAGGTATGTAGGAATCCTCCATGAGGTTCAAGCCCACCACCATCTATTGGAACCACGGTCCTGCTCCACATCGGTTCACCAAACACCCTGGGCAGCCTAGAGTGTAAGCCCCACACTTGCCACTTGAACTATGTGGTCTTTGATCCTCTCCTAAACTGGGTAGGTAGGAAGCCTCCACGAGGTTCAATCCAACCACCCATTGGATCCAACCCCCTTCACGTCGGTTCACAAACACCTTGTGTCGCCTTATAGAGTAAGCCCCAAATACCCCAATATCATGAACTATGTGGTATTTGATCCTTTCCAAGGTAAGGTATGTAGGAATCCTCTATGAGGATCAAGCCCACCACTATCTATTGGAACCACGGTCCTGCTCCATGTCGGTTCACCAAACACACTGAGCAACCTAGAGTGTAAGCCCCACACCTTCCACCTGAACTACATGGTCTTTGATCCTTGCCAAGACAGGGTACATAGGAAGCCTCCGCGAGGTTCAAGCCCAACACCCAACGGTTCCGACCCACTTCACGTCGGTTCACCCCCATCCCATATGACATTAAAAAGTTGACCTCTTTCAGAGGTAAGCTATTGTCACTCACTATAGTGGTAGTCCATTGTAACCTTAATAAGTGGTATGTTGTTGGGACCCCAGTCAGTGGTAAGCCATTGAAACCCCAACCATCAGTAAGCAGTTGTGACCTCATTATGTGGTAAGTTGTTGAAAACCCCAATTGGCAGTATGTCGTCACCATATGAACTATGAGGTTTTTGATTCACTGCCACGGGGATACGTAGGAAGCCTCTTCGAGGATAATGCCCAAAAAAATATCCATCCTCATAACGGTGCCATCCCATTCACCATCCCATTCACAAATCCTTCCATCAGCCATCATGATTCTTACCCTGGCCGCTACATCTCGGTGGAATCATGCCACCCCATTCCCCATTCCATTTAACATCTTTCGGGAGGCCACCCACATGATGGCCCAAGTATCGGTGTTCCCTACAGGGGGTTCCTCTATCTGATCCACTTTCATCAGCATTCTGATCATCCTGATCTGTCTCACTGAATGTTAAACTTGTGGAATACCTTGTGTAAAACATGGGAAGATAAGGAAAACCACAGATACATGACCAAGGAATACGATTACCCACGTTAGATGTGGGATTCCTTGAGCTTTCGTTCCATCGATAATACCTATAATATGGGACAGAATACATACACACCAATCCCCAGTATCCAGACATGCTAGTGATGCCTAGCGTGACTACTCCCCTAACCGAAGTTTTCTTCCCTAACAAGACCCTTAGGAATGTCCTGACATATGAAACGTAATTAACATGTGTCCATGATGACATGACACCAAGAAGAATTTCATGAACAAAGTCTTATGTCTATGACGAAGACATTGATTAGGCGACGTGTTTCGAAGTGGAATCCATCGAAAGAAGAACTGACATCCCATCATCTGATTTCGACCAAGGAGAAGACGTCCCTGAATAAGGAGCGGATGTCACCCACCTTTGGAAATCGAGAATGCAGGGAAACAAAAACAACGTCTCTCATCCTCGAATGGGACAGAAGTGCACACCCCTACCAAAGAATCAGAAATAATCACCCAAAAATATTTTCTATTGTTTTTTATATGGTGGACTATGCGGATCAATATATATATATCCTACATAATTGGGAGATCAGTAAATATTGTTCGGACTACAATAACATTGCATGGATTCCCATATAAGTGGAGAAGTATAATGATTTATATAAGCTAAGGGTGATAATAATTACAGAAATATGTTGATAGTGTTCATGGGGGTTCTAATAGTATTGTTAGAGGGTGTAGTGAAAATAAAAGTAATTAATGAAGACCCATTCAAATAATTATTTTTCTATTTCTTAAACAATTATGTGATCATCATTCATAAAAGGACACACCATTTCCTAATGTTATATCTGTGATGAACGGGTCATTCTTACTGAAGCATCATGGATGTGATCCATATGACACTAATGGACTATTCTAAGAAGCCTAATTCTCCCATATTTAGGCTGGAAACATTTATTTCCATACAGATTTACAGGTGGATGCTACTGGTTCAAGAACAAGGGGGTGCGATTGAGTTCCATCATCATGGTGTTGATTTTGGTGATGTAGAACCACATCAATAGAGTATTCCGGGTTCTATAGTCTTTTAAAAAGGGGTTCTATAAAATAAAAAAGTGGAATTAACCATTTCATGTTTGTGAAGACCCTTACAATTCTAATACTAGTAGGTTTGTTCACACATAGTGGGATTTGAATTCACAACCTCATATCAAAACACATCAAGACTTTTGGACCATTGATCCTCAATATTCTTGGGAGTGGGCCTCTTAACCTAGGTTCAAGGGTGATATTAATATTGATCAATCTGGAAGACCACTTCATTTTACATCCATTTCATCTTCTCACCTAAATGACCCTCGATGATGGCATGATGAACATCGAGTTATGGTCATACCTCTTATTTTTTCGAGCAATGGTATTAGTGGAATGGGTGGAATTTATGTTGATTTAATATCATACAACCAAACACTATTTCTGACCAATATTATAGTATCTCTATGAACATACCCTAATTTTAATATGTTCTTAAATACTGAGTTCCACCACTCATTCCTTAAAGAATTTTAGTAAGATGTTTGCATGTGTTAATGGGAGTGGTGAAAGAAGATATTATCACCTACTGCAGATTATTGGACCCTCCATGAATATGCTCACATATAATAGTGTGAATATATTGTAATGATTTTTAAATGATCATTGAATCAGTTAGATATGTAAGAGGGCACACAAAAAATGGTTTGATGAGACTAGTGATTAAGGAATTCCATGGAGGTGGAGATGGGCTAGCATATGGGGAAGTGAATGCAGATCCATCAATACCAGTCATTTATAGGTGGAGGATTTGGGGAGAGGAGTAAAAACATGATCAACAATTCTTGTAATGTGGATTTGGGAGGATGGTGGTCCCACAATATTAGTTCCAAGGTCACAGTTATAGGTATAGGGAAGTAAATATTATTACTAGATATTTCTAGTTATATCGTATTCCATGTTGCATATGATATTTTGGGGATATAAAGACAAATCACCTCTCATAATGGGATATGAAAGTGTCTCAATTCCAAGGATATATTTCTTACTATGTTCGGTGATGGAAGGGAAGGATTCCATGGTCCTCGAGCAGAGTTATTGTTATATAAGGTGGATTTGGAATGCTTCGTCCACTATCACATCCCCATTAATCGTCTGACTAGTTGAGTGAACATGTTTATAGGATTTTCTTATCCTCTATATCTTCCTAGGGACAAATTAGATTTTATTGAATCTAGGGGAGAGAGATCAAATGAGTCTTAAATAATTGATTCCTATCATAAATCCCATAGAGATGGAAATTCATCCATATATTAGGTGTATCTTCTTATCATTCATATCCCAAAAATGTTAAAACCTATAATATTACATCCTAAATAAATTTTCACTTGTTCTAGAATCAGATAACACTATGGAATGTGAGTTTCATGATAAACCTTAGGTGTAGGATGATGGATCCCCAATCGTAGAGGGGGAAGATTCTTGACGAATCCCCAATTATTTATTCATAGGTTTTCAACCGTCATGTTTGGGGCTCTTGTAACTAGGGTTAAGGATCAATAGTACAATACACTTCCCAAAAACCTATCTTCAATGGTATATATTCATGGATCTTTGATTCAATCTATTATGTCATGTTTGGGTTATTGTTTATCAACTTTTCACATCTACCCATGGGAAAAAATTTGATAGTTTTGGTATTTAGTATAGGGTGGTTGTTTTTATGGGGTATTTTTGGAGAACCTCTCACAGTTACATATTGAATGGTATGAATCTTATAATTATATGACACATTTTCAATTTTTTTTACTTTTTGCCTCAAATAAGTTGTTCTTAAATAAAGGGATAAAATTAAAATAGTTTTTAACCATATATAAATATGATATATTAATGGTTATACTAATTTTAATGAATACTATAGTTGATTCATTGATGGTAGATATTGTTGATCGAATAATGATGGTCTAGAAGGTAGTTCCTTTTGCAGAGGTGGTAGATGGAGTTTTGGTGGATGATCCTACAACATGTGTGTTTATCAATATGGATTTCTATGTTGGGGCCGAAATGATGGGGGACAAGATTTATGCATTAATGGTGATGTTTGAGGAATCTTTTTTTCCTATATAAAATCATAATTTCCACAAGGGATTTGGGAAGCACCTATTGTGGGTGAAGGATCTGATGAGGATCCATTCCTCCTAGACATCAGGATTACCCTACTTGGGGATACTATTACTATTGATACTGACATTGATTTATTAAAGATCATCCCTCAGTATGATCCTATTCCATGTGAAATAGTTGATTATTCGTTCTCATGTGTTTTTGATGGGAATTGTTTTTTCTAACACATGACATGGAGGCATGTGTAGAATTTCTTCAGTAGAACACTACTCAATGATCATAAAAGTTGGGTGGGAACAATTTTTAAGTATTAAATCCACCTACAGACTCGTGGTTTTGATTCTAGTGGCCTTTAGAAGCTAGCTAGATAATTTTCAATGAATGAGCACATGGTAAGGGGAAAGAGAATTAAATTTATTGGTAAAATATGTATGAGGGAACTTAGGCACTCTAGTTAGCTGATGAGGAAAATTATCATCTTGAAGATCAAAAATTAGAGAATAACAATTTAATCACTAATAAATTATTGATCATTAAACAATTGAAGCATTAGAATGTGGAATATGGGTCATGGGAAGTTGAGGGGATTCATCGGGTGGATGAGTCAGATGATAGGGTGAACTAGGAATAAATTAACAGGGATGATATCTACCCATCTACCATAAAATAATTAGGTAGTCTAGACGAGTGACAACATGGCTGAGAGGCTAATTGGAAGTGTATGTCTGAGCTAGATTCCTAAATCATTGGGATCAGGCATTAGGGAATTTTAAAAATTTTAAATTAAAGGAGAGGCTCTAAATTGTGTATTAGCATCCTTAAAATTTCAGGATAGATTGTTTAAATTTTCATTATTCATCAATATGTTATCTTTAGTAAATCTTAATCATATCAATGAGGTAACAAATAATAAATCCATAATATCATATGAATCCTGATTTGTGTGTGAATGAAGGGGTGAACGAAATATTGTCCATTTTTATAAGAGTTACATAGAAGTAATGATCAGTCGAGTTATGAAATTTTTATTTACCACCATGATTTTCATGACCATGTAAACCATGGATGGAATATGAAATTCTGTGCACCAATAATTTTATTTCCTCGTATGATAATTTGAACAAATTGGGTAATTCCAATGATGTAAAATTATTCTAGAAAAAGGTGTTTACTTGCTTTAATTTAGATTCTCATGTTGTAAAATAAAAAGGTGTAACTATGTGAGAGATGGTGAATTTTTTCTGTTTATAATGCATACATTCTTCTATTATTCCATTAATTTTTTTGATTGAAAACTATATGTCAAAAATTTCCCATTTTCAAAACATGTGATTGATCAATATGACACCAAGAGTCATTCAGAGTATCTATCCAATATAGTTGGTGATCTAGTGTGTCCAAGAATATTTTTTATTAGTGGGACCATCAATACATAAAAAATGATGGGGATATAAATCTAGGAGTAAACAATGTTTGTGGATAAACTGATGGATTTCATGAATGTATTTCAACATTATTGGGATTAATTCATTGTGCCATTCAAAACATTAATAGTATTAGTTGTATGAAAATTGCATATAATCATCTTTTTAAGTGAGTTCCATCATGAATGACAGGAGACTGTCGAGTAACATGAATGGTGTGGTAGGTGACTGACGTTAAAGGGTTGAATTGGATTCTCAGGATATGACATAATATGTTTTAATGTTTTATGTGATTCCATATGGATGAAGTGTGTTTATTTTAATGTCCAAAAAATAGATATTTATTTCTTTGTTTAATGTTATATATTTATTTCAATATGTCATACACTTTAAAATTATAAATTTATGAAATTTGGAGGATAATGTAGCATCGAGAGACCATTATGTGTGAACTAACATGAATAAATCATAGTCAGTCATTGTAGTTGGTTACATTAATGGGAGGCATAGTTGGTGGAGCCCTATAGTGGACCCTTTGAGTTAAATTAATCCATGATTTAGCCATAAAATTTTCTAGAACCTATGGGTTCAACACAGAAAACATTTTGTTTACATCCCATAGTTTTCTTCACTAGCTTTTTAAATTTTTTTTAGACACTCATTGTTTCCCTAGTCATGAGACTGACATGGTGGGTAGATGTATGGCTTTATATCATATTGGATCTATGTATTTTCAACATGATAAATTTATGAGACTCTTTCTTTGAGAAGTTAAAGGTAATCCTAATCATACCAATGAGATGTATATAATTTAAGGTCATAATGCATGGACTGGGACATGAAAATAATTTATAGAAATATTGATTGGACTATGTAGTTTCAAGTATTTTTTTTATAATTATTGGACCACATGGGAATCTAAAAATAGTCTATGTGTCTGTGTCATGGATATGAGTTTACCCAATCAGAATTAACGGATAAGGAGTCTAGATGCCTTAAATAGATTTATGTCATAATGTTTTAACAAAACATCCTAGTTCATGGTTAGTGAATTCAGACCAAAATATGTGATATTATTAATACATAGTGGAAATGTGTCTCAACCATACATATATATATTGATCCCCATAACCAAATTTTATGTGATTTATTCTTAATGTGAGAATAAAAGAGTAGTATGAAATACCAATAATTTATAGTGGATTACTCAATAATGGTAGAACCCAACTGGTATGGGAAATTCTCAAAAGGATTCATCTTATTTAGTAACCATATGCATGTTCATAGGATAATGATGCATGATGGGTTGGGATTCCCTCTAGTGAATTGGGAAATGGATGAAAATGAAAATTATGAATTCCAATACACAGACGGTGAATAAGGGAGGACTAATGGGAAATAAGAAACTTCTAAACATGTTCAAAAAAAAATTCCTCCACACCTCACCATGAAAATATGGGGAGTACAATTTTAGGATTGATCATTGATTTTGTTCAAAAGTCCTGAACAAGCATATGTTACCATGGATAATTCGAGGGATGTACCTAGAGTTTTAGGTGATCCAGTGTGTCTAGGAACAATTTCCCTTCGAGGCAATGTTTATATTGAGGGGATGGAAAGTCTCTAAATCCAGGGAAGCCAAAAGTGTTAAAATGGATGGGGGGAATGTCCTATAGGGGAGTTAAGTACCCTAGTATCTAACTTCCCATACGCTCAAATATGGTAGATGATGATATCATTAGAAAATATTCATGCATGACCTATAAGAGAAGTCATTGATATGAGTTATTTGTGGTTCTAAAATGAGGATAAATGATATGGGTGTCACATCATATCTAAGTGAAATAAAAGTAAACCACACGAGGTTCGTAAATTTGGTTTGGTAGGGGACTAATTTTTAAAAATAAATATCCTTTCTAGGGAAGAGGATTCATCATACCACAATTAGTATATGAGGCATCCTATGTTAATCATATCATGTAAGTCTCTGGTTTAACATCATGCACTATGAATTTTTTTTAACTCACATTTTTCATATGTGGAATCCCATGTTTATATAGGGTAATTCTATAGTTTTACTGAATGCACATAGGATTTTGAATTTTTTTGTATCACAATTAACATATGAGGAATCCTATAATCATTAAATAGGGTAAGCGTAATTTTTTACATCACGTGGATATCATTTTTTTTAATATCTCATTTTTCTTGTGAGGAATCTAATATGTATCACATGGGGTAAGGATGAAGTTTAACATCTTGTATTGAGGATGTTATGAATTATTGTTTAATTTTTTTAAAAATTAAAATAATGATTATATTACATTATAGTCACAGGAATCAAACTAAATGGGTATCCAATAGTTTAAGATCATAGGGAGTAGAACAATGTATGTGGGGGTTATTAAATTTATTTTTTTCACATGAAATTGTGAAAACCCAATGTGTAGGAGGAGATCCAAGGAGACACATTCCCATATTAAATTCCATGAAAAATTACGGACAAGTTTTCATCTTGATTATATGAGATGCATGTCAGTGTGATGAGTTAATTATGGGGGATAGACCCATGATATGATATCTGGGCATCGCTATGTAACCCTTGATAATGGGACTCAACCCATACATAGTTATATAATGTATCATGGTAGAAATATGACACTTGTAGGGCAGAATACTTTTGATTGATGATGTAATGAAAGAGAAAAAAGTGGAATTGGTTTACTAAAACACCAAGGATAAATGAAACCATGAGAATGTGGTGCCAAAAATAGTTGGATGAACATTGTTGAGTGTTGTAATCATTAGAAATGAGTTGTATTAGGTTCTTTGATGATGTTTGTGTGGTGATATGATTTAAAACCCAACATTAAGTATCCAAAGAGCCCCTGCACCATAGAAATAAATCATGAAATTTGATCTATAACGTTAACGGTCATGAGGATTAGAATAGGGGAAGGGATAAAAACTTTTCAGTGTTGATTCTGGTCCTTAGATGAAAGATCTATATTGATTCATATCTATTTAGACATGGGAATCCATCCATACATAGTTCTTGAACATGAAATGGTAGAAAGATGAGACCATAAAGGTTACTACCTCACTAGAGGGGGAATTGAATCTTATATGTTAGTCATATGAGGTATAGTATTTATCACATAGTGTAGATGTATAGTTTAAGATTATATATTGGGAATACCAGTTTTTATTATCCCATATTATTCATATAAGGCATCCTTTAATTGTCACAAATGAATAAATAATTGATTAATGTTGTGTGTTGGGGATGTTTGGTTTTTTTTATATCAAATTTCTCATAGAATACATCCTATGATCATCACATGTGTAAACACTATAGTTTAATTTTAAAAATATTTTAATTTAATAGAGTTGAGATATTTTCTATATCCATGGTAATTGAAGAATACATTAAATCATGATAGTATTTATGGAAAATGTAAATTCATTCACACTTGGGTTCCTACTTCAGCTAATGTCTATTGGGTATAATTTGAATTTTGTTACATTATACCATGTAACCATAAAGCATGGAAAACATGAATTACTTCTTATTGAATTTTCAAAGTACACTATTCTCGTTTCACTCAATGTTGTGCAATGTTTGAAGACTATTTTATTTAAGATATTGAAAAACAAATTGAGAGACTTCCACCAATCCCTCCAGTGTGTTCTAGTCATAAACCAATATATGGATCGATGAAAATGTGACCTCTATAGTTAAATCAATCTGTGTTCAATACAATAGTATATATGGTGTCACTAGGGAGGAATTTGGAGTTGTCATCTAATATTCCCAAAAAGGATTAGTGATTTTATCAGAACAAAAATTATTTTTTTGGAACAACATATTCTTCAATGTATTAAATAGTGTTTCATTAAATTACATGATATTTACATTTTTTTGGTATGGTAGTGGGAATTGTTGTTATATCATAGGTTGTATATGGCATACAATTTTATTACTACAAAATTCAAAAATTAGTTATATTTTCTAGGAGTATTGACCCCACATTAATGAATTTTATAAGATGACAAAAATTCTATCATGGAATGAGTTTTAACTTAGTTGAAGGGAATATCATCTACCCACTCAAAGAATAATTTTCTTGAAGTAAAAATGTACAAATAGTTTCGAGCTATCATTGGTGGGAAGGGAACCACAATGTGTGTCAACAAATAATGTAGGGTCTTGAATATTTGGCAGTGTAATGAAGCCCGAGATAGTGATGTAAAAAGTTTGTGAGAATTTATAATTCATTTCTACTCTTAGTGAACTCAATGTAGTCATGAATCATGGTGATCAAAAGTAACCTAGATAATGAATTTGGTGTAAGAGATTCAATCCAGATTGAGGGTCGCCACATGATCCTACATGATCCACATCAAAACATAAAATATATTATACTTCTAGTTGAGACACATAATACTTCAATATAATCATAACCGATATAGGTTTTTTGAATGTTAATGCTGCTATGTTGGATAAAAAATGATGCACGCTAGTAGATTCGCTCACATTCAGATTGACCTGGTGAGAGAATTATAACACCCCTAATCTTTATTTTACACTAAAACCTAATCTATTACATTATTTATTCAATTGATACAACATATAAGATCATGATGTCTAGTGTCCTTGGTGATTAGGAAAATTACATAACAACATAAAACATGAAGTACACTTCTTTATTGAAATCATCTTTTACAATACCAAACACATTTTTTCATCTTAGCATTACATTGGATAACATGATGACAAGAATTAGAAAATGGTGAGATATAATGCCCAGTAAGGCATTAAACATGTATAAAATGATGAATTTAGTACTTTTTAGGTAATAGTCTTATCAATGTATCATAAGTAAAACATGAACATAAATGCCTAATATAGCATGATTATCATGACATGGAAACGTGGCTTCAACATTTAACATGATATTAGTTTGAGACAATGATCATTGAACAACTAGAATGAGTAAAAAATAATATCACTTTAATTAGAATTAGTAAACTATCATTGAAGTTGACGTATAATGATAATTAACAATACCCAATGCATTGGAGCGCTATCAGGGAGCAACCAAATTAATCATTTCATTTCACGCGTAAGTATTCCAGATGGATTCAATAAACATAATCATTTATTTACCAATAAAGGAATGTGTCCTCAGAACATTAAAACCAATAAAAATTTGTAAATATGTATAAATGTGAAAATCCTTGATATAGAAATGATCATGGTATTCATTACCCAACGAGATTGGCATGGAAAACCACGGTGCAATTTTGGCAACATAACGGCATGACATAAGAATTCATAAAAATTGTTGATGATAGAGAAAGGGGGTATCATAATATGTAAATTATATGGAATGAAAGGGTGTAATATAGATAAATGTTCCAACATATTTAATGAAATTTATATTCATAATACAAAAGAATTGCATGAATGTAAATGTGAAGAGAGAAATTCCTTACGGAATTTCGGCATGGTAATTGGTGTAGATGGGAGATATTAATGAGAGGTAAATAGGTATCTAATCATTAAAAAATAAGTATGGATGTTTGGGTGAGGTGATAAATCATACCCTCAACATTTTAAGTTGAAATTAAAATGTTTTAACACCATAATTAATGTTGGAAAAATAATGAAAAAGGAAGATATCACTTTCATGGAAGTGTGATACAAAGGCTTGGGAGAGGCATGAGAGAGGCTCCGTGGAAGCTTGGGGATCCTTTGGAGGATACTATAAAGAGTAGGTTAGAGTTGGGATGTGATACAAGGGTAGTATGTGAAGAGAAGTTAAATCATGGGAGTGTTTATATAGGAAAAGAGAGGGAATTGTTTATTATTTTGGTTTTGAATACCACACAGTAAAATGATCAAGACCACCGACTAAATAATGGTTTTTTCCAAAAGTGAGTGGAAAATATTATATTATAATGCCAATGGACAATATTATTAAAATATTGGGATTTCTTATGTGGTGGTGAGTCACACTATCACAGAAAACATTTAAAAAGTTCAAATGTTTTATAATTATTGGGGGGTCCACTAAGGCACCATAAAATTAATTAATCAAATATAAAATACAATTATTTAAAGGTAAAAGAAATATTGTCTTAAAATCCTTTTAATAGTACTGTATTACATCACTATTGTTTTATTACGATGTCATAATAAATATTACATATTTAAACAATATTTTATTTTTACCCAAGAAACATTACCGTCTTAGAAAATTATGCAAAATTCACCATTAAATAATTTTTACAGCATGATTCCATAAATAATATTCATTTTATCTATAAAATTTTATAAAGATTTGAATATTTACTTTTAAAATAAAAACTAACATTTATTTAAAATTCACGTCTTTTGACAAAAACATCTTTCAATCCTTAATAAAAATTACAATTGTATTAAAAAATAATTATATGATCATTTATATTAATTAAATACTAATTTTTAATAATATTTTATTAAATTATAATTAAATTAAAAAATCCATTAATTCATCAAAATATAGTTCGTAAATTAATATTAACTAAAAATACTTTTTTGGCTTTAAAATCTATTTACTATGTATCACTAATAAAATGAATGTATATTGTCTATAAAAAAATAATGCACATAATCATACTGCTAGTGTATTGTTATATAACCCCTTAAAACACATGCATAAGACCTAAAATTAAGGTGTTCTAGGGTGATAGAATCTTTGGGAGAATCAAATAACATTACTCAGGTGTTAATCTATATTAAGACCCACTTCTCCAGTAGGCAGTACTGTTGAATCTTAATGTGCTGATGCTCGACTAGGGATTGGTCAAGAGTGATGCCTAGTGATGCTATATCCTTTATAACCTTTGAAAAATTGGCTTTGTATGATGAAATTCTAATTTTTGAGGGTATCATTTCCTTTGTCTGAGTAAATTGGATTTGTTAAAGGCCAATATATATACTAATCAAGTGGTCACTATTCAATGGATATATTAGAATAGGTGACAATTCATAACAGTATTTTAATATCCAGAATCATAATACCATGGATGTGCATATGTTATATAACCATTTTACATAATAAGAAATTTAATTAGATCAAGTGTAATTTTCATTAATAAATGTTTGGGTTGTTATAAGGATTCTATCATCGAGAAATATTATGGGGGGTATCATCTAATCATGAATTTACACTTTTTGAGGTAGTTTGGGGAAATTGATATAAAAGAACCGGTATCCAAATGGAATACCTATTGATATCCATCATCATAGAAACTTGTAATTGTCATAATACTCTAATATACCACATGAATTAAAAATGCATCTTGAAAATATTCTATAAGGTATGAAACTACGATATCCAGGGCTTCGACTCGAATGTTCTATGATTGAAAAATATTTGTGAGATTTTTCTAGAATGGGAACTAGGCAATCAACTAACGATTCCATTCTAGTAGTGGAAGACACCATTTTTTATGATTAAATAATATTTCATGATGTACATGATGAAGGACATGGAGTCTCACATAACATGTTGAAAAGAGACATCTGTCATGAGGGACAAATAGAGAATAGAGATGAAGTTCTATTACACTACCTCATTATTAGTACAAACTTCTGATGATATGAATTATTTTTGAAGGGTGGTCTATGTCGATGTGACCAAAACAATTCCCAATAAATCTCTGTTGGTCAGGGATTTGAATATATTTATACTAGTAAGACTCTAAGAGGCACCATAAAAAATGAATATTCCATCATGGAATTTCCCAATCCATTGAGAGAATAGTTTCATTTGGGAAACAATGTCCTGAGGTAATTCCTTAGGGGTCGGAATCACAGCCATTAAATCATCCAGATCCAATCAGAAGACAAATTTCTATGGGAAAATTATAATGAAAAATTGAATGAAAATTATTGTCTAGTATAGAAATCACACTTTCAGAATGGGGTAATTTATGATAAAATTTATTAGGTCAACTCATGTAATGGTTTCATCTCATGGTTCCCAAAATAATGTTGCAACTTTTGAACTATGAAGATTGGCACAAAAAAACCCTTCTGAATGTGGGGGTATCTGGTATCCATGTCATAGATATGAGTTTGGGATAGTATAAGATATTCTACATATACACATTATTATATTGGGTTAAGAAGGAATCAAATAATCATTCATGAATATTCACATAGAGGACACTCAGATTTTCTGCGATTGGTAGAAGTAAAACTAATGATTGTAGTTGATACAACATAATGTTTTTAGAGGTAGTCAGATAGTTCTAATCCCACTGGAATGTGGGTACCTACTCAATGAGCCATCAAAATGTTTTAAAATTTCCTAATATATTTTTAACGAATAATAAAATAGAGGCTAAATTTTCTTGGTTGACCATAAACATTTAGAGTTTTTGTGGAGGAAGAATATCTATGATAGACTAAATTTTGTATGGGTTAATTTTGATCTCACACCATCTAACAATTATATCAAGAATTATCCAAAGGGGTCCTCTAATACACACTTCATGGGATTCCTCATCCAATGTATAGAAAATAGGAATCCATACATATTCTCAAGATCGTAGACACGGTCTTAGAGATGATATTAATTATCTACCAAATCAACAATATATCACACTAAAAATGTACGGATTAGCGGTTTTTATGACATTACCAAAATTATGACATTACCAAAATTATTTTTAACATATATATATAAATTTTTATGACATTACCAAAATTATTTTACATAGCCAAATAATACTCCTAGTCCATATAATAATGAAAATTGGAATCTAGAAAAAACATTAGAGTAAGATAAATAAATATCACAATGAATTTCTAACCAAATTTAATGTCATTAATAATGTCTTTAGAGGATTTGGGGATTTAAGGTGTCGAAGGCGGAGTCACACTAAATTTTTTTGTTGAAATATGTTCCAGGATGGTCGCACATGCCTTGGGAGCTGGCTTACATCATCAGAAGGTTCTCCTTGGATACCAATCATGAATAGATCATGCATCATTATTTGAGCGAGGGAAATTTTTTTGTGGACGCACTCTCAAATATTTGGGGTTCCGGGAAGGAGGTCGTGATTTATGGAAGATTTGTCACCCTACTAGATGAGTGTATGTAATTTGTGATTGGGGATGTCTTAGGGTTACACAACTTCTGGTCTCCTTGAGTGTCTGGGATATATGTTTCTTGGCCTAGGCCTTTTATCATTTTTAAAAGAGAAATTTTCAGTTAGTAAAGGATTATGAGGAGGCCATTAAAACTCAAAAAGAGATAAAACCAAACAATAAAACACTATTTCATCAACATAAATCTAAAAATTTTGTACATTTCAATATTAAAAACATTCTATTTTTTAAAAACCCACAAATTTAGTGTCTACGTGACAAAAATAATATGTTAAATTCGTGTATATTGACCACAAATGAATTATAAAAAATACTCATGGTCCAAATTTTTCTAATAAAACATATTTTATTTGATGAATGAAATGATAAATAATTATACCAGTTCAAATTAATATATTTCAATAACATAACATGTAGATTGATTTTTATTTGGAAGATTAATTTTGGACCATGTTGTTGGATAATCCATATCTATATCATAATGATTATTAGTGAAATAACAACTAATTTCATTGATTATATTATCATTATCACATTAGTTCTCATAATGTACCAATAGTCTCATGGATTAAAGGAAAAAAATTTATCACCTCGTTATTTTATTAAATATTCCTATAAAAAATTATACAATTCATAGTATCATAATAATTATGTAATTTCAAGAATAAAAAAAAATATTTATAGTAAAAAAATATTATTTCTCAAATATAAGTAGTACAAAAAAGATATTGAATTGGTTGGTACGAACATGAGTAACAATATTATGAAATATATCTATAAATGTTTCATTTAAACCAAAATAAATAAATAATTCCAATGAAATATCAAAATAATTTTAAACATAATCTCATAGAATTAAAATAATATTTCTCTAGAAACAAAATTATGTGTGAAATGTAATTTGATCAATTAAATTTAAATAATCCACAATAGAAGAATTAATATTATTAAATGTAAAAATCATATATTTAATAATATAATTTAATATTCATCTAATGGGGTTTTTTTTATAATGGATGAATATAAAATTATTTTATATTATAAAATAAATATTCATAAAATAGGTTTTATTTTGTTTTGTGCATGAATATAATATTTAATTATTAAATCAGTTTTCTATATAATTTTATAAATACAAAATTTTTCTTAAATTACTTTCTAAAAATATTCAAGAAATAAAATTAATATATTTTTTAGGAGGGATACATTTTGTGGTCATAAATTAATATACATATTTTTCATAAACAATCATTTATTTTATTTCAATCAATGTGATTTTTATTTTTCATTTTTTAAGATAAATTTAAAAGTCACATTCCAATAATAATATAAATTATAATCAAAATTATAATATAGTAATTAGTATTATTCATTATTTTTTCTAAAATCATTTTTACAGTAAATATTTTTGTTATTATTAAATTTTGTTTCTGTTGAGTTTTGGGAACAAATAAGGTTGATATTATTAAAAATACTGATTCATGAAAAATGGAATTGATATTTTTAATCATGAATTTCAATGTTTTAGTAAGTTAATTTTCATTGTTACTCATAGTGATTAGTAAACATTGTAAACCAAATTCAAAACTTTAAAGAGAAAAACTTTGATAATTAAACAAAATATATTGTTATGAATTAAAAACCTCCGATGATAATGATAACTTTGTGATATAATTATAAACATAAAAATATTATGTCAAAAATATTTATATATGATTCAAGAAGACATTGATTATGATCTTTATATAATTTTTGTAAAGAATAATTGAAAGTAGTCATTATGTTGCTTTTAATATCATAACTATGTCATCATTATATGGATTATAATTAATATATATTATGAATGAAAAATATTAATATTATTTTGATGTAATAATTATATTCATGATTATATATTATTTTTAATTTTTCAAAATAGTACATATTTCTAAAATGTTTATTCCATGTTAACAGAACATTTTTAAAAAGTAAAAAATCAAGTGAATTAAAACAAATATGAACAATTTTCTATGAATTATATTTTTTCATGATTTTTTGAAGAACAATGATAAAAAAGTGATTATTTAAATTTTTATATTCAAATAGAATTTTCAATTGAAAAAACAATAGTTTATTATTATGAATAGTGTTGGAAAAGAAATTTTAGAGGTATTTAAAGATTAAAAATAATTTTTAATTTATTTAAAAATTAGAAAAACTTATAATAAGACAATTATATTAGATGATTAAATTAAGTTCTTGCATAGTTAAATTAAATTATACTTATATTTATTATAATTACATTTATGACCTTTAAAAATTAGAAAATGATTAAAATTATATTGAATATTTCATTGAAAAATATATTCATTAAATATATTACAAAGGAATATAAGAGTTATATTTTATAAAAAACCATGGAATAAATTCCTCTAAAACATTACCTTAATAAAACCCAATACAAATATAGTGACCATATACCTATATAGAAAATGAATTAATATTAATCAAAATGATGGTATTTAAAGAGGACGTAAATGTCAACCCAATTTCTATTATCATTATTTATTCTTATAATTTATAAAAAAATAAATCCCATCCTTATATGATAAAATAATTATCTAAAATATATTGGAACTTTAATATTTTTACATTAGAATTTAGTTTTATCCTTTTCCATTCTATGTGAAATGATAGCATCACATGGGAGAATGAGTGGACTTCCACATCCACAAAGAAATTTGGATTATTTTTCATCACTACCTCACATAGTATTTTATTATGGTTGATTTAATATATATATATATATATATATTATTTATTACATAATAATTAATTTTTAATGATAAAATATTACTTACCTTTATAACATATGACCATTAAAAAATATTAATATTACTTCTGCATACATGTGGAATAGAACCATCAGGAAGTGATGAGATTCATTATTATTACCAAAAAATAATTAATGATTATTAAAGTGAACATTAATTATATAAATGATATATCTTTCATAATTATTATTCTCTATATTTTATATATGTAATACCTTTTTCCATGGTCAACTTATAGATTTTAATTGGCTATTATGAACCAATTGTTTTCAAAATATCTGACAAAAACATGATAAGTTTCTTAATTATACTAAAGATGGAAATAAATGAAATAAATATATCTATTATAATGTAATATAAATAAATTTCTATGACTATATACATTATTGTTACTGCTTCTAATCCAACAATGGAGAGAAGTAGTGACACGAGAGTCTAGCCTTTAGTAGGCCATGTGTTTCTTACTATAAGTGAGTGTATAACCACTCATAATGAGAGGTATTCCCCTCTAATATTTCTAGACAAGAACATAAAACCCACACATAATCCAACGTACTTTTAAATATATGAACTAAAATCCCATAAAATAAATATTACAAACTAGTTTAATATTATAATTAATAGAAAAATTTCAGAGAAAACTATACCAAAATAAAACATCCTGGAAGCATTTGAAATAACCTATGCAACAATCTAGTAATGAAGAACTAGATCAACAAGTCCGTGAAAAATTCATGAAAAAATATTATATATATTTTGGTAGAAAAACTTATATACTAAACAGGATTATACCCATGGTCTATCATGTAAATTTTAAAAAATAATATTATTTCCATGATGGGAAAATAAAATTACTTACAAGCACAATCACAATTCAATTTCCACCCTCGACCTAAAAAATAATATATCACTAAATAATTAATCCATGTGTTGTAAATAAATATCCTAATAATGTATAAATATGTTCTATATAACCACTTCCCAACTAATTTTCCACTCTCCCCAAATGAGAAGATATAACTATCTCACATCTCTTCAAAATCCCACAATAACATCCATATGATTTTATAATACATTGTGGTACCCACAAAAAAGCATATCTCATGGAACCAACCAAACTTTCCATTACTCATAACCATTATTGTTGGTATCATGAACTTGTTATATGTAAATCTTGTGTCCTCCTCCCACCAAACATGAACCACACCACAAATATCATTATCTCTCACAAGTTCCACCATATACTATAGATGAAGGGATAATTGGATAGAGGGGTTAGGATTCCATCTTTATCCTCCCAATCCTCATTAATAGTGAAATCAACAGAATGATATCATGGTATTTTTTTTATTTGACATGGGTGGGTTATGTTGGATATTAATATTTAATGCAGGTTTATAGTAGTGTCACAGATGCCAATTCCTATGGGTCCAGAAAAAAAAATAATAGAAACCCCAGTATTGTGAATGTAATGGTATAATTCCACCATGAACTTTCCCTACATCTAAAAAAAATCCAGAATAATCTATTATGTGCCACCAATAGGGTTATAATTTTTTTAATAGAATAATTATCCACCAATATTTATTCAATTGGTTATTAGTTTAAATTCTCATCGAGGACATATGCTTCCATATGCACATTTATGTATACCAATATTATTATTCCATATCCAATGAGAAAATATCTATAAACCAACACATCATTATACTGCATAAAAACTAAATCCAATAAGTTTAATACATCCAAGGCCACTAAGTTTCACGCATCAAGGACACAAAGATTCTTACAACCACATCAACTAAGACATACACATGAATTAAAATATAATAAACATGATAAAATTATTTTTTTTAAATCATAATTTATTTATGAATATAAATATTGTTCTCCAATAAATCCCTTACTAGAAGGAATAATTATGTAACGAGAATATAAATTAAAATAATAAAACCTAACTAGATATCACACTATCTAGTAAATATAAAGAGTATATATAAAACGAAAAATGATCTTAATAACAAATCCAATAGTTAAATTCCTAACCAAAAATAATAATCATAATTAACATGTAAAAATAAATATAATGATTCTCTAATATATATCATTGAAAAATAATATTGATTCATATTATTTATTATTTGTAACATTATATATTATTTTTATTTTTATTTTATCATTTAATAATTAGACAATGCCATGAAATTATTTACATATATCTCCTAGAAAATTTCAAGAATAATTACCATTATTATTAATCTTTTGAAAACAATTAACTTTAGAAATTTCTCAACATTGAATAATTAGTTTTCTATATAATAGTAAATATCAATGATTGTTTGTATTAAAAAAAATATTAATTAAAACTATAACAAACATGTGTATCATGCCTTTACATTTAAATATCAATAGTTTAGTCTATTATTAAGATTATAAAAATTTACACCACTTATCCAATTGAAATAAAAATCATGAATATATAAAAAATTGAAATAAAAAAGTAAAGAACTCTTATCACCATCTTAAAAAATCTGCACACACCGTAGAACCAAAATAACATAGAGTTATATGGTATGTTGAGTAATTTAAACATTAGAAGGGATCCCATAAATTTCATGATTAATATAATGACATAAATAGTGATTATTGGATATCCCAAACATGATGTAGATGTTTATATACACAATTCAATGAGACCATCGGATATTTATTTATAACTATGCCACGTCTTCATAAATTTCATTATAAAGTCCTAAAAGTTTCCAATATAATTACAATTTATTATGGTTTGATTTTAATCCTTTATAAAGGAGAAATTTAATTATTTTAAATATTTTAAATTAATTATATATGTTTAAATAAAATTTAAATTCATTAATTATTTTTTTATCAACCTGATAAAATCATGAAAAATAGGTGTTTGAGAGAAACCTAAAAATGAAATGGGGTTTTTGAAATACAATTATATATACCTTCTTCATATAAACAATATGTGAGGGTAAAATAATTTAAAATTATGTACAACAGGTTCAAGATATAGTTCACATAGAAAACTTGTCAATGTAATTGTAATAATTTATTTCCTTATTAACCCATAGAAATTTCAAACATGCCATTAAGTGGGAATCAAATTACATAGACATGAGCCTTATAATCAGATGATTACACTTATCTGAGAAACATAATTACATTAAATCCAATTTGAGAAAACCATTTTTCTATATTATAAATCAAGATATATTTAATATTAAACTTATTTATGAACTTATATTTTCAATATGTACTATAGTTGATCTTATTGAATTGTAATAAAAATTTATGTTGGATCTAAAAAAGAATGGTTACCTTAATGAAACAATGACGTTAAAATTATGTTATTTTTAGAAATTAGGATTTTCATTAAAATTAGTAAATAAAATTAGTGTTCATCCATTAAAAAGGATTGTAAATTATTTATTACCCTTATGGATCCTTTAGAATAACCTTCAAAACTATTCACAATACATAATAAAATATGTTACATTACGACTACCAATAATTTTTTTTCTCAAAAGAACAAATCATATGTAATATAAATATTAATTAATGATTTCATATATAACATAAAATCAATAATTTAATCCTTGAAGATTGAGAGACATAGTATATTTGAAAAAATAGGTACATAGTACAGTAATTTGAAACATGGATATTATTAAACTATATAATAACTCCCTGACATACACTTACATCCATTAAACTTCTAATACGACACAAGACAATATAAGGAAGTAAAGGAGAAATACTTGATCTATAGAGCCTATAAATTGCAAAATCTAGGCATATAATAAGGTATAGTGGTATACGTGTGTCAATAAGAATGAAATAATTGGATATAAATTCGATAATCATAAAAATTAATAATGAAGTGTGTCATATGATGATAACATCAACGAAACAAATTGAATGTAGAAACAATGTAAAAAAAGTGAATAACAATCTCATTATAATGATAAAAACTGAGATATAATATGATAGCGTGATTAGGATAACCCATTATAAACCATACATGGTATATGATGTGATAAAAAATATTACCCAATGAATTTGAGGGAAATATAATTTCATGCCCACCAATCCCATTTATATCATGTACATGAATTTCTGTGACACCTAGATCATATGAAATGATACTATTTCATCATATTTAATTACATGATTAATGATCTTATGTTATATACTAGAATTCAGGAAACAAATTAATGATAGTTCAATCTAGTTTATTACCCTTGACTGGAAACGGGGATGGGTATTCATAAAACAAATTTATTGAACAAAAAATAAATGGATATGTTAAACAACATTACATGGGAACATAATGGTTCATATAAGTGATAAATAAGAGAGATATATTTCATGTAAATATTGGAGAATCATATGAATTGTAAAATGGTTGTGTAAAAATTCATTTCACACATTTAAAATTGATAACCAGTAGGGATAATACAAATAATGTACTCAAAATGAAATGGTAGATGATATGATATTCTATATCTGTATTTTAATTGTTTTGGTTATGGTTAAAATGAGAGGTGATAAAATATATCTCACTCTTAGGACATAAATTAGATGGTAATTTTTTATTTATAATGTCATGAAAATATTATCAATTTATATTCAAAACATTAAATAAATAAAGAGTTATTGAATGGTAAATGAGTGAGGAAATTACATTATCTCTAGGGGAATGCATCTAAAACTTCTGAGGAGAATCTTAAGATATTACAACTAAATTTATGTGGTTTTATAACGGGATAAAGAGATTAAATTCAAGATCAAATTGTTTTTAGGGAAGATGATTCGGTTGTATTGTGGTTATTTATAGAAAAAAGGAGAATTAATTATTAATTTCTAAATATTGGTTTTGGACCTTATATGATAAAATAACAAAACCAAAAACCCTTTCCATGGGGTTCCTAGGGTTACCATAAAATATTAGTGTATTTTATAATATTAAAATTATACATATTGAAAATATTAAAATAACACCACTTGTGATGTTGAAGTGAGTCATATTATACTGAATTGTATTTAAAACATTATAATATAATATAATATTCTAATGATACACTAATAGATATTAATAATAAAAAAATAACATAATGAATTATTATTTTGAAGGGGAAATAAGTTTTTGATATATGATACTTCCAATATAATTTATTACACCATTTTTTGGAGAAATATCATCACCAATGTATCAGAACGATATGTTGACCCTGACCCTGATAAAGGCTCTCCCCTTCAATCCAAGATAAGATCTATTATCCCAAACCTCTAACTAAACTCACAATGGATTGTAGGGGAGTATAGTATAATTTTATGGAATAGCAACTAGGATGGAAAAGTGAGTTTTAATATTGGATGAATGGATCTTCCCATTAATTGTAAGAATGAAAGTATCCACATGTTGTTCACTAGTCTAGTGATGGAAAAGAATCAAAAAGGCATGTTTTCATCAATCGCCATACATATAGAACATCATAGATGTGTCTTAACTCTTTCCAGGTCAGGGAAGTTCAAATTAAAGGACTATAATTGGATATCCTACACTCTGGACTCATGTGTCAGATTGAATGACATGGTTTATTTCAACAAGATTACCATGAAATACTATTTCCCATTTGGAGGATCAGAAATCAGGAAATACCATCAAATGAGAACATAAAAAGAATACGAATTATTATGGCTTCTAACTACCATTATTTCATGAATATGAAGGAGTAGAGTATAAGAAACATATTCTTTGAAGGTGATTGGGCACATCAAGAATTGGAAATCCCTATTAATATATAATGTAATGATAACTCACACTTAGTGTGAGGGAAACAAAGTCACAAACCACATTTCTTCTCTTGCGGTTCATAGTTGCAATGTTACTTTATTATCATACATTTCTCTCTATAAGATCAAGGGGGTGAATTTGATCAAAGGGGATTCTCTTTATCTACATATCGTTAGTCCGACATAGGCCAATATTCTTGATTTAATTGTATCTATGTACCTTAAATAATTAAGATAATTTTTACTATTTTTTGATCTTATTTTTTTTATTTTTCAAAAATATCTTATAAATATTAGAGTATTTTATTTTAAATAAAAAATATTATCTTTTGAATAATAAATTTTTTACAATACTTATAAAATTATAAATTTTATAAATTTTTATTGTAATTAATTAAAATATATTATCATTTATATTTAAAAAAATATTATTAAATAAAAAATAATTTAATAATGTAAAAATTATTTCCAAAATAATAAAAATTATATAAAATCATTCTTAATTTAGCTTATATATTTTTAAAAAATAAAAATTTAATTTATAACTATCAAAATATAATTTCTAGAATATAATTATTTATAAATTATTGATAAAAAGTGATCAATAGATTCATTATTTGATTTTTGAAAAAAAATCCAATTATCATTCATAATGTATAGATAAATAACTGTTTATTACACCATTGTGCACTCTATGGGCATGTTATGTTGTAGTGGTTCTATCTTGGGCTTCATTGATGAACATTTTTGGGTCGTGATCTAGATAATATTGATACTATCCCATGAATAATTTTATAAGAGCGTAAATTGTGGTTCTAGGCTTGTGAATGGTTAATGAAAAATCATAGTTTTTCTACCTCCATTAGAAGTTTGGATAAATGTCCTTTTTATGGTATGACCCGAAAGGTCTTGACCATCTGTTCTCTAACCCATGCAAATTATATTTTATCACATCCCTTAATATATACAAGTCAAAATGGTTACTATAAAAAATCTATATTATCAAGTTTAAATATGCATATTAATAATTAAAATATGATATTATAAATGTTATAAGTGTCTAAAATTACTAATTTTTATCATGTGTTTTCTATAACTACATTAATTAATGATGAATTTATTCATTGAAATCCAAAATTTCAATTATAAAAATTTATGTCATTAAATTAATAGCCAGTTTATAAATTTTAACATATAAATTTCATTTTTTACTCTAAAATATAGGAATCTTATTATATTCCATCACTTCATTAGATTCCCAATATGAAAACATAATGTTTTAGTGCTATATAAATAAATTTATAAGGCCAGTTTCCTTTTTAAATAGCGCAGTTTTTCTATGACTGAAGATATTCACGAGATGATATTTTTTTGAATGATAAATCCACGAAGGTACCACCTCAATAATTTTTTTATTAGTGGGTTCTTGTTTTTACTTTATCAAGAGGGATACATGGACCATGTAATGTTCTTACAATAGGCTTGGTGGGAGTGCAAGTTGCAAACCCACAACTCCAATGTGATCAAAAATATGAAATTTGTTGATGTTTTTTGGAGTAATATTTTCTTTCTTTCCAAACCATATAACATTAAAAAACTTAGAAATATGAATGAAGGGATTATATCTAACTTCAAACATTACCACTTGCCGATGATTTTCTATGTATATTTTCTTTAAAAAATTTTGTGTATTTCACATGATGCTGAATGGTTTGAAACTTGTATATCCTCCCTTTGATAATATTAGTTCCATCCATTTTTTACCCAAAAAAATTATCCCAACATGTTGGAGTTGAAAACATCTTCCATACAGAGCCTCAATAGAGTTCAATTTAATGCTATAATTTAACAAATTATAATATTAGAACTACACTAGGAGATGGTGTTAGTCCAAACATCCTTTAAAACCCATTGAACATGATCTCACCATATCCACTATAGTTTTATCTCATATATCATATTATCCATTAACCCACGGGTGATATTTAGTACTAAAAATCATATATGCATCCAATGATTGCAGATATCTTCTCTAGAACCATGAGGTAGTACTCATATCTCAATGAGATATAATGGATAATGTAACTCTATGTATTATTAATTATGTACACCATTTTATGTTTGAAAAGAGATAAATATTCAAAGATTGAAATGAAATGTGATGGATTTGTAAGGTGATCGACTATAACAAAAATGTTGTTATAGAAATTTGATGACTCGGGGAGTCCTTCAATGAAATTAGTGGTTATGCATTTATATTTCCACAATAGTATGGGAAATAGTTTTGTCTTACCATTATAATGTTGTTACATATCCCTGACTTTTTTTTATACCCAGAATCAAGATATAAATTATGAAATCTCCCACTTCCTGATATCTGATTACATTACTTCCTTTATATCTCCTTACATTGTAGTTCATTACAAATGAATATCAAATAATGAGCTATGTGCATTATTTAGTTATTCCATATTATTTTATTGTTTTTATGGGACACATATATAAGATTCGAAACCTATAACTACATCTTTAGAAAAGATAAACTATATAGTATTAACTATATTTTTCAATAAAACCTTATATTATTTTTGGGCCTCTTTGACCCTATCAAGAATTGATAATTGATTATTTATTTTTATCATGGTTGGATAGAGATCCTAATATTAATCTCAGGTCCATCCTCTCTATGACCAAGAATATATGATCCCTTTTATTTATCATTATGGAATGTTTTATATGATCCCTTATATTTGAAGAATCTACCAATTTTTTCACCATCCCATTATGGTACCTGATTAATAAATTATAATTCATGATTATCTTTGAAAAACATATTTTTAACATATTGATATCATTTTGAGTGAATATATACATGCAGATTTTATGATATATATATGTCCCAATTCTTCTCTTTGGGATAATTCTTCAAAATCATTAATGGGATTATCACTTATACAATTTATTGATCACGATTTGGGTAGTTCTTTTCAAGGATGTTTAATTGGTAGGAGGCATAAGGCATCATGTTATCATATTTCATAATAAAAAACCCATGAACTTTTAAGAAACATCACTATAGATCACAAATATTTCCCCATTAGTTATTAATGTTATCATTGGTGTATTTATTATAATCATAATTAATTATTTTAATCTCCACTGACATTCATTGGTACATGAAAACCATTCACCCTATTTCATTACCTATGTTAGTGTGCATGAAAATCAAATAAATTTTATAAAAAATTAAACAATGTGCCTGAATAATTCATGGAATATAGGAATATATATCATAGATATTCATCTAGGACATAGTTTAATAGCCCATATTTTCAAACGATCAAAATGTATCTCTACTTTGATGACAACATTCTCTTGAAATTTTACATTCTCCATCCAAAATAGGAATGTACTATACATCTCATATAAAATTTCCTTTCACATGGTCATCAGTACAATAATAATATTTTCTAAATTCTCATCCTAAAATTTAGTTTTCATCAAAATTTATTCTATAATGACTTCCCCAAATTTGATGATGTAACCACTAAATAATATATTAAATAACTCAATGATTATATATAGTGAATAAGTATGTATAAATTTCATCATTATTAACTCATTGAGCCCATAACATTTATCAAAACTTTTCTTCGGGATGTCCCCTTCATCACCATTATTTGATAATATTTAAATCAATGTTACACCAAGGAAAAGTACTGGGATCAACGAAGAGAACCTAAAAATTAATTATTATCTTATTGATGGTAACTTTTCCTTACTATGATATTACTATCATCGTGATAAACAATGCAGAGACATAGCGACTGATCATTCATCTTGATGAAGAGGAAATGTAAAACTGATAGTGAAACATTTTGGTATATATACCCATTATTTAAATTATATTGTAGTCTATTCTTATTCACTATATGTTCAAAAATTTCCTTTCTATATAGAGTCTTTGTTATTAGAAATGTTATGGTAATAATATTGATTGATAATGTATCCTCACAGCTTAGAGGAAGAGTAGTAAATTCCTCATAATGCACAGTAAAATACACCCTTATAATATGAATATCCTAAATGATGATATTTTCAATAACCTTAATTATTTTAACAATATAAACTTTCTAATAGTGTAATAATATCAATTATTGAGATGATGATACAAAATAAAATTCCCAATCCTACTTGAAATTTATAGATTTTGAGGGAGAAATGCAATACATTGAGCGATTTACTTCACAATGAAATTTATCTTGGATATATATAAGGAATGTAAATACATATCCATAATAATGTAACACATTTAAAATGGAAGTATCTCATCATTCACTAGGAATATTTTCTCATAATGTTTGACTAGGGATGAGTTCAATTCCTGTGATTCAATAATTGACCCATTTTTTGTCATCGCCATTAACCAAAATTTAATGTTTAAAGGTGGTGTTGGAATAGTTATACTAAACTTCTGTTATATAAAGGATTGAATAGAATAATATTATTATAGGATATAAAAAGTTCATAATTGGATGATAATCCTTCCGTTCACTATTTGATTCTGGTTGTAATCATTTAATTCATATAGAATGGACATATGGATGGGAATGTTATGAATTTCAATCATACAATGGGATAATATGAAAATTTTAGGGATAAATTATAAATTACATATATTCTATAACATATGAAATTATAGGGTTTAATCAATGATATCCATGTCCTATTTCCTAAAAAAAACTTTTTATGAGAATTGTTTTCCATTAATAATGGTTTGTGAAGAACATGTGAATTTTGTAATTCAAATACCCAGAGAGTGTCAAATTATATTGGAATAAATCAATATTTTTCTTGTAGTTTTTTATTATTTATAAATGCCACATGCACCATTTTCAAGTCAATTAACCCTATGTACAACATTTCCAAAGCCACATAGACTTGTAGTATCTAAGTAGATATTTGTTTATTCAAAATCACATAATCTATATTTTATAAAAATTTAGAGATGGGTTATTATAATTACTCATTACCCTAAAGGTTTAATTTTTATTCTAGTCCTAATTTCCTAAAATAACTTGACATTCAACTAATTCAATCTTTGGGAACTCTTTTCAATTACAGAAATTCATTCATGATTTATTATATTAAGACATATATAATAATATCCCTGTTGATTAATATGAATAGTGTGTTTGGAAAATGAGGTATATATTATATAAAAATTAAATAAGGATATATTTAAAATACTAAATAAAACCACAAAATTCCCTTTCAAATCCATTCATCTCTAATATTGTACGATATAACCCAGGTAGTAATAGAAGAAATAGAAAACATATAAATCCCATTATGGGATTAATCAAATCTTATAATATGGTAATTCTACATTAATGAGTCAAGAAACCTAAAATGTTGACATAAAAAGGTGATAATATAAATCATAAACATAAAATCATGGTATAACATAGTATCATCAAGGAAAATAAGGAATATAGAAAGAACATAAAATATGACATCGTAAGAAAAAGTGATGGATAATTATTGATAGATCATGACATTGTTTTCTTATGATTGCCTATTTTTAACCATATATGGTATATAATGTGATAAAAAACATTACCCAATGAATTTAAGGGAAATATAATTATGTCCCCACACATCAATTTCACATCCATTGCATGCATTTTTATACCATACATATCATACCATATAACAAAATATTTCATCAATTGTAATAAAAACTACATGTAGTGTATGTTAAATACATGTATATCCTAAATAAATGGTGGATAATTACATTTTTGTGAATACCTATTAAGTGGAAATGGGTATTTTTATTCACAATACAAATATATGGAATAGAAAATCAAGGGAAAATTTCTGCTAAAAACAAGGATACATAATTGTACATGCAAGGGATAAATGAGAGTTAAATGTAATCACTCATTACATTAAGATAATTATTATAGTGAAAGTGATGGGAAAAAAATTATAATATAAAGAAACGAAAATAAAATGTATTATTATAATAAAATTAATTCAAATAAAAAGAAATAATAGTGGATTTTAGTAACCGCCTGATATTATGTGTATTGTTTTTAAATTTTTTTTCTTTTTGATATTTTTAATTTCAGATGATAGTGGAAAAGGTTATATATATATATATTCAAAAAAAATTCTAAAAATAAATTTAAGAGCCTCCGACTTTGATTACGCTAAAAGAAATGTTGACTTGTCTTGCACTAAACGCAATACTGACTTGGCTTTCACTACACACAATACAGACTTCGAATGCGCTACCAACAACACCAACTTGGTATACGTTACATAAAACTCATATATTTCTATGAAGAATCATTTTAAAATATAATTATTTAAATGATATTAATATAACATATAAAGTAAAAATATTTATACAAATACTAATAATTTTTTTAAAAATATTATATATAATTGTTTTATAATGCATAAATATATTGATAATGAAAGACCTGATTTTTGGTAAATAATTTTTATATATAAAAATACTTCATTCTCAAATGAATCCATTTTAATATTGAAATATAAAAACAAAATTTCAGGTACATTTATAAATTTAATTTGGTAACATAAACAAATATTTTGACATTATAATTTCCAAATTATCTTTGGCTGTTGTTTTTGGATTTTTCTAAGAAACAACATTTTTAGATGATTAGTGAAAATATTTATTTTTAGTTAAATACTACCTATTTTTGTTTAAATAATTATTAATGTTAAATTTAATTTTAAATTTGATGTATGGTCAAATTATATAAATTATAAATCTTTTGATACAATTTAGGTCATTATAATCAATTTCAATTTTAAATTGAACCAAATAACCGAATAATCTTTTATAAAAATTTATTCATTACAGAATTGTAATTTTTTATCGTCTATGGGAATAACATTAATCTTGAATTTCCACCTTATATAATGTAAAATTTTAAAAAATTGAAATAAATCATTATAATCAGTATTATATTTTGTGTCTAATTAGATCATGTTGAATTTTGACCAAAATTATTATAAAAAGTGATTAAAATTAATCACAACAATTAAGGTGATGTTAAGCATAATTAGAGAATAAGAATTAATCTAAGTTGGGGAAATAACCTAATTAGTTATTTAGAACACTTTTGTGGAAATATTTCGTCCATAAAACTTATATTCATGATTTATGTTTGTTTTTATGGCTTTTTCTAGGTATGAACATTTTTACACTAAACGTGTTTTCAATTATACCATGTGTGCCGTTTTCCTTCCCCTTAAAAGTCCACAAACATTACCACTGCACAAATGACTTAAAATAGTAAATTTCTTCAGATATATTACAAATTAACTTCAAATAAATTTTACTTCCTCCTAGAATCCTTCCCTTGGGCAGAAGGCAATCCAAATAATCATTTGGCCACAAACCAATATAATTTAACTGATTAAGAGGTAAGACAATCTATCCAGACCCATAAATTTATTTTCCCTCTCCACCACCTACACTCTTTTAATTACATGATTTTAGGAAACAACATGTATGATAAATATTATAGGATTTGTTTTTCTATGTATTCACCATAAAATAAGGAAAAATCTATCAAATGGTTAACTAATTTACTAATTAACTGAAATGTGAACTACTGCCTCTATATAATTATTGTTAAATTTTACTTACAACATATATTGGTTGATAATATGATAGACACCCATTTTATAAATTATAAATATAATATTTGTTATTTTGATGATTTTTTCTACCTTCTACAACAAATATCTTTTATACATTCCATTTTGTGTTAATTTAATGATATCATTTGAGGAAGTGTGGATTACTACCCCCTCAAATCGATATCATTCGGTCATACACTAAATGAAATATATTAATTATTGTTTTAGTTAATATATAAAACAAATATGATATCATAAATCTACTTTAATAATATATATATATATATATGTGTGTGTTTTTATTTTACTTTCTTTATTTCAACATGAAAATATAACAAAAATAACGGTCATCTGTATGTAAAGACTACCATCTCCCTGAATGGTGTATTTAATTTAATACTTAAATTTTATATATGTTAATATAACAGAAATATAATGTATATAAATGATATTTATATCATTATTTCAATTCTATAAATCATTATATCAATTATAAACAACATAGATATAAAAAATTAATACACAAATGTAGAATAAAGAGAATATTACTCGAATTCCAACCATTACATAGAATGGTTAACAGGAGGGTAATATAATCTCATAATATATATATATATATATATATATGAATATGGATATATAAATGATTTAAAATAAATTTATTTTTATTATACAGGAGGTTTCAAAGAGTACGAGGAGATTAGAGACACAACATAAGGGGATTTCATCTCACATTTTATTTTCGTGGAATAAATGTTGTGTTTGTCACTCTTTCATTTTTTGTGCACTTTGTAATACCAATAATTTTATTGTATTTTTATTATAATAAATTTATGGGTATTCAAATATCCATTTTATGTTATTTCATTTATGGTTCTTATGTTTTAAATGTTACCAAATCGATAAAATAGTTATGTCACAATTTTTCTTTTTTTGATACTGGTGTTTTGTTAATAATCTAAATTATTTTTCTATGTGTATATACTTCATTTTTACATGTTATATAATGAACATATATCATTTCATGTTATTTTATGATTCATTTAATTTACTTTTCATATATGGAGTGTATAATTCTAAGTAACCATTTAAAAATATTTTATTGATTCAATGCCTTGACTTTTCACTATTGTTTATGTTTATGCTTTATTTGATGAAATATTATGATTCATATCTCACTAAAATTCATGAAATTTATTATCCTCTTCCCAGACATGATATTTTCATGTATTTGGACAATTTTTTTATATTTCTTACATAATATTGTAATGAATTTTTTTGAAGAAAGCCCAATGTTACCCTCTATTCAGTAAGAAATCTATGTTCCACTAAAACAATATTTCTAAAAATGGATTCCTAAAATATTATGCTAATATAATATAGTAATTAAAATACATTTTTACACATTTTTTCTTTTACAATTTTTTTTAAATGAAATAACTTGTCAGGTTCTAAATGAGGCACTTATCTATTATTTTAACCAAGAAAATGCAATTTTTTTTACATTGTATGATGTGTACCAATTAATCCTCTATCAATCCTTCGAAGAATTATTTTCATATTTGTTTGTTAATTTTTATGATTTTTTTTTAAAAGTTAGTATCATGGAAATTGGTATTTTGTATGTTTTCAAAATTATTTTATATGTTTTTATGAAACATGTTTTCAAAATGATTACAACCCTTATAAAAATGAGTTCATTGTATTTTACAAGAAATCATTTTCAAAATACTTTAAAGCAATATTTATAAGTTTCTTAACTTATTTTCAAGGAAATGGTTTTGAACACATTTTCTGGATTTCATTACATGTTTTAAAAGAGTTTTTGAAGAAATGGTTATTAGAATGTTTTAATCTTATTTTATATGTTTTGAAGGAAGAAGGTTTACATAATTATTTCAAGTATTATTTATTTATATTAAATGAATTTTCAAAAAATGATTATTTCAAATTGATTTTATGTATTGAAAATTATATTTTAATGAATAAAGGATATCTTCTTCAATATATTTTTTAAAAAGATATTTCCAAAGTATTTTTTATCTAAGAGGGAATTTGATGATGATATTCAGGCCATTATAGTAATTGATGTAATATATACATTAATATTCTTTATATGAATGTGTTATTTTAACTATTATGGTCTTTATAAAATGTGTTTCTATATCTTGGGATATATGTTTATGAAAATATTTACACATTAATTGGTTATTCATTCAATGAAATGATTACAAAAACTATATATTTTTAAATAAGATTTGATATGTTTACATGTTAACGATAGCTATTTCATAGCATGGGTTATGGCGTGATTATTAATGATCTTTTGGTACATGTATTGAAGATGTTATTATGAGATTTGTGGGACTTATATAAACCTCCAATTCATTGGGTAATGATTTATATATAATTTGATAGATATTTCTTGAATGACAGATGAATATGGATTAGTATTAAAAGGATGGAATATGAAATGAACTCAGTTCAGTATTAAAGATATAGAATGGGAAATGAACATAGTTTAGTTATACAAGGCTAGAATAAGGGATGAACTCAGTTCCACAGTACATGGCGGGAATAGAATGTGAACACGATTCAGTAAATTAATTTGTCCACTAAGATGGTACTGGTAGATATTCCTTGTCTACTATAGAAATAATTGTATATGCTAACTTGTCTACCTCAATTCCTTGTTTTAATCCTATGTTATAATTTCATGGATTATGTAATTTGTTTCCTTATGATTCGTGTCAATGAACTACCAATATTTATTATGATCTATAATATATATTCTATGATCATCAAATGTAATTTTTAATTTCCAGACCCTTTGGTTCATCTTTTACTAACACATTTACATTTTTTACAATAATTTAGAATATGAGATCACTCATTTTTTATTATTTCTCTCTCCATGTTATGAATAAAGGTTTTAGGTTGAATTAGTAATGGTGGAGATATTTAAGGTATATGTTGAATATCATTCACTAGGATGGATTATTTTTTATCATGTCTCCAAAGACACTATACTATTATGGTAATCAAGCATGTATTTTTGTATTTTACTAAATATTTATCTAAAATTATCTATCATCCATGTCTGTTAATAATGGGTCACTATATCGGTATCAAGGGAAAGGTTTAGTCAACCATTGGAATTTATGATGATAAATCATTATTGATTTACCATGGTTTCATTCTTTTGATATGTATAGGGATGTCTCTAAGGTATGTATATGGATGAGTTAACATTTGAGAAAATGTATTGAAATTTAAGTAAAGGATAGAGTGAGTGGTTTCATAGAATATGATCCCTATAATGACACAAACTTTTATTAATAAAATTACCCATGATCTAATCAGATTTCTTATTATGTAAAATGACTATATAATATATAAACATCATTGGTTTTATGATTTTGATTTTAAAATACCGTCTTGAATTGTGACTGTTGCTAATATAGCCATTTATGAATGATCACATGATTAATATAAATATAGTTATTTAAAAAATCAATTTTTCTCAGAAAAGGGATGTGATGGCCTCATCTAGTATAATTTCTCCATACAAAAATATTTGAAAGATCTTAGAAACGAGGTGACAACATTGGGCTTCATTCTTGACAAATCCCAAGCCGAGATTTTGCACGTTGAGCTCGAAAGGAACTGCCTATGGTAGAAGTGGATGTTGATAGAGATTACCACCCGAGCAATATTATCCATACCTCCCTCATAATATTTCACCCTCTCACACCATAACCTTCTAATTATGCTGGTGATATAAGGTGTAATGTAATGACGCCCTAGTACTACGATTAATTAAATTATTTTTGTATAGAGAATATTTATTTATTTTATTATTCTGACATTGTAATTAGTTTTTATAGAAAAAATTAATTTTTAATTAATTAAGAAATATATATTGTTGATATTATGGAATATTAAATTAAAAAAAAAATTAATTCAATTTATTAAAAAATTATTTTTTATATAATATAAATTACGGTATAATTATTATGAATACAATTGTGATTTTTATTAAGGTTTAAATGTTCTTTTTGTAAAACCAATGAATTTTCGATATATGTAGGTTTTTAATTTATAAGTAAAAATTCGAAAATATTGATTTTTTTTTTTATAAAATGAATACAATTTTATGAATCAGGATGTCCAAATTATCTAACAGTGAATTTCTCATAATTTTATAAGATAATCAATTTTTTTGGGAAAAAATTCAATACCATTTAAAAATATAATGTGTTTTATAAGATCATAATGACTGAATAGTTATGTAATAAAACATTATAAACAATATCTTCGTCCAATATATGTTTTACCATCAAAATAATATTATTATATGTTTATTTTATTTATTTCCAATTCTTTAGTGGGTCCATCAAGTCTTATAAATCATTTTAACATTTTAATTTTATTTCATTGAGAGTGTGGCTCACCTACACATAACCATCCCCATTATTTTAAGATGTTTGGCAATTTACCTTATAAAATAATGTTTTCCACTCCCATTTGGAAGAAAATATGTAACAAAACTAGGGGATTGATTTTAATTTTGATAGTTTAATGTGTGGCGTCTCAAACCTAAATAATAAATAATTCCCTCTCTTTTCTTATATAAACACACCCAACTCCCACTTCCTCTTCACTCAATGCCTTTGTATCAAGACCAAACCCTACCCTCCTCTCCCATGTATTCTTCCAATGTGTCGCAATATCACACGAAGCCTCTCTCAAGCACCTCCCAATCCTTTGTGATCACACTTCCATGTAATGGATTCCTTCCTTTCTCGTTTTATCCAAGATTCATAATATTGTTATGACATTTTATTTTCAATTATAAATAATGGGGTATCATTTATAACCCCCCCATCATCCCCTATATATTTTTTAATGATAAGATACACCTTTTCTCTCTCATTATTTCCTACCATGTACACTCGTTACAGTACTAAATTCCGTAAGGGATTTCCCTCTCATCATTTTCATTCACGAAATTATTTTTTATTATGAATAAATATTCCTTTAATTATTTTAGGACATTTGTCTATATGAACACCCCTTACTGTAAATTTCTTGCACATATGATGAGACAACCTTTTCACTTTCCACATCCTTTTTTATGAATTCATATGTCACGCCATTATTCAGCCGAAATTGCACCTCCATTTTCCAAGATAATATCATTGTGTTGTGACTACCATGCCCTTTTTCTCTATAAAGGTTATTAAACATTATCCAAATTTACTTATTGAGGTAATATTTTCATGTAATAATCCCCCATTTTTTACCATGGAATAAATTCATTTTTTTAATGAATCTATGTTTCATGATCTTGAGGTAGACTTATGCATGAAATGAAATGTTTAAGAAGGTATCTCCGTGATAGCGCTCCAATTCATTGGGTAATGATTAGTATCATGATAAAACAATTGAAATGAGGTATTACTAATGTGAATTCAAGTTATTTGAGTGTTTTCTCATGCTCCATGTTTAGTGTGTCTTGGATTATTCTAATACCATTTAATGTGTTGTTGCTGCATTTCAAAGTTGTGATAATCATGCTTTATCTTGATTTTCTATTCATATTTCTATTATGATCCATTGATATTTCTATTTTCTAAAATGTATTTTATTCATCATGTTATGCCTTTTTTACTCCTTTACACGGATTTATATATCACCCCTTTCTTATTAATGTCCTCAGGTTATCCCATCCAATGCTATGTATGAGGGAGTGTAATGGGCAGGTAAATGATGTTTTCAATAATGATGTCGTGTTTCATGTTTTAAGTCATTATGTAATTTTTCTAATACCCTATGTCATTGTACCTCATGTTCATCCATGTCTTATCTAGGGAAAATTTTGTATAAAAATAATGTTTAGATGTTTAATAAATATTAGGGTTGTTATAGTTGGTATCAGCTGATATGTTTATTTATTCTTGGGATAAGGATTTTGAAACTATAGTGACAGGAATAAAGATAAGACTAATTATAAGAAAAACATAACTAAATTTTTGGGGTTATTTAGTAAGTTGATTATCAGGTAAATACATCCTTGTCTGGATACGATCTTGTAGAGGTGGCTCTAGCATAGATGTACCTAGTAGTGAAAACTCTGACATGGTGTTTCGTGATTTTCCCAGGTTAACCGTTTGCACGAAAACAAGACTTGATGTACCATTGGTTACAACACTCCTATGGGATATGATATTATATATTCACAAGCATAGTATGAACCATTATTAAAGGAATTGAAAAAATCCCCTATGAATATACGGGAGAAATTAAATCATTGATAACATATATTGAAGCCTATAGATTCATATGATAACTCATTATTTGAACAGAAACACGGTTCAAGAGAAACATTAAACCCCCACAAGAATGAACAAGTCTCAATCGATAGCATCATGAGAAAAATTCCCCCTACTTTTAATTAGTTATATGATCCATCACTTTCTCAACAATGGATCAACCTCATAGAAATGATATTCTTCATTCTTCAATGTTCCAAAAAAGAGAGAGTTCTTTATGATTCTTATCTTATAAATTGTGAAGTTGATAAATGGTGGAAATTGATCAAAATTACAGTGTCTAAAGAGGAGATTCAGTCAATTAAATGGATGGATTTCTGGAAAATGTTTTTCTACAAATATTTTTGTCGCACCCTTCGACTTCTGATGGGAAGGGGAATCATTGACCTTAAGAAATAAGAATAAGAATCCGTCATAACATACAAGGAAAACATCACAAGGTTTGAACGAAATGCCTCTATATTTGTTGACCGCCCCAAAATGAATGGTTTATTTCTTAATTGTTGGGTTGAAACCTAGCCATCGTAATGACCTGGAGATCCAAGACATCTATATCTAGGATTAAATATTCTTGATGTGCCATCAATGTCGAAATAGAGATCCTTAAATCCTAGTGGTATCATAGGGAAAAGAAGCCTAAGGTGGATTTCAATTATGGTTGTATGATAGATAAATATAATGGTTCTATGTAGATCGAACACCCCACATTCCAATGGTGTGGAATGAAGCACCCTAGAAATTTCATTAGGGGATTAAGAAATGCATTAGGTGTAGAAATGAAATGCACCTAGCTATTAACTGCCGACGAGAGAACCCCACAGCTGTGACAGAGGATAAGAACACTTTATTCAACCCTCAACGCATTGTTAATTGCCTAGAATACAAAGAACTAGGGAATTATGAAAATTAGTGCCCTGGGACAATGGTTTTTGGATGCAACCAACAACCTCCAAAGAGTAAATGCTGTGATTTTTCCATCACTATGGCCGAAATGATCCTTGAAAACAAAGGTGTGATAGGTATGCTAGTTATTCGTTCCATAATATCGAACATACGTTTTGATTCTGGTTCTAAGAGTTTTTTTATATCTATAATGTTTTGTTGAAAAATCAAAACACGAACAAAAATCATTGATGTAAAGATGTCAGTGAGTATGAGAAATGGGGAAATCATTGCATCCCATTAATAATACTCCTCCCGTGTCATAATCGGTGGATTAAACTACCCAAAAAAACCACATCATACTCCCTCATTTGTAATTTGATTCAATTCTCAATATGGATTAGTTTTCATTATATAGATCCACAATAAATTGTTGTGATAGGGAAATCAATCACCATATTGAGAATCGACCCCCAATTCAATAAAAGTGCAAGGAAGAAGATGAATCTCATTTAGTACCATCATATCAAGTGTGAATATTACTACCCTATGGGCATGTGTATCTTGCTTAGATGATTGAGTCTGAGGAAGCAACCATCTATGAAGACATGCCTACTGTGAGGGAATTTACAGCAGTGCTTGCCGATTATTTTCATGGACTTCCTCTAAGAAGTGATGTTGAATTCTCAATTGACCTTATAGCTAAAGAGTTTCCAATGTCCATGAATCTGTATACAATGGGTACGGTGGATCTTGTGGAGCTGAAGAAACAACTACAGGAGAATCTGGATAAAGGGTTTATATGCCCATGTGCTTCGACATGGGGTGATATAGTCCTCTTTGTTAAGAATAAGTATGGGACAATGCTCCATATAATTGATTATCGTTAGCAAAAAATATCACGATAAAGAATAATTATCCTCTTCCATGAATTCGTGACTTTTTCGATCATTTATGTGTAGCACAATAATTCTCCAAGGAGGATATATGGTTGGGATATTACCAAGTAAGGGTAAAAAAGGAGGATATCCCAAATACTACTTTTCATAAAATGTATGTGCACTATGAATTTATTATAATTCCTTTAGGATACACCAATTCTCTAGATATCATCATGGAAATGATGAATAGAGTATTTAGAGATTACCTTGATGTATTTTTCGTACACATTATTGATGATATTCTCTTATACATCAAAACCAAGGAGGATCGTAAGGGTCATCTAAGCACAATACTAGAGACCTTGATAAAGGACAAGATCAATGAGAAATATATCAATTGTGAGTTCTAGTTGAACGAGGAATCATTCTTCGGCAATATCATTATAAGGAATGGGATATCTATGGATCCCTTCTAGAAAATTTCAATTGAATGATTTAAATGTCCTACATCTGCAATGGATGTCAATAAAATCTTGGGATAGATGGATATTATTTCTAATTTGTCAGTAATTTCTCACAATATTCCAACCCTCTTACTAATCTTACTCGGAAGGGAGTAATGATTTCTTGGAGTGATGAATGTGAAGATAGATTCAAGAATTTATAAATGAGGTTTATCACTACATTATAACTCACACTACCTATAATTGGATAACTCTATGTTGTATATAGTGTTTATTCAAATATGCATTTAGGCTGGGTGATAATGAAAATTGATAAATTGGCAGTCTATTCCTCAGGAAAACTAAAAATCAATGAGAAAAACAATCCGAAACATGATCTAGAGTTTGTGACTATGATCATTGCGTTGAAAATATAGCAGCATTATCTATATGGAGAGATGTGTGGGATTTGTACAGATCAAAAGATCCACAAAATATATATTCTCACAAAAAGAGAATAATATATGAAAACAAATATGGATAGTTCTCATAAAGGATTATGACTGCTCAATCCACTACCGTCTTAGTAAGGAAACCAATGTGTAAAATGTTCTATATAGAAAGGATCCTGCATTTTTATCAATAATGAGTATTGAAAAGGATCCAATATTATTATATTTTTATAGGATATACATAGAAATCATTAATGGGAACATCATCAATCCTTTCTCAAATGATTGATCAACCATTACTCATAGAGAAAATAACGGATTCTCAAATTAACGATGCAAAAATTATAAAAAAGGGTGGAAGCTATCCGATATAAGAAATCATCAGCATTCGTGGTTGACAATGATGTAATTGTTAGATTCAGGTCAGAATTATATGTATCATACAATCCATAGATAATGAACGATCTTCTAAATGACACACATAGCTCAACCATCTCAATTCACCCAGGGATCACCACTACTAGAACATTGTGTTTTCCCAATGGTACTATAGCAACGGTTTGAGGAAACCATTGCTATAGTGTAAAAGTAGAAACATTTTCCAATAGTTTTTTTAAACCATTGGCAATGTGTATATATTCCTAATATTTTCCAATGGTTTGTTAAAAACGTTTGGGAAAAAATATTTTCACTAATATATACCAATGGTTTTGATAAACCATTGGTAAAGAGAAGCTTTCCCAAAGGATTTTAAAAACTATTGGGATTGTTTTCCCCTAAATACCCAGTGCCCCCAAATTTCTGTCAACCCGATTACAAACCTATTTTAAACCTCCTCCGTAAGTCTTCTCAACCATGAAACACCTTCATGCCGAAGATCCTTATTCAATCAAACAAATTTTTATTTCTACACTTCAAATTAGTAAGTGTTACATTAGTTTTAGTGTTCTTAATATTTTTATTTTATGTTTGATGTTTTGATTTTAGTTAAATTAGAGTTATGGATAAAATAGAGTAATTTTTGTTAGAGTACTAAACCCATTATTTGTTTTATGTTTTTTATTCTACACTTCATACATCGTAAATGGTCGGTTTATTGTGGTTTGTTTAGTTCATCAGTAAAGGGTTTGTTTTAGGTTTTATATTTAGTGGGGTAAAGGTTTTTTTTATGTTTTTTAATGTTTTTTTATGTTTTTTGTTTAGTGGGGTTTTTTGTATTATGCTTAGTGGGGGTTTTATGTATTTTGTTTAGTGAAATTGATAATTCATGATATTTTGGATTTATTAATGAATAAAATAATTTTGAATAAAAATACCCTAAGGGGGTTGCAGGAGGGGTAGGGGTGTCTAGGTGTGGGGGATATCCAGGTGGGGGGTTGTCCAGGGGTTAGGGGGGCCTTATTGGGGGTAGTGGGGCTACAAGCCTGTGGGTTAGGGGGAATGGGTTGCCCCAATGAGGGGTGTGGGCTGTACAGGGGGGTCAGGGTGGGGTGGCCAGGAGGGGGAGGGGGGTGTAGGCTGTCCAGGGAGGGGGGATATCTAAGATGGGGGGGGTGGCTATCCAGGTGGGGGGGGGGGGGAGGTCCAAGTGGTGGGGGGGGGGGGCTGCAAGGGAGAGAGGTTGGGGGAAATATAGGGAGGGGTGGGCTATCCTGGGGGGTGGCTATCCAGGAGGGTATGGGATATCGAAGGAGGGGGGTGTACAGTGGGGGGGGGGGGCTGCAGGGGAGGGGGTGTGGGTTGTCTAGGGAGGGGGTGGGTTGTCCAGATGTGGTGGTGGGTGGGCTATCCAGGTGGGGGATGGAGGTGTGTCCTGTCAAGGGGGGTGGGCTGTCCTGGTTGAGGAGGGGGTGTTTGGATATCAAGGGGGTGTGGGTTGTCTATGGGGTGGGCATTCCAAGGGGTGGGGGTGGGCTATGCTGGACACATCGTACCCCCTAGACAGACCCCACACCTGGACCCCCTGCCCCGCCCCCCCTGGATAGCCCTTCCACCCCCATGGACAGCCCACCGACCTCTCTAAACACATCGTACTCCCCTAGATAGCCCCCCCCCCCCCCCCTCCCGTGGATAGCCTTCCCACCCCCCTAGACACCCCTGTACCCCCTGGACAACATATCCTCCCCTGTGGATAGCCCACCAACTGACATCGTTCCCCACTGGACAGCCCCACCCAGCCCCTAGACACCCCCTCCCCCTGTGGATAGCCCCCCCACCCCTGTGGACATCCCTCCCACCCCCTAGAAACCTCGTACCCCCCCCTAGATAGGCCCGCGACCCTCTCCACCCCCATGGACTGCCCGCCCACCCCATAAACACATCATACCCCTTGGACACCCACACCCCCAAGATATCCCCCACCCCTAGACACCCCCGACCCCCCCGTATAGCCCCGCCACCCCCATGGACAGACCATCCACCCCCAAGCATTCTCGTACCCCCTAAATATCCCTCCACCACATGGACACCCCCCAGACACTCTCCTACCACCCCCCGGACGCCCCCAAACCCCTTAAAATCCCCCCTAACACACTGAACCTAATGGATATCCCCCACCCCCATAGATATCCCCCCCCCCCCATCGTGGACAACCCATCTAACCCATGGACAGCCTGCCCACCCCTGGACACCCCATACCCCCCTGGACAGCCCCGCCACCCACCCTCACACAAACATCCCGCCCAACCCCCTAGACATCCATTACCCCCTAGACAACCCCTCCCACCCTTGGAAACCCTTCTCAACCACTTAGAATGTCCTCCCGATCCCCAAACAACCCCCTACCCCCTGGACAGCCCGACCACCCTTGTGGACAGCCCTTCCACCTCGACACAACGGCCCCCTAGACGGCCCCCACCCCCTGGACACTTCCGACCACGCTTGGCTACCCCACCACCCCCCTGGACACCACACACCCCTTGGACACTCCCTCCTCTTAGGAAAATCTATGTTATCTCTCAAATTTTCTACAAAAATATAAAATTTCTTCGATCTATAATTTAGTCAACTCTTGAATAATTCTCCGCCACATGTGTACATGATCTTGTACAGTCATGTATAGTTCGTCAAATATTTTTTTTATAAATATATTATTTTCTTTTCTTTTATGTTATGTTTCTCATATAGAGTATCGTGTCGATTATGGATTCATATAAAGTGAACAATTTTCATTTAATTAAATATATTTTCGATGAAAATTCAAACTTATTGAATTAATTTTGACGAAATGACTTATGATAATTATTTTTTATACATATTGGATAGAAGTTGGAAATATGAAACTAATCATATCCCAATTTATTTTCAAAAAAAATTTAGATATATTTAGATTTTTCATTTCATAATGCTTAAGATAGTGTTCACATAGACTTCCAATGTTTTAATTGTATTGGAAGACCATGGTCGAGCCATGAAGTATTCAGATACCACATAACCAAAGATTGATTTCAGTCAAACCAGATGATTTAGATATTACCTCAAAATACTATATGGCATGGAAGATAGTTGATGAACTTGGATTTTCAAGAATCAAAATTCATTCTTTCCTGGATGATTTTTTTATTCTTGAAGGAAATTGATGAACGAAATGATTGTATAAATTTTTTGACATCCCATTTGAATTTAAAATGTGATGGAACACCATCACGCATGCCACAGAAATTAATGTGGCACTTTCCATTGATCCCCAGTCTCTAGAAATTCTGTATAACTGATGAAGTATATATAAAAATGAGATGGCATGATACCGAAATAAAGAAGAAAAATGATGAGTTTTTTCACCATACAGATTGATTTTCAGGAAATGATTTGATGACTGATATCCGGGGTTTTCATCTGAAGTGCGTAATGTGAGGCTAGGTCGTTCATGCGATGGTTTTAATTTATTTGGTAGATTCTTACTTTACACAACACATGGCCAGTTTTTATACACATTTTGAATCTTCCCCCATGGTTGGGTATGAAAAAACCTTTCACTTTCATGAGTATACTCATATATGTCCCTTATGATCCTAACACATATATTGACGTATATATGAAACCTTTAAGAAAAGAGTTGAATCTTCTTTGGGATGTCCGTGTGTGCACATACAATGTATATTTGAAATAAATATTTTATATGTGTGTTGTGCATATGTGTGACAATCACTTATTTTATGGATTATGCGATGATGTCTAGATGCGGGCATGATAGGAAAACTATCATGTCCTGTTTTTATGAAGAATACAAGATCTAGAAGACTGATACATCATTGTAGTTTCAGTTTTTTGAGACATCGACGATTCATGCCAATGTTACATCCATATAGAAATAATGGATGAATATTTGATAATACCATAGAGGCTGATGATCCAGATTAGTTTTGACAAGAACATATGTGCTTACTGAATTGAAATATTTCACCTTTCCATTCAGGAATGGTCAAATTAAAATCAGTAAATAGAAAGAATGTTTCCACTGAAACTGTTTACAATTGGAGGAAGAAGCGTATCTTTTTTATTTTACTTATCAGTCAACCAAATTGTTACGTCATTGATTAGACGTAATGCACATTGAAAAGAATATATTTGAAATGTTGTGTTGGATAATTATATATGTTAAGGGAAATACAGAAGATGATTTACGGTCTTGGCATAACTTGGTGGATTGGAGAATCAGACCATAATTGCATCCTATGCGTATCAGTAAAAATAAATGGAAAGTTCCATGTGATTATAATGTGATAACACCTATTAAATAATTACAATTTCTGGATGTATTAGATACTATTGGAGTTCTTGATGTCTATTCAAGTATCATATCTAAATGGGTCAACAAAAGAGATTTGTAGCTAAAATCATTGAAAACTCATGATTATCACGTTCTTCTGCATGAGTTGATTCCAATAGAAACCTGTCATATTTTTTTAAATAATTTATGGGTGACTATTATTGGGTTTTGACATTCATTTAGAGATCTTTGTACTTAGAAGTTTTCCAAGTTGTTCTTGCAAAAAATTTTGACATATGCCCCATTAATTTTTTGTGTGTTGGAGATAATATTTCCTCCATCGTTTTTCACATGCATTCTGCATCTGAGTGTCCATATTCCCAATGTAATAATTTTTAGAGGACCTATTTCTTTTCATTGGATGTATACAACTAAAATAAATATGTAAAAATTAATGTCTTATGTCTGAAATAGAAATCATCTCGAAGGTTCTATCGTGAATGATTACATAGATCAAGAATGTATGGATTTCTGCTCTATGTATTTGTCTGATATTACTACTAGAACGAACAGACCAATAGGAAATGAAGATGATCTTTATGAGTAAATTGAACCTAGTTTTCCAACACTTCCTCAAATAGGAGGAATTCCTGGATTATATATGTTGAAGACATTAAACCTTGTAGAGCGGGAGATGACACATCACACAGTTTTTATCAAGTGTGATTTGTTCGATGACTACATCATGTAACTAAATTAAATATGCATATATTATATATATATATATATATCAGTTGAAATATTTATATTTTTTATCTATAGAGAACATAAAACAATGATAAATAGAAGGCATCATTTTTTATCTTTGAGAAAGATGGAGACTTTGCATAGAAAATAATTTTCTGCTTATTTATAATTGAAGGTAAAAATATTACTATTTAAAATAATTTAATCATTATTCAATTGAGTTTAGTATTCATTTATATTGTCGGTATTGAGTTTACCCATTGACTCTATCTCTAAGGAAATAAGAGCTTTGGCTTTTGGTCCTAATACCGTTGTTTTTTTACTATAATTCAATTATTATCAATGGGTACACATTTATTGACACTGGGCGAGTAAAGAACATGAGAAAACAACATGATGGTGTTATGGTTACTGCCACAATAGATTGTTATGCAAGGGCATCACATAGTAGACTACGATTTGAAAATGTGGGATATTATAGAGTCCTTGAAAAAAAATAATGTGGTATTATTACTCTCATGGACGAGTCACGATGATGAAATTCCATTAGTTTGATTTTGATGATGATACATGGAAAATTTATTGATGATTATGGATTTAGAGTAATTAATAGGACTCGAAATTTTTCTGCTGAGGAACCATATGTATTGGTATCAATGTATAACCTTGTTTATTATGTCAAAGACCAACATAGACATAAATTTGGTTTCATAGTTGAAGTAATTCAAAGACATATTTTTGATGATGGTGGTAATGGAATTGACACCATCTCTACTTCCATTAGAACCAATAAATTTATTTCTTTTGATGACTCCAATAACTCAATTTTAAAAGTCAACTATGAATCTGAAGTTGCGGTGGGAAATATATAAAATCATCCATTCATGATCTCAATTATTTTTCTTTACCTCGAGTTGGGTTGTTAAAGTTGGTTCTATTCAAATTTATTTAATATTGACTAAAAATATTTTGTATCCAGCTTGACCATTATGTAAAGTTTCTATGTATAATGGTTGAATTTTTTATTTGAATTGAATTTTCTAATTTTGAATTGAACTGTATTGAAACCTAGGAAACCAACATTTATGACATGGTGAAAAGTTCAATGATTCAAATATGATTTTTATAAAATTTTACGACTCTATGATCTGTCGTTAACATTTTACCAGGTAATGAACATGATGATTTTTATTCTTCTACAAAACATGTTTTGCAACTTGCAACATCTACCTATGCTAATGAAATTAAAATTTTCCTTAATTATCACAATTATGTTTCCATTATATATCCGGTAAAATCAATGATCCATGATTTTAATAGACTGATGACACGTAGTAAATAATCATCTTACCAAAAATTAAATTTATTTATTACATATTGTAAGATTTGTTGACTTCATAATATATCTGTTCTAGTTCACATAAAACACTTTTTAGTTAAAATATTCATGAATCCCCCTATTCCCTCTTATTTATATTGTTTTTTGGATTACACATTAGTTATAATTTTATATTTACTTCAATATTTGTTTTCAAATGCAATAAATGAAACCAATTGAAGAGTGGTGACGAAAACAGATTATAGGCAACAATCGTCGCATTACTCAGCCTAGAATTCCACAACTAGTGCCTGAAGTGAGTATTTATTTTCAAATATATTTATTTAAATTATATATAATGTCTTGCGATTAATTTTTTAAACATTTTTTCAGGATCCATATATTAGGTGACATTTATTTTTTGAGAAGCCTAGTAGTGGTCCCAGTACTTATGGTGTTCCTACAAGGGGTTGGTACGAGATCTAGATTATCTAGTTGGGGGTACCCAATTAGACCCTACCCCTATAACTGGCATACCATCCATCCCACATTTTGATATCGGTGTGCCATTAGGGACACATTGGATATTTAGGCCTCCCATGTTTCCACCACCATTTACATATGACCCTCCTCACCCGTCTGTACCATATTCGATGATGATTCCCACTCCCCATCCAGCATTTGGTCTTCCATCCCTGTCATATTGTTTTAATACTGCTTCGATCTCTCCAGGAATTTATATTCCATAATTCCCAACTCCTACTCCACCAGATTCTTTCCATGTGGAGCATACATTGGGACTCACTCCATCTATAAATGGTGTTCCTTTAGTTTCTACGAATCCAGTTGTGCCCATTCATCAGACCACCGTAGGTTTTCTTATATAACCCTAACAAATTGTTAAACCATGATTTATTTTCATTATAACATGTGTTGATAAAATATATTTTTTGTGATAACAAATACATCTACATATATGAGGTGGGGGAGGGGGTGTACACGCATGCGTGTAGTGTGGAACCGCCACACGTGGTTGATGGTGGACTACAATGAAGATAGTTAGATGGTTGAAAAATCATGGTAGCAAAGTTGGAGTTTTTTGGCGACGCTATCCCAATACTCTGACATTATTCCATTCAACACACCCTAATAGAGACAGTTTCCAAATGAATTCATGGATAATTCCAGGGAAGAGATATGGGTACAAAAATATTTTTTATTTAGTTTAATATATTAATTTTTTAATTATATGAATTAATTTTTATTTTCCAGCTGCGGTTTAATTTCCACCGGTCTAGCTTATAAGCATGAGTTGTACATTGGATGGAGTGCTAGATTTTTAACATAGTTGGAGGCTGTCCCTGTCATGGAAGATTTTCCGTAAGAATAGTATCGATCTATGATTAATCAATAGAAGACTAGCCAATTTACGGTATTGATCATGTTAGAGGTATTTAAATGAAAATTTTCAGGATATTCATTAATACATATTATTGAATTTGATTTAAGATGCATCTGGAAGAAATAAAAAAACATTGATGTTATGAAAAACCCCCACACATTGGGATGTACTACAATTATATATCATGGGAGACAGTATGTATGAAAATTTATAATCTTTCTTTATGACGTTCACTTTCTATTGCTTCCTCCATAATTTATTCGATTTCTAAAGTTGTTATATAATTTTAGTTATGAAATTACTATTTTTTGGTATCCTATTTTTAATTATGGATTCCTAAATTCAATTTCATTATTGAGGCATAAATTGTATATAGAAGGACGTGTTCCTTGAGGAAAACTATTTTTCTTGAGTATAATGAAGAAAGATGGAACTACGGTTAAAGAACTAACTCAGCACCGGATTGTAAGTATTAAATTGTAGATTTAAAATTTTAACCTATATTTTGTAACATAATAATCTATTTATATTTATAACAGGCTGCTTCAGAGGCACTTGATGCCTAGGAACCGGAAAATTTTGGGCCAAAAGATCAATTAAATCAGGTGTTGGGAAATGAGAACCCTGGTAGAGTACGCTGCCGAACTAGGAAGAGTATTGTTCAAAAGAGGTACTGGACCTCCTAAGGTATGATTTGTAGTGCCAATGAGTTTCCGGAGGTAAATTTATAAGAATAAATTGATGAAAAAGGGCCATAGAGATGCAGAATAGTTTTCTATGAAAAACACTGCATTTATGAAACTGATGGATGCTTTACGTCCAACACTTCAACTAGAGGAAAACACTGCATTTGATGAATATATTTCATCGATGAATTCTATATAAGGAGAACTAGGTGCCATTTCTAGTGGTGGTCAACTAGATGGAAAGGAGGAGGCTGAAGTAGAGGATGAGGAGGGTGAGGAGGAGGCCAAGGCGGAGGGGGGGGGGGAAGAAGAGGAGGTCGAGGTGGAGGTGGAGAGCAATGAGGAGGCTGAGGATGAGTACGAGGTGAGGAGATGGTATGGGATGATGATGGGGATACTGATGGAGACAACGATGAGGATGAGGGTGAAGGAGAAGATGATGGTGATGATAGTGATGGTGATGAGGGACAGATTGATCTATTACATTTATGAATGATAATACTGACCTTTGTTGTTTATTTATTTTTTGTTCCTGAATATATGTGTGATTAGGTGGGTAACATTATCTTTATTTTTTTATCTATTTTAATGAAATTTTAAATTTTTAGTGGAATTTATAAAATTGATGGTCTAATTAAAAGTTGATATATTGAGGTTATTTTGTTATCCTTGAAATAAATTTCTCAGTCAATATGTAAATATCATCCTATGTGTCTGGGATAGCCCCCACCCTCCTCCGTGGACAATGGACAGCCCCCTCCTCCCTTGACACTGGAAAGCCCCCCACCCTTCTCCCTGGGCCCCAGACAGCACACGAATAGCCCCCTAAATAGCCCCTGGATAGTCCCCCTGATAGTCCCCCTTACATACCCCACCCTCCTCCCTAGACCGTGAACATCCCCCCACCTTCCTACCTAGACCCCAGACAACCCCCTCATCCATGGACCTTGTACAGCCCCCATCCTCCTCCCTGGACCCCAGACAGCCCCTATACAGGCCCTCAGATAGCCACCAGATAGCCCCACCACCCTCCACCATAATCCCCGAACATCCCCCCCATCTCCCTGGACCTAGGACAGGCCCCAACCTCTTCCCTGGACCCCAGTACCCCCCCCCCCCCCCCCGACATACCCCACCCGCATCCCTAGACCTCGGACAACTCCCCCTCCTTCCTAGACCCTGGAAAACCCCCCACACCCTCCTCCCTGGACCTCAGACAACCCCAGGACAGCCCCCAGATAGCCCCCTGGAGAGCCCCCTAGAGAGCCCCCCGGAGAGCCCCCCCCCCCTCCTCACTGGACCCCAGATAGCCCTGGACTTCCCTGGACCCTGTACAGACCCCCACCCACCATCCTCCTTGGACCTTGTACAGCCCCCCCTGCTCCATAGACACTTGACATCCACCCCTCCCTCCTCCCTTGACCCCAAACATCCCCCAAACAGCCCCTGGACAGCCCCCCACCGACCTTGTAACGCCCCGAACATAATTTCTATAATATTAATAATGAATACTTCTGGATTAATTTCATTTAGGGAATGCTCAAAAAATATGAACACAAAACATTTCATTCATTCAAAAAGATCAAAAACGGATACGTGGAAACAAGGGTCTAAGGACCATAACTAACCAAACATCCAGACAAGAAAGCCAATCACGATCATCGGTACACCCCACATCACCATGAACATGCCAAGGAAGAAGTGGGTTTCCTTCAGATATTCCATGACCAAGAACACCATAACCAGAACCACAACAACCATACTAAGCGTCAGGGGAATGAGGAGCACCATCTTCTATGATTCAATGTTTGGAGTTTAATACCCTAATCGTGTTTTATAAGGCCTAAAATTCGACCATTTTCATATTAGTAACCATTGAGTAAAACCTCTATAATTATATTCATCGGGTGTTGTGGTTTAATTGACTATGAATATTAATGATTTTGAAGTATTTCAAATATAATTTTAAATCATTAACTCTTATTTATGTTTTATGATTTCAAATCATAATTCAAGAACTTTTCTTTAATAATTTGATATAATGGTGTTGTAAATGGATCACTTGTAAGAAAAATTATAAAAATTACCTTATATTGAACATAAATCACCATGAAATGTTTTATGTAATTGATTGATTTAAATCCTATTGTTTAACGTATTTCAATTGAACTAATATTTCGATGACGTGGCATTTGAAAATCATAATGTTTTCTGTATATTTTCCAATTTTTAATAGAAAGAAAATATGTATAATTTTAAAACATTTTTTTAACTTTGTCAAGTAAAATTTATATAGTTAGGTTTTTGAATTTGAATTCATTTTGCCTTTGTTAATTAAAAAGTTATATAGTTTGATTTATGGAAAGAAAGAAATGAAACAATTTTTTATGTAAGTATTGTCTTTTTAGTTTGTCATTTTTATGATGTTTGGGTTAAAAAAAAATTAACCCTTTTTGACCAGACCTTAAAAGCTGGACTGAGGGAGGCGGCACACACATGGTGGCTGATCCTAGCCCTCAACCCAGGCAATGTCTGGACAAGCATGGGTGCCCCGGGAGGCGCACAGGAGAGCAAGAGCGCGCGCCACCACAGGTGTGAAGCCGCGACAGTGCGCAGGTTGGCCGAGGCCTGCAGGGGGTGCGAGAGGGGAGCATGAGCCTATGTATAAGGCCCCCATTTTTGTGTGATATGATTTATGAGTGCAATATAGGATCCTCAAGCTTATAACGAAGCCCCGTGCATCTTCCCGTTTCGATGTGGGAACCAATTTTTTGGGCAAAAAGCTATCTGGGCCGTTGGATCGTGTTGCGCGTGATCCCAGCTGTAGATCTGATCTCGCCTCTTATACTGCATGACCCAGAAGCACTACAGTAACCCCTCACCGACCATCGATCTACATGATGTTTAATCATAGTCGTTCACATGGTTTTTAAAACCCAAACCTCTCCACATTCGTCTGATCTGATTCAAGACCCAATCTCGACCGTTCTTTTTTTTTAAAACCCATGGGATTATCCCTACCGTCCAATAAAAAATTAAGCAATATGAACCCTATATTTCTCTCCCCGGTCTTCTTCTAGGTTGTCTTCCCTGAAACGCTCAAACTAGAGGACACCACTATTTTTATATCTTCTTCTTTTTTTATCTTCTCCTCCATCTTGCTTTCCCTGTTTTTTAGGCCATGTGACCTTGACTTCTACCCACAGGATCTTCCCTGATATTTTTTTTGTTTCATTATATTTATTTTCTTTAGTTTCTTTCTTCTAATTAAGGTATATTTTTTCAATATATATATATATATATATGTAATATAATCACGGGTTGTTCATTTGTGTTATCTCTTAAGGATCATGTTGGATTATTTTATCTGGACCAAGTCTTCGTTTATATTATTTTATTCATGATACAAAACAAAAAAAAATATCACCTATATAAAACCTATTTTCTTACACACAAAATCACGATCTTTCTTCCTCTTGGCGTCAAAACAGTTCCTGCCGATCCTCTTGCACATCCGAAGACAGGTAAGGGATCCACCTGGTTTTTGTTTTCATCATTTTTCACAAAATTCTCTTTCTCTTATATATATACATGGGTCTATATGTTTATATACATATACATATATATATATATATATTTTCATATACGGTTTCATATCACTTTAATAACAAAACGTATATTGAGTTTTCATAAAAAATGTTTCAAGGCTTCATGCTTTCAAAGTTCCAGGAAAACCCTTCTCCAATAATTCCCTTTCCTCACGGGTATACACATATGTAAATATGTTTATAATTTCTCCTTGAACTCATTTCAAAATTTCATTATATATATATATATTCATATATATATATATATATATCCAACAACCCGTATCGGGTTATGACCATTGAAGGGAGATCTTTCGTTTTGAGTATGGTTTTCAAAACATAAACTCTATGCAAGGAGTCTAGTCCCACATGCCACATTTATTGTAAACCCTTATTCATAATTCGTGTATGTTTAGATATATTTATATAACCATGATATAATTGGGGTTTCACTAAACCATTTATTTTTTATTCATTCCATAATTGAATGAATTTATTAAAATCTTTTTTTTGGGGGGGGGGGGTGCAGATCCCAAAACCCACACTCTAAGTATACATAATCTTTTGATAATTATCACTTTACCCGAATATATATATAGCTCAAATTCGGTTTTTCAATTAAGGGTATGATGGTTGTTTTGATATAAAAGTACATTTATGCATGATCTTACGTGTGTAAATATTTATTTTATGTTTAAACACTTCATAGGCCATAAACCATGTTTTAAATGTTTCACAAGCACTGCCTTTGGTCCATTGGGTTTATGTTTTAATATTTTATAAATAAACATTTCATAAATTAAATGAATACCTCAGAGATAAAACGGTATCAACATGGTTTGGAAAACACAACGTACTTAAGGGTTTAATGCAAGGGTTTCTATTTCATGTGAAAACTCATTATTTTATGTATACAAGTTCTTATTACATGTGCATAAGAATATTATTTTTCATACATGTCACCATTTAATATGAAGCCAATAAGTCTAAATTTTTACATATCCCTTTTTAGTTTGAACATGTATAAAATTGTACTATGGACTATGAATGTAAGTTCTATATAACATGACCATTTTGAATATGATATCATGATAAGACATATAAGGAATGTATGGGACTTTAAATGATGTTACGGGTGCATCCAGAATTATATAGCGCTGCAATGCATTGGTTAATGTGACGATGTCTCATGATTTATGTGATATGATGCATGAACATGATGATATCATTGTTCACAACCATGTGTGGTAGTTAACCACAATTATGTTGGGTTATTACACGTACACTCTTGGACAAAGTCCTTGACAAAGTCCAGCATTATACATTTCCTAAATATGAAATAGTAAATGAATAACCAATGGATTGTGGATCCATACATAAGAATATTTTTTTATCATAAGGCATATCTAGTGTGAAAATGGCATGTTATACAAGGGAAGAGTATCTAATGTTAAAGTTATAAGAATCTCTAATTATGTTTTAATGAAACATGGTACGAATTCTTAGACTCTTAGCAACGTTTTCGAAGTTGTATTGAGTATTTTATACTTTATGCACATCTCATACACATGTGCACTCTGATTCATGTTTGTGTAAAGCACAACTATCTCTTATGAAAATGGTCTTTTGGAAAAACATCTACAAGTATGCTCAGAAAATGTTGATGGTGTTAAAATGTAAACTCACTCTCTCTAGAATTGTTCTATGTTTATTTGAAAAAGTTGTTTTAAAGTTGGTTTTTTCTCCCTATGATTTAAAACCCCCTTACTGGGAAATTTTATGCACACCGTACATTTAAATTTATGTTTTTAGGGTTTGTAGTTGTGCTCAAGCCATAAGTACTTTTTGTAACAACACCAAGTTGAGGCTTACCCCTGCCATGTTCTCAAAAGGGGTACTTCAGTAGCTTCTGATTTTCCAAGATCCTAAACCGAGACGATCCTCTGTATAGGGAAAAGATGTGAAAATTTCTTCCTTTTGTAAACATGTTTTATAAAAAAATTGCACTCCATGTTTTAGGCACTAATTTGAGTCTTCTGGGGTTAGGGTTGCTACACACCACCCTGGACCTTGGACAGCCCCCACCCTCCTCCCTAGACACAGGACATCCCCCGACTCGACATCCCAACATTGGGCGAGCGACGATTTGGAATATATAAAACATCACAACAATTCATGAAATTCTAAGGACCACCTACCTTGATTCTGGAGACAATCACACTCTTAATTAGACGACTTTGATCCCAATATATGTTCCCTTTAAAATGGACACCCTTTTAAGTCCATCGTGCGCTTTGCAAAAAGAGGAAAACTACAACGATAGAGAAACCAGAGCAGAAACACCAGAATTATCTCACCACATGGTAGAGGCACAAATTTAACCAGACTCCTTAAAATTTCCCCTGGGGGTTCCTGACTACGTGCTGGATTCACTCTGAGACCTTTTGGCTGGAGCTTTGTTGGATGAAGATTCTTCTGCCTCGCAGTCAGGTTCTAATAATCCCAACAAGAAACATACATCTTTTTATTTGACAAAGGAACAAATTTTATGATTTAAAAAAAACATACCAGCATTTAATGCTGGAGTTCTTCAAAAGACACATGACATTACCATACATTTCAAACCCAAAACACCATCAGTAAATCTAAAACGATAAAATACCCCTTAATCTGAAAGGAAACTTACACCAGAAACATTGAACAAAGACCCAAAAACACATTACTTTTGAGAACTTCCTCTACGATGCTTTCTTGCAACGCCCCGACAAAATCATTGCAAGTGACCCAGGCATCCACATGCCTGGCAGGGCTTCGGAGTGCTTGGGCATGATGACTTCTTGGGACCCCACTTTCCACACTGATAACACACAGTGATCTCTCGCTCTAAAAAGGTTGATGAATGATCCTGAGGCCTCTTGATTCCACAACCTGCTCCATCCACTTTCATTTTCTTACTCATATCCTATCCAGAATCATTACCACTTCTCATAGGGATCTAAGGGGGGAGAACTACATTGAGCACTCCTGCCATCACGGCTTCGACATGAAAATCTTGTCTCTCCACCTCGACAAAAGAAGCTAGGTTGGACTCTGACACCTTCGACTGTAAATCAGGGCGGAGATCCGCTTCAAAGCATCGAGCCTTCCTGGGGTCATTCGTGTAATACCCTGAATCATATGGTACTAGCTCCACAAATCACTGGAAATACTCCAACACGGGTCTGTCGCCCTGCTACAGACAACAAATTTTCGTCCCTCTCCGTATTTACATTCAAGAAGTTATTTAGTATTATGATTAAAATTTTCATTACATATATTAGGACATGTTTCAATATAGAACCCTTAATATCCATTCTATGTAACTATTATGAGAAAAAAATTCACTCAAATAAATCATTTATGAATTCTCATGTCACATCGTTATGTTGTCGAAATCGCATCGCCATTTTCAAGCCAACAGCATTGTGTATGGAATTCCATGCCAATTTCACAATATAGGGTATTCGCCATTATAAACACGTACTTAATTATGTAAGAGAATAATGTATGAATTCAACATTCCATTACCATGGAATAATTTTTTATGTTTAATGAATCTATGTTGTTTGATATCGTGGAACAATTATTCATGAAATAAATTTTTATGAAGAGTGTACCCAGATAGCACTCCAATGCATTGTGTAAAGACTAGTATCATGCAACATCAAGTGAAATGATGGATTAATCATGCTAATTAATTAGAAATTAGTGTTTAATAATTATCTATATGGAATGATCCTTCTCTTAATATACTGCCATATTAAGTGGTGTTACCACATTTCCATGTTGTGATAATCATTCTTCATTAGGCCTTTATGTACATGTTTCTTTTATTCTATGTTGTTATTACTATTTCTTAACAAGTATTTGATTTTTAATTTTATTCCTTTTTTTCTTACATACTAGTATTAATATCACACCCCTTTCTTATGCTTGTAATTAGGTTATCCCTTGCAATGCTATGTATGTTTAGGGTAGTGGTCATTTAAAGGGAATTTTCATTGTAGATAATGTGTTTCAGGTTTTAAGATGTTATGTAATGTTAATATGCCCTAAAGACAATAGATATATCAATCATAAATGAGTAATATTGTGAATATTTAATGTAATAAATAATGTTTATGTTATTAATAAAGTGAAGTATTTTTTCTATCACTAACTGGATTGCACAGATGGATGTGGATCTAGAACAACTAAACATGGGAGTAGCAACTCAGAAATGATGTTTTGGGAATGACTCAACGTAATCTAGTTAATGAAAATAGGCCTTGTTTAATACATGGTTTGATAATATTAGGATATATTATTTGGGAATACATAAAAACTTCATGCACCATAATGATGTATTTAAAGATATGTTGTTTATGTATTACAATGGATGAACCACATGTGTCATATATTAATGTCGGTTTACAGATTTAGACATCCGATAAGTAAATATTTTCATGAATATGTAGTTTTTTGGTGTGATAACTAATTCTAACAATATGAATCATGGTTAATTCAATGGATTATACTAGAATGAACTAGACTAATTTTAAATATGATGGGAAAGTTTCATATGATAAGTGGAGTGGGATGATAACTGGATTTAAAGTTGTTTTGATCATTCCTAATTAGTTTTCACAAAACATGATTAGTAACTTATACCATAACAAACTATCAGAGTCACCATGATAGAGATAGAAGGAGTTTGGTGAGGTTTTTGGTAATAGAGACCCTGGAAGAAATAATATTCATTTTCTATTGTGTCAAATATGAGGAGAGAATCACATATGTCAATGGATTATAGGAATAATGATATTGATTTTCTATTATGTCAAAAATGAGGAGAGAATGACATATTTGGATGGGACTAGATTTTTTTCTTAATTGTATAAATAATGTTCATAATGATATTAATTACTGAAGTGATGTGAAAAAGGTAGGTAGTGATGAAAATAGATAAAAGGATGCACAAAATTCACTTCCAACAATTCAATACTTCATGGGAAAGGAAAATCGGAATTATTATAACCAATTACCAAATCAGAGGGTTATCAATGATGATTCATCATAAAAACCTCTTATATTTAATTATAGAGTAAAATCACATGCGATCACTTCTAGTGATGTGGAGTGTTCCAAAGAAGTAGTGAAATATACTCTTATTATCCACTCTAAAATAGTTAATGTTATATTTGATTCTATATCCAACAACTAATTCATTTTTTTAGAAATTAACTAATGGTATCTTCATGCTACGTGAATAATTAGATGTTTAGATAGGTTTGAACACTCATTATAGAAAAATTAAAGAATCCCAAGCTTATAAGTTTTTTGTAGTTGATATTTGTGGAAAAGGTATTTTTTAAAATTTTGCGACCCTCTCATTAGTTGATTTATATTTGATTATTTTTATGGATTATATTTATCTATATGGTTCTTATATCACTTTTCTAGGAATGGATGTCATTTTTTATATCCTAAATGAATCTATGATCATCTATTGATGAAATGATTAGTATTATATTCCATTGTAAATTACATGAATATTGTGGTAATTAATTCATATAAACTAAGTTTATATATCTCATATAGTTAGGGAGGAACTCACAATTATGGATAAACCAACTGTACAAGTGTGTTTTAATGTATTTCGTGATGAATTTAAATTTCTTCAAAAAAATTATTAAATTTAATTTTCAATTGAACTCATACAAGGTATTATTAAAATTTAAATGGATTATTATTATATGGAAGAAAATAATATTTATTAATTTAAATAGAAAATAAAATAATATATTCACATGGGATTAATATTCCCTAGAGTATAAAAATTGGGTGAAAAATTATCTGATGAAATGTGGATCAGTGATACTCTTCATTGATTATCAAGAATATAACATGATAACTATCAAGATAAAATATTCACTATCACATATTAATGAATTGTTTTTCTAACTATTGAAATCTGAATACTTTTCCAAGATTGACATTCATTTTGGTTATCATCAATTAAGTGTCAAGAAGGCAGATATTCCAAATATGTTATTCGGAAGATGGTATAAACACAAAGAATTTATAGCTAAGACATTTGGTCTAACTAATTACCCAAAATATTCATAGATTTAATTAAGAGTTTCATTATATATTGTCTTGATAAATTTGTTTTAGTCTTTATAGATGATATTCCTTTATAATAAAAGATAAATGAAGAACATAAATATCATTTGAGTATTGTAATAATGAACCAGTGAATGAAGAAACATTATGAAAAAAAAATCACATGTGAATTTTTTCATTAGAATGTTTCATTTGAGGGTCACATAATCTCATGAGAGTAAATATATATATACCCAGCAATGATTGATGTTTTTGAAATTTTTTGAAGACCAACATTTATATTTGATATCTAAAGTATTATTGGTTTTCCATGATGTTAATAATAATTTGTGAAATACATATCCTGGTTATCTAATTGACTCACCATGTTTACTTGGAATGGGGTTAAGTTCATATGTTTATAGGAAATTAAAAAGAATTTAATAATTCTAAAAACAAGGATAATCAGTGCACCTGTTCTCACAATACATTTTATTGGAGATAGGTTTTTGATATATTGTGACACATCAAAAAATTTTCTGGGACGTTTTCTCATTCAAAATGATAATTTGATATCATATTCCAAGTGAAAATTTAAAATCCATGAGAAATATTACCCAACAATTGACTTGGAGTACGCTAAAATAATATTTTCATTAAATATATACATTCATTACCGTTATAGAGGAAGGTGTGACATATATACTTATTATAAAATTTCATAGTTTATTTCCACTCAATATGAGTTGATTAAATATAATGACAACTCAATACATCACCACCTTGGTAAAGTGAACAAGGTGAGATATGCTTTGTTTTAAAAGGACAATTCTAGATTATCTATGATGATTATCACAAAAAATCCAATATTTATGGATTTCCAAAGCATGAATCATAAAATTATAAATTATTAAGATAAATATTATCTTTTTTCAAATCAATTATCATCCTTATATAGAAGTTATGTTTAATGGTGATCATAAATAATGTGTAGAGATATAAATGACAGTGAGAAATGATACCGATTTAAACATTGACTGTGTTATAATAATAATGTTTAGGAACATTATTTGTATTCCTCACATACCAGAATTAAAGACGGAGATATTGGATAAGGCTTATAGTTCATTATTCTATATTCAATAAGGATTTGAAAGGATTTATAGGAACCTGAAAAAGTATTTTTGGTTGGTTGAAATGAAGATATTTATCAAACAATATGACATCCAATTCTTTGAATGTCAATAGGTTAAGTATAGGAGACATAATTGTAATGGGATGTCACAACCATTACCTATAAAATAATGCAAATGGAAAAAAATTATTATGTACACTGTCACTGGGCTTCCTAAAACATATAATTTCTATAATATTGTATTGATTATAATTTAGTGCTTTATTAATTCAGTACACATAATTTCAATAAGAGAATATTTATATCCTGATCGGCATTCCATAATAAAAATTGAAGAAGAGGTAATATTTCATGGAGTACCACCTTCCATCATATATGATTGGGACTTAAGGAATTCTTCAATATTATGGATAATTATTCAACATGATCTGGATGCATAGTCAGGTTTCATGGCAAGTTATCATCCATGGATAGAATTATTTTAATAGTCCAATTAAAACTCTAAAATATATGTTTTTATCTTTTCTATTTATTTTGAAGGTGGTTGGTATCAACAACTACCTTTGTAATAATTATCTTACTATGATAGCTTTCACCCTAGTATTCTGATGGATCCTTATGAATCCCTCTCAAGGAAGAAGTTTAGAACTAAAACATTTTGGAATTAATTAATGGAAATAGTTCTATTTCACTATGATCTATTTTAAGTGATAAAATATAAGGATATATATATTCAACAACAATAATGAACTGCTAAGAGTTCCCAAAAAATTTATACTAAGAACTGACGAAAAGAGAGAGTTAAAATTGTGTAAAAATTTATTTAAAAAAATATATCCTAAGAAGAGAGTAATGATATTTGGAATGAATGGAATCCTAAGAACTAGGTACCTCAGTATATTGGACATTTTTGATCATTTTTAAAAGATAGTTATATAAATATATATATTAAAATGTCCAATGAATGTAAATCATGTTCATGACGGGGTTTATATATATCTCCAGATAAAGTACATACATGATCACTCTTAAGAACAAAAATCATATATTGTACCACTGTAGAAATATATTACATATTATTAATAAGCAATAGATTTTATAGATCATAGATAGTTAGTTATAATAAATAATACCATTCACAAGGTTAATATTTTGTAGGAAAACAAAAAATTTAAGGGAACATGAGGATGTGATGAGGCATAAGTAACTTTAAATTTTTAGGTAAAAAGAAAACTTCATGGATTTTTCTTATGGTGGGTAGAATTTAACACCATGATATTTTTTTTAAATATCGCACTTTAAATAATTTTAATTCATTCATAGCGTGTGTTGCATGAAACCATGAGATTAAACGAACTGTAGGACACTATTATTATAAAATGAAAATTATAACAAATATTTTAAATTGGTGGGAATAAATTTAAAAAACTAATTTATATAATTAACATAATGGACAAACCCAATATTAATGTATTGGTATGTTATTGGAAAACGATCAATCGATTTTTAAAAAATGAAATTTATTCATCAAAAATATGTATTCTTAAAAAATGAGTTTTTCTCATTCTTTTCAGTGAATATTAATTTCATGAATTTATATCAAAATTATATGACATATTTTTTTAATTCATCATGTTAAAATTATCTTAGAATTATATTTCTGAAAAGCATTTAATTTTTTAATGATTAGTGAAATATTAATTTAAATTGAAAATTTTATTTATTCATATTGTTAGTAAAATGTATTATTATGTTTTATATTTGTTTTAAATTATGATAAGAATATTTTAATTTAAAATAATAGAATTATATTTTTTAAAAGTTATTTATAAACCTAAAAATTTTAGGTTTTAAAATGTGTATTTGTGAAAAACTATTTTTCATGGAATTTTATAAGTTTAATCTTAAAATAAATTCATCATGTTATGTGTTTTGTATTTCAAAAAGGGGATTCAAATTTTTGAGATTTATTGACAGGTTAACATTTTTTTTCCAAAATGAATAGTAACCAATGATATTAATTTACCATTGTAAAGGATAAATTTGGTAATTTAGGTTAAACAGTAAATTGAATATGACACTGTTGACTCTAAAACAACAATAAAAAATATATTTAATGAATATACATATAACTATTAAAATTAAGGATAGAAATTAATTTTTTATATGTCAAACATTCCCCGGAAAATGACATTTAAAAATTTTAAATTGAAAAATGACATAAAATATCATTGTTTTGTCCTAAATATCCATTTCTTGTCCCCAAAGGAATAGGATTGTTACGAATAAATATAAACTAAAATTATTAAATTAATAAAAAAATTCATGATATAAATTTATTTCTTACTTTTTGGACCTATTCAATGATATTATGACGTTTATAATATTTTATTTAATAAAAAATTTAAGATGTCAAATACATGTTTTAAATAATATATAATTTTAAATATAGGGGGACTCAAAGGATGTATTCAACGATAAATATTATTCATAATTTTTTATTATTTTTCTTGATCATGATATGTTATTATTAATTTTTATTTAAAAAATCTGTATTTTAAATAATTACACAATGTTGATGTAAGAATAAATTTAGTTAATGGAAGTATGAAATAAATGTTATAAAACATGTTAAAATAAATATAAATTTAGATAATAAATGTGATAAAATAAATTTACATATACAATTGACTTATTAGGGATATAATAAATATTTTTTACTATGTTATCCTACCATATCAGAAATTTTAAAATTCTATTTAATTATTAGTATCAAAAATTGACAAAATGGTATTTTATAAATTTAATGATTTATGTAATTATCTAAAAATAAAAAAAAATAAAAAATAAAAAAAATTATAATGTGTTATAAATGATTATAAATATTTAATTTATGGTCTAATTTTATTCACATATGTCAAAATTTCAACCATTTAATATTATATATTTTTTTTCAAATCCTACAATCAAAATACGATAACAAAGGTTTAATCAAAGTGATAAAGTCTAAAATAATACCAAAACTTGTATATAAAAAAAATTTAATGATGTGATGAAAACATTATATCATCTTATATTCTAATCCATGTCTTTTTTGGGTTTTAAATATTTTTATTTTATTTATTATAAATTAATATATGGAGGAAATTCCAAAATATCCCCACACCTCTATTATAAAGGGGTATCTCCTCCATCACTTATTCAAATCACAATAGGCCATAAAATATCGACCATAACCTTCATATTTATCTTATAAAAATCCCAAGAATCAATATATATGTTTTTTCATCCTAATATACCAACTATATTGATCCTAATAGGGGATCTAAATGAAGGTCTCCAAAGAACATGTACTCGTTTTTAACAACACATTCAAGGCTTGTTTTTTATCTACTGACTAGTCATATGTGGTTTAAATTAAAAATAATATATAATATATAAAATGTATTATTATAATTTAAATTTCTATGAAACAACCATATTCTATATTTAATCCATCTTAATAAAAAAAGCATTGCATGTGCGTATGTACAGATTTTCATCTCCATGTCCTAGTGTCATTAGTTTGTCATCTCAATATTATTTGGATGGGTATAATGATCGATATAATAGATATATATTAAAATTATAAAATTATATTTTTTCTATAAATATATATATTCCATCCACTTTCTTACACTTTTACCATTAAAATATTGATACCATCACATGTGGGTACGTACGATCTAACATCTCCACGATGCGATGCGATTCATTTTATATGTTCACCTTTAAGAAATGACTATATGAATGCATATAATGAATAAAATATGATTTATATTACCATAATGTATATATTATGTAGATTAAATATACACTATTCACATGAACTAGGTCTTATATGAAAAAAAATGCATAAGAAAGTGAATTAGTTAACACCCAAACAAAGGATAAGAAAGAAATGATACTATAAAAAGGTTATAAGGATAAATAATAAAATATTATTAAATGTAATAAATATGAAAATGGATTTTAATAAATTAATAACACCACGTAAAAAATTATACAGAAGGTTCAGATATGTATGATGGAAATCCTACCTAAGGTAATAGATTTGTTTCTCACTTTTATTTCTCTGGATCACATAAATTATACACAACAAGTTTCTTTATGGTGAATAAACTATCCTTGAATATTATTATTAGTATTACTATGTTTATTATTTTATTTCCAAATCTATAAAATATTATTTCTTTTATGGGAATACCATTTCACTGATTATAAAGTGGTAACGGTTAATTTCACAATCTCATTACTATTTGGGATGGTTCATACATAAGTATCTACTAGGGAATATTTATCATCCAAGTCCATGATTCATAAAAAAAATAGTTTTGAAATATTGATACTATTATTCAAAAAAAAAATTTAATGACATTTTTCACCAAATTTGAATTTTTACTAAATTGTTTTAAATTATACTTGTTGTCATTTTCCTAATATGGTACGTTATATTAATATTTTTAAAAAAGTATATGTGTAATTATTTTAAAATGTATATGGAATGAATAGATTTTCCCACTTTATAAATTATTAAATTCTTGAAAAATACATTATAAATGAACAATTTTGATTTCAAATAAAATTGTTATTTTAAAATTGCATGTAATTTTATGAAAATAAATCATTTTCAAACATTAATTGATATTTTCCTCAAGAATTATTTTCATGTGATCTATCATAATTAGATTCCATATATGATGACATTATTTTATGTTATGTTTGTTATAATGGGGATATCATTTTCATGCATTCTCTCATAATTATTAATATGGGTGTTTTATGTTTAAGAGGGAATTAAATTTATGAAATCTATATATTTTCTATGGGTTATGTTAAGATTGAATGTTTTTTTATAAAACTCGCTTAATTTTGATGGGTAATAATATATTGAATGATTTATGATCTTGTGGAATAAATATTTATAGTTTTAATTAGGTGACATGTGGGACATATATATCCCTCAAATGCATTCAGTATAGATTTATATCTCATGAGATAGAGAAGTCTGGAAAAATAAGTTAATTGAGCTCAGAAGTACGTAGTTATAAGGAGGAGTGACCTTTGTTGAGTAAGGGATTTTTTTCCACTATGAAGGTCTTTGCAGTGATCCTTTATTAAAATGAAAATAATTTTCCAATCTTTTTCGTATTCCACAATATCATGTATTATTTTTTTATCTCTTAGAATATGTTCTTTGATTTATATTTAACATAGATGATTTATAACATTATATCAAATCATGATCTTTAATATGAAGGGTATAGTTTAAAAAATTTCTTTTATGTCTTATGAGTATAACATCATTGATATATTCATATTTTACTATTATTGTTCAACTTATTTAACAAATAATAATGTTTCATTTCCCTATGATATAATTAAATATATTAAATATGATGTGAAAAAAGGGTTCTTGTTATGAAGGTATAAGAGGGACACAGAGATTATGTTTTATGAATCAATTTCGTTTGTCTCCTTATTTCTAATGAGAAAAAATAAATACTGTTCTACAACTTTTTTAATGTTATCTCATTAATATTCTTATATTTTTATGTAGTATCTATGTAAGAAAATATTTTTCTATTAAACTATATTGGGTGGATTTTAGTATTCTTAATCCAAGAATATCATTTTTTTCTTGTTGAATCCATTATTACAATGAATATGTTGATTGAGGCCCATTTTTTTGATGATATAGGATATTAAGAGGCTCCTAAATAGATATGAATTTTTTTTATTTATTATGAATGGGGAACATACTTTTAGAATATCTGAAAATAGTGGTGGTGACCACGAAGCTCAAGATTACATGATTATGGTTTATGTTGTTGTAATCTCTTCTCAGGTTGACTGTAAATACCAATGTGAGTGGTAAAATCCTAGTGTATTTTAGAATAAATTTTAATTTATCTAAATGAGGTGTAATTATCCTATATAAATACAATCTAGAAGGAACCCATTGGAAGGTCACCAATTTTTGATATCATCTACCATGTAGAAGACGCATACTAAGGAAAAAATTCCTCTAATTGATGTTAAGATTGGTATTATTCATGTATATACCGATGCCAAAATCCCCACATACCCAATAAAAAAAATATCTAGATAGGTTCTTAATCCCATAGAGCATTTAGTAATAGTTAAATCCAATATAAGGCCTAGAGATCATATTTACTCGTGTAGACCATTGACTTAATAGATTCCTCTAAATAATGTGATGTACCTAGAATAAAAATATCCATTAAAAAATGACTTTTATGGCATAAAAATTATGTCAGAGGTTCGTATAAGAAAATACTCAGCCATTCTATACATTACTAACACATTTTATAAAATGAATTCTTATAATAATTCAATATTATCTTCTAAAATAACAGGTTTATCAAAACTGGCATAAATTGACATTTTGGGTTTCTCACACAAAATTTCCCCTTCTGTAATATATTTTAAATACCATCCCACCATGGTTAAGACTTTCCTTCAACACCCTAATGTGTTTGTTCAATTTATGGATGGAAAAAATCATTATTTACCTTTTGTGTAGAGGATTATGGTTAATTACAAAATAGTCGTAGTTGTTGATGAGCGGGATCATCTTATCTTAGAGGAAGGGGAAAATTATAAATAAAATCATCAAACCACTATATCATCATGAAAATCATGTTTATGTATTTTTTATTTCTATGAGAGTGGTAGGACACTAAAGGTACCCGATTACCAATAGATACTCTATTGTATTAGTCTAGAGGTATGACTATTAGTGTTTAACTAGATAATGACTAAGAGACTAAGAATGGGGTATCCCATAGCCAAATGGATATCATGAAAAAGGGATCCACTGCCCATGAGATATCTTATTTCATACCTCCATTCATTCCACATACAAATCGTTATTTTTCTCCTATTAATATGAACCCTTCAATAGGAGAGATGATGAAATGGAACTGTTTCATGAAATACGATCTTTCTCATACAGAATAATCGACTAAGTATTCCAATTTATCTCTCCTTCTTCCTTTCCAATTTTGGAATCTTATTTAGATCCATATATTTATAGCCTTCACCAAATCAATATAGAGTAATTGGAATATATTCAGGGTGATAAAGTAAAGCCTTATTACACATCATTAGGGATTTGGAAACTAGGTCTAGTCTATTTAGAGGTAGAGATAATTGAGGTACCATCATGGTTGGACCTAGCACCTACAAATGATTTATTAGAGGTCTTTACCTTCTACCCAATGTAGTTGTATGCACTCAGGGATGATGTTTCTATCACCATATACTCAACCAATAACATGGATACAGGGGAAGAATCATAGGTTGTGATAAAATTTTACTCCAAAGAATAAATATATTTCTCAATTTAATTATTGCTTAAAATTTCATTACAATTAAATAGATTCAAGGTAGTGAATGAGATGTATGGATAAAAACATAACTAATTCTTCAATGTAAATCAGTATAGAAGGGTTCCACATCTTCTCGTGAAGGTGGGATTTGTGTTGTATATATTTTTAATAATGAGAATGAAAAAGCTAATTCATTTTTTTGATCAAAATTTTCAACTATTTGATTGTATTATACTACATATATTCTTATTGAAAATTATTTTTAACCTTCTTTAATGTACCATCATTTTAGAGATCATTGTCACTATCCCCAAGTTATTTGATATTCCCCAAACTGTTTTGATTAAAAAAGAATCCATATCTATTTGAAGCTCATTAAGGGTTGTGAGTATGATACCCTCATTTTATAATTTTATAGGGACCCATGATTTTCATAAACTCACATTAAATTACATTTGTGGAATACATAGAACCTTATACCAACAGAAGCCGGATGTCTTTACTGGTTTTGTGACTTTCGAAACATGGAACACAAATCATCTAGATCATCGAATAATCATTATTGTTTCCCACAATGATCTTACCCCTTAGTAATTCTAAAAAAAATATTCACTCATAAAAACATGGGGAAACGAAACCTATGAAATGGATGAGCACAAATTATTGGTAAGGTTAAATAAAGGAAATCCAATTTGATATTGTGAACATCATAGTTTATGAATGCCATCATGATTAGTATAATACCAGACCCTTGTTATCAGATATTACAAAAATTAATTATGGATTAAAGATTTACAGTTTATTTGAAATGAATTATAAGGAAATTAAGAGAATAATCGATGAAATCATAACATAGGAATAAGACATTGAATATTTTAATACACATCAACGTATTACAAGAGGAACATGTATATGTAGCAATTTGTTCATAGACTAAGTGAAGGACATGAAATCATGTCGTGTCATAGACTTATGGACATGCAAGAAGGTCCAAACATAATGTTGTGAAGATGCAATTAGGTTCATGCATAACACTGTGAATATGCAATCATGTTCAATCAAAACATTTCAAAAATATAATAAATTTCGTTCACAACATTGTGACTATGTAACAATGTTCATGCATGAACATATAGTGTAACACCCCGACCCCAGTTATCAAGTATCATTGCATTATTAAATAACATGGGCATGATGGAAGGAATCATATCCCAAATGACTGATCAGTTAAGTAGCATTGGAAGTACTAGATATAGAAATATGTTTTACATTACTTTTTAAATAAAAAAACAACATTGTGTCCCCATTGAACACTTTTATATCTATTAGCCTATTCCTACAGGTTAATCGTAGTATATTTCTTTTCATCTTGAGAGAAACAAAACATAATAATGGGGTCATCTCAGATGCTCAGTAAGGATAACAATATAGCAGAAACTATCATAAATAAGAACAAACATTTAAGGAACTGTATAAGACTAGAAAAAAAATCATTTTATACTTAAACATCAACATAATAAGAAAAATATAAATCAAATAATGCTATTTAATTATTCAAATGAATATTCTACTAGTAAAATAATTAGATGTAATATCAATAGTCAATTTCATAATGATTGAATGGATGATTCCAAACATCATATCGACATAGTAAAGGCCTTTTTCCATGACTACAAATAATATTTTTTTCAAGGCATTGTTCCTAGATACTAGTTTGTCTCATGAGACCTACCAATGCATCGAGGACCTATAGCAGGATCCACCCATCATGATCTAATTCCAATGCATTCCTCATATAAAAATGCTGAAACATAACATAAACATTTGTATTAAACTAGCATATGTAATGTAAATACTTAAATCATAAACCATGAATGACATAAAAAGAGCACATCCACAATAAAAAAACTCATTCAATACAATGTGAATGCATTAATTATAATAAATCAAAATCAATTAAGAATAAAATACACTAAAGGATATTCACATAGGTGAAAATTTTCATTAAAACTATTTGAGAAAATATCTCGTTCTTTCTCGAAAAAATAAAATGTTTCACTAAAGAAGGTGTTTAATAGAGAATTTTGAATAAAAGTGTCCCAAAACACATTGAAACATTTAAAAATAATTTTGATTTAAAAATATTTATGACTATTTAAATAAATACTTATTTTTTTAAAAATCATGGTAATTAATGAAAAATATTTAGTAGAATAAATATTTAAATCATTTCAAACAATATTATAGTTAAAGAGTTACTAACCAAATAAAAGACGCTTGAATAGAAGTAATTGAGGAATAAAATTAATTAAAACATTATAATATCATGCAAATAAAGTTATTTAGAATATAATATGTAAATGGATATTATATAAACCATATAAAAGTGAATTGTGGCATAACGACAAAGAGGTGTCAGAGGAATGTAAATTGAGACGAAATTCCAATAAAGACCGTATCCATAGATTAAGGATAAATATATGAAATAATTATGTGTGAAAAATATAAAGGAACTCAATATAATTGGATATTCAGTGTAAATCAATCATTTTACATTCAAACGTATTTTTTGAAAAATCAAAACCAATGACTTGGATGTTTAACTCAATGAATGGAAATTGATTCATGATTTCCCTTAAAAAGATCATATCAATAGAATGAGAATTTATCAATGGAGTGATTATGTGTGTAAAAATTATATCCGCAGAAATAAGTGTGGATAATACTACCTAAATAATAAATAGTGAATCAACACATAATGATGGATTAAAATAATCAATGAAGTATTCGAAAACCCCAATGAGTGGAAATTGAATTTTGAAATTCTATTACCGATTTGGTAACTTACGAAAGATGCACCCCATGAAAAAAGTATAATAAAATGATGTTGTAAAAATAAAATATAAAATTATATTACACAAGGAATACAATCATAGGCTGTACATACACCACACAAAAATAAACAGTGGCAATATAATATGAATCTCATTGGAATAAGAAGTGAGATGAAAACACCTTTCAACGTTGTAGTCAATTGAGTCGTATGACCAAAATTTAACAACCACCAAAATAATAATAGAATTATATGAATATAAATATAATCATGATAATATTTATCAAAAGTCAATACACAATACAGAACATGAGAAAAATAAGCAGTGAACAATGGAAATATCACATAATGAAAAGTGATATAAAAAAACCCTTACAACATTGAGATCAATTGATTCATTTGAACAAATATTTATAACCACAAAAATAATCACATAATACCATAAAAATAAAAATAATAATGATAATATATATCAAATGGCAGTACAGAACACACCACATGCAATAAAAAAGTGTTAAAAAATGGAAATCTCACTGAATTGAAAGTTAGATAAGGAACACCTTACAATTTACTTTTCATCAGTATTGGGTTGGTTAACCACATATATAATTGTGAAATCATTTTTATTATATTATTGAAGAACCAAATACCTAAATATGTTGTCATATATTATCTTCTAATATTTATTTGTTAATAATATTTCTATAGTATCATCATTTCAGTTGTTAACTAATTTGTTTTCTTTTATATACTATGTTATGTAACCTTTGTTTGTTATCGATATGATGCATTTGATTCATATACAGAATGATCTTATGTTCATAAAAATTAGTTGTAATCATAAAATGAAAATTATTTTTTAATGATTACGATGGTCAATGAATCTCATCTCATTTGTGGAGATGATAATCCGTACGTACGCATGAGCTATAAAATCATTATATTGATGGTGAGATCAAATGTAATAGGATGTTATATAATATATAAATAATAAATTACATGTTATATTTATTATTAAATCAGTTATACACATTATTATACCTATCCAAAAAATGAAGTGTATGAATAAAAAACTACACCACGACGTGGAGACGGTAAGATGAACGTACGCATGTATGGTGAATTCGTCATTCATATGATGGAAAGAATAATGAAAATTGTTGTAAAATTTTTATAATTAAATCACAGTATATAGAAAATACTAGAGTTATCATTTTATAATGGAAACAACAAAGAAAGTTGAAGTGGAAGAAGAAATGAACTTGAAAAAGGTGATGAAATATTTATCTCTTCTTCAGGTTCTTCTGTTTGATTTGATCAAAAGGGATCCATAGGATGGCTTTATGACTAATGGAAAGACTCTATGATTAAGGGAGGAATTTTGGTAGTATATTTCAGTAGGGGTTGGTAGGGGAAAATGGCTTTGGAGCTATGAAATTAATAGAATGTGAAGTACCCTTTTATAAGAGAGGTGATGGTCACTTTAGGAAAAGCGTGAAATATTATTTTATTTAAAATAATTTTCGGTTTATAATAGATAAAAAATGATTTATTTCTATTCTAAGGTATGGATTGGGTTGAAAACCACTCAACCAATAGGTTTTGGATAGGTTTAGGTCACCATATTTACCTTATCTTTTAGATTTAACTTTTAGTTAAATTGTTTGACACATACCATGTCTCTTGTTAATTTTATATTATATGGTTAATAAACATACAATAACATGGTAAGAGAACCCCATGTGGTTAATTATTAATATATATATCCTTAAAGAAGTAATTTTAGCAAGCAAATGATTTTTACGAATATTATATCAATTACTTATATGTATTTGTTTTCAAACACTATTATGTCAATTTTGATACTATTTAGTATGTGATTTTTTTTGAACTCCATAAAAACATTATAACATTGAATAAAATTTATAAAATAGATCCTAAAAACTAATATTAACCTATAAAATTATTTTAATTCATCAGAACTTTTAATTTACTTTTATATGTATATTTATAATATCAATTATTTTAAATTTTCATTATTAAGGAAATTATTAGATCATCATTATGTCATAAATAAATTAAATTATTTAATGTATAAAAATTATAATTAAAAAACCATTATGTAGTAAATATTTTTATATTTCTAATTAATTTTTATATTCGAAGTTATCTTAAGTATAACCCTATATAAAAAATTGTTTATTTATTAATCATTGATTTTACCTCTTTTCACTCTTCTTTAAATAAAATAATAATAAATGTGCTAATCTAATCCAATTGGACCAAAGAGGGTCATATTTTATTTATAAGGTTGTTTTTGGACTAATTAAATTTATCCAATATAATTATGAAATGTGTTAGGTTAATTATAATATCAAATTTTACCTTTAATTACCCAATTTATTTTTAAATGTGGTCAAAAAAGTCAAAAGTTACTAATCATAAAAAATTATTTTTATCTTATTGAACCAAATTTTACATAATGATTTCAACTATGTCTCTTTTATTTTTGAAATTCAACTCATAGAAGTAGTAAAATTATGTTTTTTTCAAATTTGCAAATGCTCCTAGAAGGTTGGTAAAAGACCGTAAAAAGTTCTACCTAATTTTATACATATAATTTTATTATAAAATGACTCAAATGAATTACATAGAACTGATATAGGTATTATATATCTATTTTGACTTAAAATATTTCTAAATAAAAAAACATTATTAAAATAAAAAGTCATTTTTAAACTATAACACAGTGTTTTCCAGTATTCATAAAAAAATTAATGTTTTGAGAAAAATACCAAAAATTCACCCAAAGATAATTGTGATATTACTAATAAAAAAATGAATTCTTTTTTACCAAATTAAAATAATATATTTTTCATTAATTAATTTAAAAATAATTCTCGTTGTCCAAATCGAAAAGAGGGGTTTTAAAAGGTAAAAACCATCAAAAGATTGACATGTGTTTATGTAAAATTTAAATGTGAAATAATTTATAATGACAAAAATTGTATTAAATGATAATAATATAATCTAATTATACTTCAAAAAAAATAAAATTCATAATTTGACCATATAAATTATTTCGATTAATTTTTTTTTTCAATTTAAATTTATTATTTTTCATTATTCATCAAAATAAGAATGTTATGAGAAAAATACAAAAAATTTGATAAAAATAAAATTTTAAGACCTGATTATAATGAATAATTTTCTTTCATTAATTTGAATATAAAATTCCTAAAATTTTGTTTTTAAAAATGGATTTCCATTAAAATGTGGTAAAATTTTAATTTTTTTGAAAAATACTTATTTTATTTGAAAAAATGAATTTTTTCTTATATTATGTCTAAGAAACACAGAATATGGATTCTAAAATTATACAGAGTATATAAAATTTAAAATTCTTTTAATACTATTCATATCAGCTTTTGACAACTGGTTTGGTATGTTGTGGTGTGATCATTCTTGGTTTTTCATATAGCGAAAGCTACTGAATTACTTTAATGAAAATAACATACAATTAAATGTTAGGGTGTTACATTGTTCCCCCTATTAGAAATTGTGCCCTCACAATTTTAAAATTGGGCTTCAGAACTTCATTGAATGTCCCACATCAGAATAAGTGTCAATAAAACTATCACTTTAAAAGAAATAATGAGAAGTAGAAAAGTCAACTAAGATAACCCATATTAGGATTCCATGTATTAAAACATGGATATAGATGATAAACTAAGTGTCATGTTCTGATGGAGAGTGATATAAAACATGATTATGAGAAAGTTAACAACAAGAAAACCACAAAATTGTGATGGGTTAAACATAAATTAGTTTCCCCGTAGGAAATATAAATGAACATTAAATTTTTTGTTCCATTTCATAAAGCTGAGAAATCTATTTTTGAGATTGACTAAGAAAATAAAGATATATTCTTACTTTTTAATTAGAGTTTCATCCATTAATTAATTTCTTCCACTTTCTCATTTTTTTCTCAAATTGTTAGTATTAAATATGACATGGTCACACTTGAAGAGCTAGAATCAACATCTAGAGAATCATTTGATCCTCCAAGGATAAACTATATATTTAATTTTTCTTTAGAGCTTAACCAAAAAGTGGTCAGTACAAGATTAGATGATCCACAAAAAGGATAATCATTTAGAGAAAAAAAATTATAATATTAATTTTGAAAATTAATCTAACAATACACAATGTTCAATAAATAACATTCAATAAATTTTTTTCCTTAAAATCCTTCAATAAAATCCAAATGAATATTGAAACCCAAAACATAGAATAATATGATTATGTAGTATTCCTTGTTAAATTTATTCTCTAAATAACATCGACTACTCTTAAAGTCACATACTTAATGTAATTACCTTAATCACATATTATCTATGATAGGTTAATTATTTCCCTAAATATCCCAAATAGAAATAAATCCACAATAAAAACATTGATAAAAATCAACCATTACCCCTCAAATGAAATCTCATAGTATTTTATTTTTCATAGGCATATAGTGTTCCCAACAGAGTGAATTTCTTCCAAAAAAACATTTATAACTTAATCACCAATCATTTTCCTATAAAAAGGACATAATATCCTAAATAAACTAATTATTTATTAATAGAATCATTTATATAAAGAGTATTAGTCACAATAACCTAAAATTTCACGTGGTCCAGTGGTGGGTGATAAATCCCAATCATGATCTGGTTTTGTGTAAGATTCCCAAAGCATTGTCTTATGCGATGGGTGGTCACACGGTCTGCATGTTTCCTTTCTCAAAAAAATATATTTTATAACATTCCTAAATTGAGATAAATTAATTAAAATAACCATAACATAATTTCACCACAAATGATTCTCATACCACACATTTTCATCAGAAAATTTAATAACATGTAATTTCCTCAAATTCAACAATCATATAAACCCAAATTGTTATTTTCAACAATAATAAAAAATATTATTATTCCTAAAATATCATTTTCACATAAAAAACTATAGGGTTAAACATACAAGAGAAAAGTCATCCAATGTAATCGTAACAACAAAGAGACCGAATACTTTTAAACATTACACCTTCCATTTATTTCTACATAGGTTCTTCCTTGACCAAGAGGATACCCCAAAGGATTGTAAATTTAGTCAGGTAATGCCCATGTCACCTACATATATGGTAAATTTGTGTAAATGGAATCTTGGGATCATTTTTATTTTCTTCCACAGTTCACTTCATTTTTACTTGGTAATTTTTTACTTTATGTCCTTATTTACCTCACAAAATGCTTTTATTTGTTCCATTAAGACTCTTTCATAGGAGTCTCATTTCACATTTACAGCATGAGGGATATTGAACTTTTATTTCTCAATGGTCTCCACTGTTAGATCTCTTATCATTCACCACCATTCTCAACTTTGTTGAATCTTGTAAATGGTTCATATATATGGTGTTGATAATGTTTTTAGAAAACTGATTCGGCATGGACATGATATCTTATATACCTTTAAACAATCTATTTCGTTGCTCATTTCCACCACCATGACCACCGTGTAAATCATGTTTAATGTTAAAATGGCTTCTGTGGAATCCATCTAATAAATAACACAAGAAAGCATAATATGTGTTATAAAATCATTTAGAGAATATCATTACACCTTATTTTCAATCTAAAAAACATTATCATTAAACATGTTTATTTATTCTCAAGTTCTATTAAAATATTTCAAATTAGTTTGTAATGAAAATGTGAATTTCCCTAAGCATATCCCCAAGAAGTGTCATACTGAATATCTTGGAAAGGCCCATTGTCATGTACCAGGATACCCCGTTTCCAGCCTGAAACTCCTTTTCAGAGTTTTCACTCCTAGGTAAATTTTCCCAGAGCCGCCTCTACCTGCTCGTATCCAGATACAGATTTATTTCTTGAAAAACCCACAAAATATTTACATTAATTTTTTTATGTTCTTATATACTAATTTTCAATGCATATATTAGGGTATTGTTTCTTATTCATAGGTTTTTTTTTTCAAAATATAACTTCCATTGTTTGTTCTAAACATCCTATGATTCCAACTGTAACACCCCAACCCTAGTTACCCATAATAAGTGCATTATTTCATAATATAGGAATGATTTAAAGAATAATGTCTCAAAATACTTATCATTTTAGTATTCTTGGAAGTACTAGATACATAAATAAGACTTACATTACATAATGAAGCAAAAACAACAACATTATGTACCCTTTAAAAACTATTATCTCCCATAGCCTATTACTAAATGTTAATTGTAATATAATTAATTCCATCCTTGGAAAAATAAAACATAATAAATGAGTGATGCTCAGATTCCCAGTAAGGATAACAATATCATGGAAACTCTCATAAATAAGAACAAACATTTAAGTTAATGTATAATACTAGAACAGAAGCCTTTTAAACATAAAATTTATTATAATATGGACATTAGAAATCATATAATTCCATTTACTTATTTATATTGATATTATACTAGTCTAATAATCACATGAATTATCAATTTCAAATTTCATAATGATGGACTGTAAATTTCATGACTTCATAACCACATAGTCTAGGCCTTCTTCCATGACTACAAATAAGATATTGTTAAGGATTTCTGCTAATACAGTAGTTTTTGTCATGAGACCTACAGATGCATTGAGGAGCTATAGTGGGATCCACCCATAACATACAAAGTCCATTTAATTCCTCATATGAACATTTTAATACATAACATAATCATTTGTATTAATATTTCATACAAAATGTCAATACTTTAACCATAAACCATGAATGAAAAAATAGAACTCCAACAGTCAAACAAAACACATTAAATATAATATGGATTCTTTTATTATAATAAATCCAACACAATCAAAAACAAAATACACTGATGGATTTTGAAATATATTAAAATAGTCATTAATACTATTTACGAGATATATCCCCTTTTTCTAGAAAACATTTAAATGTTTCACTAATGAAGTCATTTAAAAATGATTTTTGAAAAAAAGTGTCACATTCCACATTGAAATTTTTAAAAGGTTTTTTAATTTCAAATAATTAATTTCCATAAAAATAAATACATTAAACCATTTTTAAAACATGGAAATTCATGAGAAATACTTTGAAGAAATAATATTTAAAACATTTAAAATAATATTTTAATTAAAGTGTTCTTAACCAAATAAGAGACGCTTGAATACATGTAAATTAGGAATAACATAACTCCAAACATTATAATATCTTGAGAATAGATGGATTCATGATATAATATGTTAAAGGATAGTATATAAACTATATAAATGTTAATCGGTGGATAACGGAAAAGTGGTCTCAAAGGAATGCAAATTGAGATGAAATACCTAATAATGACCATATCTTCATATTAAGGATAAATCATTGAAATAATTATGTGTGATAAATATAAAAACTCTCAATAAAATTGGATATTAATTGTTAATCAATCAGGCTACATTCACACATGTTCTTTTAAATACAAAACAAACGTCTTTGATGTTAAATCAATGAATGAGAATTGAGTTATGATTACCATTAAAAAGTTCATTTCTATGGATTATGAATTTAATAATAGAGTGATTATGTGTTTCAAAGGTATATAAATAGGAATATTAGTGTAAATTACTACATAAATATTAAATAGTTCTTCTACACATAATCATGGAGTAATATAATCAATGAATCATGCGTAAAGCCCAATGAGTGGAAATTGAAATTTGAAATTCCCTTACTGATTTGTAAGATTACGAAAATTACACCCCAAGAACTAATTATAATAAAATGAATATCTAAATACCCCTAAATTAATTTATATTACACAAAGAATAAAATCACAGGAAGTACAAACAACAGACAAATAGAAATGGTGGCAATTTTGAATGAATCTCACAAGAATAAGAAATGAAATAAAACCCCTTACCATGTTGTTATCAATTGATTCATGTGAAAAAAAGTTAATAAAAAACAACATAATCGTTTAAAATTTTGAATATAAATATAATCATGATAATATATATCAAATTGTGTGTACACAATACACCACATTCTAAAAATAAGTGGTAAACAATAGAAATCTCACAAAATTGAAAGTCAGATAAGAAACCCCTTACCACGTTGTAATAAATTGAGTCATATAAAAAAAGTTAATAAGAAAAAAAATATTTACATAATATTAATAATATAAATAGAATCACGATAATATATATTAATTTTATTACACAATACACCACATGCAATAAATAAGTGGTTAATAATGGAAATCTCACATACTTAAGAGTGAGATAAGAAACCCATTACCGTGTAATTTTATATAGTACAGGGCAGGTTAACCTCATGTATAATGTTGAAATAATTGTTTTTAAATTATAAAAGAACCAAATACATAAATATAACATCATATATGATCTTCTAATTTTTTTGTGTTAATAATATTTCAGTAGTATCATTGTTTTAGGTGTTAACTGAATTGTATTCCTTTATATGCTTGGTTATGTAAGACTTGTTTGTTATGGAAATAATGTAGTTGATTCATATAAAGAATTATATTATGTTTATAAACATTATTTGTATCATTAAATGAAAATTATTTTTGAATTGTTACAATGGATAATGAATCTCATCGTGTTCATGGAGATGGTAATCCGTACGTATGCATGAGGGATAATATTGTTATATTGATAGTGAAATTGCATGAAATTGGATTTTATATCATATATAAAGAATAAATTAAATTTTTTATTTTTTATTTACATTATTTATACTAATTATTATACAATCCAAATAACGAAGTGTTTGAATAACAAACTACACCATGATGTAGAGACGGTAAGCCATACGTACGCACGTACGGTGACATTGTTATTCATATGATGGTTATAATAATGAATATGGTTGTAACATTTGTATAATAACATAATATTATAAATAATATTCTAGATTTATTTTTTTTAAAACGGAAACAACAAATAAAGATGTAGTGGAAGAAGAAAATAACATGAAAGTACTGATAAATATTTATCTCCTCTTCAGGTTCTACATTTTGATTTGATCAAAAGGGTTCCTTAGGTTGGCTTTTTGAATAAAGGATGGCCTCTAAGATGAAAGGATGAAATTTGGGAGGATATTTATGCATGGTTTGTCTGATCCAAATGGCTTTGGAGCTATGAAATTAATAGAATGTGAAGTACCCTTTTATAAGAGAGGTGATGGTCACTTTAGGAAAAGCTTGAAATATTATTTTATTATAAATTAATTTTCGGTTTCTAATAGATAAAAAATGATTTATTTCTAGGCTAAGGTAGGGATGGGTTGAAAACCTCTCAACCAATAGGTTTTGGATAGGTTTAGGTCACCATATTAACCTTATCTTTTAGATTAAACTCTTAGTTAAATAGTTTGACATTTACCATGTCTCTTTTTATTTTTATATTATATGATTAATAAACATGCTATAAAAATCCAAATAAACCCCATGTGGATCATCATTATTATATAATACCATATATATGTTCTTTGTAAGAACATTATATTTAAATGAATGTTATATCAATTAATAATATAGTATATGTTTTAAAAACTCAATTATGTAAATTTGGACACTATTTAGTATTTGATTTTTTTTGAAAGCCATAAAAACATTATCACTTCAAATAAAATATATTTAATCAACTATATAATGTCATATTATTCAAGAAAAATATAGTACTTCATCATAAATATTATTTTACATTTAATTTTATATTTATAATAACAATTATTTTAATATTTCATTATTAAGGTAATTATTGCATCATTATTGTGTCATAAATAAATTATATTACTTAATGTCTAAATATTATAAATAAAATATAATTTTTTATGAAATATTTTTATCTTTATAATTAATATTTATAGTCGAATGTATCTTATGTATTACCCTATATCAAAAATAGTTTAGTCATTAAACAATGAATTTACCTTTTTTAACTCTTTTTTAAATAAAATAATAATAAAAGTCATAATCTAATCCATGTGGATTAAAGAGGATCATATTTTATTCCTAAGGATTTTTTGGTCGAGTTACACTTATCCAGTAGAATTAGGTCATGTGTTATGGTAATTATAATATCATTTTTATCCCTAATTACCATATTTACATTTAAACATGGTAAATAAAAGTAAAACGTTAATATTCACCATGAATTATTGTCATCTTATTAAACCAAATTATAATTACTGATGTCAAATGTGTCTCTCAAATTTTTTAAATTCAACTAAATTAAGCAGTAAAATTAGGTTTTATACAAATTTTCAAATTCTCCTAGAAGGTTGTAAAAGAAGGTAAAAAGTTCCACATAATTTTAAACTTATAATTTTATTAGAAAATGATTCTAATAAATTTCAATGAACTTATATAGGTATTATATATCTATTAAAGATTAAAATATGTTTTAATAAATAAATAAATTTTTAAATAAAAAGTCAGTTTTAAATTATAATGCAGTGTTTTTTCCTATTTAACAAAAAATGAATGTTTTCAGAAAAATACAAAAACCTCACCGTAAGATAATTCTGATATTCCAAATTTATATTTTACAAAATTAAAAACATATATGTTTCATAAATTAATTAATAATTAATTCCCTTTGTTGAAAACAAAAAACATTTTTTTAAAACGTAAAAACAATCAAAATATTGACATTTTTTATGTCAAATTGAAATGTGAAATTACATATATAGACGTAATTTGTATTAAATGATAAAAATATAATCTAATTATACTTAAAAACCATTACAGTCCACTATTTAACCATATAAATTATTTTGATTAAAAATGTTGTTTTCAATTTAAATTTAGTATTTTTTAGAATTCATCAAAATATGAAAGTTATCAGAAATGCACCAAAAATTTCTGAAAAATAAATTTTTTTTCTGGATTATAAAGAATAATTTAATTTAATTTAATTATATATATTAAATTGTCAATTATTGGTTTTAAAAAGGGTTTTCCATTAAAAGGTGGTAAAATTTCATTTAAAAAACACTTATTTTATCTGAAAAAAGGATTTTGTTCTTTTATTATGTCTAAGAAACAAATAATATGCATTATAAAATTATATTTTGTATATAAAATTCAAAATTCAATTAATATAATTCATAACTTCTTTTGAATGAATTGTTTGGTAGTTCTTGTTGCGCTCAAACTCGATGTTGCTTGTAGCATAAGTTGTTAAGTTACTTTAAACAAAATAACTTACTATGAAATCTTAGAGTGTTACATATGGAAATACAACTAGGACCATTCATTACCCTGTGAACGTTAATTATGTTCACACATAACATTTATAATCATGATTTAAACATTGATACCTAATTAATTGCAGGAATATACAGGTCCCACCCATATCATAATAACATCATTCAAAAACGTAACAAAAACTAAAACATTATTCATATCTTGACCCATAAAAATGTAGGTTTTATAAACATAAAATCATAACCCATGAAATGAAATGTGTATCTATAACATGAAATCATATCATAACCCAAAAAGAGGTACATGTTTCATAATCAGTTCATGAATGAATATCCTACGAAAATAGTGGGTATCAAAATCATAACACCCCTAGAAGAGGAACACGATTACAAATCATATATCCTGTAAAAGTAGAATGGGTTTTATAATTACAATTAAATAAAATCATAAACCATTCAGAGAAATGATGTTAATGAAAATGTGGGTCATATCCTAGAAGGTACTTAGTAACATTAATTGATTTATTATCAGATGTAATGTAACTTGAAAATATATTTTGAAAAAAATTCATGAGGAAAATATAATTTCATTATTTAATAAAGATCATTATAACATAAAAAACGTTTCAAAACCATTTTCCCAAATATAATCATAAAAACATATATATACTACATTCACAACCATTTGAAATACTTTTTCAATGAAAAAATATAAATATTTCATGAATTGTTTTTTGAAACCCACTTCATGGATTATAATTTTTATACATATGAATTTGTCTTCAAAATATTTTGAATAGTGTTTTACAGGAAAACTTATAATGGAACATGATAACATTTTGAAAATAAATTTCATTGTAAAAAACCATGAAAAATTTTAAATATTGAAAAAAAATTCAAAAAAAATTATCCAAATTTATTTTTAATAACATTTTAATAAATATTATTATTTTAAACATGAAATTAATTCCTCATATAAATTAATTTGGGTAAATACACACATCATATACAAGGTATGAATAATATTTCTTCATCATGGTAAAAGGTTAGAAAAATGGCTTGTTGGAAAGAGACAAGTAGATTCCATTGAAAAAGAATGAAAATAATTAAACAAAAAAAATATTGAAAATAATATAATAGTAATATATTCATGGACAACCTTTTTATAAAGCAGGGTTTTAAAGTAATATATAATTTTGACTAAAGAGAGGGTATATTAGAGATTTCTTGAAAGCACATTCTTAAATAAAATGTGTACCAAATAGTAAAAATAAGGTCCTAATACATGACTAAATCATAAATAAATATAAGAGATATAGGATCATGAATTTTCATGATATATGTATCAAACGGTTTCAAGAAAATAATTACAAATATAAACAATCGAGAAAAATAATGGGATAGTTTCCATAAACTCATAACACATGGTATCTTTTTACCATAGACCACATGCAAGGAAATGATATTTCATGAGGCATAAAATATCTTGAAAATAAATAAAATCATGATAAACCATTTCAATGGTATTATATACCCTAAATGGTGAAATGTAGGTGTATAACATTGAATGTGTCATAAAGAAAGAATATTGAGACAATGTTATCATACCAATTTTATAACTTTTGAATCATGAATCGCTTGAAATTAATTTCATCAAAAGGATATCTATATACCCATAATATGATGTATTAAAATCCTATAATACAACCATGGGTATTATACACATTTCTATAAATGAATTGGAGGTTAATATAGAATATATCGTTCATAAATAAGAATTGAGATAAAATACCCTTACCTTGTGTCTTGACTCTCATCATACTCATTCAAAACACCATTTTAATAAATATATTTTTAAAATTAATCATTTAAAGAACCATATTATTATATATAATACCATATAGTGTTTTATTTATACCATATATTACCTTATTTTTAACAATCATATGTTATGGTTTCTCTTCGTTTAATATTTACATAGTTCGTCACATGTGTCTTAATTTGTAATAAATTTGGTCGTTATACATATATAATGATTTAGAAAATATTCATAGTGATATAATTAACATTTATATTCATTTTATTTATAATATAATAATCTATAAAATATTAAATTATTAAATGTAATACATGATTCATAGATACGATAATCCATAGACACACATGAACGTTGTTTACGTTTTTATTGTTGTATTGAATGAAAGAAGGTAAATGACAGATGTATATATATATATATATAATTATTATATTAGAATTATTATATCATATATATATATATAATTACATCCCAAAACGCATCCTTAGTACATTCCACGTAGTGTTTGATTGAATCATATTTTTTTCAATGGGTGGTAGTCCACATTAACTCCATCTAATTTAGCCTTATTACACCAAATGGTAATTATAAAGATATTTGTTATAAAATGATTACATAAGATTAATGGTATAATGAATATAATATATAAAATTTATAAATTAATAATACATCATTATTTCTAAAAGATATGTGGTATAGAAAAAAGAAGAATCATTATTTTGTGAGATGGCAGTTCACTGTACACATGAACAATATGATTGTTACAGATTAATTTGAGGTGTTTTTACATGCATGTTATAAAAAAATAATAAAAATAGTAATAGTATATTAAATATATAGTTATTTAAAAAATAATTTATTAAATTGATTTTAGTGGTGCAGAAAGTATATAAGAAAGGAGATTGAGAAGATACATTACCTCTTATTCTGGTAACTCCTTTTGGTTTGCGACAATAAAATTCCTTGGATTATGTTATTCACATAGGTAGAATTATAGGTGGATGGTATATATATGGGGATCATATTTTATCATATTTTTTTTAATCCCATGTGTGTGGATATTTGTGATGAAGTTGGAGGAGAGGATTCCTTGTTATTTTGGAGGAGGAGTGACACTATTGTAACATTTGGACAAAAGATTTTTGTAATAATTTATCACATGTAAATTTGATTCCATAATGAGCCCAATTATTGGAAATTAAAAATAGAGTCTAAATGTAGACATTAAATATCTCTTGTAAAAGTTCATAAGTCAATTTTGGTCTTAAATTTATGGTTTATTTCTTAAATAAGCTTTATTTTACCTTAATGTATTAAATTAATATTAACATCATTCACTAATAATTTTGATACATAAATTATAACTTATTAGTGTTAATAAATTATAATGATTCCAAAAATGGGATCCATTTTTTCAAATTCTAATCATAGAATTGGAAAAAATTAATTTAACATTAATCCTGCAGATGAGACGACACTACAGGTTATTGATGTAAGAAATGATCTAAATTTTTCAACGTTTTTTTTCTTTTAAAAAGTGAAATTAGTTACAATGAACTAAATATGATAAATATATAGAAATATTATCTAATTAAAATATTAAAGAAATGTAAATTTTTTTTATCCGTATAAATAAATTATAAGAAAATGAAGTTTTCAACAATAATTTAAGATTTATCACTATTCTCTAAAAAATGAAACATCACTACGAAATTCCATAAATTCATCATAAATTAATTATTTAATTATGATTTAAAATAATTTTTTTTAAGACATATTAAATGTCTAAATGTTGTAATTATTAGATTTAAAATGGGTCCTTCATTAAAGGTAGTGAATATTCCTTAATAAATATACAGGTTTTTATTAAAAAAATTGGGTTTATTATTATCTTATGTATATCCAATATATTGGACATATATAAAAAATAATTTTTTGAATATATAACATATCTAATACTTTAATATCACTGACTAATGGAAATTAATTTATATATTAGGGTAAAACAGCTTTGTGACCATAAAAATATTAATTTCTTCCTTTATAATAAATCATATTTCTTATTCATTTATAATTATATTCTAACCTATAAACTCATATTATAATTTTTTTAACAAAATTATTTCATAAATGTGTTAATACTCTTCAGAATAACTTATTTAACAGCTAGGTTATATCTTATTATGTTAAATAATAATATTTTAATAATATAATATTGTTTGGTAATACTCGGTTATGTGTTTCATCCAAGTCATGGAGGAAAGTAAATTTTTCATGTTACATAAGATATCATATGTGTTATTCATTTAGAAAGCTAAAATTTATATTTCTTATAGTGAATGATTACCGACAAACCCCAAAATTAATTGGGTGTGTTTCACAGTGTGAGGAATGTATTGGATTAAATCCATCGGTATTTTCCTCATTGTCTAGAAGAAATCTATTTACTATGAGATTGTGAAAACAATTCAACATCCCAATGTTCTATGGTCGATTTGGGGCCTTCGTTGACACTGTCTAATCTGATTATTGAGGATCACGTGTATCCTAATATGGATATTGAGAAAAAAATATAGTTAGACATATGGTTTGTGGTTGATATAGTTCTGAAACCAATTTCATTGAAACCCTCCAAGGGTTTGATAACCCTGGGGATAATGTTTATGAAAAAAATTCTTGTATACCTTTATGATATATTTTCTTGTAGATGACATCCATTACCATCAACATTATTTGAATCAATTTATTTTTTCCAAGTGGTAGGTGAAGTGTCTAATTTTGATGTGATTCCTTTAATATGGGGAGATATTTTGTGTTCTTTGAATTTATAAAATGTTTTTCAGACAGTCTAAACATTTTCAAGAGGCGAACATTAGTTGCCTATCGGTTTCCCTCACTCCACATTCATCACATTTTTTTTCTCAAAGAGGAGTACCTTCAATAGAATGAACAACTAGACCCTTCATTAATTAGTCACATGATATATTTTTTTTCTATGACATTATAAGATTACAAGTCCAATGTAACTTTTTTCCTAAAGATAGTGTGAAGTACAATTCTTCATACACTTCTCATCCTCATATTTGGAATTCTGATGGGATTCGTTGATTAACTACTAGTGGGAAACGATCATATAGATGTAATCATGAAATAATTCTTTTTTGTTCATTTCTAATCTAAATATTTAGTTAATATTTAATATTTCAATTTATAAGTGAAATAAAGGAATGTTTATTTCAATGATGTTTCCCATATATCCCTAGTAAGTGTGGTAAATATATTTTAATTATGGAAAGGTTTCCCACATGTTCTAAAAAATGTAAGGAAATAATTATTCTATTAGATTCATAATTAGAAAAATTAATTGGAAAAAACATAGTTTGGAGGTTTTATTAAGAAAACTCCCTCCATATATTAATGACATCATCTTTCTAATTGTGGTCATATTCCTCCTCTAAATCATACCATATATATGGATTTTATAGGTTTCCTAATGAACAAGGTGAAGGGTTTATTTTAGATGATGTTGTACTATATATGAGTAATGATGATGTGTTGATCTCCTAATTATATGAAGGTGTCTTGACCAGTGGATGGTTTCCATTAATGGGGGAGTTATCACCACGAGTAGGTTTTCAATCATATAAATTAGGGTAAGAGTCCTAATAATCCATCTTTGATATACCTTGAGGAAGACTATCATTGAATTTATAATTTTATACTTTAGAAAAAGAGTAAAAGGTCCCTCTAATTTTTATAGGCATTCCTTGAACTACCCATTGGAATCATGAATTGAGTAGAGTATAAATGTTATCTTCATCATAAATCATTTTCAAAAACATTATAACCTATAATTTATGGATGACCATGGGAATCAGACTACATCATGATGATTATTGGAATATTTATATGATTATTTGATTATATGGGGATATAACCCCACTTCTAAGATGATGTTGGAGTATGCTTCTGAGATTTTCTATCATTAGTGGGGGTATGAGCCACCTATTATATGTTTTCCAAAATATATTTTTCCACTATAGTAGAAGAAAAGGTATGAGAATAGTTTATATCTAAATTCCCCCATTGGAATACGTTGACGGACCTATGTAATGGGAGATGGGACAAGAGCCTCTTCTATAATATACTTTGAAGGATGTCAGTGTAGCCTTTTGCACTGAGAGATGTAATTTTTACCTAAATCCTGTAATATATTTAATATTAAAAGTAGAATTATCATCAAGGATGTGAGAATAAACTAAGTTAATTGCCAAAAACTGATGAAATACATCATGTAGACTTTTGAAATGATCCTGATCATAGTTTTCCTTTAAAATATCCCACTAGCATTGTTTTATTAGAGCTTGCACCAGACTCATGGTGATTTTCAAAAAGTATTGATTAAACCAAATAAAAACGATAATATGAACATTATCCCTTGCCTCATCCTTTATTATAATATTTTGATAATATTATTGGATTGAAGAAATAATATGTTATATCTCCATAGTAGCCACACATTTTTTTATTTCACAGTGAGATGATGTTCTATATGTCGTCATAGTTATTTTTGGATGTCCCTTCATTTATTATTTTTACAAAATTTGTAAGTGAATATATACTATCATTTCAAGAATATATTGGTACTTTAATAGAGTATTTGTATGAATTTAGGTAAAAAAATTCTCAATCTCTAGATTATATTGGAAAATATCATTATTTCATGTAGGTACATATATACACATTTATCCTCCTAGATATATTTTTATTTTCAGATGGAATATTTGTTTAGGGGTGTGGATATGTGAATCCCCCATGTTAAATTCATGTATGTGTGGGAAAAATTATTAATGGTGGGAAAGGATATGAGCCTCCTTGATGAAAACAATAAAAATATTCTTGTCGGCATTATTAGTGGAGGTAGGGATACGATCCCACTCCCCTTGATTTATAGCTTTACACACCCAAGAGGAACTCTTTAGTATATGGTAATGGACAACTAGGCTGGTGAACTTCCAGGTAATTCCATCATTGAGAAACTAAAAGACATTGGCAGGATGTAATTTTTGGTGATGGTATAACATATCCCTCTATGGAATCTCCTAAATAGGGATGTATCCTTGGTAAACAAATTCATCAACATTCCTAATGTAATGATTATGTAGATTGTCATTATCCAGGGATATGATCCCGAATCAGTTAGTAGTAGTTTTAGATGTAACAAAATTCACCAAATCCTTCTCTATGTGAGGTGGTCTTATAGGCTTCAATGCCTATAAGCATTTGCATAATGCCTCAATGGCTGGGATTGTACCATGTGGGATATATTCCTTAACCATATAATTTATGAATCAATATTGAAGGAATACTGTTAGTGATGTTATTTTGTGACACGCATAGGTTATTTTCATAGTTGAGGCAGTAAAACAGTAATTTGTTTATACCATTTGTTTAAATTATGATGAATTGTGTCTGAATGTCTTCTGAAATATCTAGTATAACAATAAAAAAAATTTCGACCATTACAAAATTATGACTAGGAAACATTCTTAAATATATATAAATGTTTAATACATTGATTTAATTGGATTTTTAGTCTTCCCGTAAATTCCTGAAATATATAGAATTGACCATCCATGGGAAACCTAATTGAATTTATTTTTAGAATGAATCAAATCTTGTTCAACAATTTTTTTTTCAGATGAGACACAAAAAAAATATAATGAATTTTGGAAATCCATTATTTTTATTATTGAATTATTCATCCCAAATTCACAATATTTATTTTCAATGTATTCGTATTGGTTATCCATGTTCTTGAAAAAAAATTGTATTTATATAGTTATTCAATTATTCTTTTATCTAAGGTTTTTATGTTGACATTATACATTTTATCTTTCTAAAAAAATATCATAATTCCTGATATTTGATTGTGGGTGACAGAGCATGGTGAAAAAAAAATCACCTTAGGTAAACAATTTTTAATGAAATGGAAACTCAAAAAAGTACTCAAATTCATAATTAATTAAACTTTTTCAATCCAATAGACTGTTGTAATTTGGGATTTCAAACTCAGTGATCATTAGGTACTCAATTTTCTCTTGATGTTTGGAGTTTGGGGTCGTCACCTCCATCTGGGGTGAATTATTTTCAACTCCAGGACTATCATATAGATTTAGGATATGTTCCAGAACCTTTAACAAATCCTAATATGGGACTGGTTTCCTTAAAATTTTTTTGGTAATGGATCCTTATATATGTGAGAGGGTGTTTTATTAAATATTAGATTTAAAATTTTTATGGTTTATCGATGGATTTTTTATTATTTCTTAAAGATTGGGGAATTATTTTTTTGAATACAAATAAATAAGAACACAAGATTTTACTACCATCTAGGAATGTGATTGGTGTTATAATATTATAATTCAACCTCCAATAGGGATCTCAAAATATACCATGATAATCAAAATAAAACAACATGCTGTTTATAAAAGAGCATTATTCTGAATTTTACATCGGGTCGAAAGGATGTGAATTGGGATATTTAAACATTGGTTATAATTATTTGGCCTTATGAAGGAATCCTATGTATACTATTTATAACAAATATCAGAGTCCCCATAGTTCATTTCTTATACAAAGATGAATTCCCATTTTTAAAAGTATTTTTATCATTATAATGGAAAAATAATTTAAAATACATAATCCCGCATGATTCATTCCTAGTGTGAAAAATAATAGATAGAATAATATGAATCATATTGAAAAGGACAAACTATCAGATATTCAAGGGGATTACATAGTCTGGTTTCTATAATTGGGATATATTTTTAGGCTAGCAGTATGATCATTAAAAGTCCATTATCTCACATCAGTTAGTATTATTGTGTTAAACAAGAGACAGTAAGGGATAAGATAAAATTCATGTAGGTTTGGTATGTACATGTTGAAGAATCGTTGTTAGGATATGATTAGTAACCTTTTGAATTATATGAACCCACAAAGGATTATATGTTATTAATATTTGATGTGGTTCTTGGTGCATTGTTTAGTTCCTTACATATCCTATATATATTAAGAATCTGAGTCTTCAAAGTCAATTTGGTCATTAATACAATAACGGATAAGAGCATATGGAATACATAAAGAAGGTAGATCTTATGGATCATTAAGGGACTTAGACCAATTTGGAATACCCAACATTATCAACTAATATAAATAATGTAGGGGACCATGAGTGGTATTTTGAATATATTTTGTATGACACATAGTCCTATTTGAGGGCATGGTAATAATTGGATTTCATGATGGTATAGAACTAAACCCTTTAGAATATCCCCTCATAAAATGGGTGCTTTGAATAATTCCAAGGATTGATGGTTTATGTTGATCTTGGTTTCATATCCAACCATTCATTATTAACAAGGAAGATATGCTTGAGTGTGTATGGATGAAAAGGATGAGGGTGTCTATATGAAAATGATGACATGTCTAAGGATGTACGTCTGGCATGTCTATAGATGTTAGGTTGACAAGGTCGACATTTCAATGTATGTTCACCTGGGAAAGATGAATCCTTTAAGGAGTTTATCCTCATATGGTTGAGGATTTCTATCATGGAAGGCTGGCATGTCTATCAATGTTCCACCAAACATGTGATGAGATCTTTTCATGACCAATCGAACATGCCTAATAGTTTTCATGTTTATCGTGAAACATTAAATATTCTAATATTGTTATCATTAGACATGTATAAGAGCTATCATGTGAATTCACTTACACCTCTAGAGGGATTCATTAAGATTACATCTCTAGCTGTATTTTTTTATCAAGAGGTCCCATATTGGATCTTTGAATTTACTAGGCTATCATGATTGGTTTTCTTTCCATGATCTAGAGTAAAAATCACCAGGCTTTTTATAAACAAGTATAACATATCTTATGGTCATCACATGAACAATGAGACCTATCCATGTTATTCATAAGAACAAAGATAAAATGTTTATGTGTCCTCTCATGATCTGTACGACTCATCTAGGTGTGTTAGCATGATCTGGAAAGAACATCCAATGGATTTCTCATGAACCAAGATGTCATATATGGGAGACTTCATGTGATAAATGAACATATCATTTGAAATGTATGATCTATTAAACTTAAAATTATCTACTCTTACATTTCATGATGTTTCTACTATTTTCAAACTTTACTTTACAGAAACCTCAATGTTTTTATGAGTTTTTCTAAAAGGTAATTGAATGTGAAAACTGACACATAAAATTTCCATCACTTAATAAATATAACAAATTCTAAATCCATCTTGTGATAAATTAACTATTAATGTAATTAACATAAAATTACTATTTAATACCTCAATTAAAAAGCCATACATGTGAAATAGAAGACTCTTGAGGTCACACAGTCCGATACTCTGAAAATACTAACATTTCCTCAATGTGTTCTATTTATGTTATGGAGGTTATTTTATTGGAATTTATATCATTTTTCAATGAATTGTACATGATGACTATGTCTAATATCATTGATTGAGTTAGTTGAGGGAGAACAAATATATAGAAGTAATATATCACATGTTTTTTTCAAGATCTAGCCACATTTCATCAATGATGTCATAACATTTTCAAGTAAAAAATATTGATTGCATTATGAAACTATTATTACCTTATATCTTGAACCCATTGGATTCAAAAAGTGATTTTTCAAGATCAAAAAAACTTTTCTAATAGAACTCAAGAGATCATAATGTCATGTCTAAAATCCTTCATAATATCAGGATGCATGTTAGAGGGCCTTCATGAGGTTGATCTAGAATTTCAGAGGGTTTTCATGTGATAAATATGAATATTTGATAGATTTGACATGAGACATGACCTGATTATGTGATGAAAAATTTAAAATCACATAAATATTAGAATAACTATGTTCACATAAGGATCACATAATTTTCATCCTTTACCATATGATCCACTTGGTGATTTTAAATCAATTTTCTACAAAGAAAATAACATGATTAATGTGGAAAAGTCTATGTGTATTATTATGTATTGTTCAATATTTTTTAGTATATTAATTGGAACACAGAACTGGTCATGCATCACTCATGCTCCTTTGAATATTTTCAATAATTCATCCACAAGGTAATCTTATAATCAACGTGAAAAAATTGAAGGTTCATCACATGATAGGGCCAACATGGCTGATTGTTTTCACAATATCAACTGACATATAAGATAACACTCATGATCCATTTATATTTTTATGAATTAATCCTTTGGGGTGTCAAATGTTTATTGTAGAAAATTATAGGGGTATTTAAATTATTATACCATTATGTGTTGGGGAATTCACGTGATCATTAAATTGGTCATATAATATAGACGATCCATTTAGATATTTTCACGCATTAATCCATTGTGGAATATGATGATAATGTCATTAATATCTTGGGGACATCCCAAAATGATAATGACATTCCTGGGTTATCTAGCATGATCATTGATATGGTCACATGAAATACATTATCCATTCGAAGGAAGATCAACATAACTCTTCTCTTATAAGGGTCACACCATATTTAGCTTTTTATCACATGATGCCTTTCATTGTGTCTAGGTTTATGTTAATTTTCATATCAAATTATATGTCTAGTATTTCTAGGAAAAAATTTGGCCTGTAATTTTGTGATCAGTAAAAATATCTCATCAAACAGATAACCACTTCTCTTGATGTTCATAGTGTTTTTTATTTATTGTCTCATTGAAATACATGCAATTTACATAACATGGTGATTTATCCTCATATGAAAATGATTCTTATGTTTAAAATTTATGTGAAAAAATAATTTTGTTTTGGGTGTTTCTTTTCCCCAAAATCTTATTATACTCATTCACTGGTCATCAGTAAATGTAATTACCTTATTTCACATGTCATTGAAGATGATTATCCGCATTATGGTATATTCTTAGGCCTTCTGAATATATTTTTATATTTTATTTCAATATTTATTTTATTTATTAGGTTCTCTATCTCGAATTATTAATTATATATTTTTTAACAAATATCTTAAGAATTTTTATAATATAAATGGGAGTTGTCAGAACTATTTGGTTTTTATATAATGATTATATTTTAATAATTATTCTGATGATATTATGTAAATAATATTCCAAATATACTAAAACATATGTTTCTTTTCTAGTGTTTGATAGAATAGTATGGTAAGGAACATTAAATATTGTATATTTAATTCTTGGACCTCTATATAAATAATATAATTAATTAACTTGTATTCTGTATTATAAATGTTTTTGGAAAAAAATATTTTTATTCATAAAAATATATTCTTTTAAAAACTATTTATTATAGAATTTTGATAAAAATATACTAAAACTAAATTATGTTACTTTTGGATAAATAATATTAAAAAATTTATTTCATCCTTTTATAAATTGTCATTAACATTATCAAAATAATAAAATTGTGCAATACTCTAACATCACATTAATGTAATTTTTATAAATTTAATATACAAATCTTGATCGAGGATTCAAAAAAATTATATGAAATTGTTTAGTATGAACTAGAGTGTTTATATTTTATTAAATATAATTACTAATTGATTTTGATTATTTATATTTTTTAATTTGAATTAAATTTTGGTATTGATATCGTTAATTCAAAATTTTGTAAACAGACTAAAAAATAAAATTAAAAAGTATTAAATTTTTTAATTTTTTTTTAAATATGGTAAAATGAAAAATTATTTCATTTATTATGGGTGGTGTAAAATATTTAACAAACCACACATCATTCATGGATGTTCCACATAGTGTTTTTAAATAAATTTAATACATTTAATGATTGAAAAATTGTGAAAATGTTTTTTATTTTTAATATGATAGAATCATTCTATTAATTTAGAATGAACATATAAGATAAATAATCTCTCAATAATATCCAAAAAAATACCCATTTAATTTCCACTAACAAATATCCATGATCATGTAGATACCATAAATATATCGTTCAAATATCATAATCTTATTAGAAATAGGGTATCAAAAGTGGAGGTATTATTCTTATCTAAATTTATTCATATTTATTTATACATATACATCGGGGAAAAATCTGTTAATCATCATCATATAATAACATTATAAAATCTAATATATTTAAATCTTATAATTTTTTTGTTATAAAAACATTTCCACTTTTTCCATTCAATGGTTATTTGAAGCATCACTAGTGCGTACGTGTAGACAACCACCTCCAAGATACAATGAGTTTAATTTTTTATCACCATCATATATTGTGGGTTATTTTTATGGTCATGGAAAATTAATATAATATATAAAACATATTAGTTAATAAACACTAGAAATAAATTACATACTTTTTCACCCATTCATTTGTGCGAAAATAAATACATATCTCGTATGTATGTATGAGATACCATCACCCGAAATAGATGTGATTAAATTTTCATTTCTAATTTTAATTAATAGTTATATTATTTGTTATGATATATATGACTCATAATTAATTCATGATTGATATTTTAGAAATTATAGAATGGTGACCATTTTTTCTACTGTCAACGTACAATTTTTTTCCGTGGGATAACGATCCGAGCATCCAAAAAATGAATAATATTAACATAATAGATTTAGTTCCTATATAAAAAATGCATATATATAGAAAAAAGTGATTAATATAATGGGAAAAAACATTAATAATTTTCAAAAATAAATGTATATTTATTATAATTTTATTATATAGGAGTTAATAAAAATATATTGTGAGTGCCACTCGAGGTAAGGGGTTTTAATTAGATTATTGTTTAAAACATTTTAACAGTTTATTTCCTAAACATTTATTCTACATCAAAAGTAAATTAAATGTTTTTTTATTCTATTATAATAATAAAATGGTTGTACAAATAAATTTAAAATTGTAAATGACATATCAATTGTTTGTTTTAAAATTTATCATTTTAAAAATTAAAATATTTGTAATTTCTAAATATTTTTGAATGGATGATTATTTTGAATAATAAGGAAGAAAATTATTCATTAATAATATTAATATATATTGTTTCCTGGTTTCTTTTTCTTTCTAAAAAGTTCATATTTCCCATGAAACTGAAAACATTTATTTTTATGTTTTTATAAAAAAAGTATTTTTAGTATCTATATTACGGGAGGCCCAACAGTTTATTTGTATATGTGTTCAGAATAATTTTTAAGGATATATTATTAAAAAACTGAATGGTTATATGAATATTATTTTTTTTATAGTACTTTTAAAATTTTTATGATGATTTTTTAATATGATATATCGTTCCAATTCATTAGGTAATTATTTTCATCACCTGTTAATAAATGTTCAAATAATAAAACTAGGTTACTAAATTTTTAGTGTTCCTATTAAAGTGATTTTATAAATGATATAATGATGGTATTACAATGTACGAAGTTGTATTTTTATTCGTATAAATTATTTTTCAGGGGTATATTTTGTTTCATAATATTTTCGTCTGATATTTAGTTTATCAGAATGTTTTCCCCATTTATTGGGTGAAAATTATGGTGATCAAGAAAATATATTCCTAAGTAATAATGTTTTAAAATAAATAATATTATTATTATTTTAATTTTAAACATTCTAATGAAATGAAATTTTAAACTTATTGGGAATTTAAATTTATTTCTTCATTAAGTATATGATAATTCTAGGAATATCGGGAATTATATAAGGATAAAATTTTATATATGATTTCAATATTCCTAAAAATACGTTAATTATTTTATTTCATTTCTTGTCCATTACAATGATTTTTTCTCATCACCCATTTTCAAATGATTTTCACATGTCTTAATGATGATTGGTTACTAGATATAGGTTTGCTATTCATATATGGGGACTCATTGTAAATGTAGTGAACCTATCTTCAATGAAAAGAAGTATAAATTTTTTAATCTTATTTTTAGGATGATAATTTTAATGATTAATCTTGGTATTAATTGAATTAAAGATAGTGAAATAATCAACCACATGACTAATGGTCACCCCCGATCCTCATGGACTAGAGAAAATCATCATAAATTCAATATCAAGCATTGAGAAATATTTTCCAATAAATTTTAGATTTCACTTATTAGAAGTTCTCCAAAAAAATCTATCAGGATACATTCATATACCAAACATAAACAATAAAATAATATATAAATATATATATAATAAAGATGAATAATATATAAATAAATTATAATTTGAAAAAATAGGAAAAAAAATAAACTCTTTACACACACTCTAAACATCCTCCTCTGAAAAATGAACTCTAACAGATGGCTATCCTCAACCACCAATATATCAGTACACATACAATAAAAAAAAGTAAAAAATCCAAAAAGGAATAAGACAATCATTTAAATGGATAAATTCTTGGAATCCATTTTTTTATAAAAAACATATCTTATAAATAATATAATAGACACTTGTGGATTATGGAGATAAAGAACCTACCCTGATGAATAAATAATGAAACACTCCATGTGTATTCAGAAGTTTATGATGAAACTACAACTATGATATATCATAGGTGTTATAATATATTCACTCTAATAATTACTAAACAACATTACACATGAGAAAAATGTAATTTGAAATCCATTTTCATTATTGTATAAATATATATTTTAATATATGTTTTTCTAACAATATATTTAAATAATACAACAATATATAAAAATTGTTAAAAACTCTATTGTTTATTTATTTAAAATGAAAAGAATCACATTAAAATAATTTAATGTTTCCAAATCCAATTTTTCCATTCATATATTTTGAATATACATTGAATATCATTGATAAATAACCTTTTCAAGAAAACATTTTCTTATAACTCTATAAAAACCAAATTATAAAAACCAATAAATCTATTAAAATGGATTGAATAATGATATATAGTGATCATCATATATGGAATTTATATAATAAAAGTAAAAAAATAAAATGTTCCCAAAAAATACATGAAACAGATATAACAATCATGTATAAGATATATATTCCCAATAAAAATCTCTCTTTGTTAAGGAGGTGAAATGGAATTTTATATCGACTCAAATGTATGACAGTTTGAACGAACATCATTATATCATTGTATGAAACTATAAGCATTCCCTTAATAATAACCACATTGGTGTATTAGGTCCCAAAAAAACTCTTCCAAAAGTAGGAAACTTTATGTGCCACATGAGAAATCCCAATAGTGCTTCGAGCCTATCCAAGAACACTAAACTAAATGGCACTCAAACCACAAAAATACATTTATCTCCACAAATGAATAAAAACTAACATAACATTACAGAACTTTCATTTGAATTATAAATATTTAATTTCCAATAAGTTATGAAAAGTAAATTGGGAAATTAAGAGAAAATAAATAATAATGGTGTTATAAAGGGTTTCACATTAAAAAGTTGTGTTGAAATTATTTTATGTGATAATTGATATTTCCAAAAAAGAAACACAAATTGGACAAGTATATTATAAAACATTAAAACCATTTAAATAATCAAAACAATTTAATGACAAAAAATAAATACAATTATGTTTGTATTCAAGAAATGGGGACCTTTAATTCCAAAACAACCTTCAATAATAGTCAAATTTAATTACATACTTATTTGTATATATAATAGAATCACCAAATGTAAATATTCATAGATAATCATAGTAATGTGTACATACATACTTACATACCAATCCCATCATATATTTATATGTTCATTAGATTAAACTTCCAACAGAACCACTTTTAAAAAAATAATGATAAAGGTGGTCTTCTTTAAAACCACATTGATAAAGTGAATTTCAAAGACTAATATTCCTTGATCACCTAAGACATCAAATTTCAATACAATAAGATGAATTTATAGTCAACGTAACACATTTTAGAATTAAATATAAGGCTAATTGAATTTTTTTAAGAATTACATTAAATAATTAATTTGAAAATCAAACCATTCGATGTAGAATATATTTTTGTAACTCTTGAATAGATGTTGAACCAATATTAATGATAATAAAACTCATCACTAATAATTTAATCAATGTGTAATCATAATTTGAAACATATATTTTTTATAAATATATTTAATTGTATGAATTTATGAAAAAATAACAATTTTGATGAAAAAGAAAACTATTGATGTACAATAATATATCAGGGTGTGGGAAAACATAAATCAAATAAATGGATAATGGTTTATAATATCCAATTCAGGATTAATCAAGACTTGGTAAGAAATAAATTTCCTAACATGAAAAAAACATAAAAATATAGTAACAACATCTCATAGGGTTCAACTGAGGATAATGAAGTGGTATGAAAAGAGAAAACACGAAGAGAGTGAGAGACTGCGGATATTGAGCCTTAAGTTGGACCATTAAACCATGAAAGGGGGTGACTAGAGGAGTTTAGGTGCACCAAAGTGGACATGACCTTCGAATGGACACATATTGAGGGGGGTAACGAAGAGTATGTAATGCAATATGATAGAAACATGTGACATACCTCTTCTATTTCCTTTTTTTAAAATAATTTTTTTAATTATTTGAATTTTTTTTAATTATTATAATAACTACCATTGTGTTTATTATGAATACCCAAATTATTAAAAATTCATAATGAAATTTAATATTTATAGTGCCCATAATTTAGTTTAAATAATAATAAAAAACTATTAAATATATAATCAAATTAAAACATGTGGTGGAATAGTAACCCCACTATAAATAGTTTTGACCCTTGAAATCCAATCCTCAAACATGAAGGAAATAAAAAATATCAATAATTTCACCAAAAATTGAAAATGGAATCTAATCCCAACTCTCTACACCATTTAAAAATATTCTAAATGTTGATATAATGGACTAGAAACTAAAAAATAGATCACCCACAATGATCTGCTTACACCCCCATAAAAAATACAAAAAAATTAGATAACTGGTCCTATAAAATGATTAAAACCGAATAGAACCAAAATCAAATAATCACATAGGCACATAACTAACGCACAACCAGCCAATGGGTTTCAGACAGGACTTCAAGAACCCCAACCATACATGTGTCTACAATGATAGAATATCATTGATCCTATAATGATGACCATATTAATAAAAATTTCAAAAGAACACCAAATGTATTTTTTCCAGACATCGCAACATGGGATTTACATTATAGTATCACCAACTATAATGTAGTGTTTTTTTGAGTATTCACACACTACAATAAAAATTGTTTTTTTTCATATCATGTACTACCATGAATGAAAATTTCACTAGAGTATCATAGGACACCCCAAATTGGAGTTTTATTTTTCACCATAGCAATTCCTAATGGGTTTCTATTAGATTATCATAAAAACATGAAAATGTATATTTCATTTGAAATGAAAAATGAAACTAAACGGTGTTTTCATGAGAGTGTCATAGACCACTAAAAAAAGGTGCTTTCATTACTATCACAGACCACCTTGAGGGTGTTTTCTGTAGATTATAAAAAAATCACTTGAAATGGGTAATTTCATTATTATCACAGTCTTAACAATATAGTGTTTAGTTTTTTCAAAAAAACAAAAACAACCAAGTGTAATTTATATTTAAATACAACATAAACCACCAACCATATAACCATTTATTATTTTCCAATACTATTATATAACACTTCATACTTAATAAATTTATATTTCTTGACATAAATTACCAAAATAATTTATATGCACCACAAGAATATCATAATTTTAAAGAAAAACCTTCATTATTTTCATTTTGAATTTTTTTTCAAAAATTTGTCAGATCAAAATCCATTCTAATAAGATCAATTCTTAGAAATATACCATATTAAAATTTATAAACTCAATCAAATATAAAAAATAAAGTTATCATTCAAAAAATATTTTATCTAATTCAAATAAATATTTTAATTCCACAGTCAAAATTATCAAATTTTAATGGTCAACAATTTTTATAATTCACATAGGTTGTGTCATTTTTTGATTTGACATTAATAAAATTATAGATACCAAAATCATCACATATAGACATACTAATTAATAATGTCACAAACACAATATAGAGTTTAAATAATAATCCATGGAATCCATATTGGACCGCCATCTATGTAAATAAAAAATATATATAATTTCGGAATTAGGAAATGGTGAAATAATATTATATCATTAATTGAATTTTTAAAGTCACTACATGTTATTTTGGTTTAATAACTACCCAAACATTCATTAATGGAAATTCCTCTTGATCTAATTAAATTTATTATTATGTTTATATAAAATGTGAACAACATTTGTTTTATGTTTTTGAATTTTAAAAATTAATTAATAACTATTACCATTGTTAATATAGTTGATGAACAATGATGACATGATTAGTATAAATATAGGGCTTTAACAAATCAAATTGACTCATTCAAAGGAAGTGATGACCTCATCCAGTAGATTTTCCTCATAGGAAACCCTTTTCTCAAAGCTTGAAAAGGAGGTGGCGTCATTGGGATTCTCTCTTGACAATTCCCAAGAACTATCTTGAACATGTTTAGCTTGAGAGGAACCGACTACGAGATAAGTGGAAGTTAATAGATATTACCACCCAAGCATTGTTATCAGCACCAACCCAAGAGTCTGCCACTATAGTACAACATACACTTAGGTTATAGGAGGCTGTTATATGGGGTTATGTAATAATACCCATGTACTATGACTATGTACATTATAATTTTTAAATAAAGTGCATTCATTTTATTATTGTTACATTGTATATAGTTTTTAAAGCACAAATAGTTTTTTAGTAACTATTCATATATGAAATCTATTTTGAATAATTAATGGATTTTTTTAATTAAATAATATTTTAATAAAATATTATTAATTAATTTCATTTTATTAAATATAAATTACCATAAATGTTTTTATGAACACAATTGTAATTTTTATTAATGTTTGAAAGTTGTTTTTGTCAAAAACCAATGGATTATTGATAAATGTGAATTTTTATATTATAATAAAAAATTAACATGTTTAGATTAATATTTAGATAAAATGAATTCTATTTTTGTAATCAAGATGTCAACATTAAAAAATGGAATTTTGTTCAATATTTTCTGAGAGAGTCAATTTTTTGGGTAAAAATTAAATAATGTTTAAATATATAGTGTTTTATGACATCATAATGACCTAATAGTGTTGTAATAAAATAATATAAGAAATTTATTCATCCAAAATATGTTTTAAAATTAAAATAATGTTCTTTTATATTTTTATGATTTATTTTACAATTCTTAGTAGTCACTCAATTACTTGTAAAACATTTTTTCTTTTTAAATTTTTTTCCATGATAGTGTGACTCACATCAACATATGAAAGCCTATTATTTTAATAATTTCCATCATTGAACTCATAAAATATTTTTTTCCACTCCCCTTTTTCATATACCATGGGAAAACAGCATTGGTTGTTTTTGGTTTTGATTAGTTTATTGAGTGATGTCCAAATCCTAAATAATAAAGAATTTCCTCTCTATTTATATATAAACCCACCAAAGCTCTAACTTCCTCTTCAACACTATCCTTTTTAGTTCATCCAACATTTTATATAATCCCTCTAGAATTCTCCCAAGGTTCACCAAGATCCCAATATGTTCTTCTCTAGTCTCACCCAAGCCTTTGGAAGCACACATTCAAGTATAGGATTTCTTCCTTTCTCATTTTTGTCCAATTTTCATTACGTTTTTATGCCATTTTGTATTCAAGTAAAAATAATGGGGTATGATTGCTCCCCCCACCATACTTCCCTCATTACTTTTTGATGATGGGATACCCCTTTCTCCCCAATTAATGTGTCCCATGTACACGCATTACCATGGAAAAATTCCGTGAGGGATTTCTCTCCCCTATTTTACATCCAAGTAAATCTTTTTTATTATGCATCTACATTCCATTATGTTTTTTTGGGAAATTTATCCTAATGGACCTCTTACTTTCCATCTAATGGAAATATCGTAAGGAATCTCTTTCTCTCTCATCAAACATTTTTTATGAGTTCTTATTTCACAATGTTATGCTGCCAAAATTGCACTACGATTTTCCAAACCAATGTCATTGTGTAGTGAATACCCTTTCCATTTATCTATAAGGGGTATTCAAATTTATCAACATTTACTTATTGATTTTAATTCTTCATGTATTTATTCCACATCTCATTATCATGGAATATATTATGATTATTGATTCCATGTCTTGTGATCCATGTCGCACACATATGCTTGAAATGAAATGTTTAAGAAGGGTCACCCTGATAGCACTCTAATGCATTGGGTAAAATATAATATTGTGATATGTCATGTTAATTGAGTGTTGGCTCATTAAATTAAATTGAAACAAGTGTTTACTAATTCTTCATGTTCAATGAGGAATTACTCATGATCCATGTGCAATTTCCCTTGGATCTTGCAAATTCCATGTTATGTGTTGTTCCAACATTTCAATGTTATGATTATCAGACTTTATCATGCCTTTATGATCATGTTTATATTTTTCTCCATTGATATTCCTACTTGATAACATTAATTTTAATCTTCATCTTATTCCTTGTTTAATCCCTTATTGGTCATTATTGTTCACCCTTTTTATACATGTCTTCATGTTATCCCATGAAGTGATAAGTACATGAGAATGTAGTGGTCATGTAATAGATGTTTCCCATAAGATGTTGCATTATATGTTTTATGTTTTAAGGTAATTTTCATATGCAACAAATAAACTATACCTCTCGATATTTTATGTTGTATCAAGTGAATCATTTATGTAAACATTCATGTTTATGTATGAAATAAAGAGTTGGGTTGTTATTATCAGAGGATAGGTTTAGTTTTTTTGGGTTTAGTATTAGAAAACCCATGTATAACCTTAGAGACAAGAAAAATTATTTTAAAAACATCGCTATTTATTGGTGATTATTGAGTAAGTTTTTTATCAATCTAGTACATCCCTCTCTGGATACGAGCAGGTAGTGGTGGCTCCAGCAAAAACGTGGCTAGAGGTGAAATCCCCAAAAAGGATTATCATGATTGACCATGGGTATCATGGTTCACAGAAATGTTCCTTCTTTCAATTCTCGTTTTGACACTCCTAGGGGATACACATTGGTAAATTCACAAGCGTAGTATGAACCATTATGAAGGGAATAAAAAAATTCCCTTATGAATATATGTTTCAAAGTAGATCATGGATACCATAGATTGAATCCAATATATTCGTATGTTAAGTAAATAAAATATATTTATAATTTATCTATTTTCCCCTAGGATTACCCTTTATGTGTTACCCCTAGAAATTTTTTTATTACATCCAATGGCCGGTAATAGGAGTACTCAGGCTAACAAATGATGTGAAAAGCAATGTGATGACTGTTCTAATGAGATGCCCAATCCGATGGGAGATAGATTCACAAACATTTTCATGACAGTCTCTCAGTTAAATTATTTATCTAATTAAATAAATGTTAAATAAAACTTTCGACCCCCTACTCCACCTAGGAAATAACAAGTCACTATAGAGTGATTCAAGACAAAAAGGCCTTCTACTATTAATGGATCATCTGATCCCTAAATCACCGAACAATAGATCAACTCCACTGAAATGATCTTATCCATTCTTCAATGTTTTAAACACGAAAATATTATTTGGGAATCTTATCATTTGTATGGTTAGTCCCAAAAATGGTGGACATTTATAAAAAATATGTGTCATGAGGAGGAGATCAAGGAATTGGAATGGAATGATTCCCGGAAGATGTTTTTTGATAAATATTTTCCACACACCCTCTGGAATAATATATAAAGGGACTTCCTTTCCCACAAAAATTAGATGATGACTCTATTGGAGAGTAAAAGTCTAACATCACAAGGCATGCATGATATGATTGTGGCTTTTTCGTTACGACTGAATGCAATGTCGGCAGAATCATTGGATGTCTGAAACCTAGCTTGCGGAAAGCCCTAAAAATCCATGACTTCGACAACTATGAGGAAATTTTATGATATGCCCACAATGACAAAATATTGATCAGATAATCTTAGGGGTATAATGTGGATATGAATAATAATGTGGACTTAAATTTTTGGTGTCCTATTGGAAAATCCAATTGTACTAATTAAATACAGAACCAACCATGCCAAATGTGAAGAATGAAGCACCCCAAAAATTTCCCTGAGATGATGAGGACATGAATTAGGTGTGGAAGAGAAAGAAACCTAGCTATTAACTACAGAAAAGAAAAACCCTTTTCTGCGACAGAGGAGAGAAACCCTCTGTTCAACAAACCACACATTTTTCATTGCTTAAACATCAAAGAACCGGGGCATCTTGAAAATCAGTGCCCTATCCCATGGGTTTTCGAAGGAATCCAACAACCTCAATGGGAGAAAGGATGAGATTTTTTCATCACTACTGTGGTATTGAACCCCAATAACAAAGTGGGGATAGGTACACTAGTTATTCATTCAAGAATATGGAATGTATTTTTTGATTCATGTTCAAAAATTTCTTTCATATCCCTAATTTTTTGAAAAACAATCCCAGCACCACCACAAATCATTGAAGTATAGATGTCGGTGAGTGTGAAAAATGGAGAAATCATTGCATCCTATGAATATAAATCCTCCCCTATCCTAACCGGTGGATTGAATTTCTCAGCGAAACTCATAATACTCCCTCTAGTGGAATTTGATGAAATTCTCATCATAGATGGGATTTATCTATATAAAGCGATCATAAATTACCATGATTGGGAAATCACTCTCCATGTGTAGAGTTGACCCATGATTGTATACATGTTCAAGGTGTAAGATGATCCTTATTTAGCTCCATAATCTTAATCATGGATATTAGTGCGCTATGAGAAATCGTATCTGGCTCAAATGATTGATTCTATAGAGGCAACCATCCTTGGAGACATGCCTATTGTGAAGGAATTTTCTGAAGTGTTTCACAAGGAAATGCATGGTATTCCATCAAGAAGAGATGTTGAATTCTCAATTGACCATATTCATGGTGAGTTTCCAATATCAACTACATCATATAGAATGGATGTTTTGGAGGTTGAGGAGCTAAAGAATCAACTACTGGGGAATCTAGAAAAATTTTTTATATGCCCAAGTGCATTACCATGGGGTGTACCAATCCTCTTCTTCAAGAAGAAGGATGGGTCGATAAATATTTTCATGTATTATCATGTTCTTAACAAAACTAGAATAAATAATAAGTATCCTTTAACACAAATTGATGAATTCTAGGATTAGCTTCATATAGAACAATATATCTACAAGGTAATTCTGCAGTCGGGATATTATCATGTAAGGGTAAAGAAGGAAGACATCGAGAAGACTGCATTTCATTCAAAATATGAGCGCAATGAATTTATAGTAATTCGTTTATGACTCACCAATGATCCAAAAATTGTCAAGGAATTGATGAATAGAGTCATTAGAGAATACCTCAACAAATTTTTTGTAGTCTTTATATAATCTACAATAATATACTCAAAAAAGAAGGAGGATCATGAATAACATATAAGAACACTACTAGAGACCTTTTCAAATGAGAAGCTCTCTAAAAAGTAAAATAATTGTGCATTCTAGTTAACTTATGTCACATTCATTAGACATATCATCACATGCAACGGGATATGTTTGGATCCCCCCAAGATAGCTGCAATTGAGGGATAGCTTAGGAAAACATCGGTAACAAATATCTATAGCTTATGGGGGATAACTAGATATTATCGACAATTTGTGAGAAACTTCTCATGATTGTACAACACTCTTAACATGATATCTAGAAAGGGAGTAATGTTTTCATGTAGTGATAAATGCGATGAAATATTCATGGAGTTGAAAAAGAAGGATTATTACTGCACTGGTGGTAACATTACCCACAAGTGGAGATCATTTTGTGGTATTCTGTGATGCTTTGCAGAAGGTCATGGGATCTGTGTTAATGAAAAATGACAAAGTCATTGACTATTATTCAAGTAAATTTAATGTTCATTGGTAGAATTATCAAAAACATGATCTGGAGTTGCCTGCGGTGATCTCCACTTTAAAAAATTGGCATCATTGTATCTTTGGGGAGATGTGTGAAATATATACGAACCACAAAATCCTCATGTATATATTCACACAGAAAGAGTTGAACATGAACATATAAAGATGGTTAGACCAAATCCAATACTACGACTACTCGATCCATTACCACCCAAGGAAAGAGAAAAAGGTGTAAGTTGCTCTTTTTAGAAAGAACGTAGTGATTCTATCATTGATAAGAATTGAGAATGATCCAATCATCTTTGATTTGAAGAAGTTGGAGATGTGAATCATAAATAAGGGACCAGCATCAATCCTTTCCCAAATGATTGCTCAACTGTCTCTTTTTAAAAAGTTAAAGGATTATCAAAGTATGATGTTGTAATTTAGAAAAAAGTGGAAGCTATTAGAAAAGTGAAATCCTTGGAGTAATATGTTAATGAAAAAGGAATTGGGGGATGTGGGAAAAGGATATGAGTTCCATCAAGTCCAGAGCTGAATAAATAACTTTTGGTTGATTCACATAATTCTAATTTCTCTATTCACCCATAATACACAATGATATATCAAGGTCTCTAAGACAATTACTAGTGGGATAATTTGAAGAAGGAGATCACTGAGTATATATCAATGTTCCTGGTGTGTTTGCAAGTGAAGGCAGGGATGCAGAAGTCTAATGGGATGATTACCCCATTTCCCATACCATCTTGTAAATGGGATAACATCACCATGGACATTGTCACTGGAATTCTAAATATATCTAAAGGAAACAATGAAATATGTACTGGTGTGCGTAATCATAAAAAGTCTTCACACATCATTACAATTTGGGAGGATTTCACATTGGATCAACTAGAAGATAAATATATCAAGGAAGTTGTAATTCTACATGGAGTACCACTATATATTTTATCCAATCGAGATCCATGATTCACCTTTATTTTTTGGAAGAGTCTTCAATATGCTCTAGATACTGAGATGAACTTTAATACAACATATAATCCTCAAAATGATTTAAAATATGAGTGGACCATCCAAAAACATGAGGACATGTTGAGAGCATGTTTATTGGTCTTTAAAAGAAGATTGTATCAACATCTTCCTCTAGTTGAATTTTCCTATAATAATAGTTTCTACTAGAGGATCTGAATGGAACCTTAAGAAGAATATATGAGAAGAGATGCAGAACACCAATATGTTGGGATTAAGTTGGTGAGATAAAGCTTCTAGGACCAAAATTGGTCGTTGAAAAGTTAAAGAATGTGAAATCCATTCATCATCATATAATGGTATCCCAATGTCAGCAGAAGAGTTACGCAGATAACCGTCAATGAGACCCTGAGTACAAAGATGATGACCTGGTATTTGTACAAATATCTACATGGAATATGTTCATGAGTATTGGAAATAAATGAATTTTATGTCCTAGGAATATCGTCCCCTTCGAGATTCTTTATTGTGTTGGGCATGTGGCCTATCTACTAGATCATCCACCTACCATTTCCAATGTACATGATGTCTTTCATGTATCCCACTTATAGGAGTACATTCCAGACACATAACATGTATTCTATTCAGAGGTAGAATACCTATAATATTATTATTTTTTACGAGGAGAAACTAGTGACTATCATAGATCATAGAGAAAAAGTTCTACGAAATAAGAAAATACACCTCATCAAGGTGTTATTGAAAAACCACAAGTTTGAGGAAGCGATGGGGGTCTCAGGGGAAGTGATGATGTAGAGCTACCCGCATTTGTTTTTGGGTCAGGAAAAGAAATTTTTAAGGTGACATTTATTAAGGGGAGAAAATTGTAGAGACCCAAGCATTCATTAATGAAAATTTCCCTGAATCTAATAAAATGTCTTACTATTGTCATATAAAATGTGAACTTCATTGGATTAATTTTTCTGAAATTTAAAATACTATTAATAATTGATACAATTTCTAATATAGTTGTTGAACATTGATCTAATGATTAGTATAAATATAGGGTTTTAACCATTCCAATTTACTCAAACAAATGATGTGATGGCCTCAGCAAGTAGACATTCCCCATTCGAATCCCATTTGAAAGATCTCAAAAATGAGGTGTCATTATTGGGATTCTCTCTTGACCAATACCAAGCTGAGCTGGACCACATTAAGTTTGAGCGGAACTGATTATGGGAGAAGTGGAAGTTAATAGAGATTAAAAACCAAGTGATGTTATCTAAGCCACCCCCAAGAATCTATCTACATTTAAAACGTTACCCTTCAGTCTTCTTCGGGTGTTATAAGTGGTTATGTAACAAGACCCTATCACTATGACTGTGTATATTGTTTTTGTATAAATAATGTGCATTCATTTAATTATTGTAACTTTGTAAATAGTGTTTCATGCACAAATAGTTTTTCATAGTTATTATTCAACTAAGAAATCTATATTTATGAATTAATGGCTTTTTAAATTAAATAATATTTTAACAAAATATTTTTAGTGAAGTATTTTATAGTAAATATAAATGATCCAACATTTATTTATAAATATAATTGTAATTTATATTAAGTATTGAAATCCTTTTTATCAAAACCCAGGAATTTTCAATAAATATGGATTTTTATATTAAAAGTAAAAATTCACATATTTAAAAAATTATTTATATAAAATGAATATTATTTTTGAAATCATTAAATATAAATTATCCAATTGTGAATTTTTCATTATTTATGAGGTAGTTGAATTTCTAGGTAATGATTAAATATTTTTGTTTAAATATATAATGGGTTTTATGATATCATAATGACCCAATAGTGATGTAATAAAATACTAAAAACATTAGGTTCATCCAATAAATGTTGTACCATTAAAATAATTTGATTTTGGATTTGATTTATTTATTTTTCAAAGCATTAGTGAAACCTTCAAGACTTATAAAAAATTATGTCTTTTTAAATTGTTTTCCGTAAAAGTGTGAATCACCACTACAGAAGAAATCCTATTATTTTAAGGTGTTAGGACATTGGACTCAAAAAATATTATTTTTCACTCCCCTTTAACAATAACCATGGTCTGGTTTGTGGTTTTTATTTTTTTAATGTGTGGTGTCCCAAACCCAAATAATAAATATTTCCTTCTCCTTTACTATATAAACCAAACCAAGCCCACATTTCTCTTAACTGAAATCCTTTGGAGTTCATCCCACCTCTACCCGCTTTCAATGTAATCATCCCAAGGTTCCCTATGCTCGCAATAATAATCTATCAATCCTCACAAAAGCCATTGGAAGCACACTTCCATGTAAGGTATTTCTTCCTTTCCCATTTTTGTCCACTTTTATTTATGTTGTTATTACCTTTTTATTTCCATAAAAAATGTTGGGGTATAACTCAACACCTCCACCATACTTCCTTGTTCATGTTTAGATGATGGGGTGCCCCTTTTTATCTCATTAATGCCTCCCATGTACACCCATTACAATGCCAAAATTCTGTGAGGGATTCTCTCTCCTATTTTACATCAATGTAATACTTTTGTATGAATCTAAATTCAAATAAGATTTATGGGACATAAATCTATATGACCCTATAAAATTAAATTTAATTTTATATGATGAGACACCTAATTCTATCTCATCAACCACTTTTTATAAGTCCATATTCATGTCATTATCATGCCAAAATTACACAATGATTTTCCAAGTCAATGACATTCTATAGTGAATACCATGTAAATTTCTCTATCATGTGTATTCACCATTATGAAATTTTACTTATTGATTATAAAGATTCTTTTATTTATTCCACGTCCCATTATTGGGGAATAAATTATGATGATTGATTCAATTTTGTATGATCCATGTGGCACACTTATGCATGAAATGAAATTTTTAAGAATGGTGTGTCCAAATAGCGCTCCAATGCATTGGGTAAAGTATAGTATCTTGATACATAATTTTTAATTAGTATTGACTAATGATAATTTATGTTAATGATGGTTCTACTCCTGCTTCATGTGAAATGTGGGTTTAATCATGCTCCATGTTCAATGGGCTTTGGATCATGCAATGTCTGTGTTAAGTGTTGTTTCCACATTTCTATGTTCTGATTATCATGCTTTATCATGCCTTTATCTTCATGTTTCTCTAGTGATCCATTGATATTACTATTTCCTAACACTTATTTTAATCTTATTTCTATTCCTTTTTTACTCCCTTACTGGTCTTTATATCTTACCCATTTTTTATGCATGTCCTCATGTTATCCCATGCAAAGCTAAGTACGTGTTAAGGAAGTGATCATGTAATGAATGTTTTCAATAAGTTGTTGTGTTCTATGTTTTATGTTTTTATGTAATTTTTCTAATACCTAAATACATTAAACCACTTTATCTTCTATGTTGTATCAGTTGAAGTATTTATTTAATAAATCCTGATTATGTATGAAATAAAGTGTGGGGTTGTCATAGGTTTTACCTCACTATGGTAATTTATAAAATTGATGAGAAAATATTCAATAAAATCATGGGATGCCAAATAAAATTTAGAAAATCACATTTAATTGGCCACTCAGCCCTAAAAAGTGAGTCCAAGCTTGGATCCAACATCAATATTTGTATTAGATGACATATTCTCACTATAAAATGATGACACATAATCATAAGGTCCATAATAGACCCCTTACATGAACTATATCCAAGTTATGAATTATTAAACCCAAAAAATAAATAATTTAATTAATATTAAGAACCCAAGAAACCCCATCTATTATATGGTCTATTATTAAGGGTTAACTCGTAATCAATCAGTTGGCTTATAGCCTAAAGAGGCACCCTGTGTTATTTCCAACATAAGAGTGAGCCGCTTGATGTAGATAGATTAATTTAAACTTATCATCCACTACATCTCTATACATAAACACTATCAAAAAACAAGAGGTGCCTTTTAATCCTCATCCCATGTCTAAAATAATCAGTCTCAAATGTTCTATTCACAAAAATTACCATAAGAGGTTTAATTTTTTTATAGAGGCCTTGTAATCGAAGTGGAATCCATAAAACAAAAAAACAATCAAAGAAGTATAGATGTCTATTTTAAATTAAAAAATCATATTTCATCCCTATAACAAATTCAAAAGATAAATTCTATTTTCATGAAAAATTGAAGAATTAATTTGATAAATCAAATTGTTTCAAAAAGTAGAACCTCTAAGATCCACCTTAGTGAATGGGAGTTTAAAAACTTAATTAAAAACTCCTAATTCCGTCACATGGGTTTTTTTCTCTAAAACCAATTTTTCTAACAAATTATCCATGTGGAAAGTGATTTTAGTTTTGTGACCAAGAAACATATCATAAGAAATCCATCTATCAATAAATTTATAAAACAAAATGGCCCATAGATCCAAGTTTTATGTAATAAAACTTTTTAACATATATATAGGCATATATTTTATAATATGATTAAATTAATAATGGATCCAAAAAAATTAATCATCAATATCAAAATATATTTCCTCAAAATTTCAAAAGAATACACTCAATTTTTTACAGAAATTTCCACCCTTGAAATTCCATGAAACCAGGTCTCTGAATAGAATGAAAAAATCAAGATTTATAATGAGACCACACATGGCCACTGATTCACACTCAAATTTACCAAAGAGAATAATTTAGAATGATCCTTAGAAACTAGCTTGGGTTGTCAATTCCTGAGAGACTTAACAAGAAATTTATAGACACACATATTCTATGGACTATTTTGGATATGAAGTGGAAAACATGGGTTGATTCTAGATGGGTTTACAATATCCCTAACAAATTTCTGTTAATTCATATTAATATGATGAGTTGATCCTATGTTATCTCTTGGGGTGGATTGGATGAATTCATTTTTAATGATTTCAAATTTTTATATTTGATATGGGGTCATTTAAGAAGATCAAACAACATCATCACTTACTGGTTTATTAAATACACCCTTTAATACGAATCACCTATACACTTGATGGATAAATGTTTGGAGAGATTCAAGGTAAAGGTTCTTATTATCACTTGATGTGTGTGTCCTTAAATTCAACAAGGATGATCGAGTATAAAAAATAATCAAATAAAAATCTCAATTAAATAAGTGATTAGACATTAATGGGGTGATAAATATCATCCAATCCAGCACCTTGCAACTCACTTCGATCAACCCATAAGTTGGTTATCCATCCATTGATGCTATGGTTTCAATGGAAGTGGGAAGTATACTCATGAGGGAGGAATTGAGGATGTAAATAAAATAATAAAAAGAAAATGATCAGTCCACCGTTGTGTCAATAATTTCTAAAGGGTTTGTTTGTATAAATTAACACCTTGAGGAAACGGTATCAAAGTGAGATTGAGATCAATATAATAATATTAGAATAATAAATTCTATTATGAAAAATGGATGAATTAAAGCAACTTGCATGTGGAAGAAAAACATGATACAACAAAATCGTAGTATAACATTACAATGAAAGAAATATCAAAATATGATGACCTACTCTACCACCACTACCTTAAATAGTAAATTTTGAATCCTTGGGTCGAGAATACAATAGTGTATGTCACCTGAATTAATGGTGGTGGGCCTAGGTGGGTTGAATATTGAGAGAGATTATAGTTTTCTATCCTTGACCCGAGGTGGCAGCCATCTTGCTTCCACCGAACAGAGGCGCCTGGAAGACCTTCTATATGGCCAAATTGGAGTGGTCCACAGAAGAATAAAATGAATCTCCAGATGTCCCATAGAATTATGTAATATTTCCGCATAAAAATAGTTTATGGTTTATGAGATACCTGTAAAATGGTGTGCTATTTTTCAGGGACTCATATTTTGGCAAAGAATTTTATCTCCAAATTGGGCCGCTTATTAACCACCGTGGAAGAGGAATTAGCATTAGATCTATAGGAATGGTTTTTTAATATATATTTCTTCTATAATCCCATTATAATTGGGCTTCATTGGGCATGTATGTTGGGCCCCACATTATCATTAGTGGGATGGTGTCCAATCTGCCTTCTACAAAAATGTTTCCTTTCATCGCCAAATATATCAATCTTCCTTTATGAATCCCAGATTGATAACTGAATGAAAAATGATCATATTGAAGTGTAAATAAATTTCCCAAAATAAAAAAGATAATGTATGTATAATTACATTCCATAAAATCAGATTAATCATTGGCCCTAAATTGGTGTACATTATCCATGAAGTGCGCAAATGATGATAATGGATGTTCAAAATTAGAATTCACGAACTTAGGCTCATAAGATCCAAAATTAACATTTAGTAACCTTAAAATGTGATTAATATATGTATTTTTATTGGATAATGACACCCCCAACTTGATATTTTCTAGTCCCAAGAGAAATGTATCTCAACAATATGAAATCCGAATTCCCTTTTCCAAAACAATGTAATTCACAATTATAACAAAAAACCCTTATACCAAACAATCATGAAACCAATCAAAATATTTTAATAAATGACAATTTCATATGTATATCACAATCCCAAAACCATTCCTTTTTTCAAATTAATCGCCATATTTCAGTCAATATCAATTAATAGTGATGATGTGTTGTGCATCACATTTGACATGGGGGTTCATCTTTATTCAAGAGGGAAATGATGGAATTTCTAGGTGGAATCACATTTAAGAAAAGTATTCAAAAAATATTTTTTGTATTTTTTTTTTGTTTCTTCAATTTTTCCATATTAATTGAAATTGCACTAAAAATATTCAACCCCTATAGTGAGACTTTTCAGATAACTCCCAGGATCAAAGACCTTAGGACACCATGAGAATCCCACATACTCGGGCATCATCTCGAGTTTACTAAATCAACAAAAAATAATATTACCAATAATAAGGATGAAATTACTATCTCTGAGCCATACAACTATAGAGTCACAGTCCCCAGGTGTTGAATGTCACACATTAGGTCATTTCATTGCTCTATATGCAAATTTATTGTTTATTTTGATTTTTTTATTTAATACTCATATTAAATATAAAATGATTACCAAACCTCTGATATATATTTTGGGGACCCCATGATGTCAAAATAGTACCCAATAATCCAATGGACTTGCTTAATGATCTTCTTTTTTTATTTTCATGAAAATATAAACGATGAAATATCACATTGGACATCCTCACTTTCCAAAATCAATTCTCATGAAGTTATACAACGATTAAAATCAAATCAGGGCATGCTAAATTATTTGAATTCAGTTTCAAACACTTTAATTTGTATTTCCATGTTCATTGTTAAAAAAACATTCCTTCCATTTACACACATTTTTTTTCAAATCATTCATTTTTTTGTCCCAAAAGCATTTTTTATTTTATCTCCCCCCAAACAGAAAATAACATTATACCCTGTGTTTAATTAAAATAAAATTAAGAATGGGGTAGAGGTATATAATGAGAGTTCAAAAACGAAATTAAAAATGAGGATCATGGAATGAAGTCACCTGGTGGTTGAAGTTTAAATTCGTGTTGCTCCATTTTATTCCCTTGATCTCAATGTCACTCTGAGAATTCCCTAGTTAAAAAAAACAAACAAAAAAACTATATATTTATATATATATATTTATATAATAAAGAAAGTAAAATATTAGTATATATATAAAAATTATAGAATAATGAAGCCCAAAAATCGGTAGGTTAGTGGTAAGTGCGCACCCCTATCTCCCTTCAGTCCCAAGTTCAATTCCCCATGGCTTCGCCAGTGGTGATGGGGTTTGACCCATGAAAACTGACATGTTTATTTTTTTGTTTATATATTTTTTTGTATTTTTATTTTAAGCTACAAACACATAAAAATAAAACAAACTGATGATACATTGTCTTATTTTTAAATTTATGGGTAAGGTATTACTCAAGGATCACACCACATGACATGGATGAATATGGTTCTCCCCTTTCATACCCATCCATATTCATAATAGAAGAACATGTCAACAGACTATTTTTTTATTTTTTTAAATATCAAAATGATTATTTAATCCTGTTTGAAAAATAAATATGACATGAAAACCATGGGTATCCTCCTGTGCAGCACTTTTCTTTAATTCCATTAGCCTGACATGGATCCTAAATCTATTAAATTTTTCAAGGTTCATAGGTTGGCTCAGTTAAATCAACCTCTATTTCTTGTTTATTTAATGATTCAATGAATGTTTTAACCCTATGACCATTGACCATGAAAATGTGACCACTAGTGGGATCCTGAATCTCTACTGCCCCATTAGGTTACACATGATGCACAAGGAAAGGACTAGACCATCTAGACCTTAACTTTCCCAGGTGTAAATGATGATCAGAACTATATATGAGCACAAATTTTCCAAGATAAAATTGTTGACTTTGATATTTATATATTGGTATGATTGAACTCTTTCTTTATTGATCATTGAATTTTCATAAACCCCCATCCTTAGTTCCCCACGTTCAATGAGATCTAATTTTTTATTGTTCCGGTTAATGAGAGGTCATAATTTATTTTCTTAATTTCCAAAAAAGCTGTATGCTCAATTTTTGAAGGTAAATGGAACCCTTTTCCGTAAACCAACCTATATGGTGACATTACTGGGATGGTTTTGTATGATATACCATATGCCCAAAGAGCATCTGAGTGTTTCTCGGACCAATCATTCCTTGATGGATTGACAAATTTTAAAAGAATATTCTTAATCTACCTATTTGATAATTCAGTTTGACCATTGGTTTGAGGATGGTACTTAGTGGAAACCTTGTGTGAAATACCATACCTAGACAAGAGTGAAGAGAATGGACGGTTGCAAAAATGGTATCCTGACTCACTGATTATAGCCCTAGGAATTACAAATCTTGAAAATATATTCTCTTTATGAAATCAGATCACAACATGATGGTCATTAGACATGGTGGGAATGGATTCAACCCATTTTGAGACACAATCAATGGCTAAGAGGATGTAGAGGTATCCCCTATTGTCTGGGAAGGGGCCCATGAAATTGATTACCCATCAGTCAAATATTTCAATCACAATGATGGGAGTGAGTGTAATTTTATTCCTTCTTATGATTGACCATACTTGTTGACACTTAGGAGAACATTGAAAAAATGTGTATGATCCCCTTGAGATGGTGGGCCCGAAGAGACCACACTGAAGAATCTTAGAACATTTCCTAGAGGAAAAGTGACATCTACATGCCTCCTTATGAAAAAATTTAAGGATGGACTCTTCTTCAGATTCTGGGACACACCTCCTAATGACTTGGTCAGGGCAGAACTTATAGAGGTATGGATCATCAAACACATAGTTTCTAACTTCAAAAAGGAATTTCCTTCGAACATGATCCCCTATTAATTTTGGAATGACTCATGTAACTAAGAAATTGGCTATGTCAGCATTACAAGGGAAATCACTCATAGAGTATAGGTGTTCATCAGGAAATGAATCAGACACAGACAATTGATTTGAGTTGTCTTTGAATTCCATCCTAGAGAAGTGATCATCTACAACATTTTCAATTCCATTTTTACCCTTGATTGTGAGGTAAATTTGCAGTAATAGAAGGACCCACCTAATTATTCTAGCCTTAGCATATTGTTTTTGGACGAGGTATTATAGTACATATTGGTATGTGAACACAGCGATGAGGGATCCTAAGAGGTAGGACCTAAACTTCTCTAAGGAGAACATAATACCATGTAACACCTTTTCAGTAGAGGCGTAGTTGATTTGGGCCAAATTTACGGATTTTCTTGCATAATAATTAACATAAGGAGTTTTATCATAATGTTTTCCTAACACAGCTGCTACAACAAAGTCACTAGCATCACACATAAGTTCAAAAGGAAGGTTTCAATTAAGAGATTTCATATTGGTAGGAGAGGTGAGAGAGGATTTGAGGGTTGAGAATGAACCCTCATAACTTTCTATCCAACGAAATGGTGCATCATTCACTAGGAGAGCACAAAGGGGACATGATACTAAACTAATGTCCTTGATTAATCTTCTATAGAAACCGGAATATCCTCAGAAATACATCACTTACATGACAGTTTTGGGTGATAGAAGGTGACGAATGATGCCAACATTTTCTTTATAAAATTCAATCCCCCTACTCAAGACTAGATTGCCTATATTTAGTCCCACTTTATCCATGAAATGTCATTTTTTTAGTTTAGGACCATATTATTTTCATCACATCATGACAAGACTCTCTCCACATTCCTCATATATCCATAAAATTTACCCCCAAACATAGTGAATTCAACTATGAAGACCTCAATAAATTCCCCTACCATGTCTGAGAATATTCCCATCATGCACCACTAGAATTTTCCATGGGAAATTGCATAACCCGAAGGGCCTGAGTTTGAACAAAAAAGTGCCGAATAGAAAGGTAAATGTAGTCTTCCCTTGATTCTCTTGGGAGACATCTATTTTATTATACCCAGAGAACCCATCTAAGAAACAATATAAGTCATGATTTATCACTCTATCAAGGACTTGGTCAATGAATTGTAAGGGAAATGGTCTTTATTGGTGAATGAGTTTATCTTCCTATAGTCAATGTAGACCCTCCATCCACTACTCACCCGTGTTGGAAGAACATATTCATCCTCGTTGGTTTCCACTGTGATTCATGCCTTTATTGGAACCACTTGTATTGGGTTCACACATTCACTCTTAGCAATGGAATACATGATACCAAATTTTAACAATTTCAGATGTTTTTTCTCAATACTTCCATGATATTAGGATTGAGTCGCCATTGACGTTGACAAAATGGCTTCGAATCAAACTCCAAAACAATCCTATGAGTCCAGATAAGTTGGCGAATACCATTAATTACAGATAGGGTCCATCCAGTGGATTTATTATGTTTCCTATGGACAGCTAGAAGAATCATCTCATGATTGGATTCAAGACAAGAATAAATGAAAATAGGATATGTTTGATTGTCCCCTAGAAAGGTATACTAGAGTGAAATAGGAAGATCCTTCAATTAAAGATTAGGTTGGTTCATAATTTCAGAAGAATATTGGGACATTGGATGAAGATCCATTTTGTTTCTTTGAGTTTTAGATAGGATGGATTCCCCACATGTATAAGGTTCAGCTACTAGATTGGCTTGATCTGATTAAGAGAAGTAAGTTGGAGGGGTCTACATGAATGTGGTTTCCTGAATGGTTTCACTGATTGTTAGACCTAATACTTCATCACAAGAGAAATATGAATATGATTCAAGCCAAGTAGATAAACTTCTTTCATGTGAACAATGAAAATCAATCTCATCCTGTCTTAAACATTCATCAAATATTCCTTAATGTTATATGGATTCATTATCAATGATTATTATCATTTTTACTTGATGAATTTCATCATATTCCACTATTTGTGAGATTGTATTATATATGTTCAAGTCTAGACACATGTTTCCAAAGGTGATGGCCAAGATCCAATTTCGAACTCAGATAATAGAGTTGATTGTTCCATGGATGGGAAGAACAAGGATTATTGGTGTTTGTTCCTTATTTACTATGTTTTGATGGTTGTCAAACAATGAAGTCAGCATGGGTAGATGATTTTTTCAACATTTACAAGAATTCCCTTTAAAATCCCCTTTGTAACCCTAATGTTATGATCAACAAGATGATGTGTGATAGATGTGGGTTGGAGTTCTTCTAGGCCAAACTAGCAGTACTAAGTATAGGGAATTAGACTGACACAAGAACCTAGGTCACACAAGGCCTTGAAATCATTTCTCTCTCCTAGTTCAACATTGATGTAAGGGAAAACTGGGTCTTTCAACTTAGGAGGAATGATCCCTGGAATGGTGGTAATCACATTAGCTACCTAAAGAAATTGGTTTTTATGTGAAAATTTTATTTTAAAAGTGCACAATTTTTTATGTACTTTGAGTAGGCATGTATGATTTGGATTGAATCGAGAAGGGGAATGTTCATCTTGACTTGTGAGAAGATTTCCGTAAATGTTTCACTCAATTAAGTATTGGTTTTCCCCCTCATGTGCTGAGGAAATGGTGCATGTTATGGGGTTGTTTTTTGAAGAGTTGTTTCTCTGAAAATGTTATCTTGTTTTCTAGTTTGATAATTTGGTTTATTTGAATTTTCATCCAATTTTTAATCATCATATGGGTTCTTAATTAGTTTTTCAGGATTCTCATTTGATTTTTTACTTATTAAAATAGTCACATTTTTTAGCTGTTCATTATTTTTTTTGAGTGAAAGTTGACTCTCCCCTTAATGTTGAGGATGGTGATGGATGAGAAAGCATGGGTTACTTTAAGGTTTTTATGGTATGAAGTACTTGATTTAGGGAAGAATCATTCACGTTCTTCATTTCCATTTGTTTGTACAGTTTTTCTAGTAGGATTTGTGGAATAGTTTGGGGTGGTGCTTGAGAGGATTGGTTTATACCAGGGGGGATATTTTGGAGGTGGGATCATTTTTTGAAAATGGAGTGGTGGTTGTTGGTATTGGATAGGTTGGGTTTGGAACTGGTAATGGGTTTGGTAGTTTAGATGGGGGTTAGGATTTTTTTCCCTGTGGTCGGCTAGGTTGTTGGTTATCCTTCTAGCGGAAGCTTAGGTGGTCATTATACCTTGGGATGAAGTTGTTTTATTATAGTGGATTTTGAAAGTTCAAAGCATTTATATCTTCTGGGAGTCCTCATAAAATATCAGCCTTGATGGATGGAATGGTTTGGTAGTTGTCTACCTTATGCTCATAATTGTCACATATTGTGCAAATAGGTTCTATAGTATGGATTTCGTGGACTTTCCTAATGTCTATCTCTTAAACCTTACTAGAGATTGTAATGATTTTATCCCTAAGTCTTTATTATTCTCTATGTTTATGTATTCCAGCATTTCATTGTGCCTTTTCAAAATAAAGTGTTGTTCACCATGTTTGGTATTGTTCAACAAGGCTTTCCAGATACTCATAAGCATTATTTGGGGATTTGTTTTTATAGGTTCCATTACATGTCATGTCAATGAATTGTTTGTTCCCCAGACCCAACCCTTCATAGAACATTCTAACATGTTCAGGGATAGAAAATACATGGTGTGGAATCAGGTTTACAGTGTCCATGAACCTATACCATGTTTCATAGAATGAAGATCCCTCTTTTTGAAAAATGTTGTGGATACTCTTTTTATGTGCAATTGTTTTTTGGATGGGAAATTATTTTTTGTAGTGCTATCTTTGTAATTGGTCCCAAGAGTTTTTGGATGATGGTCTCAAATTTGTTAGCCATCTTTTATCTCGATCTTTTAATGAAAATGGAAATGACCTCATCTTATATGATTCTAGTTGATGTGGGGGACACAAGTTATCAACAATGACATTGAACTCATTAATGTGAAGGTAGGGAATCTCTGACATCCTTCCATGGAATGTGAAAGATATTTAGGACATGTGGTTTAAATATGTAGTTGTAATCTCCTATAGAATTGTTTCTAATTCATGAGGGTTCATTGGTTCAGGTAGATGTGATGTAATCATTCATGATTTCATTGACCACATTCCATATGTTTGGGGCTGCCTCATTTGGATTTCAATTTTGGTTTACACCCGGGTTTATGAATTGGTTTCGCTGAAGACCTTCCATTGAAATGGACTGAATATTGGACTCTGGTGTATCAAGTGTATTAAGATATAATGAAAACAATCCCCTAGGTTCACTTGACTCCCCAACCATTGGACATTCCACCATAACTAGACGGTTTGATTGATTGCGGGTGTAGGTGGACATGTGCCAAAAGAAAAAAAATGATAAAGGGACAAGATAAGAGATCTTGGGTGAGAATAGGATAAATGGGGAGAATTGAATGGGTTATGAGATGACTTACGTGGGTCCCTGGAAATGGCACTAAAATTTTATTCATGTTCAAATTTAACCAAGAGAATAAGGTAGAACGGTCCTTGTAGTCAAGCTTGGGTTGTCAATTCCTCAGAGACCTAAGAAGAAATCTATAGACTCACATATTGAATGGCTATTTTTTGATATGATGTGGCCAACATGGTTTGATTTTATATGGGTTTATGTTATTAATAAAATATTTAAGTTAATTCAAATTAATATAATGAGTTGATCCTAGAATATCTCTTAGGGTGGATTGGATGAATTCATTTTTTTAATGATTTTAATTTCTTATATTTGAGAAGGGTTCATTTATGAAGATCAAACAATATCATCACACAATGGTTTAATACCTACACTATTTAATACTAATAACCTATAAAATTGAAATATCATTTGTTTGAGAACTTCGAGGTAAATGTTTGTATTATCACATTAAGTGTGTGTCCATAAATTCTACAAGGAAGATGAAGTTTAAAAATCATCAAATAAAAATCTCAATTAAAGAAGTTATTAGAAATTTATTGGGTGATAAATAAAATAAAATCCATTCTCATGATACTCCCTTGGATCAATCCATAAGTGGGTTAGCCCTCTATTGATTCCATGGTTTCAATGGAAGCACGAAGTAGACTCATGTGGGAGGAATTGAAGAAGTAAAGAAGGCAATAAAAAAGAAAATGATCACTCCACCATTGTGTGAAAAATTTCACAAGGTTTGGTTTGAATAAATTCACACCTTCAGGAAACCGTATAAAATTGAGATAGACGAGAACAAAATTATAAGATAGGAAGAACATTTATTAAAAAAAAGGATGAATTAAATCAACTTACATGTGGAAGACAAACATGAAACAACAAAATCACAGCATAACATTACAATTAAAGAACCCTCAAAATTTGATCAACTCCTCTACTACCACTACATTAAATAGAAAATTTCAAAGCCTTGGGTTGAGGCTAAAATAGTTTAATTCACCTCAGTTAATGATGATGGGACTAGGAAGATGGAAAGGTAAGAGAGAGTAAACTTTTCCACCCTTGATCTGAGGTGGCAGACAGATTGCTTCCACTGAACAGAGGCGCCTAGAATACCTTCTAGATGGTCGAATTGGAGTGCTCTATAGAAGAAATAAATGATGTTCCAGATGTACACTGGAATTCTGAAACATTTCATTCCTAAATAGTCTATGGTATACGTGATATGTGTAAAATTTTGGCTTATATTACTGGGCCTCATATTCATTCCCAGAATTTTATCTCTAAATCGGGCCGCCTTAATAGCCACCATGGAGGCCAAATTAGCATTTTCTCTTAAATATTCATCTGTCCCTATATATGTCTTCTAGAATCACACAACATTTTTCCTTCATTGGGGCTGTATGATGGTCCCCACATTCTCTTCAGTGGGCCGATGTCCAATTTTCCTTCTCAAGAATGTTTTCCTTTAATCGCCAAATATATCCATCATCCATTATAAATCCTTGATTGATACCTAAATGGAAAATGATCATATAGAAGTTCAGAAAAAATATACAAAATATTAAATTGAAATATGGATAATTACATTCCTTAAATTCAGATTAATCATTGGGCTAAAATTGGTGTACATTATACATGAAGTGCACGATTGATGAGAATGGATTTTCCAAATTAAAATTCACTAACTCAGGCCCATAAGATAAAAAATTAACTTTTGATAACATTAAAAAGTAATTAAAATATGTTTTTATTGGATAATCAATCACATTGTGAGGATACTTGCACTAACTATTCATTAGTACCTAATATGATTCGCAAAACAATTTTTTGGTTGGTATATGTTTCATGAGATACTGTAATACACCCTCACATACGTAACAACATATCCAATTTCATTCAAAAATAGAGAATTATCATCATTCCAAACCCCATGATAATAATTATAAAAGAACATCCACAAAAATAAAATATCAATAAATACAAAATAACAAAGAAAACGTTGAATCTCAAGTTCTATAGGAAACTCAAGTCTTGTATTGTAAAAGTGATAGATAAAGTCTATATAAGTGTATACCACTTGTGTAATGATAATTTTAATTCAATAATGTTATTATTTTCTAAATAATAAATATTTATGATACCATTTGTAATGACCCCACATGGTCTTCCATTTTAACTGACACTTAAACTCAATTTACACTATACTATGGGGTATTCCTGATCTCCTTGTGATGGAAATAATTATTATGGTATCGGTAAAAAGAATTGGGAATTATTTATCCAATAAATATGAGCTAAAAAAAATAGAAATATTTTTCAAATAGTGCATGACCAGTACATATAAAGAACATCCACACAAAAACCAGATTTGGAGAAAATAAATAAATATTAAATTGGTATAAAAAAGTACCATTAAAATTAAGTAGATATAAAATTAACTCATATATCAAACTATAACCACCTTCCACTATATTAATAACCACAATCATATGCATATCCATAGACACCATAATATTGGTACACCTATAACATTGGAATATTTTAAAAATGACTACATAACTATCATAAATATTTAAACGGGACACATACGAAAAATTATATGAAAATAAATTAATTCCCTAATATTAGTTAATATACCCATATGGATGAATATGATAAAATAAATCTATCCTCAAACCCCAAACCAATAAAGACTCCAAGTGTAGTTAAAATTTCATATTATACCATTAATATTGAATAATATAGGAATGAGTACATACAAACTATATAGGATACCGATCGCCTTTCCAAATATTCAACAATTAAGTAGATATCAATTTTCATTATAGTTTATAAATATATATAAAAAATATTGTTTCACTAATAATTAATATAATATAATAAAAATGAATTTTTTAATTATTATTTTAATTATTTGTATTAAATGAAAAAAAACACTTAAAACCCATAGAAATTGACTAAATCTTTTTTTTCTCTTCATACATTTTGAAACCATTTTGGAAGTCTATGATAAGATAATTTATTTTAAAATAGTTTCCCAATCATATTAAAAAATAATTTTCTAACATAATTTTACCGTACACAAGGAATAAAACAATATATATATTAAGAATCAAAAGTAGATATTTGATTTTAAAAGAAAATAAAAAAAATTATTCCTAATAGATATAATCAGTATTCATGATATTAAATTATTAGTTAAAAAAATCAATATATAATATATATAATGGATGATATGTCATGAGTTCTAATCTAGGTCATATTGTAACATAGTTTGACATGATGACAATATTTCCTAGGTTGACAGTAAACAAATATATAACCTTATATAAATATTGAGCTAGAAGGTCCCCAATAAACTATCCTTGAATAATAGTTCCTAACATGATCTATTAGACACCAAAATAGATCATTAAATCTATTTGGGAACCTCAAACTAGTAGAAGAAAAAACACAAAATATTTCACATCAACCAAAGAATAATAAATAATTCATCCTGTAACTAAATAACCAATGAATAGATCATGAACATCTATAAAATAATTATTGTTAAATTTTATAGTATGATAAATAAAAAATCATGATGATATAGTGATTTTCAACTTCAAAAGTGACATTGAACCAATTTAAAGTGTGGAGTAGGACATCATGAGAATACATCACTGGATGAAAAAGTCATTTTTACAACTTTAAAAACACTTACACTATTTAAATAATTTAATATCGATCCATCAAAACCATTAAATTTTCATTCAATAGATGGGGCACATTTACTTGAAAAACACTATCATTACCATGGGAATATAAATATATAAATATATGTCAATGTAAATGAATCATCTTATACACACATTCAAATATTTTTTTGAATTTTTACATCTACACATATATATTCATTCATAGATATATATTTTTATTCTCATGGTATTAAACATCCACCCCTTTCAATTTTAAAAAAGAACAATGAAAAAGGTGATTGGAAACAAAATAATTTGATAAGGTTATCTAAAAAATTAATTTCCTTAATGATTCCCCAAAATCATGTTATAATGACAAAACACCAGATGAATGAATAAGATGTCTTTTATAAATCCAAATCTCAATAAAAAGTCCCTATATGAAAAATTAATTTAAAATTTTTAAGGAAAAACTAATAAATTTAACAATTAAAAAAATATTCAACTATTTAATTAAGTATATCCATTTCTATTAAATATGAAATCCCATTATCATATAATATATATTAAAATAGAACCTAATTTATTCCATATAAATTTAATCAATATATTTGAAAGTATAATTATATGGAAAAAATATAATTTTATAAGTAAAATTAATCATTGTTTCTAAAACCAATGATTAGGGTAGGTGCATACCAGACTGAAATAAAAGACATAGGGTCTGAAACCTCAAATTGACAATGAATAAAAGGCAAAAAAATATATGACATGAAATAAAATAAAATGAATTTTTTTATTTAAAATGCATGCTATGGTGTTTTTTAAGAGATTTACTGTTATGAGGAAGGTGAAAACACACAGATAGCGAGTGGAGAGTGATAAAGAGCCTTACCTTAGAAGATCCATCGTTTTATTAGGGGATATTTGTGGTGAGGAGTCTCATAAAAAGGGTCTTGTCCAATGGGTATCACGTTTCAATATATCTCACCATGTTTTTGGTGTCACAATAAAATATGGAGGTAGGGGAGTGACCCATCTTATTTTGCCCATTTTATACATTTTTTTAATAAAATTTTATTTTTATTTTTTTTATTTTTATTTTATTTTTCACTATAATTTATGAAATAATCTTCATACATAATATCATAATTTTTTAAAATGAATTTATTTCTTAACAATTCCTTCTTGACCCCAACAAATTATTGAAATTGTGTTCAAATAATATTAACTAAATAACACAACTAAAACCTGAGAGTGAAACCGGAAACCCAGGAACACTCTATTCATCAACCCACCTATATTTTTGTTATCAATGACCAACAATTTTACCTTATTTCATCCACTTTTTAGAATTTTTTAAAACTATATAATTTAGGAAATCATTATTCTATACACATCATTAGAATGAATTAATTAAATCATTGTTACATTATGATTAATGGTAATTTTATTAAGGTATTTTATCTAATATACAATATATGACATGATATAATTTTACATAATGATTATATGTTTATTGGGTATCGAAAAAAAATTATCTATAATAAATGGTCTTAGATACATAAAATTTAGAATTGATGGTTCAATATATACATGGAAATAATTCCATAATACTAAGATTCTGACCATAAAAAAATATCCCTCTAACATTATAATTAGGCTTCTGTATATCTCAATAACACTAATATATTTAATATTCTATATAATATATGAATGCAAAAATTTATTTTATATTTCAAGGATTTGTAAACTAACATCATATAAAATTCTATATTTGGAACTTATAATCAAAATCATCACGTTGTTTTTATTTCACATTCCATTGGAATGATGATGTATATATTTTGAATTATATATCATGAAAATGGTTATCACCCTATAGTTACATTTAGTTGAACTGATATCAATAGAGATGATTCATAGAATGTTTTAGTTGTCATTATATTAGAAATATGACGTGATTCATGACTATAAATTTTCATAAACTATATGTACATCATCATACAATAATGATGGCCTAAATTAAAAATTTTCAGGGAAAATATCATCTAGTTTACCATCATATGGTATCTGAGAATGAATATATTCTATACTTATCAGTTTGAAAAATAATATATTTTATTACTATTATATAATCTTACTGGCCCTAGAAAAAAATCTAATAACTGCATATTCTATAATTCCAAAAATCTAATTATCATATATGTTTTTAAAAATAATATAATTCCAATAAATTATGTATTCATAATCCAATAAAACAGTTGTCAAAAGAGATATAGATTTTTAATATTTAAATAAATTTATCTATCCATCCACAAGGATATGGTGAAACATATATATATTATCTGATCCCATATTGGTATTCTATAAATAGTAGTCACTAAGATTACAGAACAACTACATTCCATAATCTATTATTATATCTTCCTTTTATATAACATTCACAACCACTGATGTGAAATTTGATATCCAAATAATATTAAACATTTTCTATAGTTTCTATAATATTAAATAGATACCATGCTCATAGAATATGCTATCAAAATTTATAAGAAAATATTTTGGTATATTCTATAAATAATATATTAAAATTCCATCATATTGAAAATTAAAAAATCTAGAAATCACATACTATGTATACATTATGAAATTTATTTTCCATTATACATAAATAATATATACTAATTTTTCATACTCATGAATAATAAGAACTTTTTTTGTATTATCACATATAAGTTGATGATAACATTTATTAAATTATCTTTTATTACTCAACGGACAATACTTCCATATTCAAAATTATTAAATGTTATCCAAAATGAAACACAAAATTACTAGAATAATTACTCCAACATAAACCTATGAAAAATAAGTAACATAAAAACATACTAGAATGTTTATTCCAAATAAAAACCTCTAAAATGATAGTGGATAATGACTAGTATAGAGGTATCAAATCAAAACATAACGTAGTTTAGCTAAAAATATAACATTTCACCATCTATCATGAAATAAGATCCATCTTTATATATAAATAAATCAATTACGAAAACATAAATATATTTAAGAAATATATTAATATAATTAAAGTTTAAATGTTAAAATGAATCACTATATAATAGAGAATCATTCTAAATTTATTTGAAACCTTATAAAAATGTATCGAACCTCATTATCGTAATGTAAATTTCATTCTATTGGCTTCATCGTATAATATCTATTATCTTTCCCCAGTATTATCTAAAACATGTATGTACTGATCTACATGAAAATTAAGTAATAATATTCACAAGAACCCATGAAAATGTTAATAATAAATATCCATTCAATAATTTGACATAATGTTCTGAAATTATAAAATAAATATGAATTTGAAAAAAATAGTGTGTAATGTATAGTCAAAACAATCATTCAAAAAATGAATTATAACCAATATCATAATGATTTATGATTCACTAATAAAATAATTTAAATAGTCCCAACATAAATATACATACTAAAATTAATAGATTTTATGAAATATATACATTTACTTTATAAACCATAAAACTAGGTCACCTCACATAATATTTATTTGTAGTGGGTGCATAGCTCTATACTACTCATCAATCTTATGATATAATCTAGTTATTGGGATCATAAAAATATGTTTTAATAACTATGATATAGTCTTTATTGTTCAACAATTTTGTCCTTGGATTAGTCATAGAGGATTAAGATTCATAATAGTCTATTATATAGAGAGAGTCACCCCACCACCCAATATAAATATATGAAATCAATCGTTGAAAAGCAATATTGATTTCATATAATTAAATAAAAAATTTGAAAATAATCATCTCACATACCATTATATTATATTTACATTACAAATTTCCACATATATATTTAATGTATTTCTAATTGAAGCTTGTTTTCTTATACTAGTAAATATATATCTATATATCTATATATATATTGTTATCATTAAATTTAGATTGGTGGTTGAAAATTGAATAAAAACATAATTAATTAAAAAAACATCAACCTAAAAGCTATGTGGGAGAATTGTATAATCATTACGTTCGACCTTTAACTATCTTAGCACTATGTTTAAATTATGACCAAATCATTAATACCTACCATTAATAATTCTATAAGCATTCAGATATAATCCTTCATTGATTTTCTTCCGTTATTTCATCCAATTAAATATAATTTTTGATGGGGATGGGATCATATGGGTCATATATACCTACCCCAAACCCCACTACACCCCGATGTGGGACTCGTGCATGTGTTTTACCACATAACACCATAGGGTTGTTGTAATATTCCTTTATAAAAATGTGATGATGGAGGTGTTTTGGGAGGTCACGGTGACTCGGGGGTACATTTGGGTGGACTTTTAAGGAAAGATAATCGTGTGTCCAAACTGTGCAAAGTTGGTGTTGGAGGCATTGTCTAACGCACGGTTAGCGCTTGGATTGTCTAACCGTGTGGCCTAACTATGCCAAGATTGTTCTATGAGGCAGAATCTAATGCATGGTTAGCACACGGTTTGACAAACCGTGCAGACTAACTGTGAGGGCACTAAAATATAGATCCTAAAATTGTGGATCTAACTCCTTTTTCGTCTAAATGGTTCAATTAATTCCCTATGTGGCCATAACACAAGATTACACTCCCTTAAAGGTATGATAACATTTCCCAAGCGTTTAGGAGGTGATCTGAAGGCTTCTCTTGGTGAATTGATGTTGGTTCCTTGAGGTATGTGATCGTTTTTGTTTAATTTCAAAGACCCTCTTGGATCTACTTCTCTTTTTCTCTCTGTTTCTTAGATCTACACCTGTTATGGGTAGATCTATGTGTGTGGATTCCAATTATAGTGAAATTTGGTCTTGATAATTCTATGAGGAGAGATCTAAGGCGGGTTTTTAGAGAATCAACCTGGGTTTCTTGAGTATTCTTCGACCATCGTGGTTTTCGTCAAAAGCCTTATGGTAGGGGATTTGTTGCTTCTCTATCTGTTACGTGCAATTGTATTGTTAGCATGTTGAATCCCACTGGATGAAAATGGAATTTAGCAAACAAAATACTTTGAACTGGATAAAGAAATAGTATCGATTGTATGATATTACCTCATGTTCTTCTAGATAGTGTGATATCTAGGATGGACTTTCTAAGTGGTTATTCTTGGTGGAAATTTTTAATGAACGTAAACCAGGACTAATTGATATTTGTTTGGTTAATCATAAAGAGGCATGTGAACGAATATGGTTCTTGTTGTAATTTGATGTTTATCAAATTGGCATAGTAAGCATGTATAATATTTTGTGATAGCTTACTGGTTGGGTTCTCGATTTTGGAACAAACTGATTAAATATGTTAATTCAAGATGGTTTAAAGAATGTAATTGTTTGATAATACATTGAAGGTTTCTGAGTTACCCTCTTGTTTGTTGAAAGGGCCATAACCCAATTGATGTGTTGTTTGATTTCCTGCTGCTTGTGTTGTGATGTGACCCTGGAGGGGTGTTGTGATATGTGGAGGCATAGAGGACATTTGGTTGTGGCAGCAGATGACGCCTAGAGTGGCGAGATGCATCGGTTTAAGAATGTGGGTGTCGGAGAGGACACCAGGGATGATAGAATGGGATGGATGTGATTGATGGATTGTTGTTGATTACGTGGTTGTTTATTTTCTTTACTTTTCCCTACTTCTCAAGGTAGTCGGTCTTTCTTTCCCTTCATCCGAAGGAGGCGAAGACGCGCGGTGTATTCCACGTGCCTTCAGTGCCTAGATTCCTAAGGGAGAATCGGTCCAAGCTCTTCCTATAGGCGGAAAAGACTCGACGAGTAGTAAATATACTTGCCGTGATGAGCCCCCTTGTGTTTAGTACCATAGGATGCTTTACTAAAATGCTTGGGAATATGGGAAAGTAATTCTGTAATAAATTTTTGAATAAATTATGTTAACCCATTGGGAGGGAGTTTGTTGAAACTTAATGATTAGGTTGAGAACTTTTGAAATGAATGTAGAATTTTTGGATTTGGTGTAAATGGAATTTATTGTGGAATTTTTCTGGTTAATTAATATTTGAAGAATTAATTAACATAGAGTGGGATTGATAAAAAGGGAAGGAATTACTCTAATGAAGCCCTTAAATGGTTTTGTGCTTATAGGATACCTATTCTTAGATGTGGAAACCCAGAGTTTGAGAGACGTTAGCTGAAGATGTGTCTAAGAATAGGTTATTCCCATAGTCTGGTTGTGAGTTATAGTATATTAGTTACTTTTTGTGTTTCTATATGCTACACCACCCTGTCAGTAAGGGAAACTGTCACCCCGAGGATTCTGAGCCCTGGCGGGTGTTTTCCACAACATTTCGGTGGGAGGATGATTGGATGACTACCCCCTTTGACCCCTCTCTCTTCTCTTGGTAGATACTAGTGCCATTAGTCACAGTGGTTAGTTTTCCCCATATATGTGTGTAGAGGGATGAAATGTCTTGTTGTTATTCACACACATATATTCTAGATATATTATCCTATGGACTACTATAGGTGTAACATGTATAGTATGTGATGGCTTGAGGATCCTTACTAATTGTATGGGCTGTAATGGCTTGTGGTATAATACCCGATGTATGATACATGTTACACAAGTTTTGGTGGCTCATGGAAACTTACCTAGTGAATTCTGGTTTTGAGGATGGTGTGGCGCTTCGCCTAAGTGTCTGTGGGAAAGCCTTCGTGATGCACGAGGTGCAGATTGTGGATCTTAGACTATGTGTCTACGGGAAAGCCTTTGGAGAGATATGCACAAAACGTATGCCATTGGGGCAATTCAGAAAACCAGTGGGGAAGTAGTAGTGGGGTACCATTTATATTCGTTACAATATTATATATTCATGTATGCATCACTTGGAGAGAGTAGCCACGGTGAGGTTGTAAACATAGTATACATGTTTACGTGATAAGTTAGTTTCACTTGTTGTTCATTGTGATTTAGCATGCTTTAATTACTTTTTCATGAGAGGCTTCAGGAAGGATTGTACTGAGTATACTGTTATACTCACCCTAAGTTTATACAAACTGTTTTTCAGGTCACTTGGAGCAGGTTGGAGATCAGGCTGGTTACTACTTGCTTGTGGTTACAGGAGCTGTTCTGGAATTAGGATGCATCTTTTTTTTCTTTCTTTTGCATACATGTAGTTTTTCCATTTTTTGTAGTACTTTTGCTTCACATTCCATTGTGAACTTGGGTTTCTTTTATATTTACATGTCGGAGTTGGAGTTTATTGGTGCATATCTTATCACTCTCTTCTGCATGTGTTCTCTTTGAGGGTAATCCCTTCCATTTGTCTGTTACTATACCCTCGGTGATAGTCTCCAACCCGGGGCCTACGGCTGGTGGGACTCAGGGGCCATTATCTACCATCTCACATTGCCGGCCCAGGATGGGTACACTTTTTGGGGAGGGGGTCATGACAGAGTGGTATCAGAGGTCTTCTTGAGGGATAGGATGGAGCATGGAGTTAGGCGTAGGTGAGGTTTCATGGGTTGGTAGGGAAAAACTTTCATTCATTTTTATAATGTGAGGTAAACACTTGAGACTGGATGAGACATATGAATTTAGGGCCCCCCTATGATCTATTGTATAGACCATTAAGTTTACAATGGATACTAAACAAGGTGATACTTGTTGTTGGGTAGATACCTAGGAAAGGATCATAAATCATTATTCTTTGTGTCTGTGTTTGAATGGGTAGACCGTAGGATTGAATAACCTAAAATGAATAAAAGAAAAAAATAATTAATTAATGTTGACTCTTACATATTACCGATTTAGGAGCTCTAACAGTTTTTATTTTACAGGTATGGATCCAGGTTGACGTCCTCGTAAGGATTTCTCAGAAGCCATCCAGCTAGATATTCTAGTAGGTCACCACATGGTAGAGGTTGACAACAACGACACTTGGAGGAAGACACTCCAATAGTTTCAGTGCCAGAGTTTGTAGAAGTAAGAGGGCTCTGTTTCAGACGTTGTCATGGAATACTGGTTGGAGGAGGTCGATATAGGCTTTAGTTCGATCTGTTCTCGAAAGAAGCACTGGGTGTCCATATATCTGATGATGCTACGGGGAGCATCGAGGCAATGGTGGTTCTTGTTCCTAATGGATCGTGAGGAATCAGCCATCTCATGTGAGGAGTTCCAAGAAAAGTTTAGAGTCTAGATCCTTTCATTGACGGTGAAGGTGTCCAGTTGCTAGGAGCTTCTTACCCTTCAACATGGAAGATCTACTGTTCGAGAGATTGGAATCCATTTCAAGATCCTTTTACAATTTGCTTAGGATCTGCTACCTGATGAGGAGTCCAGGGTGAGGCATTTCGAGGAGGCTTTGCATCCAAAGATACAACGCTAGGTCACCCCATTTATTCTGAAAACTTATCTTGAGGTGCTATCGAGGGCAGTGGTTGTTGAGAGGACTTTGTCCAGGACAAGATCGTCACGAGAGGGGGATCGTCATGATCCATCACGAAGAAAGGTTGTGGTCCGGGGTTCCATGTTTTTAGTGCATAAGAGCTTTCGTTTAGTCGGGGGTAGGTCCAAGCCCTTCACATCTCGTTACTCAAGAGGCAGCAAATCTCAGGCCTATGCTAAGGGATCAAGAACATGTTTTTCTTGTGGTAGACATGGAAATCAGCAGTGGGAGTTCCCAACCATTCAGAGTGGTCATCGTGCACTAGGAGATATGCTCTAGGATCCTCCATTGAGGAAGTTCCAACCAAGGAATCAGCAGCCAGTTTCACCATCTTTAGATTAGCAGAGGGTAGATGGGGAAGGCAGAGGAAAGCCCCATGAAACTTCTCATCTACAGAGAGCAGAGTGCGTCTATGGTGGTGGTCATCATCAGGGTCAAAGGGTCCATGGAGGAGGTCGTGGCCAGCTTCATGCTCCAGCGTTTCCATCACCAGAAAAGACAAATATCGTTCGAGGTATCCTTTTATTGTTTTCTACCTTGGTGTATGCCTTGATTGATTCAGGAGTGATGCACTCTTTCTTGTAACCTACCCTTGTCCATGCTTTGGGACTAGAGGTAGATAGGCTTCCAGTGCCCTTGGCATTGACTACGCCTATTGGAGGTTGAGCTGACTTGTTTGAAGTGTGTAGATACTGTGAGCTAATGTTGGGGAAACACCACTCTTGGGGAAATTTCTTATGTTTACGAGTACAACCAAATGATATCATCCTCGACATGGATTGGTTGTATTATGTGTAGGATATTGTGGATTGATTCAGGAAGAAGGTTTCTTTCTTTGGTGTGGATGGAGGGCAAGTGGTGTCTGTTGGTGAGAGAGATCCTAGGATGGGTCATAGGCACATTCCATCCTTATCATCAATGATGGATGAGATGATGATGAGTTCTTCAGAGGTCCAGCAGTTGGCATTTCCTCAGGTTGTAGGGGAGTACCATGATGTTTTTCCGGAAGTGGTTGTAGACTTACCCACTCGACAAGATATCAATTTTGGGATTGATATACTGCCAAGAGCGTCTACTATTTCTACGTCTCCATATAGGATGACCCCTTCTGAGTTGAATGATCTACGTATACAGCTTGATGGTCTGTTGCAGAGCGGTTTTGTTTGGCCAAGTGTGTCACCATGGGGTGAACCAGTTTTGTTTGTGAAGAAGGCCGATAGAATTTTGCTGTTGTGTGTCGTTTATCGTCGCTCTAACAAAGTGACAATATAGAATCTCTATCATCTTCTATGGATTGATGACTTATTTGATCAACTGAAGGTTGAAAGTTGGTTCTAAAAGATCGACTTTCACTCGTGATGTCATCAGATGCGTGTGAAGGATGAGGATATTCCAAATACTGTTTTCCCTTATCGTCATAGTCATTTTGAGTTCTTAGTAATGCCATTCGGCAGGACAAATGATTTAGCTATGTTCATGGGATTTATGAATTTTGTGATTCATGAGTTCCTAGACAAGTTCATGGTAGTTTTCATCGGAAACATCCTTGTGTACTCCATGTCTGAGGAGGAGCATGCACATAAACTACGAGCTGTTTTGGGAGTTCTTCGTCGACATCAGCTATTTGGGAAGTTGTGGAGGTGTTAGTTTTGGGCTCAAGAAGTTCATTTCTTAGGGCACGTTGTGTCCCAATAGGTAGTAACTGTGGATCCATCCATGGTTGAAGCAGTTGTGTCTTAGGCATCCCCCAAGACAATTTCAGTGGTGGGATGTTTCCATGGTCTCTCAGGATACTATAGGAGGTTCATAGGCAATTTATCGCAAGTTGAAACTCCTCTGACATCTATAACTAGGAAATATCAGGCTTTCATATGGACTGATCAATGTCAGGCCGCCTTCAAGTTTCTAAAGCTTATGTTAGTAAGTTATCCAATCATTTTTCTTCCAGCTGAGGGAGTTCTGTTTGATGTCTTCTGTGATGCTTCACATATGGGGTTAGGCTGTGTTCTCATGTAGAAGAGGTCAATTGTTTCTTACGGGTCTCACCCATTACATCCAAATGAATGAAACTTTTCCCCCCATGATCTTGAGTTGGAAGCCGTGGTGTTTTCTCTGATGTTGTGGAGACATTACCTCATTGGTGAGTGCTTCGTGGTTTTCACCGATCATAATAATTTGAGGTATGTCTTCTCCCAGCATTACTTGAACTTGAATCATCATAGGTGGATGGAGTTCTTATAGGAATATGACTTTGAAATATCATGTACACCTGGAAAGGGGAATGTTGTAGCTGATGCGCTAAGTCGAAAGTCACATAATAATGTTGTGCGTGAATCTGGTGATTCCTGGAGAGTAATGGAAGAACTGTCATCTTGGCATCTTTTTATGGAAGTAGTCGGAGGAAGAGGTTGTCTTTTCTAGATTCTGGTGCAGTCATCCTTGATGCATAAGGTGGAAGAGTCCCAGTTGGGTGATCTTGAGGTGGAGGTCTGGAGAGACTGAGTTGTTTGTGGAAAAGCCCCTAATGGTTGGTCGAAGGATAAAAAACAATGACTATTGTATCATGGAAGGCATTTTGTTCCCTTGTCTATGCGTGAGACGGCCCTCCGAGAGTTCTATAGTTCGCTTGTGGTGGTACAAACAGGCATGAAAAAGATGTACTGATCCTTGAGGAGAGACCTGTGGAGATTCAAGACCGCGAGGAGAAGGTGTTGAACGAGTGTTCTATTCTTTTAGTTCATGTCTTGTGGTGACACAATGGCATGGAGGAGAGTACCTGGGAACGTGAGTCATTGATACGTGCTCAGTACCCAGAGTTGTTTGATGTTTAACTCTTTTCATGTATCATTGTAACTTATTTGGTTATAAAACCTTCTTTTTTATGAGATGGAACCCTTTTTTGTTTTTGTGGATTGTTCTCTTTTGAGAGGTATCTCTAGGGGTGGTTGTTCAGACCCTATTTCATTTTCACTTTATGTGGAATTTGGATTCTCAAGGACGAGAATGTTTTGAGAGGTATCTGATGCAATGGACCGGACCTCTACGGTCCATTCCATTATGAAAATGTGATGTTGGAGGTGTTCCAGGAGGTCAAGGTGACTAGGCGGTGCGTATGGGTGGAATTTTAAGGAAATATAAAGGGAAATATATTTTGCACGGTTAGCGCACGGTTTGCCTAAACCGTATGGCCAAACTGTGCAAGGTTAGTGTTGGAGGCAGTGGCTAACGCACGATTAGTGCACGTTTTGTCTAACCGTGCAGCATAACCGTGCGAGGAATGTTTGACGAGGTAGAAGCTAACGCACGGTTAGCGCACGGTTTGTCAAATAGTACGGACTAACTGTACGGGCACATAAATCTAGATCCTAAAATTGTGGATCTAACTTCTTTTGACTCTAAATGGTTCTTTTAAGACCCTATGCAGCCATAACATGGGATTAACCTCCCCTGATGGTATGAGAACTTCTACCAAGAATTTTGGAGGAGATCTGAAGGCTTCTATTGGATAATCGAAGATGGATCCTTTTGGTATGTGATCATTCATTTTCAGTTTCTTAGCTCTGCTTGGATCTACATCTCCTCTTCTCTCGGTTTCATAGATCAACGCCCGTTACAGGTAGATCTAAGTGTGTGGATGCCAATTATGGTGATCTTGGGTCTTGATCTTGGTAGTTGGAGAGATCTAAGGTGTTTTATTAGAGAATCGACCCGGGTTTCTTGAGCGTTCTTCTACTGCCGTGGTTTTTGTCAAAATCCTTGAGGTAGGGGATTCGTTGCTTCTCTTTCCTTTATGTGCAACTGTATTGTTATCATGTTGAATCCTGCTGGATGACAATGGAATTTACTTAATAAAATACTTTGAACCAGTTAATAAAATCATATCAATTGTATGTTATTGCCTCATGTTGTGATAGATGGTGTGATATATATGCTTCCCTTTCATAGCGGTTGTTCTTGGTGGAAATTGGTAAAGAATGAAAACTAGGACTAACTGATATTTGTTTTGCTAAAGATAATAAGGCACGAGAACGAATCTGGTTCCTGGTGTAATTTGATGTTAATCGAATTGGCATATTAAGCATGTATAATCTTTTGTGATAGCTTACTGGTTAGGTTCCCTATTTTGGAACCAACAGATTAAACCTTTTAATTCAATACCGTTTAAAGAATGTGATTGTTTGATAATTCCTTGAAGGGTTTTGAGTTACCCTCTTGTTCGTTGAAAGGGCCATATCCCAATTGACATGATGTTTGATTTAGTACTTCTTGTGCTGTGATGTGACACTGGAGGGTTGTTGTGATATGTGGAGGCATAGAGCCCTTTTGGTTGTGGTAGTGGATGACTCCTAGTGTGGTGAGATGCATCCGTTTATGCATGTGGGAGTCAGGGAGGACACCAGTGATGATGGAATGGGATGGATGTGATTTATGGATTCTTTTTAATTATTTGGTTGTTTATTTTCTTTAATTTTCCCCACTAGTCAGGGAAGCTGGTCTTTCATACCCTTCTTCCGAAGGAGCCGAAGATGCGCGGGGTATGCCACATGCTTTCGGTGTCTATCTTCTCAAGGGAGAACAGTTCTATGATCTTTCTATAGGTGGGAAAGACTCAATGGGTAGTACATCTACTCACCGTGTTGAGCCCCCTTTTTTTAGAAGCATATGATTCTTTTCTAGAATGCTTGGGAATATGTGAAAGTAATTGTGTAATGAATGTTTGAATAAATGATAATAACCCATGAGGTGGGAGTTTTTTTATACTCAATTATGTTGTTGTGAACTTTTGAAAGGACAGTGGATTTTTTGTATGTGGTATTAATGGAATTTAATGTGGAATTGTTAATGGTTAATTAATGTTTGAAGAATTAATTAACATATAGTGGAATTGATAAAAAGGGAACGTAGTAATCTAATAAAGTCATTAAATGGTTGTGTGCTTATATGATACCTAGTCTAAGAATTGGCAGCCTGGAGTCTGATAGACGTTAGATACAGTTATGTCTAAGACTAGGATATGCCCATAGTTTGGTTGTGAGTTATAGTATATTATGTAATTTTTGTGTTTCTATACGCTACTCCGCCCTGTCAATAAGGGAAACTGTAACCTCGGGGATAATGATCCCTAAGGGGGTGTTTTCCCCAACATTCGTTGGGGGGATGAATGGATAACTACCCCCTTTGAACCCACTCTCTTCTCTTAGTAGATACTAGTTCCATTAGGCACATCAGTTAGTTTTCCCTATATATGTGGGTAGAGGGCTATAATGTCTTGTGGTTATTCACACACATATATTCTGGAGATTGTATCCTATGGACTATTATAGGTGTAATGTGTATAGGATGTGATGGCTTGAAGATCCTTACTTGGTGTATGGGATGTAATGGCTTGAGGTATAATACCCGATGTATAATACACATTTTGTGAGCTGTGGTGGATCCTGGAAACATACCTAGGTACTACTGGTTGTGAGGATGGTATGGTGTTTCGCCCATGTGTCTGCGGGAAAGACTTTGTGGTTCACGAGGTGCAGATTTTGGAGCTTAGACCAGCTGTCTGTGGGAAATCCTTTGAAGAGATATGCATAGAACATATGTCTTTGGGGAAAAGCGGAAAACTAGTGGGGAATTAGTAGAGGGGTACCCATGATATTCTATACTATAGGATATATTCTTGTATGAGTTACTTGGTGATAGTATCCATGGTGAGGTTAGGAACATAGTATATATGTTTAGGTGACAAGTTAGTTTCACTTGTTGTTCACTGTCCTTTACCGTTCTTTCTTTACTATTGCATGAGAGGCTTCAGGAAGGATCCTACTGAGTATACTGTTATACTAAACCTATGTTTATACACAGTATTTTTCAGGTCACTTGGAGAAGGTTGGAGATCATGCTGGTTACTACTAGCTTGTGGTTGTTAGAGCTGTTTGGGCTTGTTGTTGCAGTTGTTTTCACTTCCTTTTGGGTACTTAATGTTTTTCCACTTTCGATGTAGTACTTTTACATGACATTCCATTGTTCACATGGGTTTCTTTTTTATTTCTAGTTCTGAGTTGGAGTTCATTGGTGTCTATCTTATCTCTCACTTCTATATGTCTTCTCTTAGAGGGTAATTACTCCCATTTGTGTGTTACTATACCCTTGGTGCTAGTCGCCAACCCGGGGCCTACTAGAGGCGGGACTCGGGGGTCATTATCTCCATTCTCACATTGCCGGCCCAGGAGGGGTACACTTTGTGGGGAGGGGTCATGACAGTCACATAGTTAAACCATTCTACCAAACATCGGGGATGATAGTAACATTTCATAGACTCTAATTGAATGGGAACCTTTATGTGAGACCCATAATACACCCCCTAAAAACATTTCTTATGTATGTTGGCTGAACCAAACTCTGATTCTATGTATTCTGGATGAATAAGTAGAAACTAAAATCAATAATATTATCTTATTAACGATGTAGACCTTCATGATTTTCCATTCATGGGTATTTCCAATGAAAACACCATGTTTATGGGTGAGGGGATTATATGGGTCTTATATGTCATGTGCAAACACCTCCAACCCCCGAGGTTGGAATCAGACACATATTTCATGGTGTCACACCCTCTGGTCACATCATGACACTCTGCATCTATGAAACCAGGTAGTTAATCTAGTGTAATAAGAACCTACACATAGAGTTGCCATTAGGTGGTAACAATAGTTATTGGGTGATATCATGCTAAATTATAAATATCATTTTTAATATCTTCTATCATAGAAATGTGTGATCGAATATGAGTATATAAATAAACATATGTGTGTGCGCGTAAGATCCTCTAACACATGAGTTTGTTCGGTGACGAGATAAATAGTTATTGTATATTGAAACAAATGTTATGGACTAGTTTCTATAATTAAAATCACATTATATATATAACCAAAATAAAGGAGTTGTACTACCCAAATGAGGATTAAAAAACTTGTGAAAATGAACATAGGACCTGATAATCCCTAATTTATTCATATTATACTCTTTGATCTTTAATATCCATAATAGATGGATATACTATAAGAAATAAATATCAACTATATGGTTATCGAGTTCACCTCATTATTATAATATAATTATCAATATCAATATCATCATATGTGACCCCAAAAATCATCAAAATATTTTATATAATAAAAAATAAAATCAATATATATATTTGAATGGTTTAATAAGTATTATTATTTTTCTTCATATCATTATTTTTCAAAATCATCAAAAGTATAAAAACTCAAAATCTAATTATTAATAAACACTTAAATAATATATTAATAATTATTTGAATAACCATTTTTCATTACTAATGTATTGGTTATTTTTCATTTATAGATGATGTACATATTATTCACCGAAAACATTATATTATTCAATTATTTAATTCGAATTAAAATTTTTATGCCATAAAAACATTAATATATGATCATATAAGATAACCGTAATGAATTTAATCAAAATGGGAAATTATAATTAATATTATTTTATTAATAATTACATTTTTTATGTAATTTTTCCCATTCATTATTATGATAGTTTATATTATAATAAATCTTATGATATTTATCATTTACTTCAATTAATTATTTTTAAATAAACTTATAATTATTTAAAACTATATTTACATTCATTCCATGTACAAATAGAAATATTGTAATTCATGTTTCATCATTATGGATAAATTATATATTATAAATTAAAAATAAATCATAATAATAATAATTAATAATTAAATAAGTTTAAGCCTTTATCTATATTAAAAAATAGTTTTTATAAAAGGAATATATTTTATCAATGTAATTATTTTACAATTATATCTAAATATTAGATATATTAATATGATACCCCTTGTGAAATGATAATTTATAACATCTCATTATGAAAAATAAATTTCAATTTTTTAATATATTATTGAATTGAATTATAATTAATTTAATAATATTTGTGACTTAATAATATTAGTTATTTTTTATATGTATCCATAAAATATTTTAATTATTACTTTTTGTAATAAATTTTTATTTATAATGGCATCCCCACTTCAACATAGATTTTATATCTTGATGGTCAGTATAAGACAATATTAACAAATAATGATAACTCAATGTTAAATGAAATAAATATATTGATTTAAAAAAAATATCAATCATCACCTTCTCCATGTAATTTCATGTTCAATGTTTTAATTGGTGATCAAAATTACTTACACTGATTTGGATTCATGTACTCCCCCCTATGGAATTTTTTTTCAATTATTCACTATATGGGTGCAACATGGAACCCCATTATTCCAGCACATATTCCATGAGAAAAGCCATTTTTTATTTCCCAATAAACTAACATATTTTGATTTATAATATAACCGAAAAGATCAAAATTACTACTATAAACTCTATATTAGATTTTACCATATCCACTACATATAATGATCGTATGACCTATTATTACTAACCTTCTACCATGATAATAATCAAATCCATACATTGTATGTCTATATAGCCACATAAATCACTATAACCAACATGGATTTGTTAGTTATTTATATATAAAAAAAATTAATTCATCAAAAATAATTGTTTGTCAATATGTTCTCTATCATTCTATCTGATCATTGATGATATCATTCTTTTACTCCAACCACATCACTATAGGGCCAAACTCCATTGTTATTTTTAACATTTATAGTCAAAAAACGAAGAGTGGAAATATATTTAATGGCTCGATATACCAAACCATATATTTTACATATTACTCTAATCAAAAAAATATAACTGATATAATATGTTTAAAACAGATAAGCCATAAATAGAAATATATATATTGAAATTTTAAGTAAAATATATATTCAGAAAAAAATGAACACTAAATTATAATGTTCTTTGTCTTTAATGATTCATTTATCAATAATATTTTGAATGATATGCCATTTTTAGTATGATTATTTGGGATATAATTCATTATTTATGTTATGAACAAATTTATATCAATTCCTTCTAAAACATCCCTAAATAAAGAAATATAGACATCAACTTATTTTTTTTTAATATATTAATAATACAATAAATCATGATAAATCGATTATTTCTGATGATTTTAAATTTTCTCCCTTCAAATAGTAGATATAATAATTAGTTAATCAATATACACTATAAAAATATATAAAATTTTTATGTTGATTAAATTAATAGAAATTTCATTATGCACATTATTATTTAGTTAGTTTAATATATAGTGATAATTCAATTATTCATTAAATATAAAAATAAGGATTTGGAAAATTATTATTCGATTTTATCTAATGTTATGATTGGATTAATGAATCATTCACATATTTATATCAAATCCATAATTACTAATATAATATCCTATTTTATGGTTTCTTCTATATTGATTATTTTATAAACATTGGTATTCTCATAAAACTCTAAAATTACCCTAATAAAAGTCTGAATATATATATATAATATAATATCCTATTTTCATTGAAATATGCATAAAACAATTGATTCACTTCAACATATAGTAGAATATTTTCTAAATATCTTCAAAAAGAAATGTTTCATTATATAATAATTAAAAGAATAAATTTATTATTTTTATGCCAATTATGTGTTAAATTAAAATATTTATCATTTCCAAATTATTTCTTTTAAATTAATAAATAAAAAAAATATTGTAATAAATATTTTTAATTATTTATTTAAAACTAAAAAATTATTTAATTTTAAAAATTACAATATTATGATAATTATTTTTCAATGAAGAAAATGAAAATATAAAACAAACACCCACTATAGTATCCTAATAAAATACTATAAATATTTTATTAGTGTATGCAATTTATCCAAATTATTTCTCATGCATCCATGATTTAAAAAAATTTATTTAATCTGAAGTCAATCCCTACCTTTTATTCAATTAATCAAATGGTTTATAATTTCTAAAATTCTATACTATGAAAAAGGGTGTTTCATAATCCCCTACCTCAAATCATTTTGAATCATTACACATTAAATAAAAGGGTTTTTCCAACTATAGATACAAGTTATATTAATGAAACTAATGTGAACCTTTAATAATTAATCCTAAATTAAATCTCTATTAGAAAATTACCACATTCAGTATCCACATACACTATAGATAAATTAATAGAATAATGTACTGGTTTATCTGTAGGATGTTTATCTTGATTCATATAAACACTTTAAAATGATGTAAATTGCTACCACTAAAACAAAGGGTGGTAAAAAATTATGAATATCTAGACCCAACCCTCATAACTATTTCAATAAACACATATATTACATTCTCAATTTCACAATATATTTAAAATCCAAAATATAACTATAATTCATTTTAAAATAGGTTTATTTCACCTTTTAAAATATATAGTTCTTTTCAGGTGTAGAGGTTTGAAGAATTATGGAAGTAGATAAATTTTCATTGATTATTATCAAATAATTTTTTTCATTATATATGAAAATACTAATTCCAAAATGAGTATTCCTCATATCCCATAAATCCCTTCACATATCATATCCTTATAAACTTGTGCACATATTACTTTTCTCATTTTATAGGGAAACGAAAATATAATATGGGTTGAGATAAAATAATCACTTTGGGAAAATATATAATTGGGTCATTAGTGGGATAAACATAGCACAAATATTATAGATTAAATAAGTATGCAACATGAAGTCATAATTAATAAGAATAAGATAACATTATATATTAATGTCTAGAATTGAAAATATGGAGATTAATAATACTAATTTCAAACTATAAAAATTTGTAAAATCAAACATAAAAACATAATGTCAAGGACTTTTGTGAATATAAAATCCTATAAACGGATGTGATATACACCAGAACTAAATAAATTTTGTATTAGGAGACCTATAGTTGTATAAACAGAATATATAATCCCATGTCCCACTACTCTACAATACCCAGAAAACCGACTATATTGGTTAATTTTAGAGGTTCTATTGACTATAGATGATGTCTAGAAGAACCCAAAGGCTTGAAATAAATTACAATGGCTTAGGAAAATACTAACAATTTATTTTCAGTAAAAACATAACAAGACTAGATAAAAATTAAAAAACCAAACATAATAAACATTGCGTGAGTATTAGAAAAATAATTTAGTGAAAAAATAGTAGTCAAATAATATCAGAGTTGTTTTAAGGATGTAAACGACATAAATCCGGAAATATAAAGGATGTGTTGACCAGGAAAAACCGATGTTACACCACACAAATGAATCTAAAATGGATGTTACAAGAAAATAATCTAAAAAACCTTGTTAGTTTCACCATAATGATTCACTAGATATAAAAAATATCCTCTATTTTTCTAGTTTCATGATTGAAGAAAAACATATACCTACACAAAATGAATATGCATCAGTTGTGCAATCATACCATGTAGGATCTCCCCAAGCGACTTCCCAATATATATCTCTGGAACCTAGAATAAGTAATCTCATTGATTAAACCGAATAGAGGGAGAAAATATCAAAATCGTTTTCCACAAAAGTATAGAATAATAAAAATAATTGAACTAAATAAATTTTTTATATATATCCTTCCACTTGGAATACAAATACAAGCTTCACACACATGGACACATGCATGTTTTAAAAAGTCCCAATACTTAAGAGTACTGATCTATGACTCACCAAATCATCATAGGGTGATAATTACCTTATGACATTCTATTTTTGTTCTAAGACACATTTATCAATCAATAAGGCCTAATATAATTCAATATGAACACAGAACAATATGTATTCCAAAACCATATATAACAGATCTCTACCAAAACCAAAATTGTCTTAATTATCTAAAATGAAACGAAATAAAGAATTAATAATGAATGAATTAAATATAATGATTATATAAAGTTCAAAAATATTCCATCAAAATAGAATAAATAACAACAATTATATGATTATATTAAATACATCGAATCCAAGATTATCAATCTAATGTATAACTACTGTTTTATTTGAAAATCACACCTACTGTGTATCATAAATTTAATCCTTTATATTTTAGAGACATTACTATGGGAGTGAATCCAATTATGTCAAAAAATCGAACAGTAAAATAAAAAGGAGGGAGAGATATATAGTTGGATAAACTACAAAAAAAATAATTTTATTCAATAAGAACTCTACAATGAATATAAATAATACTTCCAAGGAACACCAAATGTTTCTTTATTTGAAAAACTTATAATGAGGATATTACAATAGTGATAATATGTGTCAGTCTTTTAGAATCATATAAAAAACATTCAATGAATATCTTATGTGGATCCCATAATCTCTAACCGAGAATTATAATGTGAAAGGATGGATTAAAAGTAGGGTTTGACTATCATCATATCAAGGGGAATCCAACACTAACATGGTGTGTTCTATAAAATTAAAATATTGGTGTTCAATATTGACCCACCAATATGCCCATGTTTCAAACCAATCACCATATTATTCTCACTATGGTGGGGCCTCTCTGGCTTTGTTCTATTTTAATACAAAAGGGTAGGACATCCTAGACCAAACATTTTTTTATTTGGATTTATTATATAGTGTCACATCAAATAAAAAACAATAAACACCATAGTGTGTTTCTACATATGCATGACCCAAAATATACCAAAACCTCAAAATAATCTCTATAATACTCACTCAAGCTCCACGTACACAACTAAAACCATGAAAAATGATTTCAACAATAGTATAAAAATAAATATTAATTAAACAAGGGATTTTAGAATCTTCATAGTGATTAGAATTTCGATCATAAAAAATATTCAAATAACTAGGGAGTTGGAAAAGATCAAATAATTTCCACATCATTTCATTCTCATATTCCCTCATTTCCTACATAATATGAACATTCTTCCATAATAATAATTTTTCTATGATAAAAAATCATCATAAAACTTTTTTGGTTAATATAGAATCTATATTATTACTCTTCTTAAATTTTCATTGGGCGAATGATCAATATGATCTCATTGAATTACATTTTCATGATCAGGGATATGTATCTTCAATTGAGATGCCTAAAATATAGTTTTTATGGAGATAAATCATAGTTGTAAATATATCCAATAATAAAAATAAATATTATGTTATAGTATATCAAAAATGGTAATGTATAGGGGTGTTAATGCACCACTTATACAAAAATTCCATCACCCAAGACAAGGAGGTTCTATCAAGAACACATGGTCATCCTCTAAAAATATCTATGTTCAATTAATATGTTGTACGTAATATTTATAATGAATCAATGACAATACCATCCTTTATTGATCATTTAAATTGTCATAGTCATATCTTGAACAATATATCATTCTAACAGAAAATATTTTCTGCTCTCTACCCAAAAAAATGCGAGTGATGAGAAAAATCATACAATTCATAAAAAAGGTCTATAAGTTTTGAGGTCTAAGAGAGGATATAACATCAAAAGTTCAATAATGTTATATAGTCAACCCATTATCCTATAAAATCAATAAAACAATATCAGTAAATGTTTTTTAATGGATGAATCATTAATTCTAATTGTCTATTAAATTGAGGATGGTATTCCATGCTCACATATTTTTTGTAAATACTAAGAAATATACTGGTAAAAGGAAGATATTTGTAAGATATCATCAATAAAAGTTTTCAATAAAAATATAGTATTTTATAAATATTGTGAATTTATAAATAATCTACTGGCTTATATTCAATACTATTGATGATTTCATCCAAATCAATGATCTAATCCATAATCAACCATGGTCAATATTTTTTTCATAAAAGTATGTTACACTAGTAAAAAAGTCCATAGCTATATTCTCCCAAAAAAATATTTGTATTGAAAAACATAGAAGTATACAAGATAGTCATTATTTTTTAGACTTGACATACTAATAAGATATTCTTCTTGAGACATACTCTACCACATTCCTTTGCATGATATCTAACTAGAAATGGTTTCAAAATTCTTTATTAATATTTATATTTCATCCTTGAACATGCGTAATACAATGGTGATAAAATTAATGGTTAATTTACTAATAATATGTTAGATCAATAATTATATCATGAATGACTAACATAGAGATCCCATACATTCTCTAAAAATTAATGTTCTCTCAATCATTGATTTTTTATGTTGTGTTAATGGAATAATAATCCAATATTAACGAATAGTTTATTTTTTCAACCATATTAATAATAATGATTAACCAATAGAAAATTACAACATAATCATGATCATTGAAATCAAAGTGCACATCATCATTAAAAACTCGTAATTACCACTAATCATAAAAACATATATATAATTGGTTTTATGATTTGGGATGATAGAATATTCAAAGAATTAAAATTTTTATGTGTATAAATATAGTCAATGAAAAACATCAAGAGATATTCCATCAAAAATCAATCACTCAGGATCAAATATATTTATTTATTTTTAAATCATTTATGTTTTTGGAAGACAGTTAATTCCTCACATAATATATAATGATACCATATTTTATATTAATGAATGATCATAACAAATACTAAATCCTTATTTTGAAAATTATTTTTCAGAATCCACAATATTCATGTTCAATAAGCGACCAAAAGAAAACCATTAATGAGAGCATAGTCCTTCCATGATCAATTTGTGTCTCAAATAACCAGATAACCCTTTCCAGGATCTGGTAAATTATAGATTGTTGCAGTAATAAGAATTTCATTACGATCCATAAAGGAACATCAACAATACACATCCAATAGAATAAATTTACATTTTACACAAGTGTTTTTATCAGATACAAGAGTACATTATGTCCCAAACAATGTGATTATTGAAACATACAAAAACCATTGATCTGTGTATCTAAAATTCATTCTTAAAAAGATTTAATGAGAAACTATGATATATATTTATATTGAAGGACCCTTGACCACCCAGATAGGGAGTGGTGAATCAGGGTGCCATCTTTTTCTATTATTTTCTAGTTCTTGTTCCCATGTTGGAAGGAACATGTTTAACCCTGTATCATTGATATGTGATGTAATTAAGACATTCACATGAATAATGACTGCATAATACTGTTAATTGGATCACCACTAACTTCTATATCCAAGGAGAATACATTGAATGGTTGTCAGCCATACATAATTCCAGTAATCTTCACATAGATATGGATTTCAAAGGACTGGGAACATTCACACAATCCTAGGAACACTGCCTAAAGGTTTGGGGATATCTCACTACATCTCTTTGATATCTTTTTTTGACTTGCCCTAGCTCAATGTATTAGTTGTAGTCTCTCTATGTTTTTAGATTTGAAGTTATCTTAAACAAAGTGGAATTTTTTTTCATTGTATCTTGATCAAAAATAGACAATTCTATAATTAGAGACTTTTATTGATTATATTGTATATTCAATATTCTCCTTAGTGAAACAACTGAATGTAATAGTAATTTTTCTTCTTTTTTAACTGAATAAAAAGATCCTGTGTTATTATTAATGAAACGAAGGTCAGATCAGTCGGAATCATCAGAAACAGCATCATCTTACTTTATTATGAATTCATGTGATCATTCGTCTGGCATTTAGGTTGAAATATTTTCTTCATATTTCATAGTCTTTACAAATGTTCCCACACTGTTTTTATTCCTTATTAAATTGAATTTACATGTTAATGTTAATGCATGAATTCATGAACTTTCCACTTCTTTTTCACTCGCACATAGTTATTGTGTTTTTTTAGTTTTACATTTTTCATTGTTCAACCATGAATGGGTGAAAACCTTTGGATGAATTCTTAATTCACACAGTGGATATACCTTTCTACTTATCTACTTTGCATCAACCACAAAAAATGGGAGACATCCCTTGAAAATATTCATCACATGCACACACAAAATGCCTCACACAACATTAAACCATGCATATGAAAGCGTGAAAATATATTCTTCCCTCCACTTTTAGTATAATTTTTCTCCAAAACATGAATCCCTACAAATTTTAGGATATATCGTGAATAACTGATCAAGTTATCATTATCTTCATGAACCCGATAGGTTCCCTATTCACATTCATGAAATATTTGATTGGTTCTGCATCCTCAAAAATCTTAGTGAGTGGTTGAGGCTCAACCACTGGATCATGATGTTACGAACATGGAAATGCACAATGATGGTTTTGAGAATTGATTGCCTGTTCGTGGGAGTCGGAACTCAAATCCATTTTATTTTTTGTAGCACCTATAGATGGATATGGGGTCCCTTGTTCATATAACATATGTCCCCCGGGACCAATTACACACTCTTCATAGTGTGAATGTGAAGGTGGATGTTCTGTTTTACAAAATAGGATCTCTCGGGAATGCCAGAGTAGTATCTCATCTTGTCCCAACTCCACCTTTTATAGGTTAGGGGAGATCCTCTTCTACATACATATTCATTATGAGAATATGTGGGGATAATAGTATTAATTCATGTGATATTTTTCATTTAAAAATCTTCAAATCCACATATTATATTAGCTAAGATCCTTAGGGTGTTTTCTTTTCAAACAGGGGCTTCACCCAAATCTTGAGCATGCATTTTATAATTTAATGTATCTCATTTTTAAATGATGTTGAAATCCACATGGAATTGGAAACCCTATTTTCCATGGCCAAACCGAGTTCTTCAAACTCATAGATTTCATTCAAGACGTTAGTTATATTCATAGTCTTTTTTAGATCCCATGATTATCCTTTGATGGCATGTGATCGATCATGGTGGCCCGACCATGGTTTCAATTTTTCATTAGTGAATACCAATGGTGGTTTTATGAAGTTTCATAGGGAAGACAATATCACAACTATGGGAGAATAAAATGGCTTAGGTTCAAACATGGATGGAGCGATATTAGATGGATGGTGGACATTGGATGATCAAATGTCATAGAAGATCGGACAGTCGACCGAGACACAGTATGTGGTGGATGGACGAGATTTTTTGTGGTGTCAAAATTCTCAACCCACATCGTAATAGAAATTAATTTTGATTGCAGTATAAGTATCAAGCATATTTGCTCCATTTCTATAATACTCTTCTCCCTTTAAAGTATCGACCCATACCTTGTTCTCTGGGTGTGCCATGTGCCCACCTTCAACTGCCTGTGGGAACGCTCTATGACCATATTATGACCTCATAGCTTTGTGATCCCCCAAATGGTAGAACATGCTCTGTGTAAACTAAAAAACACTTAGAAAGACTCTTCGTTGCTTTCTGTGTGCATGGTTGACCCATGTGGTCTTGTATGTGCCTTAGGTTGAGGTTAGGTTTCTCGCTCATGGGTTTTCCCAATTTTTATGTAAATCGAATAAAAATACTGTGTATAATACTACATATGCACTCAAATGCACGGCCATATATAAACACAAAGAAAACTATTCATTAACACCATCATCATCCTATTCTAATTTCCTTCAACAGTTTCTATATAGTTCATGAATTGCAATGAACATCAGTCATCCATTATAAGATGAAACTTCAATGTTATAAATAATATGTCAGTGTTTTTTACTCAAGTTATTTTAAATTTGGAAAAATGCATCAATCATCTGATTTTCATTCTCTGTTTCACTTAGGAGAGTTCATTTCTTCATGTTCTTCATCATTGTTAGTAATTGATAAAAATTTACAACAAATACAATCATCATATACAATATGGTCCCAACAATCTTCTCCATTTTGTTTGTTGTCAATAGTTATAATTTCACTAAAATGAGAATTTTGATGTCAAAATGAGAGTCTTATATCTCTTATCTCCACTTTACTTATCTTATCTTATTTCTCCTTCTCTCATTTAAATTTCTCTCCCCCTTCATGACAATAAAAAAAATTATGGTAGATATGATATTAGTCCAATCTTAAGAAACGACCAATCAATCATTTCACTCAAAGTGAACATGATAAATATTTGGTGTAGAAAACAAGAGGATTTGATATTAAAAACAAAAATGTATATTATCCAATGATCATGGTAACTCATTAGATGAGAACTCATATAATTTATTCAAGGGCCATTTTACATTCATTCCATGTTAATGTGATGAAATACCTTTAATAAAAATCAACATAAAACTTCTATACTCACTTCAACAAATGGATGAAAAAATTGAAGTGAAATATGTAGGACAAGTAACATTGGGGAACATCTAATTTTCTTATGTCACTGATTGATTAAGTTTATCCCCCATTTTAAAATAATTTTTATTTTTTGTAACCAAGGATTATAGATTGAGAAATGACATACTTTTTCCAATGACATGATTGTCAAAAAATTCTTCAGAGTAATTGATCTTTATTCAATCTGGAGTAGATACAAATTGGAATTATATCTCTGAAAACATATTTATGTATCTCCCCATCAAGTGAACACATCTTTGGATCCCCCCTATGGGCATGCATCACCTTCAATTCCCTATGTAATAATAAAAAGTACAATAAACAATGATTTATGTTAATAAGGTGCATCATCTCAAATCCATCAATGTAAATAGAAAGGTTGAGATGATTTTCCCAACAAAGAGGATCTATTCTTTAATAATTCAAAAACGATCTTCAATTCTAACATTGGTTGTGTGGTTGTAACTACTAATTCTATTTTCTTCATTTTTTCTATGTCCTATGTCCATATTACTACTATGTCATTAGGAATTGAGGCATCATGGTTGGATCTTCCACATGGCTTTTTCTGAATGTTGCCCCTCATTGATTTTCTTTTGGATGCACTTGCCTTCACCTTCTTGGATTTGGAATCCCAGGACATCTCACCTTTATTTCATATAATTTTAATGGAATGTTTTTTTGAAAAATTCTTATGATTTTACTCTGAAGAATGGTTATTCTTTCTTAGATATCTTTTGTGGTCTTCTCTTTTTATCAGATTTTGAAGCATATTGTGATGAGCATATTCCCACCTTGTATCCACAACCATCTCATACATCCTTGCTCTTGCCAAGAATTACAAATCTAATATTAGTATATAGATGCTTCTAGATATATATATTTTTCTTATTATTCTACATATTTATCCCCCTTGAGATGGGATTACTTTGTTATTTTCCATTTTTATTTTTATACCAAAAATCAGATTCCCAATTCTCAAACCTGCTGTAGCACCATCATTGGCCCACAAATCTTGAATTAATGATTTGTTTTGATCTATATTGGGATCCAATTTATGAATTCTAGTTCTACCTATCTACCCTATCCATGGGGATAGGTATATAATCACATTTATTCATCCATTATTTTTCATAATTTTCCTTCCTACCTGAACAATTTGTAGAAAATATTTTAGACACATTCATTGAATATGGATTGGATGGTACATTGTTCTTGAAAACTTGTGATAGGTTAATGAGTGAATCCATGATCATATTATCACATATAAGATGTATTTTCATATTGGAATTTTCTAGTGAAAATTGAGTGCCACTAGCCGTTGTTTCCTTCTTCTGTGGAGACTAAATATGAGTCTTCTCATGATTGGTCACATAATCCTCTAATGCTAGAAATATTATACCAAGGATGACTTTTTTGTCTTCAATGATAGTCATAATCTCTTTACATGATGTCTTTAATATATCATCTTCATTTTTGTGAGTCTTAAATTTGTATTGGAATAAAGAGTCATTTCCATGAATTTCATTTATGTTTCTTCCTAATATAATCTCCTAACTTCAATTTTCTTCTTCATATCATCTTCAAGTGCATGAATCCTTTATTCCAACGTCTTAATGACTCTTTCATTCTTTTCAAAGACATAAATCATTTTGGAGGTATTTTAATATTCTGAACATTTTCCAACTAATCCATTTTCCACATTATCATAATCACTTTCTAGTTTGGTGACCTTACCCTGTATATATTGAAATTTTATACAAATGAAAACAACCCTTTCTTTAGGAATATCATGTAGATAGATTCTTAATTTCTCATGATCACTTGAATGCTCATGGGTGGTAATGGTTTGATCAAAATCACCACATGTAATGGAATCCTTGTTTGTTTTTGTTACTTGATCCACCTGCTCCATGGAATCTAAACCTGATATTTATTAATTATTGGAAACGTGGAGAAAACCATACATTAAACCTTAATTATATAAGAGGGACTTCTTTAATTTTATCCTATCTTTATTTTTCATGTTATACACGGTATTCATGTTTATATACTTTTTCTCATAGGTATCTAATTCATCAACAAAACTACACTTCATTGTAGACATAGGAATGTAAAATTAAATCCTCTACTAGAGAAAATTACTATAAAGTATACATCATACCTAATCCTTTGACCTACGATACCAATTGATGTATCCTAGACAAACTTAAGAGAGGGGATAATCAGTGTGCCAACATTTTCTCTTATTTACTGGAACTTTCTCCCACATCATAAGGAAATTTTTTAATCAAGTGTGAAGGATATGTGTAGTATATTAGTCTTTCACATGAATAAGGACATCACAACACTTTTACTTGGTTCACCACTAAGGGATACATCCATGCAGAATATGTCGATATATTGTCAGTCGTACATAATTCCACTTATGTTCACATATATATAGATTACAAAGGTTTAGAAACATTCACTCCATCCCATTCACACTTCTAAAAAGATTAGTATAACTCATTTCTTCCCTTAGACCACTTCCATTGACTCCCCCTAACTCACTGTCTTGGGTGAATTTTCACATTATTTATAGAAGTTAAGGTCTCTTCAAAAGAATGGAATGGAAGTTCATTGTCTGTTGTTCAAAATGACACATTTCTTTCATCAGAATACTGAATTTCTGATCATATATATTCAATATTCCCCTTAGTACAACAATTAAATCCTATATGACATCTTATTCTTGTTGTATAGATCCACAACATACTATTTTTTTATTCAAACAATGAGGATCAACTCACTTGGAATCATCATATTCATCTTCTTCACCTTTGTTTATGAATTCATGTGATCATGCATGTGGTGTTTAAGTTGAACACTTTTTTTATTACTTCTTAGTCCTTACACACGTTCACATCTTGTTTTTATTCCTTATTTATTTCACTTGACATGTGAATGTTCATGAATTAATGCAAAAACATTACTCTTATCAATCTCATGTTCTTAATTAAAGTATTTCTTTAGGATTATATGTTTGTTTCTACAAACCCAAATGGGTGAACCCTTTAGATGAGTTCTTTGGGAACATACGACCTATGCCTTTATCATTTACCTAATTTCATAAACCACACAAAAATGGGTGATATCTATTGGAAATTATCTTTTCATGTGGATAGACAATGAATCATACTTCTTCTAGACCATTAATATGAAATATTTTAAATACATACTACCCTCCTCTTGAAATAACATTTTTCTCCAAAGCATGAACCCCTGCAAACAGTATAATGTTTTTTGCCTACCTGATGGAGTTATCATTATCATCATGAACCTAATAGGTTCACTATTCATCTTTAGGATAACGATGCATGATTTTTTCACTTTTCTATGATCTGTGAGATGAAGAGGCTTAACCGCCGTCTTATGATGATGTGTCATTCAAAAACACACATTGAGTGTTTGGAAAACCAATTTCATGTTAGAGGGAGTGGGTACTACTCAATGACCATTTAGAGTGCGTAACACACGTAAATGACTTGTGGGATCCCTTCTTCATGGAGAATAAGGCTAAAGGGTCTCGTTTCCTACTCTTCACAAAGTGAATGTGTAGAGTGATGATCTTTTTTCCAAACAAGAGCTCTTGGGTATGCTAGAGAAGCATCACATCTCATCTCAGACTCCTCCTTTTATAAGAAAGGGTAGATCCACTTACACATCTAAAATCCATGTGATAATCCATGGGGATCATAGTTTGAATGATTTTAATATATAGATTTCAAAAAAAATCAAATTCATTGATTAGATTATCAAAGATCATCTAGGTTTTTCCTATATGTATGTGGGCTTCTCCCGGAACACGTCACTGCATTTAAGATTTTCAGGTATCTCTTTTTCAAATTAGTCAAGAATCTAATAAGACTCAAAAACACCATTTTCCACATCCTAATTAAGTTATTAACACCCCTCACATGCTTTTTATAGGTTTGTTTCATGCAAGGTATCATTTAAATCATGTGATTCTCCTTTGATGTAGAGTGATCGATCATGGTAGTTCAGCCACAGTTTCAGTTCATCTCCAAAGAATACTAGTAGTGGTGTCATAAAGTGGATGTAGGAAGAATATGACATGACTACATGTAAATTTGATGGATCAGGTTCAAACATGTGTGGCACACGATCCGATGAGTGGTAGAGATTGGATGATCAGATGTCATGGATGATCAGAAGGTTGACTGAGATGCGAGATGCGATGGAAAGCTGAGATTTGTTCCTGGAATTAAATTTTTTTTCAAACATCAAAACGAATACACATGTTGAGAATAGTTTAAGTATCATGCATCTATGACCCATCACATGATTACTCCCTCTACCTCCATTGTAACACCCCATACCATGTTATGTGGTTTTGCTTTTCCCCCACCATCTGCTCCTTGTGGGAGCACTCTATGATCATGCTATGCCCTCAGGCCTAGGTATCAGCCTACATAGTGGAACATGCTCCATGTAAACTATGTTTCACTTAGGCTTTCTCTGCCTGGATTCTCAATGGGCATAGTCGACCCGAGTAAACCACATGTTCCTCGTGTTGAGGTTGGGTAGCTAGCTTCTGTGTCAGCTCCATTTTTTTGTAAATCCAATAAAAATACAGAGTTTAAAAAATGTATTCACTCAAATTCATGGACATCATTAAACATAAACCAACCCATGCATGACCACCTTTCTTTTTCTCTTCTCATATTGACGAAAAACATCTTTTAGTAAAATGAATTCCAATAAACATTAATCATCTTTAAAATGATGAAACGTAAATGTAGTAAACATTTTGTCACTTTTTAACAATATATTTGAAACTAGGAAAAATTGCATCAATTGACTAATATCAATTCTTCATTTTCCTTAGGTATGTTCCTTTCTTCCTATTGATGATCATTAACAACCATTGAAACTGATTGACAACAAATACATTCTTTATAACAAAATATGGCACCAATATATAGGTATTACTAATACACCAATATTAGTAGTTACATTTAATGGAAGTGGAATTAATGTATCAATAATCACTATTTATATGTTTTCTATATAACTATTTCTCACAAAAAATTATAAAAAAGTTTATAAATGTTATTTGTGAATTATTTTTGATCAAGGATACAAAAAAATGTCACTAAAAATACCAAAAGAAAAGAGATTAAGTACCAATGGAAGACACAATTCATAAATTCCCTGAAAATGATTGTTTTATTATTAAGACCTAATGGAATGATCATTTATTCCAAATTACCTTAAGGACTCCTAAATTTTATTTATTAAATATAATTTTTTTGGACCTGGATTATGTGATATGGGCGTTAGATTAATTTTTTGGAACCATTGGGCTCTATAAAATTGATAAAAAAGGTGACCAATAGAGGGTAGTGGAAATCTATTCTTTAATATTCAATTCTTTACCATATGATAATCAGTGCAATTCCTTAATGATCGATCTTCCATCTTGGAAAAAATATCTAGTGATGCCCAAAGTGTCATACATAGTCTTATTAAAACATAATATTCTAATTATTCATATCATATCTTTCTAATAATCAACTCATTCTATGATATTCTATATTTTGAAACTGAAATTTGGTCTATCCCTAATAGTAGATCATAATAAAATTAATCATACATTTAATGTGTAAAAATTATTATTTTGTTTGGAAAAAAGTCAGGATAATAATCCATAATTGTATAAATTTTTATTGTATAAATTATTTCATCACACCCCATGTTAGCACTACTAATTTATTATAAATTGTTCCGAACATTATTATTAATGATCTTACTCTTTTATACATCATATCGGGGTATCCATTCGAAAGATGCATCATCTCTATAAGATATGTAAAAATTATTCATCACTCATAAAACAAGATATAAACCATGAAAAAATCTAACTAATCTATTACTGTGAATAGGTAAATGACAGTAATGTCTAAAATATAAAAGTACAAATAGATATAGGCTTCATGAATTGATATGTAATTAGATATAAAATTAAACCCATAATGATCCCACATACCAAAAGGTTATAAGATACTCATCTTGTATAGAATCATTTTTTTATGTGACCATATTTGGTAATATAAAAAAATAGAAAATATTTGGGTTGAACTAGTATCAAATAATACATACATAAGAGTAAATATAGGAATATTGATACCTCATAAGGTTGATGTATCTAATTGGAATTTTGGAAACATCTTACTAGATACATACAAATTCTAACTTTCTATCGTTTTTACATGCATCATTTATATTATTTCACTTGATATGGTTTTAGTTTATTTCTAGAATCACAATGGTTTATTTGGTTCAAAATATGAGAAATTCTCTAATATAATCATTATATTAATGAATAAATTTTTTAACAAATGAGATGTAGTACCAAATACGTACATTTGTGTTCTATGAAATTAACATTGGTGATGTACCACCATATTAGTGTTGTGACATATATTAGGTGGTTTCGTACATTAATTCATCATATTACCAAATGAAGGACATTAGAAAAAGTTATGCATTATATTAGGTTATCAAAAAAATTGAACCCATTTAATGGTTTTTCTCTAGTTACCTCAACACATTAAGAAGTAGTTGTAACTGTTCTATTTGTTCCAAAAAATAGATTCCCCACATTTTCCCATGTAGAAAAATGTACTACCACCTACCATATTTCAATAGATATACATTTCGTACACTATTTTACTATTTAAAATATCAATATAATCAATAATATAGAGTCTTGATATATTCATATATTTTTTTCATATTAAAGTTTCAAAAAATTGTTTCTGATGGGATACACTAGAATCTAATTCGTAAAAAAACAATATTCATAAACATTAGTGCATGAATTATCACTGATACATTTTATTGATATAGGCTATTGAAATATATCATTATAGATATATTATAAGTGTGGGGTAGATTTATTGTCTGGATAATTCGTCAATGTCCACCCACTGAAGGTGATGGTCCAATTTATCTTGGGGAAGTAAATCCACAAATTTTCAAATAATATCTTATAGAATTTGGACTAAAAATATTATAGTTAAATTATTGTGGGTTACCATAAAATCGAAGACTCAAATAATTATATTAAGAAACACATAATCCTTTTCATGTATTAAATACCCCCCAATAAAAATTAGTGTATTTTATTTTCTAAAATTGTTTGAAATGATCCCCTTTTCTTTATTTTTCATTTTTATTTTCGTAGTCACCATAATGAAATTATGAAAAATGCTATGAAGATGTTGTTTTTTATCTTGTGGTCCATTTGAACCAAATTTTCAGATATCCTCCTCTTCCGGGTTTCTACATTGTCTCTATTGTCACATTGGAATAAATATGATGAAGAACACCACTTAATTATATCTCGCTTGAATCATAATTCATAGAGTATTCAAAATCATTAAAATCAACAATCATTACAACTGATTTTAAATATCATCAAACATATTAAGAAAAATGTATTACATGTGGTAATTCTCAATAAAAATTCATGATTATATATAATAATATGATAAACCCATAATGATGTGATGAAAACAAACATAGAAGTGTCATAGAACACATTTTGCACCAGAAGCACCCAAGTAACTAGAATATCAACATAAATAGGATTTCTATGTCTTTTTAAACTATATATATCATTTTATAGCATTCTAATCAATTTGATACAATAAAAATATAACAAATAAAACAACATTTATACTATTTGTAGCATCCTTGACCATCACATTGTCTTAGGCTTGGTTATATGTGTATCTAATCTTAGGTAAGTTTCCCACGACACCAAAGGTTGGTAGTGAAGGAAAACAACATTTTAAAACAATGGGGAATGATTTTTCATAAATATATAAAATAACAGGATATTATATAACTATAAAAAACTAAACACACTGATTGATTAGTATAAACAATATAAATCAATGATAGAAGAATATCAAATATATATTTATAGTGGTCAAAAAAAAAGAAAATCTAACCCACTCAAAAAATAAAAGGACGTATCGACACAACAAAAATAATTTTGAATCACACAAATAACTCAAAATGGTATAATCTCGAACAAGATAATATTTGATTATAATTTTACCTTCAAAAAATATATTTTAATCCCTATTTTTCTTCCCACACAGTACATAACTTATATAAAATGATGACATATTAAAAAAATATAAATACTACTTATAACCATTACAACGTTTCCATTGAATTAGTAAGAATTAATATAACTATATAAATTAGGAAATATTTATAAAATAATAAAAATTAAAAAACAATTTTAATATTTAAATTTATTTATATAGATAAAACCACTAAGAACATCCTTTTAGGAAGAAAAATATAAACTTTTCAAAATTATATCTTTACTTCCAGAAAATTTATATATTATGAATCGATAATAAAATGAAATGTTGATAATATAAATAATATATTAGAATTAAATTAATTAGTAAGTAATAAGAAATAAGATTAATGAATAGTGAACATTTAAAAATATGTATTATGATATGAATAGTTGTCCTCTATGTTTTAGTATTTCATTGAAATAATGAATTATCAATTTTTAGAACTTTAATTTGAAAAAATGAACATTTATTTTTTATTAATAATATATATATTTTTTAAAAATGATTTTTTCATATCTTTTAGAGAAAAATTATTTTGTGTAGAATAGAACATAATACCATTTTTACAAATAACATAAATTTTATTTCGTTACATTAATAGAATATTGAATTTCAAATTCATGAAATACTATTTTAGGATTATATATAAATAAATAACTATTTATTTATTTATTTATTATGTTTCTTAATAATTATTAAACTGTCTCTTTATTTACAAAATGATATTTGATATTTTAGAATGTATGTAATATATTTTCAAAAAAAAATTATTTAATTTTACATTTTTATTTTATGATTAATTTGTATCTCTTTGTTAAATTGGATGTAAAATATATTTAAAATGAAAAACCTGTGGGTCAAAATTATCTAATAATGAAACCATTTTTAATAAAAAAGTTTCAGATACCTATTTTAAAAATCAATTTTACATGGAATATTTTATATTGTAAAAGTAATTATTCAATGGGATGAAGGGTTTTAGAGAGGAAAAAACATGGACTTATTGTATAGACGAGTGGTGGATTCTCAAAATCACCTGCACAAAACATTAAATTTATATGTTCGATTCAAATAAAATTTTCAGTATGTTCTCCAATTATATTATGATAAAATATTTAATAAAATATCATTTTCAACAATTAGTAACAGACCTTTAACCACCCCTTCATGGAACTAATAAAAATTAGATTTCTTCATGAAACCATAACATATTTTCATCCAATAGAAAATTATTTCACTATGTTGGTATTTTTTACATGAATGTATCTTATGTCATCTATTTACATAGAATATTATATGAAAATTTCAAAGTGCCAAACATGAGTACTCATTTTACTTAAAATATTTGATTTCTATTACCTTCTACTAATTATAATTTTCAATAATTTAAATTTTACTATCCTATGGTAATAATCATTGATCACTTCTTTTCATATTCTTTTATGAATATCGATATCTTAATTTGGGTGTTGTGAAAATTGTTATCTCCATGATGTAATGTGTTTCATTTTCCTTGAATGTTATAAATGAATATTATAGAATGTAAATTTCATTTAAATAATTAATTAAATATATTTTTTATGATTATAAATAAATTATATAATAATACTATATTATCTCATTCTACGGAAAGTGAAATTTTCAACCATTCCTACGTGTGGACTAGCACCTCCATTAAATGATTTATTTATATTGTTCATTTCAAAACCAAGTTAGATATATTTTCATGATGATGAGACTAAATAATGAATATTATATTAATGATATCATTATGTTTTTGTTACGATGGCATTGAGAAAAACATATTTATATGATCAAATAACAATTATCATTATTTCATTCATATAAAATGAGTCCACTAATGGGAAATTAAGTTATTTATTCGATGAAATGACATTATTAAAATTATAATTAAATCATTGTTTAGTCCAATTTATATATATCTCATGAAAAAATACTAAATAAGAACATTATTCTTCAAAAATAATCATATTAAGACTAAAACATCAAATAATCATCTAATAATCATTTTAGGTTCATGTTTTGGTTTGTTTGACGAGAAAATTATACAATATTTTTCATTATAATCATATTGAAAATTAGAAAATAATTATTGGAATTATATGATAATAATATAAAAAAATTTATTTTTTGAAAAGAAAAATTTATAAAAATATGTATCTCATTAATAAATAAAACAAAATTAATTCATTAAGAATCATCAAAATGTGATAATAGCTAATTTATTCGTGATTGTCCTTAGAAAAATTACATATAATTAAATTTTACCCTTCAAAATTATATGGGATCATATATCATTTTAACTTTTAGTTTTTTTTATATTGAAATTCCTAATTATAATAATTATAAAAAAATTTACTAAACTATTCCATATCGATAAGCATTATATCCACAAGGAGTTGAAAATATGAGGGAACTAACTAATATATATATAATGATTAAATATGACAAGTATAAATTTTTACTTTTTTGATTTTTTTTCGTTTTAATATATTTAATTATCTTAATTCTATTAATTAGAAAATTTTTGTTTATTTTATTAATAAATCTGGTTAAATATAATGGTTTTATAATCAAATTAATTTCATTGATACATATTTAATATTATAATCCAATCATCATTTATGTGTTTTAAATTTTACCTATTAATGATATCTTATCATGAATTATTTTTTAATTATGATTTTGTTTGTTCCACTACATTAATCCACAATTAAGGGTTTCCATTAAAATGTTACATAAGCCATAATAATTTTTTGGGTATCAATTTTTCTTCGTGAGAGATGTAAAATGTCATACAATTTATTTCCATTATACTATTTTCTATTGATTTAATATCCAGAGAATGTTATAGGAATTATTATTTCCATAATTCATGGTATAAACCAAAGAAATTGGTTTCTCTTTTCTTAAATATTATTTGACTCAAGTGTTACCTTAGTATTAATAGTTTCATGTAAATAAATTTTGTTCATTGAGTTATAATTTTTTCTATGAAATAATTTTATTTATGTTGTATTAAATCATGTTTTTTATATTTTGTGTAATTCTCAAATTTTTGACAAGGGATATACATTCCTACTACATAATCCCTTTGATAAATATTTTCATCTTCTTGGTATATGTATCCCATAAGGGATATTGGTAACCCAAATCTCATTCATTGAGTTATAATTATTTATTTTAGTCCTTTTTCTACTATGGTGTGTCCCTAGAACACTAATATTATTTTATATGTAATTATAAATTCCACTATTTGAAAATAATATTTTAATAAAAATAATGTTTTATAACTCTTTTTTACTATGAGTGTTTTAATCATTGGTAATTTTGAAATTATCAAAATAGGGTTTTTTTCGGATTCAGATTCATTATATTCCTCTATATATTTCTTAATGGAAAATAATATACCCATTTTTGGGTAAATTATTGAATACTAATTATAACATATCACAATAAAATGACTTTCCCTATCATAATGTAAAATGTCATTTAGTTGTGACCTTTAACATCTAGTTGTACATAAATATAAAAAATGATTCTAAAAATCTATTTTATGTTTTCAATTCCATTTCACATTTTATTTTTAAAAGGATTTACCATAATATGCTTAATGATTCCAAATTTATAATCGAATATTCATTTAACATTTTTGGGAGGAACTCACAGTACCAAAAAATTATATATTTGATCACTTCTTCGGTCGAATAGTTCAGTCATTCTATTTCAACTAATCTCTTATATATGTCATCATCATTAATGATTTAAAATTTTATATTGGGGATATATTCTATAGAAAACATCCACCAAAATTATTAATATGGATTATGTTAATGTTATATTAAAATTAACTTATTTTAATTATCATTTCTTAAATGGTTTGAACATAATAGTTTACATAATTCAGATTTGATAATGTTCACCTCGATCATTTGTTAATATATTGAAATACAGAAATACAATTACCTTAGATATTATATGATCCAAATAAATTTTATTATTTTCATATAGACTATCTATTTTATAACCATCAATATACATCATCTGGATGGGATATAATCATGTTATCGATTTTAAGGATATTGTGAAAATTATAATTATATCATATATTATCACTCAAATTGTAATGATCGTTAAAAAGTTTAATATTTATTTTTTTGACTTCCACAGTATATCCCATAAGTGGTTATTATTATGTTTTCCCATTTATGAGCATAGGGAAAATTATTGGAATACATTATTCTTTTTTATAATGATAACCGTGTTTTTATTCAGAAACATGTTCCTTTGTAAATTTTATGAAATCCCAATTTACTCATATACTGAATGAATTCGATGTAATCAAGTGATAGGAATGGCCATTAATTATATACCCACTTGATGTTTTAATATGTCTCTTATGAAAAAATATGATGGGTTTTGGTGTATACATCATCCCATAAATGGAGACTGTCCTTGTAGATTGCCTTGAAAGGATGTTTTTGATGAATGAAATTTTGTATACCACTCATATATGATCCATATTATTCATATTAATTATTTTAAATATATTATTTCATATATAATTCTATTATTTGTAGTAAATTAATTATTTATTTTATTTACTTACTCCTTCCATAAAATTTACTCAATGTTTATATCCAGATTAACTTATATGTATGTTTTACCTAAATAACATATTGATCTCACCCCTTCATGGGATTCCATTTCCTAGAGTAATAAAGTAAATTATTACACATATAACATAAAACATGATAGATTATATGGAAAACTGATATAGATGTTGAATAATTACTTTTAATTATGTATTTTATTATTTATAGGAAAAAATATACAAACATGTTGAGAAAGACATTAGATTTTTTAGTAATAGTTTTTTCCTAATTAAATAATGCACCAAACAATAAAAGTTCCATGAGATTTATTAGATTCATGATTCATTATTAAAATATTATTTTTTTGATGGTGATATTAGGGATTTTACAAGTATTCTCTAGGTGAGTATGTAAAGTATGTTTTTATAGCATAAGATCTAGGAGTATATGTTCCTGGTGTCATAAATGGTTTCAATATAAATGATTAGATAACATTAATTATAATGATATTTATTGAGTATTATTTAATGGTAGGTGATTTACGATTTTTCATAATATGTAACCCATTGAGTTAGAGAATTATTTAATGATAAGTCAACATTCAAAAATTAGGTGGATTAGAATGACATGACATTATTCAAAATATTAGGATTAAGTATATTTATTGGATGGGATGATAATATTTTCATGTTTGGTATTCATTATTTTGTGTTCCTATATAATAAATCATAGTCTTGATACAAGAATTTTGAGGTGTCTTTCACTTAGATTATAAGGCCCCGACATTAAACCTTACTTAATATTGAATTAAATGAATAATTCACATTGAGTATCTTTTCAGGTTTATAGTTTTAGAGAATTAGGACATAACTATTACATCTCAAAATATTACAAAGTAGACACTTCTACTAAGTGTCCATAGAATAAAAACTCTTAAAAAGAAATATGTCTAGTTCCATGCTTTATATAGCATGACTTTTCCTTGATCCCACCCTTGACCCTATTCCACATTAAGACCTATGAAAAAAAATTCAAAAAAACTTTGGGTGAGCATAAAAATCTCAGTAAGGGATACACAAAGGATGAAAAATGTTAGTTTATCTAAACAACAAGTAAACCATGTATACATAATCAATGTAATACTTTTCACCTTTATGAAGTAGTAAAAACTCTTCACTGAATAAAAGATCATTACATACACTTTTGTAACCAAAATATTACCATAAAACCCATATAAAGATCACATAACATATAAAGTTAACTTGGGAAATAAACATACTTAAATGGAATAACCACTCGGTTGACTTCAACACATATCACTTAATGGAATAGCCATACGGCCGACTTCCATACCCAATGAATTGGAGGTTATAACGTAACAAGTCCTGGTATTCACGGCACCACCCGTCATATGGTTTATCATGTAACCACCCATCAAATGTCCAAGTACCATTATAAAATCATAAGACATAGAACAAATATAATGGAAAGAAAACATTTCCACACATTGATCACAATATATCACATAAATATATTGACATAACAAATCCATTATAAAAGTCATTTTCAATACCCAAATACATAAAAGAGTATATGGTATTTATTCCATTTTAAAAACATTACGGCTTGTTGAGGATGCTAAAGACCAAATAATACTCGCAGCGGTGGAAAAGGTCGTTGTCACCGCATACATTAAAAGAAACATTCCTTTTTGTCGTTTAGTAAAATGCTTCGTAGAAAAAGATTCCTTTTGTGTAAAAGTAAAAGTAAAAGGGTTTTATACACCGTATAAAGGAATGTTGTGTATAAAACAAAATATGTCTCTATTAAAGGAGATTGAGACGAAGTCCCTTACCTCGGGTCCGACTTGACTCGATCATTCTTTAATGTCCTGAATAATAAACTTGATTTAATTTCTACTTTCATAAGAACCTTTTTCAAGTTAATCATTCCTTTTATATCACTTATTTCCATGTTATAAACATAATGTAATTATTTAAGTTAATAACGGTCGTTTTAACGATCATTGGTACTTGAGTCAAATATAAACTCTTTATAATTACAAGTTGTTCATGTGGTCAAATATCCATTATATCAAGAATTATATTCATTATGTAGATATATATATATATCATATATATATAGTATATACATTCATTTATAATATTACATAATCATTTAGAGGTAATAAATGAAACACACCGTTCATGGAGACGGTAAGCCGTACGTACGCATGAAAGCTACTTTCATTTCAATTTCATATTAATGGAATTAAAACTAAATGAGAGATATGTATATTTTAGTTTCATAATTATATTTATCACTTATATGTATCATAAATCATATATATCCATTATATATAATTACTTATAATAGTACATTACATTTTGGGATAAGAAATGAAATGCACCGTTAATGGAGACGGTAAGTCGTACGTATGCATGAACGCTACTTTCATTTCTATCTCATACTTTAATGGAGTGAAATAATAATTATATAATGTTATATTATAATTCCAATATAAAATCATATATAATAACTTTAAATCCATCCTTTATACATCCCACATATGGCATTAACGAATAAAATCACTTTAAGGGGGTGGTAGTCCGCACTTCCTAATATGAAGATATCGCGTACACCCATAATGGAATCCATAAAGGTATGAAATAAATGAAAAATACAGAATCTTAAGGAAAACATAAACATATTATATATAATATATAAATTTAGTTACATCTTAATGGCCACCTTTGAAGGTGTTAGAATAATATTGAACAATCATCGTTTCATGAGGCAGAAATTCGCCATCCACAGAAACAACATGTTCTTCAACCATTAGATGTAGGTGTGTGTAAGTTTAGCACGAATTATTCTTATAAAAACATACTTGTATATGTAAGATACTGGATTTGTTACAAAATAAATTAATAAAAAGAGTTTAAGGTGTTGGAGATGCAAAATAAAACAAAAGAACACAAGTGAATACATTACCTTAAAATCGGGTAACTCTCTTAGATTTGAGCTAAAAGAATTCCTTGGGAAGACTTCTTCTAAATGTGAGTCTTCTGTGAGTAATATATGGATGTGGAGAGACACAATGGGTAGATAGTGGCCTATACAAAGGCTTGAGAGGTGTGGGTAAAGAGGTAGAGGTGGGGACCTTTTATAAGAGGAGAGGAGGGGAACTCTTGGAGTGTTAAGAAAAGATACTTTACTATAAAATGAATTTCGGATAAAAAGGGTCCCACAATTATATATTTAGAGGATAAGGTGATAATAGTTCTAAATCCACACATCCAATAGGTTTTTGAAATGTGGAGGTCTTAGATTTTACATTATCTTTTCATTTTATTTAAATCGTTAAATAATGAGGTAATCACTGCATCATCATGGTGTCATAAATAATATAATTTATATATTGTCTAAAAATTATAAAAAAATATCATGATGTATTAAATAGTTTTATCTTTCTAATGAATATTTATAGTAAAAAATATGACTTGTATAACCCCATTTAAAAACTGTTTTAGTAAAACAACTCATGTTTGTGACATTTTTATTTTAACTTTAAATAAAAAGTTTTTAATGTCATTTTCCAACCAAAGAGGTTCTATGGGTTCCCCAAGTTGACATATGGATTGTATTGGTCGTTCATGACACATCCAGTAAGGGTAGTACATGTTTCAAGTTCATTTCATATTATTAAAACGTTATTTTTACCTTAAACTACACTAATTACCTCTAATCGCAATTAATAAACTTAAAAGTTACTATTCACCAAAAAAATTATTTTAATCCCATTGAACCACATTTTACTTCTTAATGACAACCATGTATGTCAGATTTTTGAAATTCAAAACACAGAGGTGGTAAAATTTCATTTAAACGAAAAATAAGTTTTTTAAGTACCACTTAGTTGTTTCACTATTCATCAAAAATTGAAGTTTTTCAGAAAAATACCAAAACATCACCCTAAGCTATATTTGATATTACGAATTAAAAAATGAAGTCTATTTTACCAAATTAAATACATATAAGTTGCATTAATTAATTTAATAATTAATTCCTGCTGTCAGAGAAAATAGCGTGTTTTTATGAAATAATAAGTATCAAAAGATTGACACTAGTTTAAGTCCGATTTCAAAGTGAAATTAATACAACGACCAATATTGGATTAAATGGTAAAAACATATTATAATTTCACTTTAAAAAAAATTCAAACGATAATCAAATCATATAAATAAATTAGATTAAAAAGAGGTTTTGAATTAAAATACAACATTTTTCACTATTCATTAAAAAATGAACCTTATCGAAAAAATACCAAAAATATACACAAAGTAAATTTTGATGTCCCAACTCTAAAGGAGATTTTTATTTGGTCCAATATAAAGTATAAGAGTGACCAAAACTATATTTATAGTAGGTTCTCCATGAAAAGGCGATAAGTTGACCTTTAGTGAAAATTAGAGTATATATGCCTAAAATTGAATTTTTTTTCATATTTAAAGCCTTTATCCTTTATTGGATAAATGTAAAAACATTTAACAAATATATATAATCATATTTTAGTTATTTATATTCATTCCCACCAATACAACGGCTACGTGTTAACTACCATTTAAAATAATATTATTTTATTACTAGTGTGCAACGTACGATTTCAAAGAAACTCTTTGTTGTGTATCGAGTACGCTATCGAACATAGCAACCCCTTTAATGTAAAATTAATTTTTAATTACTAAATGTTAATATATATGAAAATGTATTATTCATTATTTACTTGGGGTGTTACATCCTTCCCCCCTTTTGCGAATTGTGTCCTCGAAATTTTATTCACTTGTCAAAATAAATGGGGGTATTTATCCCTCATAGCATTTTCAGATTCCCATGTTGCGTCTTCAACCATATGGTTTTTCCACAAAACCATTACCTAGTGAATTACCTTATTTATTAACACTTTCTCTCTTCAGTCAAGAATCTGGACTGGTTGTTCTTCATAAGAGAGTTTCTATTCCAACTGAACTACCTCAGGGCTCAAAACATGAGATGGATCTGGCATATACTTTCTCAACCTCGAAACATGAAAAACATTGTGTACTTGAGATAAAATTGGAGGTAATTCCACTCGGTATGAAACTGATCCAACTCTCTCCAAAATTTCATAGGGTCCAATGAACCTTGGACTCAGCTTTCCTTTCTTACCAAATCGCATCACACTTTTCCACGGTGAAACATTGATAAAAACATGATCACCTACCTCAAATGATAGATCCTTCCTCCGGTTATCCACATAACTTTTATGTCTGCTCTGATCAGTTCTCATATGTTTCTGAATCAACAGAACTTTTTCTGCCATCTCTTCTACCAATTCTGGTCCCATCCACTTCCTTTCACCCACTTCATCCAAAAAAGCTGGAGTTCGACACTGCTTCCCATATAATTTCTCAAATGGTGCAATCTATATATTTGAAAGAAAACTGTTATTATAAGAAAACTCAACAAAAGAAAGATGTTGGTCCCAAATTCCTTGATAATCTATAGATCAAGCTCGTAGCATATCCTCCACGGTCTGAATTTTTCGTTCTGACTGCCCATCTGATTGCGGATGAAAAGTTGTAATAAATTTAATTCAATACCCAACGACTTTTGAAGGACTTTCCTAAAGTTAGAAGTAAACCTGTGATCACAATTAGATACAATGGAGAGGGTAAATCCATCCATCCTAACTATCTCTTTAAGATACAATCGAGAAAGTTGATCTAGAGAGAATGTATCTCAAATGGGAAGCAAATGAGCAGATTTAGTCAATCAATCAACAATAACCCATATTGCATTATTACCTCGAGATGTCCTCGGTAATCCCACAAAAAAGTCCATGGATATATTTTCCCAATTCCACTCTGGCAGTGGTAATGGATGAGGCATCCCTTTCGGTAACTGCCACTCTGCTTTAACCTGCTGACATGTCAAACACTTCACAGTAAAATCAGCAATATCTTTTTTCATTCCATCCCACCAGTAATACTCTCGCAGATCTCTATACATCTTAGTACTGCCAGGATGAACTAAAAATGGGGAACTATGAGCCTCACATAACAACTCATTCTTCTACTATGAATCACCAGGCACACATATTCTCTTCCCAAACCTCAAAACAGAATCATTATCAATGTTAAATTTAGGCAACTTACCTTTCTGAACCAGCTCTACCTTTTTCTGCAACTCGTTGTCTTACTTCTGTGCTTGCTTAATTCTGTCTGATAGAGAAGATTTCACGGATACCTGAAATAAAACAGAAGGACATCCTGCATAAAAAACTTCCATGCCAAAGCTCATAAAATCCTTAAACAAAGGATCACGTTCCAAACGTAACATTGTTAATGAATCATTACTTTTTTTACTCAAAGCATCAGCCACTTTATTTTATTTTCTTGTATGGTAATGAATTATACAATCATAATCCTTGATTAATTCCAGCCATCTCCTCTGTCTCGTGTTCAATTCTTTCTATGTGAATATATACTTTAATCTTTTGTGATCAGTATATATTTCACACTTTACTCCATACAAATAATGCCTCCAAATTTTTAAAGAAAAAACAACAACAGCTAATTCCAAATAATGTGTAGGGTAATTTACCTCATGAGGTTTCAATTGACGTGAAGAATATGCAAGTACATGATCATACTGCATTAGAACGCAACCAAGTCCTTTCAATGAAGCATCACTGTAGATAACAAAATCAACATTCCTGGAAGGAACTGCCAAAACTGGAGCATTCACCAATCTTCTTTTCAACTCCTGAAAACAATCATCACATTCTTTTGTCCAGATAAACATAACACCCTTGCGAGTTATCTTAGTCATTGGACTAGATAACCGTTAAAAATTTTCAACAAACCTTCGGTAGTAACCTGCCAAACCAAGGAAACTACGGATCTTGGTTTCATTTGTGGGTCTTGGCCATTCTTCAACAACTTTTGTTTTAGCAGGATCAACAGTTATGCTATATTTTGAAACAATGTGACCAAGGAAAGAAATTTTTTGCAACCAAAACTCACACTTTCTGAATTTCCCATACAATTTCTTTTCTTTAAAAGTTTGCAAAATAACCCTTAAATGACTTTCATGCTCCTCTTTACTTTTAGAAAACACCAAAATATCATCGATAAAAACAACCAAAAACTTATCCAAGAACTCATGGGAAATTCTATTCATAAGGTCCACGAATACAGCAGGTGCATTGGTAAACCCAAAAGGCATAACGACAAATTCATAATGGCCATATCTTGTATGGAACGCAGTGTTCAGAACGTCTGCTTCTTTTACTTTCACCTGATGGTACCCCGACCACAAGTAAATCTTTGAAAAATACTGAGCTCCCTGGAGATGATCAATCAAATTATCAATATGAGGCAAATGATATTTTTTCTTAACAGTAAAATTATTCAAGGCTCTATAATCAATGCAAAGTCTCATTGAGCCATCTTTCTTTTTAACAAACAAGGCAGGGGCACCCCATGGTGATGTGCTAGGTCGAATGAAATTTTAATCTAATAACTCTTGCAATTGCTTCTTTAACTCTAAAGGTTCAACTTGATCCATTCGATAAGGGGGTTTTTAAATTGGCTTAGAATCAGGAACTAAGTCAATAGAAAACTCAACTTCCCGATCATGAATAATACCAGGAAACTCATCAGGGAAAACATCAAGATACTCATTTACCACTGGCACATCATTAATCTGAATATTTCTTTAATATTCAACAATATGTGAAAGGTAACATTCACTTCCATCTTTTTCTAGTTTCTCAACTTCCTGATATGTTATCAAAATCAAGGGTTCATTCTTGTATAAAAACTGAAAATCTTTGTGAAAAGAAACCATTTTAGCACTGAAGTCAATCATAGCATGATTAACAGAAAGCCAATCTGTGCACAAAATAACATCAAACTCTACTAGAGGAAAAACAATAAGGTTTGCAGGTATATTATTTCCGCACACAAGGATTAGAAAGTTCTTATAATTTCTTTTTGCCTCAACGCTTCCTTCAGGTGTTTTTACCCTATGTTCAGGATTCATATATTGAGATGGAATTTCAAATTTACTAGAAAACTTCTCATTAATGAAAGAATATGTAGACCCTGAATCAAAAAAAACATTGGCATAATCTGAAAAAACAAACATTGTACCTGATACTACTTAATTTGATGGCCCAACATCTGATGAAGTAGTTGAAAAGGATTTCACCACCCCTTTCTGCTTGTATTCTGGCTGCTTTCCATTAGTTGAGTTCTTCATTAGACACTCATTTTCATAATAACCCATTTCATTACACTTAAAACTTCTTACTGCTGGCTTTTCATTTCCTGCTTCATCATCTTCCATACAGTTACGAGCAATATGACATGACTTACCACACCGAAAGCACTTTCCAGACTTGGATAAACATTCTCCAGGATGCATTTTACCACACTTGACATAGGATGGATATTTTTTTTTTCTTACCTGCTTGCTTCTTTGATAAATTCTTCCCCTTTTCCTGCCAACTGGACCTCTTATTCTGTTGTTTGTCAAAGAACACCTGATCATCGACAAACTCCATTTCCACCTTCTCCGTACATCGAACAAGTTTTTCATAACTTTTGAACTCACGTGAAGATAAATCCCTTCGATACTTTGCCTATAACCCTGAGTAAAAATAGTTTATTTTACTATTAAGATCTCATATGAAGTTTGGAGCATACCTTGCCAATCGAGTGAACTTTGCTTCATAAGCAGACACTAAGTCATCCTCCTGTTTCAATTCTAGGAACATTTTTTCCATCCTAAGACAAACCACCTTAGGAAAATATTTCTCAAGAAACATACCTTTGAATTCGACCTAGTGAAGATCATCAATCTCATTATTATCCCTGATATTTTTCACCATAGACTACCACTGATCAGCTTCTCCTTCGAAACGGTAAATAGCAATACTAACCTTTTGATGTTCTGAACACCCCATGACATCAAAAATCCTCTCTAGTGCTTTAATCCACCCTTCTGCTAGCACGAGGTCAGATGATCCGCTGAATGATGGGGGATGTTGCCTCATGAAATGTTCCACCAATGAAATGTTCCTCTGCGGTTGATCTGGCTGATCTCGTGCATGGATACCATCACAATTTATAGCCTGAGTCAAATACTCCATCACTGCAACAAACTGTTCAGTTCCGATTCCGACCATCTCAGGTTGCTGATTTGGAAGGTTGTCTTCCTCCTGATGTTGTCCCTACATATCTGCTTTGTTTCCTCTGTGGAAAACCATTATGAACATAGAAATATCTTAGGTGAAGAAACATGGTAATCGTTAAATGCTATATCATTTCAATCATACCATAAATTAGTTTATAATTTAACAGTTTTCTAACTCCTAAAGTTGTCTAAACCGACCTCTGATACCAACTATAAGACTCCTGCCTTAAACCTTACTCAATATTAAATTAAATGAATAATTCACATTGAGGATCCTTTCAGGTTTATAGTTTTATAGAATTAGGACATAAATATTACATCTCAAAATATTACAAAGTAGACACTCTTACTAAGTGTCCATAGAATAAAAACTCTTAAAAAGATACATGTCTATTTCAATGTTTTATATAGCATGACTTTTCCTTGATCCCATCCTTGACCCTATTCCACATTAATACCTATGAAAAACATTTCAAAAAAACATGGGATGAGTATAAAATGCTCAGTAGGTGATATACAATGAATCAAAACTGTTAGTTTATCAAAACAACAAGTAAACCATGTATACTTTATCAAAGTAATAATTTTCACCTTTATGAAGTAGTAAAAACTCTTCAGTGAATAAAAGATCATTACTTACCCTTTTGTAACCAAAAGATTACTATAAAACACATAAAAATATCACATAACATATAAAGGTAAATTGGGACATAAACATACTTTAATGGAATAACCATACGATCGACTTCCACACATATCATCTAATGGAACAGCCATAAGGCCGACTTCCATACCCAATGCATTGGAGGTTATAACGTAACCACCGGTCCTGGTATTCACGACACCACCCTTCATATGGTTTATCACGTAACCACCCGTAAAATGTCCAAGTACCATTATAAAATCATAAGACATAAAGCAAATATAAGGGAAAGAAAACATTTCCACACCTTGATCACAATATATCACATAAATATATTGACATAAAAAATCCATTATAAAAACCATTTTCAATACCAAAATAAATAAAAGAGTATATGGTATTTACGTCATTTTAAAAACATTACGGCTTGTTGAGGAAGCCAAAGACCAAATAATACTCGCGGCGGCGGAAAAGGTTATTTTCACCGTGTACGTTAAAAGAAACATTCCTTTTTGTCGTTTAGTAAAACGCTTCATAGAAAAAGTTCCCTTTTGTGTAAAATTAAAATTCAAAGGGGTTTATACACCATATAAAGGAATGTTGTGTATAAAACAAAATATGCCTCAATGAAAGGAGATTGAGACGAAGTCCCTTACCTCAGGTCCGACTTGACTTGATCGTTCTTTAACATCCTGAAGAATAAACTTGAGTTAATTTCTACTTGCTTAAAAACCTTTTTCATGTTCATTATTCCTTTTAAATCACTTATTTCCATGTTATAAACATTATGTAATTATTTAAGTTAATAACTGTCGTTTTAATGATCATTGGTACTTGAGTCAAAAATAAACTCTTTATAATTACAAGTTGTTCATGTGGTAAAATGTCCATTATATCAAGAATTATATTCATGATGTAGATATATATATCATATATATCCAGTATATACATTCATTTATTATATTACATAATCATTTAGAGGTAATAAATGAAACGCACTGTTCATGGATACAGTAAGCCGTGCGTACGCATGAACACTACTTTCATTTCAATGTCATATTAATGGAATTAAAACTAAACGAGAGGTATGTATATTCTAATTCTAGAATTATATTCATCACTTATATTTAACATACATCACATATATCCATTATATATATGTACTTATAATAGTACATTACATTTGGGGATAATAAATAAAATGCACCGTTCATGGAGACGGTAAGCCGTACGTACGCAAGAACGCTACTTTCATTTCTATCTCATACTTTAATGGAGTGAAATATTAATGATATAAAGGTATATATTAATTCCAGTATAAAATAATATTTAATAACTTTAAATCCATCCTTTATACATCCCACATATGGCATTAATGAATTAAATCACTTTGAGGGGGCGGTAGTCCGCACTTCCTAAAATGAAGATATCGCGTATACCCATAATGGAAGCCATAAAGGTATTACATAAATGAAAAATACAGAATATTAAAGAAAATTTAAACATTTTATATATCGTATATAAATATAGTGATATATTAATGGCCCCCTTTGAAGGTTTTTGAAGAATATTGAACAATCATCGTTTCATGAGACAGAAATTCGCTAACCACAGAAACGGTATGTTTTTAACCATTAGATGTAGGTGTGTGTAAGTGTATCTCGAATGCTTCTTATAACAACATCCTATTATATTTAAGATACTATATTTGTTACAAAATAAATGTATAAAAAGTGTTTATGGGGTTGGAGAAGAAAAATGAAACAAAAGAACAAAAGTGAAGACATTACCTTAAAATCGGGTAACTCTCTTAGATTTGAGCTCAAAGGCTTCTTTGGGAATACTTCTGCCCAAAGTGAGGCTTCTATGAGTAAGAGAGGGATGTGGAGAGACAAAATGGGAAGAGTTTTTCCGATCCAATGTCTTGAGAGGTGTGGGTAAGGAGGTAGAGGTGGGGGCCTTTTATAAGAGGAGAGGAGTGGTACTCATAGAAAGTTAAGAAAATATACTTTATTATAAAATGATTTTCGGATAAAAAGGGTCCCACAATTTTATATTTAGAGGAAAATGTTATAAGAGTTCTAAATACACCCAACTAATAGGTTTTTTACATGTATAGGTCTTAGATTATACATTATCTTTTCATTTTATTTAAATCGTTAAATAATGAGGTAAACGCTGCGTCATCATGGTGTCATAAATAAGTTACTTTATTTAATGTCTAAAAATTATTAAAAAAATATCATGATGTAGGAAATCTTTTTATATTTCTAATGAATATTTATAGTAAAAAATATGACTTGGATAAGCCCTTTTAAAAATTGTTTTAGTAAAAGAACTCATGTTTGTTTCATTTTTATTTTAACTTTAAATAAAAAGTTTTTAATTACATTTTCCTACCAAAGTGGCTCCATGGGGCCCCAAGTTGACCAATGGATTTTATTGGTCGGCCATGACACATAAAATAAGGGTATAACATCTGTTAAGTTCATTTCATATTATTAAAATATTATTTTTACCTTAAACTACACTAATTACATCTAATCGCGATTAATAAACTTAAAAGTTACTATTCACCAAAAAAAATTAATCCCATTGAACCAAATTTTACTTCTTAATGACAACCATGTATGTAGGATTTTTTAAATTCAAAACAAAGAGGTGGTAAATTTTCATTTATATGAAAAATCCGTTTTTTAAGCACCACTTGGTGGTTTCACTATTCATCAAAAATTGAAGTTTTTCAGAAAAATACCAAAACTTCATCCTAAGCTATATTTGATATTCTGAATTCAAAAATGAAGTATATTTTAAAAAATTAAAAACATATAAGTTGAATTAATTAATTTAATAATTAATTCCCACTGTCAGGGAAAATAGCATGTTTTTATGAAAAAATAAGTATCAAAAGATTGACACTAGTTTAAGTCCAATTTCAAAGTGAAATTAATTGCAACGACCACTATTGGATTAAATGATAAATATATATTCTAATTTCACTTTAAAACCAATTAAAACGATAATATAATCATATAAATAATTTAGAATAAAAAGAGGTTTTCAATTAAAATACAACAGTTTTCACTATTCATTAAAAAATAAACTTTATCGGAAAAATACCAAAAATCTACACAAAGTAAATTTTGATGTCCCAATTCTAAATGAGTGTTTTATTTGGTCCAATAGAAAGAATAAGAGTGAAAAAACTATATTTATAGAAGGTTCGCCCTGAAAAGGTGATAAGTCAACCTTTAGTGAAAATTAGAGTATATATGCTTAAAAATGAATTTGTTTTCATATTTTAAGACTTTATCCTTTATTGGTTAAATGTAAAAACATTTAACAAACATATATAATCATATTTTAGTTATTTATACTCATTACAACCAATACAATGGCTACCTGTTAACTACCATTTAAAATAATATTATTTTATTACTAGTGTGCAACGTAAGATCTCAAAGAAACTCTTTGTTGCGTATCGGGTACGCTATCGAACATAGCAACCCCTTTAAAGTAAAATTAATTTTTAATTCCTAAATGTTAATAAATATTAAAATGTATTATTATTTATTTACCTGGGGTGTTACATAGATACATAATATCAAACATATATTTTTTATAAATATATTTAATTGTATGACTTTATGAAAAAAAATAAACATTTGGATGAAAAAGAAAACTATTGATGTACAATAAAATATCAGGGTTTGGGAAAACATACATCAAGTCAATGGATAATGGTTTAATATATCCAATTCAAGACTAATCAAGACTATGTATGAAATTAATTCCCTAACATGAATAAAAACATAAAAATATATTCAAAATTGTATCATAGGGTTCAACTGAGGATAATCAAGTGGAATGAAAAGAGAAAACATGAGGAGAGTGAGAGAAGACAGATATTGAGCCTTACATAAGACCATTCAACCATGAATGGGGGTGACTAGAGGAGTGGAGGTGCGCCAATGGGGACACGACCTTCAGATGGTCACATATCGAGGGGGTAATAAGAGTGTGTGATGAAATATGATAGAAACAAGTGACATACATATTTTATTTCCTTTTTTAAAATAATTTTATTAATATTTTTTTATTATTTGAATTTTATTTTAATTATTATTATAGATAACATTGTGTTTATTATGCATATCCAAATTATTAAAAATTCATATTGATATTTAATATTTATAGTGCCCATAATTTTGTGTAAATTATAATAAATAACAATTAAATATACAATCAAACTAAAACATGTGGTGGTACAGTAACCCCACTATAAATAGTTTTGACACTTGAAATCCAATCGTTAGACATGATATAAATAAAAAATATCTATCATTTCACCAAAAATTGAAAATGGAAACTAATCCAAACTCTCTATACCATTTACAAATATTCGAAATGTTTATACAATAGACTAGAAACTACAAAATAGATCACCCACAATGATCTTATGACACCCCCATAATAACTACCAAAAAATTTGATAACTGGCCCTATAAAATTATTAAAATGAAAAATAACCAAAATCAAATAAACAAATAGGCACATAACTAATTCACAACTAGCCAATGTGTGTTATACAGGTCTTCAAGAACCCCAACCATACATGTGTCTACAGTGATAGAATATCTTTGAGCCTGCAATGATGACCATACTAATAAAACTTTCTAATGAACTCCAAATGTATTTTTTTGAGACATCCCAAAATGGGATTTACATTACAGTATGCCCAACTGTAAAGTAGTTTTTTGAAGATTCACACACTAAAATAAAGGATTGTTATGTTTTATATCATGAACTACCATGAATGGATGTTTCACTATAGTATCAAAGGACACCCCAAATTGGTTTTTTATTTTTTACCATAGCAATCCTTAATGGGTTTTTTATTAGATTTTCACAAAAAACATGAAAATGTCCTTTTCATTTGTAACGAAAAATGAAACCAAATGGTTTTTTCAAGAGAGTATCACATACCAATGGAAATAGAAGCTTTATTTACTATCATAGACCACCTTGAGGGGTGTTTTCTTTAGATTATAAAAAAATCACCTGAAATGGGTAATTTCATTATTATCATGGACTTAACAATACAGTGTTTTGTTTTTTCAAAAAAACAAAAACAACAAAGTGTAATTTACAATTAAATACAGCATAAACCACTAAACATATCACCATTTATTATTTTACAATACTATTATCTAACAATTCATGCTTCATAAATTTATATTTCAGGACATCAATTACAAAATCAATTTATATGAACCACAAGAATATCATCATTTTAAATAATATCCTTCATTATTTTAATTTTGAATTGTTTTTCACAAATTAGTGAGATCAAAATCCATTCTAATAATATTCCATTATTACAAATATACCATATGAAAATTTATAATCTCAATCAAATATACAAAATCAAATTATCATTCAAAAAACATTTTATCTAATTCAAATAAATATTTTCATTCCATAATCAAAATTATCTAATTTAAATGGTCATCAATTTATCCAATTCACATAGGTTGTGTCATTTTTGGATTTAACATTAATAAAATTATTGATACCATAATCATCACATAAAGACATACTAATTAATAATGTCACAAACACAATATAGTGTTTAATTCATAATCCATGTAATCCATATGGGACTACCTTATATATAAATAAATAAAATATATATTTTAGGAATTAGGAAATTGTGAAATAATAATATATCATTAATTTAATTTTTAAAGTCAATGTGTGTTATTTTGGTTTAATAATGACCAAAAAAATCAATAATGGAAATTCCTATTGATCTAATTAAATTTATTATTATGGTTATGTAAAATGTGAACATCATTTGTTTTATGTTTATGAATTTTAAAATATCATTAATAATTGTGATCGTTGTTAATATAGTTGATGAACAGTGATGACATGATTAGTATAAATATTGGGCTTTAACAAATCAAATTGACTCAGTCAAAGGAAGTGATGGCCTCATCCAGTAGATTTTCCCCATAGTAAACCCTTTTCTCAATTCTTGGAAATGAGGTGGCGTCATTGGGATTCGCTCTTGACCATGACCAAGCACTATCATGAAGACGTTTTGCTTGAGCAGAACCGACTATGAGAGAAGTGGAAGCCAATAAATATTACAACCCAAGCGTGGTTATAAGCGCCAACCCAAGAGTCTTCCACCACAATACAACATATCTTTAGGCATAGGAGGGTGTTATATGGTGTTATGTAATAATACACAAGAACTATGACTATTTACATTATTTTCTTATATATAATGTGCAATCATTTTATTATTGTTACATTGTAAATAGTTTTTAAAACACAAATAGGTTTATCATTAATATTTATCTATGAAATTTATTTTGAGGAATTAATTTATTTTTTAATTAAATAATATTTTAATAAAATATTATTAATGAATTACATTTTATTAAATATAAATTACCATAATTTTTTTTTGAATTCAATTTTACTTTTTATTAATGTTGATAGTCGTTTTTGTCAAAAACGCATGAATTTTTGATAAATGTCAATTTTTTTAATAAAATTAAAAATTAAGATATTTAGAAAAATATTTAGATAAAATGAATTCTATTTTTGTAATCAGGACGTCAATATTATCAAATGGTAAATATTTCAAAATTTTCAGAGAGAGTCAATGTTTTTGGGTAAAAATTAATAATGTTTACATATATAGTGTTTTATGACATAATAATGACCCAATAGTGTTGTAATAAAATAATATATAAATTTTATTCATCAAAAATATGTCTTACAATTAAAATAATGTTCTATTAGATTTTTATGATTTATTTTACAATGCTTATTGGTCACTCAATGACTTGTAAAACATTTTGCCTTTTTAAATTGTTTTCAATGATAGTGTGACTCCCCTCAACATAAGAAATACTATTGTTTTAATAATTTCCATCATTGAAATCATAAAATATTGTTTTCCACTCCCCTTTTCATATACCATGGGAAAACCCAGTGGTTGGTTTTGGTTTTGATTAATTTAATGTGTGTTGTCCCAAACCTAAATAATAACGAATTCCATATCCATTCATATATAAACCCACAAAAGATCTAACTTCCTCTTCAATAATGGCCTTTTGAGTTCATCCAACATTTTCTATAATCCCTCAAGAATACTCCCAATGTGCGACAAGATCCCAATATGTCTTTCTCAAGTCTCTCCCAAGCCTTCGGTAGCACACTTTCAAGTAAAGGATTTCTTCCTTTCTCATTTTGTCCAATTTTCATTAAGATGTTATTACATTTTGTATTCAAGTAAAAATTATGGGGTATGATTTCTCCCCCCCCCACCATACTTCCCTCATTAATTTTTGATGATGGGATACCCCTTTCTCCCCCATTAATGTGTCCCATGTACACGCATTACCATTCAAAAATTCCGTGAGGGATTTCTCTCCCCTCTTTTACATTTAAGAATATCTTTTGTATTATGAATCTACATTACATTATGTTTGTTGGGAAAATTTTTTAATGAACCCCTTAATTTTAATTTAATGTAAATACCATGAGGCATCTCTTTCTCTCTCATCAAACATTTTTTATGAGTTTTTATTTCACAACGTTATGTTGCCGAAATTTCACTATGATTTTCCAAGCCAATGTCATTGGGTAGTGAATAACTTGACCATTTATTTATCAAGGGTATTCAAATTTATGAACATTTACTTATTGATTATAATTCTTGATGTATTTTTTCCACATCCCATCATCATAGAATATATTATTATTATTAATTCCATGTCTTTTGATCCATGTGGCACACTTATGCTTGAAATGAAATGATTAAGAAGGGTCACCCTGATAGCTCTATAATGCATTGGGAAAAATATAATATAGTGATATTTCATGTGAAATTACTGTTAACTCATGACATTAAATTGAAATTATGGTTTACTCATTCTTCATGTGTAATGATGATTTACTAATGCTCCATGTGCAATTTCCCTTGGATCTTGGTAATTCTATGTTATGTGTTGTTCCCACATTTTAATGTTATAATTATCATGCTTTGTCATGCCTTTATGATCATGTTTATATTTTTCACCATTGACATGCCTACTTCCTAAGATTTATTTTAATCTCATGTTATTCCATGTTTACTCCCTTATTGGGCGTTATTGTTCACTCTTTTTTATTCATGTCCTATGGTTATCCCATGCAATGCTATGTACATGAGAATTTAGTTATCATGTAACAGATTTTTTCCACAAGATGTTGAGTTATATGTTTTATGTTTTAAGGTAATGTTCATATGCATTAAATAAACTAGGCATCTCAATATTTTATGTTGTATCAAGTGAATCATTTATATAAAAAATCATGTTTATGTATGAAATAAATAGTCGGGTTGTTGGTATCAGAAGATATGTTTTGTTATTTTTGGGTCTAGTATTAGAAAACCCTTGTGAAGAATTAAAGACAAGAGAAATTATTTTAAAAACATCTCTATATATTGGTGAGTATTTAGTAAGTGGTTTATCAAACTAATATATCCCTGTCTGGATATGATTAGGTAGAGGTGGCTCCAGCAAAAATGTGCATAGTGGTGAAATCCCCAAAAATGATTATCAGGATTGATCCCAGGTACCAGAGGTCATGTCTTTGGGCCTTCTGTCACTCATTGTTACGACACTCCCAGGGGATACACATTAGTAAATTCAAAATCATAGTATGATCCATTATTAATGGAATAAAAAAATCCCTTATGAATATATGTTTGAAAGTATATCATGGATAACATAGATAAAAATCCAATAGATTCATATGTCAAGGAAATAAAAGATATTTATAATTTATCTGTTTTTCCCTTGGATTACCCTTTATGTGTTACCCCTATCATTAATTTTATTCTATCCAATGGCCGGTAATTGGAGTACTTTGGCTAACAACTGATGTGAAATCCAATGTGATGACTGTTCTAAGGAAATTCCCAATCCAATGGGAGATAGAATCGTGAAATTTTTCATGATACACTCTCAGTTAGCATAATTATTGAATAAAATAATTGGTCAAGAAAACGTTCAACCCCCACCCCCCCCCCCCAAATGAACAAGTCACTATCGAGAGCTTCAAGATAAAAATTCCTCCTATATTTTATGGTTCATCTGATCCATCAATCACCGAACAATAGAACAACTCCATTGAAATGATATTATCCATTCATCGATGTTGTAAACGAGAGAATATTATTTGGTTATCTTATCATATATATCGTGAATCCCAATAATGGTGGATGTTTATGAAAAATATGTGGCCTGAAGAGGAGATCAAGGCATTGGAAAGGAAGGATTCTTGGAAGATGTTTTTTTATAAATATTTTCCCCACACTATAAAGATTAATATAGAAAGGGACTTATTTTCCCTCAAAAATAATATGATGGATCTATTGGATAGTACAAGGAAAACATCACAAGGCATGCACGATATGATTCTGGTTTTGTCATTACCATTGAATGCAATGTTGCCCGTATCTTTGGTGGTCTGAAACCTAGCTTGCGGAATGCCCTGAAAATATGTGACTTCGACAACTATGAGGAAACTTTATAATTTTCCTTCAATTTCAAAATAGATATTGGAGAATATTAGGGCTATAATGGGTATAATAATCATATGGTGGACTTCAATTCTGGTGGTTCGAGGGGTAAATACAATTGTGCTAAAACAATACAGCACCCACCATGCCAAAGGTGAAGAATGAAGCACCCCATAAATATCATGAAGAGGATGAGGAAATTCATTAGGTGTGGAAGATAAAGAAATCTAGCCATTAACTTCTGAAAATAAAACCCTGTTTCTACGACAGAGGAGAGAAACTCTCTATTTGAGAAACATGACGTTGTTCATTTCATAAACCATAAAGAACCATGTCATCTTGAAAATTAGTTCCCTATCTCATGGGTTTTCGAATGAATCGAAAAACCTAAAAGTGAGCAAGGGTGAGAATTTTCCATCACTACTACCGTAGTGAACAACGACAATGATGTCGTGATAGGTACGCTAGTAATTCATTCATGAATATAGAATGTATTTTTTGATACATGTTCAAAAAATTCATCTATATCCCGAATTTTTTGAAAAACAATTCCAACACCACCACAAATCATGGAAGTATAGATTTCGGCGATTAAGGAAAATGGGGTATTCATTTTATCCTATGAAAATAACTCCTCCCCTGTCCTAATTGGTGTTTTGAATTTCTTAGCGAACCTCATCATACTCTCTCTAGTGGAATTTGATGAAATTATCTACATAGATGGGATTTCTCTATATTTAGAGATCATAAATTAACATAATAGGGAAATCACTCTCCAAGTGTATAATTGACCGTCGTTTCTATACAAGTGCAAGATGGAAAAGATCCTTATTTAGCTACATAATATTATACGTGGATATTAGTACCCTATGAGAAATCGTATATGGCTCAGAGGATTGAGTCTATGGAGGCAACCATCCTCAGAGACATGCCTGTTTTGAAGGAAATTGTTGAACTGTTTCCCAAGGAAATGCATGTTATTCCATCAAGAAGAGATATTGAATTCTCAATTGACAGTATTCCTTGGGAGTTTCCGATATCAAAATCTTCATATAGAATGGATGTTGTGGAGGTTGATGAGCGGAAGAAATAACTACTGGTGAATCTGGAAAAAGGGTTTATACGCCCAATTGCATTACCATGGGGTGCGCCAATCCTCTTCTTCCAGAAGAAGGATGTGTCCATAAATCTTCCCATTTATTATCATGAGCTTAACAAAACCATGATAAAGAAAAAGTATCCTATCACACAAATTGATTAATTATTTGATTAGGTAGGTAGAGAAAAATAAATCTATTAGGTAAATTTGTAGTAGGGATATTATCAAGTAAGGGTAAAGAGGGATGAAATTGAGAAGACTGAATTTCATTCAAAATACGAGAACTATGAATTCATATTAATTTCTTAATGACTCATCAATGCTCCAAAATTAATCATGGAATTGATGAATAGTGTCTTTAGAGAAAACCTAGAATTTTTTTTATTATTTATATAATCTACTATAATATACTCAAAAAAGAAGGACGGTCCTGAAAAAAATCTAATAACTCTACTAGAGACCTTGAGAAATGAGAAGCTCTCTAAAAAGTACAGAAACAGTGAGTTCTGGGTGAAGTAGGTCACATTCATTAGACATATCATCAAATACAATGGGATATCTTTGGATCCTCCCAAGATAGCCGCAATTGAGGGATAGGTGAAGAAAACATCAGTAACAAATATTTGTAGCTTCTTGCGGATAAATAGATATTATCAAAGATTTGTGAGAAACTTCTCATTATTGTACAACACTCTTACCAAGATAACTCGAAAGGGAGTAATGTTTTCATGAAGTGATTAATTCAAATAAATACTCAAGGAGTTGAAAAAGAAGGATTATCACTGTGCTCAGGGTCACATTAACCACTAGTGGAGATCATTTTGTGGTATTCAGTGATGGTTTGCAGAAGGTCATGGGATCTGTGTTGATGAATAATGACAAAGTAATTGACAATTATTCAAGGAAATTTAATGTTTATTAGTAGAATTATAAAAAAAAGATCTGGAGTTGGCTGTGATAATCTCCACATTACAAATTTGGCATCATTATCTCTGTGGAACGATGCGTGAAATATATACAGACCACAAAATCCCCATGTATATATTCACACAGAAAGATTCGAACATGTGCATATGAAGATGGTTAGAGAAAATTGAAGACTACGACTACTCAATCCATTACCACACTAGGAAAGAGAACAAGGTGTATGATGCTCTATATAGAAAGGACCTAGTGATTCTATCATTGATAATAATTGAGAATGATCCAATCATCTTTGATTTGATGAATATTCATAAGGGAACCATAAATATAGGACCATCATCAATCCTTTCATAAATTATTGCACAATTGTCTCTTTTGAAAAAGATAAATGACGCTCAAAGGATGATGTTGGAATTCAGAAAAATGTTAAAGCTATCTGAAAAAGTTAAAACCTTAGAGATTAATGTTATTGAAAAAGGAATTGGGGGATGTGGGAAATGTCTATGAGTTCTATCAAGTCCGGAGCTGAAGAAAGAACATTTGGATGATGCACATAATTCGAATTTCTCTATTCATCCATAATACACAATGATATGTCAAGGTCTCAAAGAGCATTACTGGTGGGATAATTTGAAGAAGGAGATTGCCAAGTATATATCAATGTTCCTGGTGTGTCAGCAAGTGAAGGGAGTGATGCAGAAGTTTAAGGGGATGATTCAACCATTTCCCATACCAGCATGTAAATGGGAGAACATCACCATGGACATTGTCACTGGACTTCAAAAGACAGCAAAAGGAAACAATGAAATATTTATTAGTGTGCGTAATCTTAAAAAGTCTGTACAAATCATTACAATATGGGAGGATTTCACATTGGATCAACTGGAACATATCTATATCGAGGAAGTGGTAAGGCGACATGGAGTACCACTATATATTGTATCCAATCGAGATCCAAGATTCACCTCTATTTTTTGGAAGAGTCTTCAATGTACTCTAGATACATATATGAACTTCAATACCACTTATCATCCTCAAACTGATGGAAAATCTGAGCGGACTATCCAAATACATGAGGACATGTTGAGAGCATGTTTAATGATCTTTAAAAGAGGATGGTATCAACTTCTTCCTGTAGTTGAATTATCCTATAATAACAGTTTCTACTCGAGCATCCGAATTTAACATTAAGAAGAATGTATTGGAATAGTTCTAGAACCCCAATATGATGGGATGAAGTCGGTGATCGTAAGCTTCTAGGTCCAAAATTGGTCATTGAAAAGTTGGAGAAGCTGAAAACCATTCAACAACATATCAAGGTAGCGCAATGTTGGCAGAACAGTTATGAAGATAACTGTCAATTAGACCCTGAGTTCAAAGATGATGACATGGTATTTCTACACATATATCCATGGAATATGGTCATGAGGATTGGAAATATAGGAAACTTATGTCCTAGGAATATCTGCCCTTTAGAGATTCTTGATTGTGTTTGGTCTATGGCCTATCGACTAGAACATCCACCTACCAATTCCAATGTACATGATGTGTTTCATGTATCCCACTTAAGGGAGTACATTCCAGACCCTTCACTTGTAATCTTATAAGAGTTAGTACAGCTAGAATATTATTTTTCATATGAGGAGAAACCAGTGATGATCATAGATCATAGAGAAAAAGTGCTACGAAATAAGACAATACCCATGATCAATGTGTTGTTGAAAAACAACAAGTTTGATGAAGAAGAGTGGGACTTAGGGGAAGTGATGAAGTAGAGCTAGCCACATTTTTTTATGGGTCAGAAAAGGAAAATTTGAAGGTGAAATTTCTTAAGGGGGGATGATTGTAACAACCCAAGCATTCATTAATGAAACTTTCCCCGAATATATTAAAATGTCTTATTATTGTCTTATAAAATGTGAACTTCATTGGTTTAATTTTTCTGAATTTTAAAATACCATTAAGAATTGTGGATATTTATAATATAGTTGTAGAATAGTGATCTAATGATTAGTCTAAATATAGGGCTTTAACAAATCCAATTTACTCAAAAAAAGGTTGTGATGGCCTCAGCCAATAGACTTTCCCCATATGAAGTCCATATGGGAGAGCTCAAAAATGATGTGTCATCATTGGGATTCTCTCTTGACCAAGCCCAAGCTGAGCTTGACCTCATTAATCTTGAGTGGAACTGACTACGTGATAAGTGGAAGTTAATAGATATTACCTACCGAGCGATGTTATCTGAGCCACCCCAAGAGTCTATCTCCATTTCACACCTTACCCTTTACTCTTTTTGTGTGTGTTATAATTGGTTATGTAACAAGACCCTATCATTATGACTATGTACATTGTTTTTGTATAAATAATGTGCATTCATTTTATTATTGTAACTTTTTAAATAGTGTTTAATGAAAAAATAGTTTTTAATAGTTCATGATCAACTAACAAATCTATATTTATGAATTAATGGATTTTTAAATTAAATAATATTTTAATAAAATATTATTAATGAATTAATTTTTATAAAATATAAATTATACTACAATTTTTTATAAATAAAAATTTAATTTATATTAATTATTGAAAGCTGTGTTTGTCAAAACCCATGAATTTTCAATAAATATGAATTTTTATATTAAAAGTAAAAAATCACATATTTAAATTATTATTTATATAAAATGAATATTATTTTTGGAATCATAAAATATAAATTATCCAACTATGAATTTTTCATTATTTATGAGATAGTCGAATTTTTATGTATAAATTAAATATTGATGTTTAAATATATAATGGGTTTTATGATATCATAATGACCCAATAGTGATTTAATAAAATACTATAAACATTATGTTCATACAATATATGTTTTACCATTAAATTAATTTGATTTTATTTTTTTTTAATTTATTTTTCAAAGCATTAGTGAACCCTTCAGGACTAATAAAACATTCTTCCTTTTTAAATTGTTTTCCTTGAGAGTGTGAATCACCACAACAGAAGAAATCCTATTATTTTAAGCAGTTAGGCCATTGGAATCAAAAAAATATTATTTTTCACTCCCCTTTGACAAAAACCATTGGTTGGTTTGTGGTTTTGATTTTTTAATGTGTGTTGTCCCAAACCTAAATAATAAATATTTCCTTCTCCTTTCCTATATAAAGCAAACCAAGCCCCAATTTCTCTTAACTCAAAGCCATTAAAGTTCATCCCACCTCTACCCCCTCTCATTGTAATCATACTAAGGTGACCCATGCTCACAATAATACTCTCTCAATCCTCTCCCGAACCATTGGAAGCACACATCCATGTAAGGGATTTCTTCCTTTCTCATTTTTGTCAACTTTTATTTATGTTGTTATTACCTTTTGATTTCAATTACAAATGTTGGGGGTATAATTTATCACCTCACCCATACTATCTTGTTTATGTCTGGATGATGGGATACCGATATTTCTCACATTAATTCCTCCCATTTACACCCATTACCATGCCGAAACTCAGTGAGGGATTTTTCACTCCCCTTTTACATCAAAGTAATACCTTTTTATGAATCTAAATTGAAATAAGATTTATGGGACATGTATCTATATGACACTCTTATATTAAATTTAATTATATATTATGAGACTCCTAATTATCTCTCATCAACCATTTTGTATGAGTCCTTATTCATGTCGTTATGCTGCCAAAATTGCACAATGCTTTTCCAAGTCAATGTCATTTTATAGTGAATAACATGTTAATTTCATTGTCATGTGCATTCACCATTATGGACATTTACTGAATGATAATAATGCTTCATGTATTTAATCCACATCCCTTTATCGTGGAATAAATGATGATGATTGATTCAATGTTGTATGATCCATGTGGCACACTTATGCATGAAATGACATTTTTAAGAAAGGTGTGTCTAAATAGCGCACCAATGTATTGGGTAAAGTACAGTATCATGATACATTATTTTCAATTAGTATTGACTCATGATAATTTAAGTTAATAATTTTTTTACTCTTTATTCATGTGAAATGAGGGTTTAATCATGCGACATGTTCAATGGGCCTTGGATCATGCTATGTCCGTGTTAAGTACTATTGGCACATTTCCATGTTCTGATTATCATGATTTCTCTTGCCATTATCTTCATGTTTCTATTGTTCTCCATTGATATTCATGTTTCATAATATTTATTTTAATCTTCTTCTTGTTCCTTTTTTAATCCCTTACTGGTCTCCAAATCTCACCCATTTCTTATGCATGTCCTAATGTTATCCCATGCAAAGCTAAGTATGAGTTAATGATGTTATTATGTAACGAAAGTTTTCTATAATTTGTTGTGTTCTATGTTTTATGTTGTTGTGTAATTTTCCTAATCCCTAAATACATTAGACCTATTTATCTTCTATGTTGTATCAGTTTATGGTTTTATGTAATAAATCATGATTATATATGGAATAAAGTGTAGGGTTGTCATAGGTTTGACCTCACTCAGGTGATTTATAAAATTGAAGAGAAAATATTGAATAAAATCATGGGATGTAAAATAAAATATAGAAAATCACATTTAATTGGCCACTCAGCCCTAAAAAGTGTGGCCAATCTTGGATCCAACATCAATATTTGGACTAGATGACATATTCTCACTATGAAATTATGACACATTATCATAAGGTCTATAATAGACCCCTTAAATGAACTCTATCCATGTGATGAATTATTAAAAACAACAAATAAATAATTTAATTAATTTTAAAAACCCAAAAAACCCCATCTATTATATGGTCTATTATCAAGGTTTAACTGCTAATCAATCAGTTTGCATATAGCCAAAAGAGGCACCCGGTGTTATTTCCAACATAAGTGTGAGCTGCTTGATGTAGAGAGATTAATATAAACTTATTATCCACCTCATCCATATACATAAAAACTATGAAAAAAATGAGCTACATTTGAATCCTCATCCCATGTCTAAAATAATCATTCTTTAATGTTCTATTCAAAAAATTACCATAAGAGGATTACTTTTTTAAAATAATCCATGTAATTGAAGTGGTATCCATAAAACCAAAAATCTATCAAAGAAGTCTATATGTGTATTTTAAATTAATAAATCATATTTCATACATATAAAAATTTGAAAATATAAATTCTATTTTCATGAAAAATTGATGAATTAATTTGTGAATTCAAATTGTTTCAAAAATTAGAACATCTAAGATCCATCTTAGTGAATGACAGTTTACAAACTCAATTAAAAACACATAATTCCATCACATGGGTTTTTGTTCTCTAAACCCACTTTATCTAATAAATCATCCCTGTGTAAAATCATTTTAGTTTTGTGACCAAGCAACATATCACAAGAAATTCATTAATCAATAATTTTATAAAAAAATGGCCCATAGATCCATGTTTAATGTAATAAAAAATTTTTAACACATCTATAGGCATATATTTTATAAGATGATTAAATTAATAATGGAACCAACAAAATTAATCATCAAAATTAAAATATATTTCCTCAAAATTTTAAAAGACAACACCTGATTTTTTTACATAAATATCCGCCTAGAAATTCCATGAAACTAAGTGTCTGAATTGAATGAAAAAATCAGGAATTATAATGAAACCCCACATGGTCACTCATTCACGCTAAAATTTACCCAAGAGAAGAAGGTAGAATGGTCCTTATAGTATATCTTGGGTTTTCAATTCCATAGAGACCTAAGAAGCAATCTATAGACACAAACATTCTATGGTCTGTTTTTGGCTATGAAGTTGAAAACATGGGTTGATTTTAGATGGGATTACGTTATCACTAACAAATTTATATTAATTCATATTAATATAATGATTTGATCCTAGGTTATCGCTTGGGGTGGATTGGATGAATTCATTTTTTAATGATTTCAATTTCTTATATTTGAGATGGGTTCATTTAAGAAGATCAAACAACATCATCACTTACTAGTTTAATAAACACACCCTTTAATACTAATCACATATAAAATTGATGGATAAATGTTTCATGCACTTCAATGTAATGGTTCGTATTAGCACTTGAATTGTGTGGCCGTAAATTCAACAAGGATGACCGAGTTTAAAATTAATCAAATAAAAATATCAATTAAAGAAGTGATTAGATATTAATGGGGTGATAAATAAAGTCCAATGCAGCACCTTGAAACTCACTTTTATCAACCCATAAGTTGTTTGTCCCTCCATAGATGTTATGGTTTCAATGGAAGATAGAATTAGTCTCACGAGGGAGGAATTGAAGAAATAACGAAAACAATAACAAGAAAATGAGCACTCCACCGTTGTGTGAATAATTTCTAAAGATTTTGCCGGAATAAATTGACACATTGAGGAAATGGAATCAATGTGATATGGGGAAGATTATAATAATATGAGAATAAGAAATTCTATTAAGATACAAGGATGAATTAAAGCAACTTTCATGTGGAAGACAATCATGATACAACAAAATCACAGTATAACATTACAATGAAATAAATCTCAAAATATGATAAAATCCTCTACCATAACTAACTTAAATAGGAAATTTTGATGCCTTGGGTCGATCCTACAATAGTGTATGTCACCTAAATTAATGGTGCTGGGCCTAGGTGGGTGGAATGTTAAGAGAGAGTAGACTTTTCCAACCTTGACCCGAGGTGGCAGCAAGCTTGCTTCCACCGAACAGAGGTGCCTAGAAGACCTTCTATATGGTCCAATTGGAGTGGTCCATAGAAGAATAAAATGAATCTTCGGTTGTCCCATATCATTCTGTAAGGTTTTATCCCAAAATATTTTAATATTTTATGAGATATGTGTAAAATGATGGGCTATTTTTCAGGGACTCAGATTTTGGCCCATGTTTTTATCTCCAAATTAGGACACCTAATAAACACCATGGAGACCAGATTAGAATTAGATATATAGGAATGGTCTGTTCATCTATATTTATTCAATAACCCCACGAACATTGGTCTACATTGGGCCGATATGTTGGGCCCGACATTATCATCAGTGGGATGGTGTCCAATCTGCCTTCTATAGAATTATTTCCTTTCATCACCAAGTATCTCCATATTCCTTTATGAATCCCACATTGATATCTCAATGAAAGATTTTCATATTGAAGTGTAAATAAATTTCCAAAAATATAAAGTTAGAATATGTATAATTACATTCCTTAAAATCAGATTAATCCTTGAGCCTAAATTGGTGTACATTAGGCATGAAGTGCACAAATGATGAGAATGGATGTTCAAAATTAAAATTCACTAAATCAGGCTCATACGATCCAAAATGAACTTTTAGTAACCTTAAAATGTAATTAACATATGTATTTTTATTGGATAATCACACCCTCAACATGATATTTTCTAGTCCGAAGCAAAATGTATCTCAACATTATGAAATTTGAATTCCCTTTTCCAAAAAAAAATTAATACACAATTATCTCCAAAAACGTTTATTCCAACAATCATGAAACCCATAAAATTATTTTAATAAATGAATGTTTCATAAGTATATCCCATTACCAAACCCATTCATCTTTTCAACTTAATCGCCATATTTTGGTCAATATCAATTAAGAGTGATGATGTGTTGTGCATTACATTTGACATGGGGGTTCATCTATATTCAAGAGGGAAATGATAGAATCGCTAGGTGGATTAACATTTCAATATTAAGAAGAGTATTCAAAAATAAATTGTCGTATTTTTTTCAATTTTTCCATATTAATTGAAATTTCAGTCAAAAGATTCAACCCCTGTAGCGAGACTTTGTAGATGACTCCCATGCTCAAACACCTTAGGGAACCAAGTGAAGCCAACATACTCGTGCATCATCTCAAGTAAACTAAATCAACAACAAAATAATATTACCAAAAATAAGGATAAAATTACTAACTATGAGCCATACAACTATAGAGTCATGGTCCCCAAGTGCTGAATGCCACATAATAGGTCATTCCATTTCTATACATGAAAATTTATTTATTTTTTTTATTTTTGTATTGAATAGTCATATGAAAAATATAAAGACTACCAATCATATGCTACTTATTTGGGGGACCCCATGATATCAAAATAATACCCTAAAATCCAATAGATGTGCATTATGATGTTCTTTTTTTATTTGGATGAAAAAATAAATGATGAAATATCACATTGGACATCCACATTTTCCAAAATAAATGATCATTAAATTACATAAGAATTAAAATAAAATCAGGGAATGCTAAATTATTTGATATTCAGTTTCAAAGAGTGTAATGTGTATTACCATGTTCAAGGTTAAAAAAAATTCCATCCATTTACAGACATTGTTTTTCAAATTAGTCATTTTTTTGAAACAAAAGAATTTTTTATTTTATCTCCCCCCAACGTAAAATAACATTGTCCCCAGTGTTTAATAAAAATAAAATTTAGAAGTTGTTAGAGGTATATAATTAGAGTACAAAAATGAAATTTAAAATTAGGATCATTGAATAAAGTCACCTGGTGGTTGAAGTTGAAATTCTTGCTGCTCCATTTTATTCCCTTGATCTCGATGTCACTCTGAGAATTCCCTAGTGGAAGAAAATAACAAAAAACAAAAAAAAACAATATATATATATATATATATATATTTATATAATAAATAAAGTAAAATATTAATATATATATAAAAATTATAGAATAAGGAAGCCCAAAAAGCTATAGGTTAGTGGTAAGCGCGCACCCCTGTCTCCCTTCGGTCCTGGGTTTGATTCCCCATGGCATCGCCCGTGGTTATGGGGTTTAACCCACGACCAATGACGTGTCTCTTTTTTTTATATACTTTTTTGAATTTTTATTTTAAGCTAAAAACACATAAAAAATCAAACTACTAATAAATTGTCTTATTTTTAAATTTCTGGGTAATGTATTACTCAAGGATCACACCACGTGACACAGATGAATATGGTGTTCCCCTTTCATACCCATCCATACTCATAATAGAATAACATGTCAATAGTCAATTTTTTTAAAATTTTTGACATATTAAAATGATTAATTAATCCTATTTTAAAAATAAATTTGACTTGAAAACCATGGGTAGCCTCCTGTGCAGCACTTTTTTTAATCTCATTAACCCGACATGGATCCTAAATCTATTAACTTTATCATGGTTCATAGGTTGGATCTGGTAACTCAACCTTTATTTCTTATTTATTTAATGACTCAATGTATGGTTTTATCCTATGACCATTGACCTTGAAAATGCGACCACTAGTGGGATCTTGAATCTCTGTTTCCCCATTGGGGTACACATGATGCACTATGAAACAACCATACCATCTATACCATAGCTTTCCTAGGTGTAAATGTTGTTTAGAACTATACCAGAGCAAAAAATTTCCTAGTTGAAAATGTTGACATTGATATTTATATCTTGGTATTCTTGAACTCTTGCTTTATTGATCCTTCAATTTTAATAAACCCCCATCCTTTGTTCCTCATGTTCATTGAGAACTAATTTCTTTTTTGTTCTGGCTAATGAGAGGTCATAATTTATTTTCTTAATTTCCCAAAAATCCTTATGCTCAATTTCAACAGGTAAATGGAACTATTTTCCATAAACCAACCTATATTTTCACATTCCTAGGATGGTTTTTTATGATATACCATATTCCCAAATAGCATCTGAGTGTTTCTCGGACCAATCATTCCTAGAAGGATTGATGATTTTTTCAAGAATATTCTTAATCTCCCTATTTTATAACTCATCTTGAACATTGGTTTGAGGATGGTATGTAGTGTAAACCTTGTGAGAAATACCATACATATACATGAGTTAATAGAATGGATAGTTGCATAAATGGGTTCCTCGGTCACTGATTATAGCCCAAGGAATTTCAAATATTGAAAATATGTTCTCTTTCAGAAATAAGATCACAACATGGTGATCATTAGACATGGTGGGGATGGCTTTAATCCATTTTGAGACATAATCAACTACTAAGAGTATGTAGAGCTATCACCTAGTGTTTAAGAAGGGACCCACGAAATCGATTACGTATCAGTCAAAGATTTCAATCACAAAGACGGGAGTGAGTGGCATTTGATTCCTTTTTGTGATTGACCCTATTTTTTGACACATAGGACATCTTTGAAAAATTGTGTATGAGTCCCTTGGAGGGGATGGGACAGAAGAGACCACACTAAAGAATCTTAGAAGAACTTTTCTTAGAGGATTAGTGACCTCTACATGCCTCATTATGATAAAATTTAAGGATGGACTCTTGTTCAAATTCTGGGACACACCTCCTAATGATTTGGTCAGTGCAGAAATTATAGAAGTATGGATCATCAAACATATAGTGTCTAACATCAGAAAGGAATTTCATTTGACCATGAGCCCCTATGAATTTTGGAATGACTCAAGTAACTATGAAATTGGCTATGTCAGCATACCAAGGGAAATCACTCAAAGAGTATAGGTGTTCAACGGGAAATGAATCAGACACAGACAGTTGATTTGATTTGTCTTTTAATTCCATCCTAGAGAGGGGATTAGTTACAAAATTTTCAAATCCCTTTTTATCATTGATTGTTGGGTAAAATTCTTGTAACAGAATGACCCACATAATCAATCTAGCCTTAACATCATGTTTTTGGAATATGTATTTTAGTGCATAATTTTACGGGAACACAGTGATGGGGGATCCTAAGAGGTAGGACCTAAACTAATCTAAGGTGAAAAAATAGCATTTAACACCTTTTCATTGGAGGTGTAGTTGATTTGGGACACATTTACGGATTTTATTTCATAAGAAATGGCATAAAGAGTTTTATCATAATGTTTTCCTAACACAGTTACTTCAGAAAAGTCACCGACATCACACATAAGTTCAAAAGGAAGGTTCCAATTAGGATATTTCATAATTGGAGGAGAGGTGAGAGAATTTTTGAGGGTTGATAATGAACCCTCACAACTTTCTATCCAAATAAATGGAGCATCATTTACTAGGAGGGCACAAATGGTACGGGAGATTGAACAAAAGACCTTGATGAATCTTCTATATAAACAATAATATCATCATAAAGACCACACTACCTTGACAGTTTTTGGTGATGGATGGTGATGAATGATTCCAAACTTTGCTTTATAAACTTCAATCCCCCTACATGAGACTCGATGGCCTAGATTTAGTCCCACATTAACCATGAAATGACATTTTTTCCAGCTTATGACCATATTGTTTTATTCACATCTTGACAAGACTCTCCCCACATTCCTCAGACATCACTCAAATATATCCCCAAACACAGTGAATTCAACTATGAAGTCCTCAAGAAAATCACCTACCATGTCTGAGAATATTCCCATTATGCACCATTGGAATGTTCTAGGGGAATTGCATAACCTGAAGGGAATGTGTTTGATGAAAAAGTGCCGAATGGAAAGGTGAATGTAGTCTTCCATTGATCCTCTAGGGAGACCACTATTTGATTATACCCAGAGTACCCATCTAAGAAACAATATAAGTCAGGACCTGACACTCTCTCAGGGACTTGTTCAATGAATGGTAAGGGGAAATGGTCCTTATTGGTAAATGAGTTTAGCTTCATATAGTCAATGCAGACCCTCCATGCACTACTCACCCTTGTTGGATGAATCTCTCCATCCTCATTGGTTTCCACTATGATTCAAGCCTTAATTGGAACCAATTTCAGTGGGTTCACCCATTCACTCTCAGTAATGAGATAGATCATAACAACTTTTAACAATTTCAGAAGTTTTTCTCTCACTACTTCCATGAGATTTGGATTGAGCTATCGTTGAGGATGACAACATGGATTTGAATCAACCTCCAAAACAATCCAATGAGTCACGATAAATTGGATAATAACTTGAATATCAGACAGGGTCCAACCAGTGTCTTTATTATGTTTCCAAAGGACATCTAGAAGAATCCTATCTTGATTTGATTCAAGAGAAGATGAAATGACAACAAGATGTGTCTGATTGTCCCCTAAGAAGGCATACTTGAGTGTAGTAGGAAGTTCCTTCAATTCAAGATCAGGTTGGTTCAGAATTTCAGAAGAATATTGGGACATTGGATTAGGAACAATTGTGTTTATTAGAGTTTTAGATAGTATGGATTCCCCGTATGTAGAAGGTTCATCTACTAGATTGGTTTGATCAGAAATAGGGAAGTAAGTGGGAGTGGTCTACATGAATTTGGTTTCCTGAATGGTTTCACTAATTGTTGGACCTAATACGTCATCATATGAGAAATATGAAAATGATTCAATCCAAGGAGATAAATTTCCTTCATGTGAACAAAGGTAATCAATCTCAACCCGACTTAAACATTCATAAAATATTCCTTGATGTTCTATGGGTTCATTATCAATACTTATTATCATTTTTACTTCATGAATATCCTCATATTCCCCTAATTATTAGCTTTAATTATAGATGTTAACGTCTAGACACACGATTCTAAAGGTGATGTCCATGTTCCCATTTTGAACTCAGATAACAGAGTTGATTTTTAAATGGAAGGGACGACCAAGGATGATTGGGATTTGTTCCTTATTTCTTATGTTTTGATGGTTTTCAAGGAAATCGAATTCAGTAGGGTAGAAGACATTTTCAACCTTTACAAGATTATCCTTTAAAATACCCTTTGGAACCCTAATTCTATGATCAGCAAGATGAAGTGTGATAGATGTGGGTTGGAGCTCTTCTAGGCCAAAATAGCAGTACTAAGTATAGGGGAAGGGATTGACACATGAACCTAGGTCACTCAAGGCCTTGATATCTTTTCTCTCTCCTAGTTCAACATTGATGTAAGGGAAATCTGGGTCTTTCAACTTATGAGGAATGGTCCCTTGAATGGTGGTACTCACATTAGCTCCCAAAAGGACTGGGTTTTTATGTGAAAATTTTCGTTTTAAAGAGAGCAATTCATTTATTTACATTGAGTAGGCATGTATGTTTTGGATTGAATCGTCAAGGGGAATGTTCAACATGACGTGTGAGAAGATTTCCTAAATGTTTCACTCAATTAAGGATTGGTTTTCCCCCTTACGTGCTGAGGAAATGGTGGAGGTTATGGGGATGATTGATGAAGAGTTTCTTCTATGACAATGGTATCATGTTTTTCAGTTTGATAATTTGGTTCATTTGAATTTTCATCCAATTTATAATCTTAAGATGGGTTCTTAATTAGTTTTTCAGGATTCTCATTTTATTTCCTACTTCTAAAATAGTCACATTTTTTAGTTGTTCATGATTTTTTGAGTGAAACTTGAATCTACCCTTAATTTTGAGGATGATACTGCCTGAGTAAGAATGGGTGTCTTTCCAGTTTTGATGGATTGATGTTCTTATTTTATGTAAGAGTCATGCGAGTTCATCCTTTCCATTTTTTTGCATTGCTGTTCTAGTAGGCTTTGTGGAATAGTTTGGGTTGGTGCTTGAGAATATTGATTTATATCAGGGGGATATTTTGGAGGTGGGATCTTTTTTTGGAAATGGAGTGGTGGCTATTGGTATTGGAAATGTTTGGTTTGAAACTGGTTATGGGTTTGGTAGTTCAGATGGGGGTAAGTATTTTTTCCCTGTGGTCGGCTAGGTTGTTGATTATTTTTCCAGTGGAAGCCAGGGTGGTCATTATACATTGGGATGCAGTTGTTTTAGTATTGGGTCTTTTGAAAGTTCAAAGCATTTACTTTTGATGGGGATCCTCCTAAAAGAACAGCCTTGATGGATGAAATGGTTTTGCAGTTGTCTGTCTTATGGTCATAATTGTCACATATTGTGCAAATTGATTCTATAGTATGGATTTCATGGAATTTCCTAAGGTCTGTCTCCACAACATTACTAGAGAGTGATGCATGTTTATCCCTAAGGCTTTACTCTTCTCTATGTGTATTTGTTCGAGTATTTATTTATGGATTTTCAGAATAAGGTGAAGTTCCCCATGTTTGGTATTGTTCAGCAAGGCTTTCCAGATACCTGTAAGAATTATTTGGGGCTTTGTTTTTAAAGGTTCCATTACTCATCATGTCAATGAATTCTTTTTTCCCCAGACCCAACCCTTCAAATAAAATTATAACATATTCGGGATAGAAAAACCATTGTATGGAACCATGTTTAGAGTGTCCTTGAACCACTACAATATTTCATAGAATGACTATCCCTTTTTTTCGAAAATGTTTTGGATACTATTTTTATGTGCAATTGTTTTTTGGTGGGGAAAGTATTTCTTGTATAATTATCATTGTAATTGGTCCCAATAGTTTTTTGATGATGGTCTCAATTTTTTTATCCAAGTTTTTTCTCGATCGTTTAAATAAAAATGAAATTTCATCATCTTATATGATTCTAGTTGATATGGGGACACATGGTTTAAACAATTTCATTGAACTCCTTAATGTGAAGTTAGGCCATCTCAGACTACATTACATGGAATGTGGATGATTTTTTAGGACATGGGGTTTTAAGATGTTGTTGGAATCTCTTAGGGAATTGTGTATAATGCATGAGGGGGAATTTTTTCAGGAAGGTGTGAGGTATTAATTCATGGTTTGATCGACCACATTCCCCACGTTTAGGCCTTCCCCATTTGGATTTCCATTTTGTTTTCCACCCGGGTTTATGAATTGGTTTCTTTGAAGACCTTCCATTGAAATGGTCACAATTTTGGACTCTGGTGTATTAATAGGATTATAATATAATTAAAACAATCCCTTAGGATCACATGCCTCCCCAACCCTATGAATTTCCACCATAACTAGACGGTTTGATTGATTGCAGGTGCATGCAGACATGCTCCAAAAGAAAAAAATGAGAAAGGGAAAAGATAAGAGATCTTGGTTGTGAATATGAGAAATGGGTGATAATTGAATGGGTGATGAGATGAATTACTTGGTTCCCCGTCAATGGAACCAAAATTTTATTCATGCTCAAATTTACCCAAGAGAAGAAGGTAGAACAGTCCTTGTATTCTAGCTTGGGTTGTCAATTCCACAAGGACCTAAGAAGAAATCTATAGACACACACATTCTATGGAATGTTTTTGAATATGAAGTGTCCCACATGGGTTGATTTTATATGGGTTTATGTTATCACTAAAATAATTAAGATAATTCAAATTAAGATAATGTGTTAATCATAGGATATCTCATTGGGTGGATTGGATGAATTCATTTTTTAATGATTCAAATTTCTTATATTTTAGATGGGTTCATATATGAAGATCAAACAACATCATAAATTGATGTTTTAATACCTATACCCTTTAATAATAATCACCTATACACATGAAAGATCATTGTTTTAAGAAGTTCAAGGTAAATGTTCATATTAGCACTTGAATTGTATGTCCTTAAATTTTACAAGGACGATTGAGTTTAAAAATCGTCAAAAAATATCAATTAAAGAAGTTATTAGAAATTTATTGGGTGATAAATAAAATCTAATCCATACCATTGATACTTACATATATGAAGCAATAAGTGGGTTAGCCCTCCTTTGATTCTATTGTTTAAATGGAAGTAGGAAGTAGACTCATGAGGGAGTAATTGGATAAGTGAAGAAAACAATAAAAAGAAAAGGATCACTCCACCGTTGTGTGAATAGTTTCACAAGGTTTGGTTTTAATAAATTCACACCTTGAGGAAACAGTATCAAATTGAGATGGAGGAGAACATAATATTAAGATAGGAATAACTTTTTTTAAGAAACAAGGATGAATTAAATCAACTTACATGTGAAAGACAAACATGAAACAACAAAATCAGAGCATAACATTACAACGAAAGAAACATCAATATATGATAAACTCCTCTACCACAAGTTACTTAAATATAAACTTTATAAGACTGTGTTTGATCCTGCAATAGTTTAATTCACCTCAATTAATTGTGGTGGTCCTAGGTGGGTGGAAAGGTAAGAGAGCGTAAACATTTCCACCCTTGATCTGAGGTGGCAGACAAATTTCTTCCAACGAATAGAGGCACCTATAATATCTTCTAGATGGCCAAATTAGAGTGCTCCACAGAAGAATAAAATGAATCTCTGGACGTACACTATCTTTCTGAAATGTTTCAGCCCAAAATAGTTTATGGTTTACGTGATATGTGTAAAATTTTGGCCTATTTTTCTGGGCCTCAGATTTTGTCCCATAATTTTATCTCCAAATTGGGCCGCCTTAATAGAAACCATGGTGACCGAATTAGTATTTTCTCTTGCATAATGATTTGTCCCTGTATATTTCTTCTAGAATCACACAATAGTTTTCCTTCATTAGGCCTTTATGATGGGCTCCACATTCTCATCAGTGGACTGGTGTCCAGTCTGCCTTCTCCAGAATTATTTCATTTAATCTCTAAATATCTCCATATTGTTTTTTGAATCCTACATTAATACCTGAATGAAAAATGTTCATATAGAATACTAGATAAAATATCAAAAATATGAAATTAAAATATGGATAATTACCTTCCTTAATATCAGATTAATCATTGGGCCTAAAATGGTGTACATTATGCATGAAGTGTACGAATGATGAGAATGGCTGTTCAAAATTAAAATTCACTAACTCAGGCCAATAAGATAAAAAATTAACATTTAATGACATTAAAATGTAATTAAAATATGTTTTTTATTGGATAATTAGTCACACTGGGTGGAATCTTCCACTAACTATTCATTAGTACCTAATATTGTTCCCAAAACAATTTTTTAGTTGGTATATGGTTCATGAGATATTGTAATACACCCTCACATACGTAACAACATATCCATTTTCATTAAAAAATAAATAATTATCATCATTACAAAACCCATGCTATTAATTATAAAAGAGCATCCACAAAAATCAAATATCAATCAACACAATATAACTAAAAAAATGTTGAATCTCAATTTCTACAGGAAACACATGGCCTGGATTGTAACAGTGATAGATAATGTCTATATAAATGTATACCACTTGTGTACTGATATTTTTAATTCAATAATGTTATTATTTTACAAGTAATAAATATTTATGATATGATTTGTAATGACCCCACATGGTCTTCCATTTAAACTGACACCTAATCTGAATTTACAGAAGACTATGGGGTATTCATGATCTCCATGGGATGGATAACAATACTACGGTATCGGTAATAATAATTGGGAATTATTTATTCAATAAATATGAGAAAGAAAAAATAGAAATACTTTTCAAATAGGGCATGACTAGTATATATATATAACATCCACACAAAACCCAAATATGGAGAAAATAAATAAATATGAAATTATTATAAAAAAAGTCCCATTAGAATGAAGTTGATATAAAATTAACTCATATATCACACTATAACCACATTCCACTATATTAATAACCACAATCATATGCATATCCATGGACACCATAATATTGGTACACCACTAACATTTGAATGTTCTAAAAGGACTACATAACTATCATAAATATTTAAATGGGACACATACAAAAAATTATATGAAAATAAATGAATTCCCTAATATCAGTTAATATACCAATATGGATGAATATGACAAAATAAATCTAACCTCAAAACCCAAACCAATAAAGACTCTAATTGTAGTTAGAAAGGTTATATTATACTGTTAATATTGAATAATATAGGAATGAGTGTATAAGAACTATGTAGTATACCGACCGCCTTTCCAAATATTCAACCAGTAATTAGATATCAATTTTTATTATAGTTTATAAATATATTTAAAAAATATTGTTTCACTAATAATTAATATAATATAATAAAAATTTTAATTTTTAATCATTATTTTCATTATTTGTATTAAATGAAAAAACTCACTTAAAACCCATAGATATTTAATAAATATCTATTTTCTCTTCATCCATTTCAAAACCATTTTGTATGTTTAAGATAAAATATTTTCTTTTAAAATATTTTCCCAATCCTACTAAAAAATACTTTTCCAAAAAAAATTACACCCTACAAAAGGAATATGACACTATATAATAATAATAATCAAATGTTGATGCATGATATGAAAATAAAATATATCAAATTAATCTTAATCAATATAATATGTATTCATGATATTAAATTATTAGATAAAAAAATCAATACATAAAATATATAATGGATGATATTTCATGAGTTCTAATCTAGGTCATATTGTATCATAGTCTGACATGATGACAATTTTTCCTAGGTTGCCACTAAATAAATATCGATCCTTATATAAATATTGAGCTATAGGGTCTCTAATAACTTATCCTTGAATAATAGTTCCTAACATGATCTATGAGACACAAACAGGGATCTTTAAATCTATTTGGTAACCTCACCCTAATTGAAGAAAAAACACAAAATATTTCACATCCACCAATTAATAATAAATAATTCATCCTATAACTAAATACCCAATGAATAAATCATTCATGAACATCCATAAAATAATTATTGTTAAATATTAATGTATGAAAAATAAACAATCATGCTGATATAGAGGTTTTCACCTTCAAAAGTGACATTGAATCTTTTTAAAATGTGGAGTGGGACTTCATGAGAATACATAACTAGATGAAAATGTCATTTGTTCCACATTAAAAAAACTTACACTATTTAAATAATTTAATATCGATCCATCAATACCATTAAATGTTCATTCAATAGATGGGGCACATTTATTTGAAAAAAAATATCATTACCATGGGAATATAAATATATACTTATAAGTCTATGTAAATGAGTCATCCTATACACACATTCACATATTTTTTGTGAATTTTTACTTCTACAGATATATAAACATTCATATATATATATATATATATATTATCATTGTATTAAACATCCACCACTTTCAAATTTAAAATAGAACAATGAATAAGGTGATTGGAAACAAAATAATTTGATAAGGTTATCTCCAAAATTAATTTCCTTAGAGATTCCCAAACATCAAGTTATAATAATAGAACACAAAGTTAATGACTAAGATGACTTTTATAAATCCAAATGTCAATAAAAAGGCCTTATGAAAAAATCATTTAAATTGTTAATGAAAAAACTAAAAAATTTAACAATTAAAAAAATCTTCAACTATTTAATTAAGTATAACCATTTCTATTAAATATAAAAACCCATTATGATCTAATATAGATTAAAAGAAAAAATAATTTATTCCATATAAATTTAATCAATATATTTAAAATTATAATTATATGGAAAAAATATAATTTTATAAGTAAAATTAATCATTTTTTCTAAAACCAATGATTAGTGTAGGTGCATACCATATTGTAATGAAATAAATTTTGTCTGAAACATCAAATTTACAATTTATAGAAGACAAAAAAATTTATGACATGCAATAATATAAAATAATTTTTTTTATTTCAAATGCATGGAATGGGTTTTATTTAAGAGATTTGCTGTTATGGGGAAGGTGAAAACACACAGATAGTGAGTGGAGAGTGATAAAGAGCCTTACCTTAAAAGATCCATCCATTAATTGGGGGATATTGGTGGTGATGAGTCTCATAAAATTGGTCTCGTCCAAGGGGTGTAACATTTCAATGGTTCTCAATATGTTTTTGGGGTCACAATAACATATGGAGGTGGGGGAGGGAACCATCTTTTCTTCCCCTTTTTAAACATTTTATTATTAATTTATTTTTATTATTTTTATTATTTTTATTATTTTTATTTTTATTATAATTTATGAAATCATATTCATACATAATATCATAGTTTTTGAAAACGAATTAATTTCTATAAAATTCCTTCTTAGCCCCTATAAATTATTGAAATTTTGATAAAATAATATTAACTAAATAATACAACTAAAACATGAGAGTGAAACCATAAACATAAGAACACTATATTCATCACCCCACCTATATATTGTTTTTTATCAATAACCAATAATTAAATTTATTTCATCAACTTTGTATTGGTTTTTAATGCTATATAATTTAGGAAATCAATATTCCATACACATCATTAGAATAGATTAATTAAATCATTGTAACATTATGATTAATTGTAAATTCGTTGAGATATTTTATCTAATATACATTATATGACATGATATAATTTTACATAATGATTATAAGTTTATTGGTTACCCAAAAAAATTATCTAAAAGAAATGCACTTAGATACATATAATTTAGAATCGATGGTTCAATATATACATGAAAATAATTACATAATACTGAGATTCACACCATAAAAAAATATCCTACCAATACTATAATTAGGATTCTCTATATCTAATGAACTATAGTCTAATTAATATTTTTTATAATATATGGATGTAAAAATTTATTTTATATTTCAAGGATTTTTACACTAACTTCTTAACAAATTCTATATTTGGAACATATAATCAAAATCATCACGTTGTTTTTATTTCAAATTCCATTTAAATGATCAGGTCTATATTTTGAAATATATATCATTAAAAAATGGATATTTTATCACCCTATAGTTCCCTTTCATTGAACTGATATTAACAGAGATGATTCACAGAATGTTTTAGTAGTCATTATATTATATATATAACATGATTCATGAATATAAATTTTTAGAAACTATATGTACATCATCATACAATAATGATGGCCTATATTACAATGTGTCAGGGAAAATATCTTCTAGTTTCCCATCATATATTATCTAAGAATGAATATATTCTATAATTATCAATTTGAAAAATAATCTATTTTAATACCATTATATAATCTTAATGGCCCTAGAAAACAATATAATCACTTCATATTCTATAATTCCAACAATATAATTATTATAAATGTTTTTAAAAAAAATATAATACCAGAAAATTATGTATTCATCATCCAATAAAACAATTCTCAAAAGAGATATATATTTTTAATATTTAAATAAATGTATCTATCCATACACAAGGATATGGTGAAACTTATATATATTATCTGATCCAATATTGGTATTCTATAAATAGTAGTCACTAAGATTACAGAACAACTACATTACGTCATCTATTATTATATCTCCCTTTTATATAACATTCACAACCATTGATATTAAATTGTATATCCAAATTTCATTAAACATTGTCTATAGTCTCTATAATATTAAATAGATACCATGCTCATAGAATATGATATCAAATTTTATAAGAAAAAATTTTGGTCTATTCTATAAATAATATATTAAAATTAAATCATTTTCAAAATGAAAACAACTAGAATAATAAATTATGTCAACATTATGAATGTTGTTTTCATTTATACAAAAATAATTTATACTAATTTTTCATACTCATGAAGAATCGGAAAAAAATTATATTATAATATATCAGTTGATTATAACATTTATTAAATTACCTTTTATTACTCAATGAACAATATTTCCATATTCAAAATTATTAAATGTTAACCGAAATGAAACAAAAAATTACTAGAATAATTACTCTGACAAAAAACAATGATACCAATAAGTCACATACAAACATTATAGTATGTGTATTACAAATATGAACCATTAAAATGATATTGGATAATTTCTAGTGTAGAGGTATCCAATCAATATATAACATAGTTTACCTAAAAATATAACCTTTCAACTTCTATCATGAAACAAGATCCATAATTATAAATAAATAAATAAATTATGAAAACATAAATATATTTAAAAAAATATTAATAAAAATGAAGTTTAAATAGTAAAATGAATCACTATATAGTAGAGAAACATTCCAAATTTATTATAAACCTTATAAAAATGTATCGAACCTCATAATCGCAATGTAAATTTCATTCCATTGGCTTCATAATATAATATCTATTATCATTACCCTGTATAATCTACAACCTGTATCTACTAATCTACATGAAAATTAAATAATAATATTCACAAGAACCCATGTAATTGTTAATAATAAAAATCCATACAATCATTTGACATAATGTCAGGAAATTAAAAAATAAATATGACTTTGAAAAAAATAAATGTATAATGTATAGTCAAACCCATCATACAAAAAATGAATTATAATCAATTTTATAAGGATTTATAATTCCTTAATATAATAATTTAAATGTTCCCACCATAAATATACATACAAAAAGTAATAGTTTTTTATGATATATATACATTCACATTATAAACCAAAAACTAGGCCACCTCGCATACTATTTATTGGTAGAGGGTGCATAGCTCCCTACTACCCATCCAAATTATGATATAACATAGGTATTGGGATCCTAAAAATATTTTTAATAACTATGATATACTCTTTTTTGTTCGACAATTTGGACCTTTGAGTTGTCATAGTGGATTAAGATTCATAACAGTCTATTGTATATATATAGTCACCCCACCACCCATTATAAATGTATGAAATCAATCGTTGAAAGGAATATAGATTTTATGTAATTAAATAACATATTTGAACATAATCATCTCACATACCCTTATATTATATTTACAATATGAATTTCCTCATATACATTGAATGTATTTCTTATTGAAGCCAGTTTTCTTAAACTAGTCAATATATATATATATATGTATATATATATATATAGTTTTCATTAAATTTAGATCAGTGGTTTAAAATTGAATAAAAACATAATTAAAAAACACCTCAACCTAAGATCTATGTCGGTGAATGAGTTTAATCATTATGTTTGACCATCGTATATCTTAGCCCTATCTTAAAATTATGACCAAATCATTAATCCCTACCATTAATAATTCTACAAACTTGCAGAAATTATCCTTCATTAATTTTCTACCATTAATTTATCCTATTAAATAGTCTTTTTGATGGGTATCAGATCATATGGGTTTTATATACCTTCCCCAAACCCCACCACACCCCGATGTTGGACAAGGGCTTGTGTTTCACCACATGACACCATAGGGCCAATGTAATGGCTCAGACCTCTCTGGTCCATTCGTTTGTGAAAATGTGATGCTATAGGTGTTCCGAGAGGTCAAGGTGACATTGGGGTGCGTTTGGGTGGACTTTTAAATAAATATAAAGGGAAATAGCTTTCGCACGATTGGTGCATGGTTTGCCTAAACCGTGTGACCAAACCGTGCAAGGTTGGTGTTTGAGGAAGTGGCTAACACACGATTAGCACATTGTTTGTCTAACCGTGTTGCCTAACTGTGCGAGCAGTGTTTGACGAGGCCGAATCTAATGCACGGTTAGTGCATGGTTTGTCAAACAGTGCGGACTAATCTTGCAGGCACTTAAATCAAGATCCTAATATTGTGGATTTAACTTCTTTTCCCTCTAAATGGTTTTTTAAGACACTAATCATCCATATCCTGGGATTACCATCCCTTGAAGGTAGGAGAACATTTACAAAGAGTTTTATAGGTGATCTGAAGGATTCTCTTGGCAAATTTAAATCGGTTCCTTGAGGTATGTGATCGTTCTTGTTCGGTTTCTTAGATCCTCTTGGATCTATTTCTCTTCTTTTCTCGGTTTCTTAAATCTACGCCCCTTATGTGTAGATCTACGTGTGTGTATGCCAATTATGGTGAGATTTGGTCTTGATCATGCTATGAGGAGAGATATAAGGTTGGATTTTGGAGAATTAACCCGGGTTTCTTGAGCATTCTTAGACCATCGTGGTTTTCCTCAAAAGTCTTGAGGTAGGGGATTCGTTGCTTCTCTTTCCATTAAGTGAAACTGTATTGTTACCATGTTGAATCCCACTAGATGAAAGTGGAATTTATCTAATAAAATTATTTTAACTAGATAAATAAATCGTATTGATTGTATGTTATTACCTCATGTTTTTCTAGATTGTGTGATATCTATGGTTGCCTTGTTAAGCGGTTTTTCTTGGTGGAAATTTGTAAAGAACGTAAAACTATGACTAATTGATATTTTTTTGGATAAATATAATGATTCATGTGAAAAAAATATTGTTCCTTTTGTTATTTAATGTTAATCAAATTGGCATAGTAATCATGTATAATCTTTTGTGATAACATACTAGTTTGGTTCCCAATTTTAGAACCAATATATTAAACATTTAATTCAAGATGGTTTAATGAATGTTGTTGTTCGACAAGTCCTTGAAGGGTTCTGAGTTAACCTCTTGTTTGTTGAATGACCCATAGCCCAATTGATGTGATGTTTTGTTTCCTGCTTCTTGTGCTGTGATGTGACCATGGTGGGGTGTTGTGATATGTGAAGGCATATAGGCCTTTTGGTTGTGGCAGCAGATGACGCCTTGTGTGGCAAGATGCATCAGTTTATACATGTGGGTGTCGGGGAGGACACTTGGGATGATGGAATGGAATGGGATGGATGTGATTGATGGATTCCTGTAGATTCTTTGGTTGTTTATTTGCTTTAATTTTCCCCACTTCTCAAGGAAGCTGGTCTTTCTTAACCTTCATCCGAAGGAGGCGAAGACGCGCAGGGTATGCCACATGCTTTTCATGTCGATCTTCTCAAGGTATAAAGGGTATACAATCTTGCTATAGGTGTCAAATACTCAAGGGGTAGTACATCTACCCACCATGTTGAGCCCCATTGTGTTTAGTAGCATAGGATGGTTTTCTAGAATGCCTGGGAATATGGGAAAATAATTCTGTAATGAATGTTTGAATAAATGATGTTAACCCACAGGTGGGAGTTTGTTGAACTCAATGATGAATTTGAGAAATTTTGAATGGAAAGTTGAATTTTTGGATGTGGTGTTAATGGAATTTAATGTGGAATTTTTCATGGTTAATTAATGTTTGAAGAATTATTTAACGTATAATGGAATTGATAAAAATGGAAAAATGTAATCTAATAAATCCCTTAAATGGTTATGTGCTTATAGGATACCTATTCTTAGATGTGGCAGCCCGGAGTCTGAGAGATGTTTGCTACAGTTGGGTCTAAGACTAGGTTATGCCCATAGTGTGGTTGTGAGTTATAGTATATTCGGTACTTTTTATGTTTCTATACACTTCTCCACACTGTCATTAAAGAAAACTGGAACCTCGGGTATTCTAAGCCCTAGGGGGGTTCCCCAACATTTCAGTGGGAGGATGAATGTTTAACTACCCCCTTTGACCCCACTCTCTTCTCTTTGTAGATACTAGTTCCACTAGGCACAACGGTTAGTTTTCCCCAAATATGTGTGTAGAGGGCTGTAATGTCTTGTGGTTATTCACAAATATATATTCTAGATATATTATCCTATGGACTACTATAGGTGTAACATGTATAGGATGTGATGTCTTGAGGATCCTTACTCAGTTTATGGGCTGTAATGGCTTGAGGTATAATACCTGATGTATGATACACATTATATGAGCTGTGGTGGATCCCAAAAACTTACCTGGTTACTTTGGTTTTGAGGATGGTGTGGTGCTTTTCCCAGGTGTCTAAGGGAAAGCCTTTGTAGTGCACGATGTGCAGATTGTGAAGCATAGCCCAGGCATCTGTGGGAAAGCCTTTGGAGAGAGATGCACATGACGTATGTCATTAGGACAAAGCGGAAAACTAGTGGGGAAGTAGTAGCGAGGTACCCTTGATATTCTTTACTATAAGATATATTATTGTATGCGTTACTTGGTGAGAGTAGTCGTGGTGAGTTTGGGAACATAGTATACCTATTTAGGTGATCAGTTAGTTTCCCTTGTTCCTCAATGTGCTTTAGGGTGCTTTCTTTAATTTTTCATGAGAGGATTCGGGAAGGATCCTAATGAGTATACTGTTATATTCACACTACATTTATACGAACTATTTTTCAGGTCACTTGGAGAATGTTAGAGATCAGGCTGGTAACTACTGGCATGTGGTTGCAGGAGTTGTTCGGGCTTGTGGTTGCAACTGTTTTTACTTCCTTTTGGGTACTTGTAGTTTTTTCCCTTTTGCTGTAGTACTTTTTTATGAAGTTCCATTGTGAACATGGGTTTCTTTTATATTTACTATTCTGAGTTTGAGTTGGTTTGTGTATATCATATCACTCTCTTCCGCTTGTGTTCTCTTAAAGGGTAATGCCTCCCATTTGTGTGTTATTATACCCTTGGTGATAGTCGCCAACTCGGGGCCTACTGGAGGCGGGGCTTAGGGACCACTATCTCCCTTCTCACTTTAACTGACCAAGAGGGGTACACATTGTGGGGAGAGGGTCGTGACTGATTGGTATAAGAGGTCTGGTTGAGGGATATGATGGATCTTGGAGTTAGGCACATATGAGGTTGCATGGGATGGTAGGGGAACAATTCCATTCATGTTTAGCAGGTGTGGTAAACACTGGAGACTGGCTGAGACATAGGCATTTAGGGTCCCCTATGATTTGATGTATAGAACTTTATGTTTACAATGTCTACTAAACAATGTAATACTATTTGTAGGGTAGAGACCTAGGAAATGATCATGCATCATTCTTCTTTGTGCCTTTGTTTGAATGGGTAGAAGTTGGGTTAGAATAACCAAAAATGAATAAAGGAAAAAAAATAATTAATTAATGTTGAGTCTTCCATATTCTAGGTTTAGGATCTCTAATGGTTTTTATTTTATAGGTATGCCTCCAGGTCGACATCCTCGTCAGGATTTCGCAGAAAAAGTCTAGCAGGATATTCCAGTAGGTCGCCGCAGGGTAGAGGTTGACGACAATGACACTTGGAGGAGGGCACTCCAAGAGTTTTAGCGCTAGAGTATGTAAAAGTATGATTGCTCTGTTTCAGATGCAATCATGAATGACTGGTTGGAGGAGGTCGAGATAGGCTTCAGTTCGATCCGTTCCTAGAAGGAGCACTAGGTGTCCTTATCTATGACGATGCTGCGGGGAGTAGTGAGGCAGTGGTTGTTCGTTTTCCTCAGGGATCGTGATAAATCAGGGATCTCATGGGAGGATTTCTAAGACATGTTTAGAGTCAAGTTCCTTTCTTCGACTGTGAAGGCATCCAGTCGTCGGGAGCATCTTACCCTTCAATAGGGGAGCTCTACTGTTTGAGAGTTTGGAATCCGTTTCAGGAAACTTTTACAATATGCTTGAGACCTGTTACCAAATGAGGAGGCCAGGGTGAGGCATTTTGAGGAGGCTTTGTGTCTATAGATCCAGTGCCAGGTCACCCCATTTAATCTTAAGAAATATCTCTAAGTACTGGTGAAGGTAGAGGTTTTCAAGAGGACATTAGCTAGGACATGGTCATCACGAGAGGGGGATCATCTTTATACCTCACAAAGAAAGGACGAGGACTAGGGTTCCTTGTTTTCAGGGAAGAAGAGTTTACATTCAGCCAGGGTAGGTCCCAGCTCTTCACATCTAATTTTTCTAGAGGCAGAAACTCTGAGGCCAATTCCAAGGGATCGAGAGATTTTTTTTCTTGTGGTGTTCATGGCCTTCAGGAGAGGGAGTGCCTAACTTTTCAGAGTGTTCACATTTCACCAGGATTTATGCTCCAGGTTCCTCCATTGAGGCAGTTCCAGCTGAGGTAGCAGTAACTAGTTGCACAAGCATTAGATCAGCAGAGGGTAGATTTGGTAGGCAGAGGACATCCCCATGACGCTTCCCACCCACATAGAGTAGAGCGCAACCATGGTGGTGGTCATCATCAGGGTCAGAGAGGCCATGGAGGAGGTCATGGTCCACTTCATTCTCTAGCATTGCCAGCACCAAACGAGCTGGATGTCATTCGAGTTACCTTTTTCTTTTTTTCTACCTTGGTGTATGCCTTGTTTAATTCAGGAGCGACGCACCTCATCATATCACCTACCCTTTTCGATTCTTTGGGACTTGAGGTAGAGAGCCTTCCAATACCCTTGGTATTGACTACGCTAGTTGGAGGTTGAGATGACTTGTTTGAAGTATGTAGAGACTGTGGGCTAGTGTTGTGGAATCACCTCTCTTGGGAAGATTTCCTATGTTTACGAATACAGCCATATTATGTCATCCTCGGCATGGATTGGTTGTAATCGGTGTAGGATATCATGGATTTATTCAGAAAGAAGGTTGTTTTCTTTAGTGCGGATGGAGATCAAGTGGTGCTTGTTGGTGAGAGAGATCCTCAGATGGGTCATATGCGCGTTCCATCCTTATCATCAATGATGGACGAGATGATGCTAAGTTCTTTTTATGTCCAGTAGTTGGAGTTTCCTCAGGTCATAGAGGAGTACCCTGATGTTTTTCCAGAAGCGGTTGTAGCCTTACCGCTTCGATAATTGATCGACTTTGGGATCGAGCTACAGCCAGGAGCGTCTCTTATTTCTATGTCTCCATATAGGATGTCCCCTTATGATTTGTGAGATCTACATATACAACTTGATGGTCTGATGTAGTGCGGGTTTGTTCGGCCAAGTGTGTCACCATGTGGTGCACCAATTTTGTTTGTGAAGAAGGCCGATGGAAGTTTGTGGTTGTGTGTCGATTATCATCGCTTAAACAAAGTGACAATAAATAATCGATATCCTCTTCTGCAGATTTATGACTTATTTGATCAACTGAAAGGTGATTGTTGGTTCTCAAATATCGACTTGTGGTCGGGATATCATCAGATGCATGTGAAGGATGAGGATTTTCTGAATACTGCTTTCCATTGTCTTCATGGGAATTATGAGTTCATGGTAATGATGTTAGGTGTGACAAATTCCCCAGATGTGTTCTCGGGATTGATGAATGATGTGTTCTGTGAGTTCCTAAAAAAGTTAATGGTTGTTTTCATCGACGACATCCTTGTGTACTCCATGTCTGAGGAAGAGTTTGCAGAGCATCTACGAGCCATTTTGGGAGTTCTTCATCGACATCAGCTATTTGGGATGTTGTCTAAGTGTGAGTTTTGGGCTCAAGATGTTCATTTCTTGGGGAAAGTTTTTTACCAACAGGGAGTAGTTGTGGATCCATAAAATATTGAAGAAGTTGTGTCTTGGGAATCCCCCATGACAATTTCAGAGGTGAAAAGTTTACTTGGTCTCACAGGATACTACAGGAGGTTCGTAACCAATTTCTCATGAGTTGCAACTCCTCAGATAGATTTAACCAGGAATGATAATGCATTCATATGGACAGATCAATGTCAGGCAGCCTTTGTGTATCTAGAGGATAAGTTAGTAAGTTCTCTATTAATTTGTCTTCCTGCTGAGGGAGTTCAGTTTGATGTCTTCTGCGATGATTCACATCTAGGGTTCGTTTGTGTTCTCATGAAGCATAGGGAAGTTGTTTCTAATGGGTCCTGGCAATTATTTCCCCATGAATTCAAGTATTCCCCAACAATCTTGAGTTCATAGCCGTGGTGTTTTCTCTGATTTTTTGGAGACATTACCTCATTGGGGAGCACTTAGAAATTTTCACCGATCATAAGTGTTTGAGTTATGTCTTCTCCTAGCATGACTTGAACTTGAGATAGCATTGGTGGATAGAGTTCATTCAGGAATATGACTTCAAAATGTCGTATAAACCTAGAAAGAGTAATGTTGCAGCTGATGCGCTATGTCGAATGTCACATTGTACTGTTGTGCATGAATCCAATGATTCATGGAGAGTAATGGAAGAACTGTCAGCTTTGCATCTTGATATGGAAGAAGTCGGAGGTAGATGTTGTCTTTTCTAGATGACGGTGCATTCATCCCTGATGCAGAAGGTGGAAGAGTCCCAGTTGTGTGATCTTAAGGTGGAGGTTTGGAGAGACCGAGTTGTTTGTGGAAAAGCCCCTGATGGTTGGTCAGAGGATAAACAAAACCGAGTGTTGTATCATGAAAGGCATTTTGTTCCCTTGTCGATGGACGAGAGGGTCCTCCAAGAGTTCCGTAGTTCTCCCTTAGTGGTACATCCTGGCATGAAAAATATGTACTGATCCTTGAGGAGAAACCTGTGGAGATCCAAGACCCCGAGGAGAAGGTGTTGCGCGGGCGTTCTATTCCTTTAGTTCGGGTCGTGTGGCGACATTGTGTCTTAGAGGAGAGTACCTAGGAATGTGAGTCATAGATACGTCTTCAGTACCCATACTTTTTTGATGATTATCTCATTTCATGTATCATTGTAACTTGTATGGTGATGAAACATTTTTTTATGAGATGACACAATTTGTTTCTTTTGTGGCTTGCTCTCTTTTGAGAGGTATCTCGATGGGTGGTTGTTCAAAACCTGTTTCGTTTTCACATTAAGTGGGTTTTGGATTCTCGAGTACGAGAATGTTTTGAGAGGTATCTATTGTAATGGACGGGGCCACATCGGTCACTTATTTTATGAAAATTTTATTATAGAGGTGTTCTGGGAGGTCAAGGTTACTTGAGAGTGTTTTTGGGTGGGCTTCTAAAGAAATCTAAGGGGAAATAGATTTCGGACGGTTGGCACACGGTTTGCCTAAACCGTGCGGGAAAACAGTGTGAGGTTGGTGTTGGAGGCAGTGGTTAACGCATGGTTAACACACAGTTTGTCTAAACGAGTGGCCTAACCATGTAAGGTGTGTATGACAAGGAAGAATCTAACGCATGGTTAGGGAGCAGTTTGTCAAACCATTCAGGCACATAAATCTAGAAACTAAAATTGTGGATATAACTCCTTTTGCATCTAAATGGTTCGTTTAAGCCCTAAAGAGTCCATAACTCGGGCTTACCCTACCTTGAAGGTATTATAACTTTTCCCAAGCATTTTGGAGGTTATCTAAAGCCTTCTCTTGGTGAATCAAAGCTGGTTGCTTGAGGTATGTGATCGTTCTTGTTCGGTTTCTTAGATCCACATTGATCTACTTCTTCTCTTCTCTCAGTTACTTAGATCTATGCCCGTTATGGGTAGATATTAGTGTGTGAATGCCAATTATGGTAATCATTGGTCTTGATATTTCTAGGATGAGTGATCTAAGGCAGGTTTATAGAGAATCGACATGGGTTTCTTGAGCATTCTTCGACCGTCATGGTTTTCTTCAAAAGCCATGAGGTAGGGGATTAGTTGCTTTTCTTTCCTTTATGTGAAACTGTATTGTTAGCATGTTGAATCCAGCTGGATAACAATGGTATTGAACTAATAAAATACTTTGAAATAGATAAAGAAATCATATCCGTTGTATGTTATTGCCTCATGTTTGCTAGATAGTGTGATATCTATGCTTGCCTTGCTTAGCCGTTTTTCTTGGTGGAAATTGTTAGAGAATGAAAACTGGGACTAATTGATATTTTTTTTGCTAAAGATAAAGAGGCATGTGAACTAATCTGGTTCCAGGTGTAATTTGATGTTAATCAAAATGGAATATTAAGCATGTATAATTTTTGTAATAGCTTACTGGTTAGGTTCCCGATTTTGGAACCAACAGATTAAATTTTTTAATTCAATATGGTTTATAGAATGTGATTGTTTGATAATTCCATGAAGGGTTCTGAGTTACCCTCTTGTTTGTTGAAAGGGCCATATCCCAATTAATGTGATGATTGATTTCCTAATACTTTTAATATGATGTGACACTAGAGGGGTGTTGTGATATGTGGAGGCATATGTCCCTTTTGGTTGTGGTAGCGGATGATCCCTAGAGTGGCGAGATGCATCCGTTTATGCATGTGGGTGTCGAGGATGACACCCGTGATGATGGAATGGTATGGATGTGATTTATGGATGCTTGTTGATTCTTGGGTTTTTTATTTGCCTTAATTTTCCCCACTACTCAAGGCAGCTGATCTTTCTTACCCTTCTTCTGAAGGTGTCTTAGACACCTAGGGTATGCCACGTGCTTTTTGTGTCTATATTCTCAGGGGAGAAACGGTCTAAGATCTTACTATAGTTGGAAAAGACTCGATTGGTAGTACATCTACCCACCGTGTTGAGCCCCCTATTGTTTAGAAGCATATGATGCTTTTTAGAATGATTGGGAGTATGGGAATGTAATTCTATAAAGAATGTTTGAATAAATGATAATAACCCACGAGGTGGGAGTTTGTTTATACTCAATGATGAAGTTGATAACTTTTGAAATGATAGTGGAATTTTTGGATGTGGTGTTAATGGGATTTAATGAGGAATTGTTCATGGTTAATTAATGTTTGATGAATTAATTAACATATAATGGAAATGATATAAAGGGAATGAAGTAATCTAATAAATCCATTAAATGGTTTTGAGCTTATAGGATACGTAGTTTTAGAAGTGGAAACCTGAAGTCTGAGAGAGGTTAGCTGCAGTTGTGTCTAAGACTAGGTTATGCCCATAGTGTGGTTGTGAGCTATAGTATATTTTGTACTTTTTGTGTTTCTATACGCTACTCCACCCTGTCCATAAGGCAACTAGAACCCCATGGATTTTGATCCCTAAGGTCATGTTTTTCCCAACAATACAGAGGGATGATGAATGGCTGACTACCCCCTTTAACCACGCTCTCTTATCTTGGTAGATACTAGTGTCATTAGGCATAGCGGTTAGATTTCCCCATATATGTGTGTAGAGGGCTATAATGTCTTGTGATAATTAACACGCATATATTATGAATATAGTATCATATGGACAACTATTGGTGTAACGTGTATAGGCTGTGATTGCTTGAAGATCCTTACACGGTGTATGGGCTATAATGGCTTGAGGTATAATACCTGATGTATGATACATGTTATGAAAGCTATGGTGGATCCTAAAAACTTACCTGGTTACTTATGGTTGTGAAGATGGTGTGGTGCTTTTCCCATGTGTCTGCGGGAAAGCCTTTGTGGTGCATGAGGTGCAGATTGTGGAGCTAAGCCCTGGTGTCTGCGGGCAATCCATTGGGCAGAGATTCCCAAAACGTATGTCATCGGGGAAAAGCGAAATACCATTGGGGAATTAGTAGTAGGGTACCCTTGATATTCATTACTATATGATATATTCATGTATGCATTACATGGTGAGAGTATCCATGGTAAGGTTTGGAACATAGTATACCTGTTTAAGTGACGAGTTAGTTTCACTAATTTTTCACTGTGATTTAGTGTGAATTCTTTACATTTGCACGAGAGGCTTCAGGAAGGATTCTATTGAGTATACTATTATACTCACCCTACATTTATACAAACTGTTTTTCAGGTCACATGGAGCAGGTTAATGATATGGCTGGTTAATACGAGCTTGTAGTAGCTAGAGCTGTTCGGGCTTGTGGTTGCAGTTGTTTTTACTTTCATTTGGGTACTTGTAGTTTTTCCTCATTTGTAGTAGTACTTTTTCAGGACATTCCATTGTGAAAGTGGGTTTCTTTTATATTGCCAGCTCTGAGTTGGAGTTGAATGGTTTCTATCTTATATCTCTCTTCCACATGTGTTTTTAGAGGGTAATGCCTCCCATTTGTGTGTTACTATACCCTCGGTGCTAGTCGCCAACCCGGGGCCTACTAAAGGCGGGACTTGGGGGTCATTATCTCCATTCTCACATTACCGTCCCAGGAGGGATACACCTTGTGGGGTGGGGGTCGTGACGGTCGCATAGTTAAACCATAATACCAAACATCAGGGATGATAGTAAAATTTCATAGACTCCAATGGAATGGAAAACCTTTATGTGAGACCCATAATATACCCCCTAAAAACATTTCTTATATATGTAGGATGGACCAAACTCTGATTCTACATATTCTGAATGAATAAGTAGTCATTATCATTAATAATATTATCTTATTAAAGATGTAGTCCTTCATAATTTTCCATTCATGGATATTTCCAATGAAAACTCCATGTTTTATGGGTGAGGGGATTATATGGGTCTTATATGTCATGTGCAAACACCTCCACCCCCGAGGTTGGAATCAGACACATATTTCTTGGTGTCACACCCTTTGGTCACAACATGACACCTTGCATCCATGAAACCGGGTAGTCAATCCAATGTCACAAGAACCTACACATAGAGTTTCCATTAGGTGGTACCAATAGTTAGTGGCTGATATATTGCTAAATTATAAATTTTATTATTAATATCTTCTAACATAGACATGTGTGATCGAATATGAGTATATAAATATACATATGCCTATGCCCATAAGATCCGCTACCCCATGAGTTTGTCCTAGGACGAGATTAATAGTTATTGAATATTGAAACAAATGTTATGGACTAGTTTCTATAATTAATATAAAATTAAATATATGAACAAAATAAAACAGTTGTACTACCCAAATGATGATTAACAAACATATGAAAATGAACATTGGACCTTATAATCCTTTATTTATTCATATTATACTCTTTGATCATAAATATCCTTAGTAGATGGATATCCCATAAGAAATAAATATCAATTATATGGTTATAGAGTTCACCTCATTATTATAATATAATTATCAACATCAATATCATCATATGTGATCCCAAAAAACATCAAAATATTTTATATAATACAAAATAAAATCATTATATATTTTTTAATGGTTTAATAAGTATTATTTTTTCATCCTCATATCATTATTTTTCAAAATCATCAAAAGTATAAAAATTTAAAATCTAATTATTGATAAATACTTAAATAATATATTAATAATTATTTGAATAACAATTTATCAGTACTAATGTAATGGTTTTTATTCTATTATAGATGATGTACATATTATTCACGGAAAATATTATATTATTCAATTGTTTAATTCCAATTATATTTTTTGTGTCATAAAAATATAAATATACTCTCATTTAAGATAACCATAATGAATTTAATCATAATGGGAAATTATAATTATTATTATTTTATTAATAATTACATTTTCATAAGTAATTTTTCCCAATCATTATTATGATATTTTATATTATAATAATTCTTATGATATATATCATCTACTTCAATTGATTATTTTTTAATAAACTTATAATATTTTAAAACTATATTTAGATTCATTCAATGTACTAAGTGAAATATTGTAATTCATGTTTCATCATTATGGATAAATTATTTATTTTAATTTCAAAAATGAATCTTAATTATAATAATTAATAATTAAATGAGTTTAACCATTTATCTGTATTAAAGACTTGTTTTTATAATAGGAATATCTTTTTTCAATTTAATTATATTACAATTATATTTAAATATTGGATATATTAATATGATACCCCTTCTGAACTGATAATTCATAACATCTCAATAAGAAAAATTCATTTTAGTTTTTTATATATTATTGAATTGAATTATTATTAATTTAATAATATTTGTGAAATAATTTTACAAGGTATTTTCCTTTGGAATCGATAAATTATTTTAATTATTACATTATGTAATAAATTATTTTTATAATAGCATCCAAATTTCAACATATATTTTATATCTTGATGGTCAGTATAAGATAATATTAACAAATAATGATAACTCAATGTGAAATGAAATAAATATATTGATGTAACAAAAATATCAAACTTCACATTCACCATGTAATTTATTGTTCAATGTTTTAATTGGTGTTCAAAATTATTTACACTGATTTGGAATCACGTACTCCCCCCTATGGACTTTATTTTAAATAATTCGTTATGGGGGTGGAACATGGAACCCAATTATTCCAACACATATTCCATCAAGAAATCCATTTTTTATTTCTATGATAGATTGGTTCTTTCTAATGATTTTAAATTTTCACCTGTCAAACAGTAGATATAATAATTAGTTAATCAATAAACACTATAAAAATATATAAATTTTTTATGTTCATTAAATTCATAGCAATTTTATTGTGAACATTATTATTTATTTGGTGTAATATATAGTGATAATTCCATTATTCATTAAATAAAAAAATAATGATTTGGAAAATTATTATTCGATTTTATCTAATGTTATGATGGGATTAATGAATCATTCACATTTTTATATCAAATCCATAATTACCAATATAATATTTTATTTTTATGGTTTATTCTATATTGATTATTTTATATGCTTTGGTATTCATGTTAAACTCTAAAATTTCTATAATAATAGTCTGAATATATATATAATATACTATCCTATTTTCATATAAATCTGCATAAAACTATTAATTCACTTCAACATATAGTATAATATTTTCAAAATACCCTGAAAAAGAAAAGTTTCATTATATAATAATTAAAAGAATCAATTTATCATTTTTACTGCCAATTATGTGTTAAATTAAAATATTTATCATTTCCAAATTATTTCTTTTACATAAAAAAAATTATTGTAATAAATATTTTAAGGATCTATTTAAAACTAATAAATTATTTAATTTGAAAAATTACAAAATCATGATAATTAATTTTCAATGAAGAAAATGAAAATATAAAACAAACACCCACTATAGTATCATCATAAAATATTATAAATTTTTTATTAGTTGATGAAATTTATCCTAATTATTTCTCATGCATCCATGATATAAAAAAAATTATTTAGTATGAAGTGAATCTATACCTTTTATTCAATTATAAAAATGGATTATAATTCCTAAAATTCCATTCTATGAAAAAGGGAGTTTCAGAATCCCATACCTCAAATCATATTGAATCATTACATATTAAATAAAAAGGGTTTTCCATCTAAAGATACATGTTATATTAATGAAACTAATGTAAACCTTTAATAATTAATCCTAAATAAAATCTCTATTAGAAAATTACATCATTCAGTATCTACATACACTATAGATAAATTAATAGATTAATATACTACTTCATCTGTAGGATCTTTATCTTGATTCATATAAACTCTTTAAAATTAAGTAAATTACTACCACTAAAATCAAGGGTGGTCCAAAATTATGATTCTCTAGACCCAAACTCTCATAACTATTTCAATAAACACATATATTACATTATAAATTTCATATTATATTTAAAATATTAGATATAACTATCATTCATTTAAATAAAGTATTATTTCAACTTTTAAAATATATATGAATTTTCAGGTTTATAGGTATGAAGAATTATCGAAGGAGGTAAATTTTCAATGATTATTCTATTTGTATCAAATAATTTGTTTTTCATTATATATGAAAATACTAATTCTAAAATGTGTATTCCTCATATCCCATAAATTCCACAACATATCACGTCCTTATAAACATGTGCACATATTACTTTTCTCATTGTATAAGGAAAAGAAAATATAATATGGGGTGAGATAAAACACTCAGTTTGGGAAAATATATAATTGAGTCATTAATGGGATAATCAAAACACAAATATTAAAGAATAAATAAGTAAGAAACATGAATCCATAATTAATAGGAATTAGATAGCATTATATATAATGTCAATAATTGAAAACATGGATAATAATAATACTAATTTCAATCTAACAAAATTCATAATATCAAACATAAAAACATAAGGTCAAGGCCTTTTGTGAATATAAAATCCTATAACATGAAGTGATATACACCAGAACTAAATAAATTTTTTATTAGGAGACTTATAGTTGTATAAATAGAATATATAATTCTATGTCCCACTACTCCATAATACCCATACAACCCACTAGATTGGTTAATTTCAGATGTTCTAATGACAATAGATGATGTCTAGAAGAACTGAAAGGCTAGAAATAAATTACAATGGCTTAGGAAAATACCAGCAATTTATATTCACTGAAAATTTAACAAGACCTGATAAAAATTAAAAACCCAAACATAATAAATGATGCATGTGTATTAGAAAAATAATTTAGTGAAAATATAGTAGTGAAATAATATCAGAGTTGTTTTAAGGATGTAAACTAAATAAATAAAGAAAGCTAAAGGATGTGTTGACCAAGAAAAACCAATGTTACACCACACAAATGAATCTAAAATGGATGTTACAAGAACATACTCTAATAATCCAAGTTAGTTTCACCATAATGATCCACTAGAGATATAAAATAGCCTCTCTTTTTCAATTTTTTTGAATTCAGAAAAACATATAACTACACAAAATGAATATGCATCAATTGTGAAATCATATCATGTAGGATTTACCCAAGGGACATCCCAATATATATCAATGGAACCCAGAATAAGTAATCTCATTGATAAAACCTAATAGTGGGAGGAAATATCAAAATAGTTTACCACATAATTATAGAATAATAAAAATAATTGAACTAAATAATTTTTTTATATATATCATTCCAGTTGGAATACAAATACATACTTTACACACATGGAAACATGCACATTGAAAAAAATAAAAATATTCAAGAGTACCGATCTATCCCTCACCAAATAATTATAGGGAGATAAATACCTTATGACATTCTATTTTGGTATTAAGACACATTTATCAATCAATAAGGCCTCATATAATTCAATATGATCACAGAAAAATATTTATTCCAAAATCATATATAATATATCTCTACCAAAACCAAAATTGTATTCATTATCTCAAATGAAACGAAATAAAGCATTAATAATGAATGAATTAAATATAATGATTCTATAAGGTTCAACAATATTACTTCAAAATATAATAAATAAAAACAAATATATGATTATATTAAATACATGGAATCCAAGATTATCAATCTAATTTACTACTACTTTTTTATTTGAAAATCACATCTAATGTGTTTCAAAAATCTAATCCTTTCTACTATGGAGACATTAGTGTGGGATTGAAGCCAAATATTTCAAAAAATAAAACAAAAAAATAAAAAGGAGAGAGATATATATAGTTAGATAAACTTCAATACCAATGATTTTATTACACAATAACTCTACAATGAAGATAAGTAATACTTTCAAGGAACACCCAATGTTTCTAGATCGGAAAAACCTATAATAAGGATATTACAACAGTGATAAAAATTGTTAGTTGTTTAGAATCATATCAAAATAATTCAGTGAATATCTTATGTGAATCCCATAATCTCTAACCATGAATTAGAATGTGAAATGATGGATTAAATATAGGTTTTGACTATCATTATATCAAGGGGAATCAAACACTTCCATGGTGCGTTAGATAAAATTAAAATATTGGTGTTCAATATTGACCCCCCAATATTCCCATGTTTCAAACCAATCACCATATTATGCTCACATTGGTGAGTCCTCTTTATATTTTTTCTATTTTAAGAAAAACGGGTAGGACATCCTCGAACATGCATTTTTTTGGATTTGTTATATAGTGTCACATCAAATACAAAACAATATACACCATAGTGTGTAGCTAAATATAAATGACCCAAAATACACCAAAACCTCAAAATAATCTCTATAAGCCTCACTCAAGCTCCACACACACAACTAAAACCATGAAAAATGATTTCAAAAATAGTATAATAAAAAATATTAATGAATCAAGGGATATTAAAATCGTCATATTGATTAGAATATCCATTATGAAAAATATTTGAATAACTAGTGATTTGGACAAGGTAAATTAATTCCCACATCATTTCATTGTCGCATTCCCTAATTTCCTCAAGAATCTGAGCATTCTTCCATAATAATCATTTTTCTATGATACAAAATCATTATAACACTTTTATAGAATTTATAGAATCTATATTATTAATTTTCTCAAATTTTCATTTGGTGAATGATCAATATGGTCTCATTGAATTAAATTTTCATGATCAGGGTTATACATCTTCAATTGAGATGCCTAAAATATAGTTTTTATGGTGATAAATCATAGTTGAAATATATCCAAAAATCCAAATCAATATTATGTTCTAGTATTTCAAAAATGATAATATATAAGTGAGTTAATGCACCACTTATCCAAAAATTCCATGACCCTGGACAAGGAGGTTCTATCAAGAACACATAGTCATCCTCTAATAATATATATGGTCAATTAATATGATGTACATAATATTTATGACGAATCAAAGCCACCTGCATCATTTATTGATCATTTAAGTTTTCATAGTCATATCTAGAACAATACATCATTCTAAAAGAAAATATTTTTTGCTCTCTACCCAACAAAATGGGAGTGATGAGAAAAATCATACAATGCATCAAAATGGTCTATATGTTTTGAGGTCTAAGAGAGGATATAATATTAAAAGATCAACAATGTTATATGGTCCACCCATGATCCTATAAAATCAATAAAACAACATCATTAAATGTTTTTTAATAGACGAATCATTCTTTCTAATTGTCCATTAATTTGAGGATGGTAATCCCAACTCACATATTTTTTGTAAATACTAATAAATCTACTGGTAAAATTAAGATATTGGTTAGATATCATCAAAAAAGTTTTCAATAAAAATATATTATTTTATAAATATGGTGAATTTATAATTAATCTACTGAATTATTATAAGGCCCCAGCCTTAAACCTTACTTATTCTTGAGTTATTACAAGATCACACATTGAGGATCTTTTCAGGTTTAGAGTTTTAGAGAATTAGATCATAAAACTTTTATTACATTCCACATTTAATCAAAGTGGTTACATAAAAGATAGTATTCATTTTTCCCATCAACAGAAACGTATATAAAATAAAACATGGATTCTTTCTTGACACTTCCTTGACATTATCATCATATCATGTACCCTTCACTTGACCTGTGAAAAACATTTCAAAAACATGGGATGAGGATAAAAAGCTCAGTAAGGGATATAAAAATAAGGAAAGGAAATATGAGTACATGTATACATAAGAATGAAATCATACTTTACCCATAAAACATAATCACTTTAACATACCTCATAAAATAATGAATAAATCATAGAAATCATAAAATATAAAGTCAACTTGTGGCATTCATAACATTCTTACGTAGGGAGTAACCCTCTTGGTTACGTTTGGAATACCCATCACATTATATTCCCTAAATCTCTTCGGAGAAACCTTAACGTTTCACTCCTTCACGTTACCCAATTCATTGGAGAGCTATATCGGGCTCACCCGCCGTTAGATTATCACGGAACAACCCGTCTTCATAATAATTCTCAATAACCTCAACATAATTGTATCACATAAAACATGCATAAAGGAAACATAACATTTCCACCATACAATCACAAGATATCAATACAACACATTGATATAAAAACATTATGAAAACCATTTTCAATACCAAAATAAATGAAAAGTAAAACATGGTATTTATTTTTCTTTTTAAAAAAGGTATGTCTTGTAGAGTAAGCAGAATCTCAAATAATGGTCAGGGTGACAGAGAAGTCGTTGTCGCCGCATACGTAAGACAAAAAAATTCCCTTTTGTCATTTAGTAAACGCTTCATATAAAAAAGATTCCTTTTGAATAAAAGTAAAAGTCAAATGGGTTTATACATCGTATAAAAGAAGGTTGTGTATTAAAAAAATTTGACTTAATGAATGGAGATTGAGACGATGTCCTATACAAAGAAGGTATCCTTGGATTAAGGATAAATCAATTTTATAATTATGTGTGACAAAAGAATACACGAACTATAAGTGGGTATTAAGAGTAATAAAATTAGAGGGAATTCACACATAATCATAGAACGACATATTCAAGGAGTACAAGTTTATCCCAAAGAATCAAAATTGGGTTAGGAATTTCCCTTGCAAAAATCTGACAGCCTAATGACATCACTACAAAATTCAGAAAATGAGTTTATGAGAGATAAAAAGGGTATCTCATCACATGGACATAAAATTTAAATCACCAAGGATATAGAAGAATATATCCCAACATAATGTTATGTGAACTAAAATGCATAACAAAAGAAGTCTTTTAAAAAGAGGAGGGTGAAAGGTTCCCTTACCGACATGAGTATCTTTCAAAACATACACCCCGTGAAAGAAGGACAATAAAAAATTGATGTAAATACTCATAAATGAAATTATATTACACAATGAGTAAAATAACGGTCACTACATTCACCAATCAAAGGAAATTGTGGCAAATGTATCATAAATCTCACGGGAATAAAAGTGAGAGGAAAAATCCCTTACGAAAACTCGGCAGCCTAACGACGCCACTTAAAACTTCCAAAAATGGATTGATGAGATCAAATAGGGTCTCTCGACATATTACAATAAAATAGAAAGAGGAATATAAAAGAACAACCCCCACCATATCAAATATGATCTTAAAAGAAGTGACATAAAGGAGAGTACTTAAAAAGAAAGAGAGAGCTTAGATCTTCGGCAGCCTAACAGCGCCACTCAAAACATCAAAAATGGAATGATGAGAGAGAATGGGGTCTCTAATAATACGAACATAAAAAAATTAAAGAATGATTAATATAAAATAACATCCCAAACACAAGAAATACGATCTTAAAAGTAATGACATAAAAGAGTGTACTTAAAAAGAAAAAGGAGTAGGATCCCTTACCTCAGGTCCGACTTGACTCGATCTTTCTTTAACGTCCTAAATAATAAACTTGAGGTAATTTATACTTGCTTAAATACGTTTTTCAAGTTCATTATTACTTTTATATCACATATTTCCATGTTATAAACATTATGTAATCATTTAAGTTAATAATGTTTGTTTTGTCGATATTTGGTTCTTATGTCGAAAATGGACTTCTTACAATTACATGTTGTTCGTGTGGTCAAAGTTTCATTATATAGAGAATGATATTCATGATTTGGATATCATATATATCATATATATCCAGAATATACATGTATTTATAATATTAAATAATCATTTAGAGGAAAGAAATGAAATGCACCGTTCATGGAGACGGTAAGTCGTACGTATGCATGAACGCTACTTTTATTTCTATGTCATATTAATAGAATTAAAACTAAATGAGAGGTATGTATATTTTAATTCAAGAATTATATTAATCATTTATATGTAACATACATCATATATAATAACTTTAAATACATCCTTTATACATCCCACATATGGCATTAACGAATCAAATCACTTTGAGGGGGCGGTAGTCCGCACTTCCTAAAATGAAATTATCATGTTTACCAACAATGAAAACCATAAAGGTATGTCACAAAAGAAAAATACAGAAACAGAAACATATTATATATCATATATAAATATATTGACATATTAATGGCCACCTTTTAAGGTGTTATATGAGTGTTGAACATCATCGTTTCGTGAGGCAGAAATTCGCCACCCACAGAAACAGTATGTTCTTTAACCATTTGATGTAGGTGTGTGTAAGTGTATCTCGAATGATTCTTATAAAAACATCCTAGAATATTTAAGATAGTTTAGTTGTTAGAAAAGAAATGAATAAAAAGAGTTTAGGGGGTTGGAAAAGCAAAATAAAACAAAAGAACACCAGTGAAGACATTACCTTAAAATCGGGTAACTATTTTTTATTTGAGCTCAAAGCCTTCCTTGGGAAGACATATACAAAACGTGAGGATTATAGGAGTAAGAGAGGGATGTGGAGAGGCAAAATGAGAAGGTTTTTGACGATCCAAAGGCTTGAGAGGTGGGGGCAAGGTGGTAGAGTTGGGGGCCTTTTATAAGAGGAGAGGAGGGGCACTCTTGTAATCTTACAAAATGTTTCTTTATTTTCAAATGATTTTCAGATTTTAATGGTCCCACATTGATGTATTTCGAGGATAAGGAGGTAAGGGTTTTTAATATACTCATCCAATAGCTTTTTTACAAGTGTATGTTATATTTTTAACAATATCGTTTCATTTTATTTAAATCCTTTATTAATGAGGTAATCACTACATCACCATGATGTCATAAATAATTTAATTTATTTAAGGTCTAAAAATTATAAAAAAAATTCTACGTCCTAGGAAATCTTGTTATATTTCAAATTACTATTTATAGTAAAAAATAGGACTTGTATAACTCCATGTAAAAAATGTTTTAGTAAAACAACTCATGTTTGTTACATTTTAATTTTAACATTAAATAAAAAGGTATTAATGTCATTTTCCAACTAAAGTGGCTCCATGGGGTCCCCAAGATGACCCATGAATTTTCTTGGTCGACCATGACTCATCAAATTATGGTAGGACATGTTTCTAGGTCATTTCATATTATTAATACATTATTTTTACCTTAAATTACACTAATTACCTCTAATCGCGATTAATAAACTTAAAAGTTACTATTGACCAAAAAATTATTTTAATCCCATTGAACCAAATTTTACTTCTTAATGACAACCATGTATGTCGTATTTTTGAAATTCAAATCACAGAAGTGGTAATGTTTAATTTAAATGAAAAATCAGTTTCTTTAACTACCACTTAGTGGTTTCACTATTCATCAAAAATTGAAGTTTTTCAGAAAATTTCCATTACTTCACCCTAGGATATATTTGATATTCTGAATTCAAAAATGTTGTCTATTTTAAAAAATTCAAAACATATAAGTTGCATTAATTAATTTAATAATTAATTCCCGTTGTCAAAACAAATAGCGTGTTTTTATGAAACAATATCTATTAAAAGATTGACACTAGTTTAAGTCCAATTTTAAAGTGAAATTAATTCCAATGACCATTATTGGATTAAATGGTAAAAATATATTCTAATTTATTTTAAAAAAAATTAAAAAGATAATCTAATCATATAAATAAATTAGATTAAAAAGAGGTTTTGAATTAAAATACAACAATTTTCACAATTCAATAAAAAATGAACATTATCGAAAAGATACCAAAAATTAACACAAAGTAAATTTTGATGTCCCGATTCTAAAGAAGAATTTTATTTTGTCAATTATGACTCATAAAATTGTCATAAAGTGGATTTAAAAGAGGTTCGCCATCAAAAGGCGGTTAATCGACCTTTTAAAGAATATTAGAATGTTTATGCTTAAAAATTAGATTCATTCGCATTTTTAATCCTCTAAAATTTATTGTAAAGAATAAAAATATTTAACAAACATTTATAATCATTTTTTAGTTAGTTATGTTAATTCCCTGAATTACAACGGCTAGGCGTTAACTACTATATAAAATAATATTATTTTAATATTAGAGTGCAGCGTAAGATTTCCAAGAAACTCGTTGTTGCGTATTGGGTACGCCATCGAGCATAGCTTCCCCTTTAAAGTAATATTAATATTTTATTCACAAATTATAACGACCCATACTTTACATACATTGTCAATACTTAAAAATTGAAGCATACTTATTACAACATATAACAAAACCAGGAAAGGACCGTATAGGTATAGTGTCTTTAGAAACCGGGAAACATAAACAACTGGTTCATAAAGCGTCTACACTGTCTCCCATTTATTTCATCATATCTATAGTCCCTTTTGGCATATCTTACTTAATAACCTTCTTCCTGACCTGGGGAAAGAACACATACAAAAGGGTGAGCTCAAATGCTCAGTAAGGGTAAAAAAAAGAAATATCAATCACATCATATACATAAGCACATAACTTTTGGAAATCTTAACCTGCAAAAGAGATCATAATTTCATAACATGGGATAAATCATGGCAGTGAAATGTAATCACAATAATCATAACTTAAAACATGAAACATTGTGGCATACACCCATAATCATAGATAATCATTTCTTATTAGTCAAGGCTCATTGCCAAGACTATCTTAGTGGACAAAGTCCATTTCTGAATCGAGTCACCCACGATTCAGTCATGTTTCACTGAACCGGTATAACCTACCGTTCCATCCATGTCTATCTCATGAGATATAAAATCTTTACCCAATTCATTGGAGGGAGATATAGGTCCCACCCATCTCATAATTATACCATTCTTTTGTGTGCCACAAAATCATAAATCATACATCATTCCATAATCCATTTAATACAAATGGAAATCTTAAACAACATGACATCATAAAACAATTCATATAAGATAAAGGATTTCATAAAAATAATTCCATCACAACATAATCAAATCAATGTAATAATAGGGATATAAACAGAACCATTTATTATCTTAGATGGAAAATAATTTTGATAAAACACTTGAACTCCATTCTTGAGGAAAATATCCTTTCGTCTTCAAAAACATTTTTCCTTTCATAACAGGTCATACAACATTAAACTAAAATAAGTTGATTAAAAATAAACTTGAAAACTTTTAAAGGATTCTTCTTGGAAATAATGTTTTAAAAATCCATTCATGCCATATAAGTTAAAAAAACATTCTTCTCGCACTTTTGTCGGAAAAGTCAAAAAAGTACCTAGTATGAAAAATGACACAAGATTCCTTTCATATCATTTACTAAAAACTCACCGAAGGGTAAAATAGGATTTAAAAATTTTTAGGTTAATGGAAATAATATTACATATTGAGGAAATATGGATGTGGATGATAAAATACACCCCAGTAAATACTAAAGTATAAACAATCTCGGATAAAAATGAGATTGTGATCTTTCCCTTACCCTAGGTCTGATATGCTTTCTACGTATCCGAACCGCCTGTATAATGATTTAAATAATGTTATTGACTTATTACAGAATCATAATTATTTTTATGATATCATATATGGTCATATTCTTAGCTTCATAGTAGTAATATTTCATTGCTACTTGTTATTCGGGTGTTTATAAATTTTTGTTCTTATGAGTGTTTTGTCGAATAAATTCTTATTATTATCTTTAGGTTATAGATACCTCATTCCCAGAATGGTATTAGTGTAATATATATCATATTAATTCATTCAATTCATTTATATAATCATTATTAAATGAAGATCATGTCGAACGAGTCGCATCACATCGTGGAGACGATATTCCGTACGTACGCACGAGTGATGATATCATTCCTATGATCGTGGAATTTTATTGGAGTGTATGTATACTATTTCAGAATCAGTATCACTTTATAATAGTCATATATATTCATTATTTACACCATTATACCCATCCAAGTAAGGTGGTGGTGGAAAATAGATTACACCCCGGCGTGGAGACGGTATTCCGTACGTACACACGCGCGGTGATTTATTTTTCCGTAGGATGGATATATGGTGAAATAGGGGTGTTTCATACATATAATAACATATCAGTATATGAGTGATACTGATGTTATTACTTCATAATGGAACAACTAAATAAGAAGAAGTGGAAGAAGAAATAAAGATGAAAGAATCGGTAACGAAAATTACCTCTTCTTTGAAGCGCCTCTTTGAGACCTCCTCTTAGGGAACTAAAATTGGTCTTTGAGGAATACCAAAACCTCTAGGATGTTTCTAGGGAAGCTTAGAGGAGAAATTGTCAGGGTTTGGACGATCTTGAAGGCTCAAAGTGGTTTGAGGAAGAGGGGGAGGAGGTGTCCTTTTATAAGGGAGGAGAGGGGCACCTTTGGGAAAACTAAAAATATTATTTTATTATAAAGTCAAGTTCGGTTTTAAATAGCTCCGAATTGATATATTTAGAAGCTAAGGTGGGGATGTGTCGCAATCCTCTCATCCAATAGAATTTAAACAATTTTAGGTTCCTATTTTAACCTTATCATTTATATTTAACATTAAGTTAAATAATTTTATTTTTACCATGTCTTCTTGTTTTCTTACACTATACAGTTAATAAACATACTATATCAAGCCAAACGAACCCCAAGTTGTTTATTATTAAAATATATAACCTTATCTAAGTCATTTGACCGAACCTTATATTTTTAGGAATAAAAAAACAAGTAATAATATAATATTTGTTTTAAAAACTATTTTTTGTCAATTTTGACAATATTTAGTAATTGATTTTTGTGAAAATCATAACAGAATGATTAGTTCGAACCAAGTTACTTACATCCATACTAACATGTCATATTATCCTATTAAATTAGTTTAATTCATAAAAAGTCTCAAATTACATTTATTTGGGTATTTATAACATCAATTATGTCATTATTTCATTAATAAGATAATTACTGCATCATCATTGTGTCATTTATAAATATAATTATTTAATGTCTAAAAATTAAAAATAAACTACCATTATGTAGGAAATCTCCTTAGCTTTCTAATTAATATTTATAGTCGAATTTATCTTATGTATAACCCCATATTAAAATTTTTTTACTTATTAAACTTTGATTTTAACTATTTTAACCATTCTTTAAATAAATTAATAATAAATGTCCTAATCTAATCCAAGTGGGACTAAATGGCCATATTTTATTCCTAAGGTTGTTTTTGGTCGAATTACACTTGTCCAATTGAATTAGGACATGTGTTAGGGTAATAATAATATCATTTTTACCCTTAATTACCCTATTCACTTTTAACCGTGGTAAAAAAAAGTAAAAAAGTTACTATTCACCAAAAATTATTTTCATCTCATTGAACCTCATTTTATTCCTTGATATTAACCATGTCTCTAGGATTTTTGAAATTCCACTCACAGAAGCGGTAAAATTAAGTTTTATAAAAAATTCAGTTTTTTAACTACCACTTAGTGGTATCACTATTCATCAAAAATTGAATGTTTTCTGAAAAGTACCAAAATTTCACCCTAGGCTAATTTCGATATTCTGAATCCAAAAATGAAGTCCATTTTGAAAATTAAAATTTATAAAATTTCAAAAAGTGGTTATTACTATTCGTAAAGGCTAGTTTTAATAATATTTTAATAGCATATCATTGTTTTGTGAAACTCAGTATTGCGTACGACGCAAGCTATCGAGGAAGGTCGTGATTCCGTGTAAAGAAAGCCAAGAAAGTGTTGTGTGTAGAAAAAGATTTCTTTGATGATTTATATAACATTAAAGTCTCGGGTGTTACATTCTACCCCCCTTAAAATGAATTTGGCCCTCGAAATTCATCACTTTGTAACAAACATATGAGGATACCTCTCCCTCATAATATCCTCAAGCTCCCATGTAGCTTCTTCTAATTGGTGGTTCCTCCATAAAACATTCACCAATCGAGTGGTATTGCTTCGTAGGACTTTTTTCTACGATCCAGAATCTCAATCTGCTGTTCTTCATAAGAAATATCTTGCTCTAGCGGTACAACTTTTGAGCTGAGTACATGTGAAGGATCAGGTATGTACTTTCTCAGGAGAGATACATGGAACACATCGTGAATTTCAGAGAGAGTCAGTGGAAGCGCCAATCGGTAAGCGACCTTCCTAAAACTATCCAGTATTTCGAATGTACCGATATATCTAGGGCTCAACTTCCCATTCTTTCCAAATCTCATAACCCTCTTCCAGGGAGATATTCGTAAGAAAGATTTATCACCCACTTCAAACTCTAGGTCTTCTCTTCGGTTGTCGGCATAACTTTTCTGTAGACTCGGAGCTGCTCTTATGTGTTGTTGAATAGATCTGACCTTTTCTGCCATTTCATCAACGAGATTGGGTCCTAATAGCTTTCTTTCCCCAACTTCATCCTAGCAAGTTGGAGTCCTGCATTTCTTTCCATAGAGAGATTCATAGGGATCCATCTGAATACTGGAGTGAAAGATATTATTATAAGAAAATTACACCAAAGGTAGGTGTTGATCCCAACCACCTTTGAAATCCATAGAGCAAGCTCTCAACATATCTTCTAGAGTTTGAATTGTTCTCTCAGAATGACCATTTTTCTAAGGATGATAAGCAGTGCTGAAACTCAACTATGTATCCAGAGTATGCTGAAGACATCGCCATAACTTCGAGGTAAATCTCGGATACCGATCAGATATAATAGAAAGTGGTACTCCATGCAATCTTATCACTTCCTTTACATATATCATGGCAAGCTGATCTAGAGAGAAATCCTCTCTAATAGCAATGAAGTGTGCAGACTTTGTAAGACGATCAACTATGGCCCAAATAGAATTATTGCCTTTGGATGTTTTAGGAAGTCCTGTGAAAAAGTCCATAGTGATGTTTTCCCATTTCCATTCGGGTATGGGTAATGGTTGTAACATCCCATTAGACTTCTGTCTCTCAGCTTTAACTTATTGACAAACCAAGCATCGAGAGACATATTCAGCAACACCTCATTTCATTCCATCCCACCAGAAGTACTCTGCCAGGTCCTTATACATCTTCGTGCTTCCAGGATGAATAGAGAATGAAGAACTATGAGCCTCATCCAACAGCTCCTTCTTTTATTCCGGGATGGGAGGAACACAAACCCGAATCCTGAACTTTATTATCCCATCACAATCAAGGTTGAATTCAGGAACATTTCTCACCTTCTTTTGTAACTCGGCATCTTCTTTCTGTGCCTCTTTAATCTTCACAAGTATAGATGGTTGAACATTCATTTGAGAAAGATAAGATTTTTCCCCTTCCATTATAATTCCATGATCCATCCTTTGTAAATCCATAAATATTGGATCTTTTGTGATCCTCATCATGGATAAACTAGCATGGTCTTGTCGACTTAATGCATCTTCCACCTTGTTTGCTTTCCCAGGGTGGTAATGGATTGAGCAGTCATAATCATTAATCATCTCCAACCATCTTCTTTTACTCATATTCAGCTTCTATTGTGTGAAAATATACTTTAAAATTTTATGATCAGTATAAATATCACACCTTTCACCATAAAGGTAATGCCTCCAAATCTTTAATGCAAAGATTACAATAGCTAAATCCAAATCACGTGTTTGGTAATTTTTCTCATGGATTTTCAACTATCGTGAGGCATAAGCTATCACCATATCATTTTGCATAAGAACACACCCCAATCCCTTCTTGGATTCATCACTATAGATCACTAACCATTCTCCACTACAAGGCAGTGTGAGCACAGGTGCACTGGATAACCTTCTTTTCAACTCCTTGAAATTCTCTTCACATTCTTCCGTCCAATCAAACTTAACTCCTTTCCGAGTCAACTTGGTGAGTGGATTAGATAATCGTGAAAAATCTTTCACGAAACGTCGATAATATCCAGCCAAACCAAGAAAACTTCGGATCTCGGTTACTATTGTTAGTCTCGACCATCTTTCGATAACCTCTATTTTTTCTGGATCCAAAGATATCCCCTCTTTTGAGATTATGTGACCCAAAAATGAAACTTTTTGAGGCCAAAATTCACACTTGGTAAATTTGGCATAAAGCTTCTCCTTTCTCAGGGTCTTCAATATAATTCTCAACTGATCTTCATGCTCTTCCTTGATCTTTGAATAGACAAGAATATCGTCTATAAAGACTACCCCAAATTGATCAAGATAGTCTCTAAAGACTCTATTCATCAGATCCATAAAGATAGCAGGGGCATTAGTAAGACCAAATTGCATCACTATAAATTCATAGTGTCCATACCTTGTACGGAAAGCCGTCTTTGGTATATCCTCCCTTTTGAACCTTAATTGATGATACCCTGAACGAAGATCAATCTTGGAAAAGTATTGAGCTCCGTGTAGTTGGTCAAATAGCTCATCAATGCGCGGGAGATGATATTTGTTCTTGATAGGGATCTTGTTAAGTTCTCGATAATCAATGTAGAGTCTCATTGATCCATCTTTTTTCTTAACAAATAGAACAGGTGCTCCCCAAGGTGACGCACTAGGGCACATAAATCCCTTATCAAGATTCTCTTGGAGTTGCTTCTTCAATTACTACAACTCAATTGGGGCCATTCTATAAGGTGTCTTTGAAATAGGCAAAGCACCCGGTACAAGTTCTATAGAAAACTCAACTTCACGATTTGGTGGGAGACCTGGTAATTCCTCCAGAAAGTCATCATAGAACTCACGTACAATGGGAATATTCTTAATCGTGGGTTTCTCACCAACCATTTGAGATAAATAACCTTCATTTAGTGGAATCAATACCCAGAAAATGGAAGAAATTTCCACTGGAAGGTTATGTTCATCCTTGAATCGATAGACGATCATAGATTGATCTGGAATATGAAATGTGACTTCCCTTCTTTGGAAATTGATATGAGCTCCATATAAAGAATGCCAATCCATGCCAAGAATCACATCAAATTACACTATAGGAAGGATCACAAGATTTGTAGGAAGCACTTTCCCACAAACTTCGATCGGAGAAGAATTATCAACTTTTGATGCGACTGTTGTGCCATTAGGTGTTGTCACAGCTAACTCAACATCTAATTGTTGAGGTAATTCGGTGATAACCTTAGAAAATTAGTTATAAATAAAGGAGTGGGTGGATCCAGAATCAAATAAAACATTTGCTACTTTAGAGTGGATGGTAAGTGTACCTTTTACCACATCGTTATCATACTCCACATCGCTGATAGAAATTGCATGTGACTTTCCTTTGTCTTTAGCCTTAAGAGTTTGTTGACGTCGACCATCATCATCAACCTTTGGATTAGGGCATTTATTGGCATAATGTCCCATCTCCTTGCACTTCAAACATTGAAGTGTAGTAGGTTCATTTTGTGTATCCCTTCCTTTGTTTGCGTCATTAGACATCTTATTCCCATCATCGCGGCATTCAAATTCTCGATGACCTTCCTTTCCACATTTGAAACATTTAATTATCCCTTTAAGAGAACTCCCTCCATGTTTCTTTCCACACTTTGAGCATAAGGGAAAGCTCATCTTCTTTTCAGTTTGCTCGTTATATTTTCCTTTGAATTCCATTTTCCTCTTCTTATCAAACCCATATGACTTATGGGTTACTCCAATCTCCATCTCAACTTTGAGAGCACATCGAACAATTTCCTCATAGCTATTGAAGTCCCTTATGGATAAGGCCCTTCGAAGACTTGGTTTAAAGCCACTAAAGATTCGATCGATCTTACTCTTAGGTTGGATAATAATACCAGAAGCGTACCTTGCATGTCTTGTAAAATTTGCTTCATAGGTACCAACAGATTCATAATCCTTTTTCTTCTGTTCAAGAAACTCTTTATACATCTTTGTTCGGAGAATACGAGGGAAGTACTTATTGAAAAATAAGTTCTTGAACTCATCCCATTCCATGGACTCAATTTCATACATTTGCCTCGTATTCTTAATAAGATTCCACCATTGATCAGCATCTCCTTCCAAACGATACACTGCTAGGATGCCTTTATCATGTTCAGAACATTGAAGAACTGAAAATATCTTTTCAGTAGTACTAATCCATTGTTCAGCAACTAATGGATTAGTAGACCCGCTGAAAGAAGGTGGGCGCTACCTCATGAAGGATTCAACAGAATGTTTCTCCTTCCTTTGCTCATTTGGAAGTCCTGCATTATTCATAGCTTGAGAAAGTTGTGTGAGCATGGCTACAAGATTTTTCATTCCATCTCCCATAACGTTTGGTTCCTCAGGGGGACAATCATTTCATTTCCCGTCGCATTCTGCATTAACACGATTCCTTCGGGTTCCAGCCATTGACTAAAACCAAGAAGAATAGTGTGAGAAAAACTAATTATAATAGGAAAACAACATAATCAATAATAATATTTCACACTTAAGGTCTTATCCTAAGTTATTCATGGCTATTTCTAAAACACTAAGATTTTGTTCTATGCTTAGACTTATCCTTAGGGTTCTTACTAAGGCTTTCGCATCCTAGTTTCCAAAGGTTGACTATACCTTTCCTCTGATACCAACTACAACGACCCATACATTACATACATTGTTAATACTTCAAAATTGAAGCATACTTCTTACAACATATAACAAAACCATGAAAGGACTATATAGATATAGTGTCTTTAGAAACTGGGAAACATAAACAACTGGTTCATAAAAGCTTCTACACTGTCTCCCATTTATTTCATCATATCTATAGTCCCTTTTGGAATATCATACATAATAACCTTATTCCTGACCTAGGGAAAGAAAATATACAAAAGGGTGAGCTCAAATTCTCAGTAAGGGTAAACAAAAGAAATATCAATCACATCATATACATAAGCACATAACTTTTGGAAATCTTAACCTGCAAAAGAGATCATAATTTCATAACATGGGATAAATCATGGTAGTGAAATGTAATCACAATAATCATAACATAAAACATGAAACATTGTGTCATACACACATAATCATAGGGAATCATTTCTTATTAGTCAAGGCTCATTTCCAAGACTATCTTAGTGGACAAAGTCCATTTCGGAATCGAGTCACCCTCGTTTCAGTCCTATTTCACTGAACTGGTATAACCTACCGTTCCATCCATGTCTATCTCATGAGATATAAAATCTTTACCCAATGAATTGGAGGGAGATATAGGTCCCACCCATCTCATAATGATACCATTCTGATGTGTCCCACAAAATCATAAATCATACATCATTGCATAACCCATGTAATACAAATGGGAATCTTAAACATCATGAAATCATAAAACAATTCATATAAGATAAAGAAATTCATAAAAATAATTCCATCACGACATAATCAAATCAATATAATAATAGGGATAAAAACAGAACCCTTTATTGTCTTAGATGGAAAATAATTTTGATAAAACACTTGAACTCCATTCTTGAGGAAAATATCATTTCTTCTTCAAAAACATTTTTCCTTTCATAACAGGTCATACAACATTAAACTAAAAGAAGTTGATTAAAAATAAACATGAAAACTTGTAAATTATGCTTCTTGGAAATAATGTTTTAAAAATCCATTCTTGTCGTTTAAGTTAAAAAAACATTCTTCCCATACTTTTTTCGGAAAAGTCAAAAAAGTACCTCGTATGAAAAACGACAAAAGATTCCTTTCATATATTTTACTAAAAACTCACCGAAGGGTAAAATAGGATTTAAAAAATTGTAGTTGAATGGAAATAATATTACATATTGAGGAAATATGGATGTGGATGATAAAATACACCCCAGTAAATACTAAAGTATAAACAATCTCGGATAAAAATGAGATTGTAATATTTTCCTTACCTTAGGTCCGATATGCATTCTACGTGTCCGAACCTCCTGTATAATGATTTAAATAATGTTATTGAATTATTACAGAATCATAATTATTTTTATGATATCATATATGGTCATATTCTTAGATTCATAGTAGTAATATTTCATTGTTACTTGTTATTCGGGTGTTTATAAATTTTTGTTCTTATGCGTGTTTCATCGAATAAATTCTTATTATTATCTTTAGGTTATAGATACCTCATTTCCAGAATGGTATTAGTGTAATATATATCATATTCATTCATTTAATTTATTTATATAATCATTATGAAATGAATATCATGTAGAACGAGTCGCATCACATCGTGGAGACGGTATTTCGTACGTACGCACGAGTTATGATATCGTTCCTATGATCGTGGAATTGTATTGGAGTGTATGTTTACTATTTCAGATTCATTATAACTTTATAGTAGTCATATATATTCTTTATTTACATCATTATACCCATCCAAGTAAGGTGGTGGTGGAAAATAGATTACACCAAGGCGTGGAGACGGTATTCCGTATGTACACACGCGCGGTGATTTCTTTTTCCCTAGGATGGATAGATGGTGAAATAGGGTTGTTTCATACATATAATAACATATCAGTATATGAGTTATACTGATGTTATTACTTCATAATGAAAAAGCTAATGAAGAAGAAGTGGAAGAAGAAATAAAGATGAAAGAATCGGTAACAGAAATTACCTCTTCTTTGAAGCGCCTCTTTGAGACCTCCTCTTAGGGAACTAAAATTGGACTTTGAGGAAGACCAGAACCTCTAGGATGTTTCTAGGGAAGTGTAGAAGTGAAATTGGCAATGGTTGGCCGAGATTGAAGGCTCAATGTGGTGTGAGGAAGAGGGGGAGGAGGTGTCCTTTTATAAGGGAGGAGAGGGGCACCTTTGGGAAAACTAAAAATATTATTTTATTGTAAAGTCAAGTTCGGTTTTAAATAGCTCCAAATTGATATATTTCTTAGCTAAGGTGGGGATGGTTCGAAATCCTTTCATCCAATATAATTTAGACAAATTTATGTTCCTATTTTAACCTTATCATTTAGATTTAACATTAAGTTAAATAATTTTACTTTTACCATGTCTTCTTTTTTTCTTACACAATAAGGTTAATAAACATACTATATCAAGCCCAAAGAACCCCAAGTTGTTTATTATTAAACTATATAACCTTATCTAAGTAATTTGGCCGAACCATAGATTTTTAGGAATAAAATAACAAGTAATAATATAATATTTGGTTTAAAAACTATTTTATGTCAATTTTGACACTATTTAGTAATTGATTTTTGTGAAAATCATAACAGAATGATTAGTTCGAACCAAGTTACTTAAAGCAATACTAACATGTCATATTAACCTAGGAAATTAGTGTAATTAATAAAAAGTCTCAAATTACATTTATTTGGGTATTTATAACATCAATTATGTCAATATTTCATTAATAAGATAATTACTACATCATCATTGTGTCATTAATAAATTTAATTATTTAATGTCTAAAATTACAAATAAATTACCCTTATGTAGAAAATCTTTTTAGATTTCTAATGAATATTTATAGTCGAATTTATCTTATGAATAACCCCATATTAAAAATGATTTACTTATTAAACATTGATTTTAACTATTTTAACCCTTCTTTAAATAAATTAATAATAAATATCCTAATCTAATCCAAGTGGGACTAAATGGTCATATTTTATTCTAAGGTTGTTTTTGGTCGAATTACACTTGTCCAATAGAATTAGGACATGTTTTAGAGTAATAATAATAGCATTTTTACCCTTAATCACCCTATTTACTTTTAACTGTGGTAAAAAAAGTAAAAAGTTACTATTCACCAAAAATTATTTTCATCTCATTGAACCACATTTTAGTCCTTGATATTAACCGTGTCTCTCGGATTTTCGAAATTCCACTCACAGAAACGGTAAAATTAAGTTTTATGAAAAATTCAGTTTTTTAACTACCACTTAGTGGTTTCACTATTCATCAAAAATTGAAAGTTTTAAGAAAAATACCAAAATTTTACCCTTGGCTAATTTCGATATTATGAATCCAAAAATGAAGTCCATTTTGAAAATTAAAATTTATAAAATTTTAAAAAGTGGTTTTTACTATTCGTAACGGCTAGTTTTAATAATATTTTAATAGCATATCGTTTTTTAGTGAAACTCGGTATTGCGTACGACGCAAGCTATCGAGGAAGGTCGAGATTCCGTGTACAGAAAGCCAAGCAAGTGTTGTGTGTAGAAAAAGATTCCTTTGATGATTTATGTAACATAAAAGTCTCGGGTGTTAAACAAATAGGGATAAATATAAAAATTTCATATTCTTTATTTACCGGGGGTGTTACATTCTTCCCTCCTTTTGGGAATTGCGTCCTTGCAATTTCAAACTTGGTCTCAAAAACATCCTTGAAAGTCCCACATCAGAAAAAGTGTCGGTAAAACAATCACTTTAAAATAATGGGAGAGAAGTACAAATGTCACCTGAGTTAACATATACTAGGATTCCAGGTATGAAAATATGGATATGGAGGAGAAAACAAAGGGTCATGTTCTGATGGAGAGTGATAGTAAACATGTCTAAAAGAAATTTAACCATAAGAAAATCACATACTTATGATGGGTTAAACGTATTGGATTCCCCAGTAGGAAAAGTTAATGGACAACATTTTTTTCAGTTACTTTTCATTAAGGTATTTATATTTCAGCTTAACTATAACAAAAGGAAACATACTTACTTGTCATGTTGACTTTCAAATTTTACTAGATTTCTTACACGAACTCATATTTTCTCCAAAAGATGAGTATTTAGGATGACTTGTTTCCATTAAGAGAGCTATAATCAACTTCTAGCGAATCACCTAACCCAAAAAAGAAAACCATATACTTTCCATGTCTTTATACTTTAACCAAAACCAAAACCAAAAAGGATAGTACAAGATCAGATAATCCCTAAAAGGATAACCCTTTATAAAAAGATAATCTATTCTTAATCTCCAAAATTTTACAAACAAAACCCAAAGTTCAACAAGGACCATTTGATAAAAAATTTGTCCATAAAATTCTTCAAAGTAAACTAAACTAAGATTGAAACACAAATATTTGAAGTATTTAGTCACATAGTCTTCCAAGGTACAAATTAACTTTTATCTCCAAATAACATCAGTTGATCTTAAATTCTCATATTGAAAAGTAATTAACCTAATCACATATCCTCCATGATAGGTTAATCATTTCCATAGATTACCCAAAATAAATTTAATCTTGATTCCTAAAATCATCTAACTAAAAAGAATTAGTCAAACTAACAAGGGACTTCATGTAGTCAAGTGGTAAGCGATAAATACCAGTCGCACTTTGGTTGTGGGTTCAATTCCCACAGCTTTGTCCGACGCGACGGGTTGTCACACGGTCTGTGTGTTGTGCTTTTTCCAAAACTATATAATTCTTAAAACATTCCCCAAAACGAGACAAAATCATCAAAAATGTTCATAACATATTTTAAACTCAAGTTTATCTCATGCCTTTCATTTTCCATCATAACATATAATAACCCATAATTACCTCAAAAGTAAGGATCATATAATCTCTAATGGTTAACTTTATAATTATTACCTGAACTTCCACATCGATTGTTCATCTCGTACATGATGCAGTACAGATCATACAAAGGTTCAAGTGGTTGATCATGACTCCTTGATAGTTGGTTTAGAACAACCACAAGTTTCCTCATTGAATCCCCCATTTTATCTAGTATCTTAATTAGTGAACCACCACAGTTTCCTTTAAACATGTTGTCTATTTGGTGCCTGCTAGATCCATCCATTCACTAAAAAAAGAAATGTCAGTGTGAGTATATCTACAAAACCATCATGTACTAATGAGGAAGGTAAACACCAATATATACTTACTCATTCACTTTATCTAAATCTAGGACTCTTTCTGAAATCCTAACCATTATGGTAATGTCACTTGTTCTTAGAGAATACCCTAACCTCTAAAGTTATCTAAACCGACCATTGATACCAACTATAAGGCCTCGGCCTTAAACCTTACTTAATATTGAGTTATTACAAGATTACACATTGAGGATCTTTTCAGGTTTTTTGTTTTAGAGAAGTAGATCATAAAACATTTATTACATTCCACATTTAAACAAAGTGGTTACATACAAGATAGTATTCATTTTTACCCTCAACAGAAACATATTTAAAATAAAACATGGATTCTTTCTTGACACTTATTTGACACTATCATCATATCATGTACCCTTCCCTTGACCTGTGAAAAAAAATTCAAAAACGTGGGATGAGCATAAAAATCTCAGTAAGGTATATAAAAATATTGAAAGGAAACATGAGTACATGTATACATAAGAATGAAATCATACTTTACCCATAAAACATAACCACTTTAACATAACTAATAAAATCATGAATAAATCATAGAAATCATAAAAAATAAAAGTAACTTTATGCATTCATAACATTCTTACATAGGGAGTAACCCTCTTGGTTACGTTTGGAATACCCATCACAATATATACCCAAAATATATTCGGAGAAACCTTAACGTTTCACTCCTTCACGCTACCCAATGAATTGGAGAGCTATATCAGACTCACCCAACCTTATTTTATCACGAAACAACCCGTCTTCATAATAATTCCCAAGAACATCAACATAATCGTATCACATAAAACATGCATAAAGGAAACATAACATTTCCACCTTTCAATCACAAGATATCAATACAACACATTGATATAAAAACATTATGAAAACCATTTTCAATACCAAAATAAAATAAAAGTAAAACATGGTATTTATTTTTCTTTAAAAAAAGGGTATGGCTTGTAGAAGAAGCCGAAACTCAAATAATGGTCACGGCGGCGGAGAAGTCGTTGTCGCCGCATACGTACGACAGAAACATTCGCTTTTGTCATTTAGTAAATGCTTCATATAAAAAAGATTCCTTTTGGATAAACTTAAAATTCAAAGGGGTTCATAGACCTTATAAAAGAAGGTTGTGTATAAAACAAAATATGTCTCAATGAATGAAGATTGATACGAAGTCCCATACAAAGACGGTATCCTTGGATTAAGGATAAATCAATTACATAATTATGTGTGACAAAAGAATACAATAAATATAAATGGTTATTAAGTGTAATAAAATCAGAGGAAATTCACACATAATCATAGAACGACATATTCATGGAGTACAAGTTTATCCCAAAGAATCAAAACTGGTTTAAGAAGTTCCCTTGCAAAATTTTGACAGCCTAACGACATCACTACAAAATTCATAATATGAGTTGATGAGAGATAGAAAGGGTATCTCATCACTTGGAAATAAAATTTAAATCACCAAGGATATAGAAGAACATATCCCAACATAATGTTATGTTAATTAAAAGGCATAACAAATGTTGTCTTTTAATAATAGGAGGGTGAAATGTTCTGTTGCCAACATGGGTATCTTTCGAAACATACACCCCGTGAAAGAAAGAAAATACAACATTGATGTAAATACTCATAAATGAAATTATATTACACAATGAGTAAAATAATGGTCAGTACATACACCACTCAAAGGAAATTGTGGCAAATGTAGCATAAATCTCACGGGAATAAAAGTGAGATGAAAAATCCCTTACGAAAACTCGGCAGCCTAACGACGCCACTTAAAACATCCAAAAATGGATTGATGAGATCAAATAGGGTCTCTCGTCATATTAAAATAAAATATAAAGAGGAATATAAAAGAACATCCCCCATCATAACAAAGAGGATCTTAAAATAAGTGTTATAAAGGAGAGTACTTAAAAAGAAAAAGAGAGGTTAGATCTCTTACGAAAATTCGGCAACCTAACGACGCCTCTCAAAACTTCTAAAATGGATTGATGAGAGAGAATAGGGTCTCTCATAATATGAACATAAAAATTACAGTAAGAGTAATATAAAAGAACATCCCAATAAAAATAAAGATTATCTTAAAAGGAATGACATAAAAGAGTGTACTTAAAAAGAAAGAGAGGAGTAGGATCCCTTACCTCGGGTCCGACTTGACTCGATCGTTCTTTAACATCCTGAATAATAAACTTGAGTTAATTTCTTCTTGATTAATAACCTTTTTCAAGTTTATTATTCCTTTTATATCACTTATTGCCATGTTATAAACATTATGTAATCATTTAAGTTAATAATGATTATTTTTTCGATATTTGGTTTTTAAGTCGAAAGTGGACTTCTTACAATTACATGTTGTCCGTGTGGTCAAAGGTTCATTATATCCAGAATTATATTCATGATTTGGATATCATATATATCATATATATCCAGAATATAGATGTATTTATAATATTACATAATCATTTAGAGGTAAGAAATGAAATGCACCGTTCATGGAGACGGTAAGCCGTGTGTACGCATGAACGCTACTTTCATTTCTATGTCATAATAATGGAATTAAAACTAAATGAGAGGTATGTATATTTATTTCCAGAATTATTTTAATCATTTATATGTAATATACATAATATATAATAACTTTAAATACATTTTTTATACATCCCACATATGGCATTAACGAATCAAATCACTTTGAGGGGGTGGTAGTCCGCACTTCCTAAAATCAAATTGTTGTGTTTATCCCCAATGGAAACCCTAAAGGTAAGCCAAAAAAGAAAACTAAAGAAACATAAAAATATTATATATCATTAATAAATATAGTGACATCTTAATGGCCTCCTTTTAAGGTGTTATATGAGTGTTTCATTCATCATTTTGCGAGGCAGAAATTCGCCATCCACAGAAACATTATGTTCTTTAACCATTTGATGTAGGTGTGTGTATGTGTAGCTCGAATTATTCTTATAACAACAACCTAGTATATTTAAGATAATGTATTTGTTACAAAAGAAATGAATAAAAAGAGTTTAGGGGTTTGGAGAAGCAAAATAAAACAAAATAACACAAGTGAAGACATTACCTTAAAATCGGGTAACTCTTTTTGATTTGAGATCAAAGGCTTCCTTGGGAAGACTTCTGCCCAAATTGAGGCTTCTAAGAGTAATATAGTGATGTTTAGAGGCAAAATGAGCAGTGGTTGGCCGAGCCAAAGGCTTTAGAGGTGTGGGTAAGGTGGTAGAGGTGGGGGCCTTTTATAAGAGGAGAGGAGGGGCACTCTTGTAAAGTTACAAAATGTTACTTTATTTTCAAATGAGTTTCGGATTTTAAAGATCACAAATTGATGTATTTCAAGGATAAGGAGGTAAGGGTTCGAAATATACTCATCCAATAGGTTTTTGACATGTTTTTTTTATAATTTTAACATTATCTTTTCATTTTATTTAAATACTTTATTAATGAGGTAATTGATGCATCATTATGATGTCATAAATAATTTAATTAATTTAATGTCTAAAAATTATAAAAAACTACTATGATATAGGAAATCGTTTTATCTTTCTAATGATTATTTATAGTCAAAAATCGGACTTGTATAACTCCATGTAAAAATTGTTTTAGTAAAACAATTCATGTTTGTGAGATTTTATGTTTAACATTAAAGAAAAAGGTATTAATGTCATTTTCCAACTAAAGTGGATCCATGGGGTCCCCAAGATTACCCATGGATTTTATTGGTCGTCCATGACTCATCCAATGAGGGATGGACATGTGTCTAGGTCATTTCATATTATTAAGACATTATTTTTACCTTAAATTACATTAATTACCTCTAATCGCGATTAATAAACTGAAAAGTTACTATTCACCAAAAAAATTATTTTAATCCCATTGAACAACATTTTACATCTTAATTACAACCATGTATGTCAGATTTTTGAAATTTAAATCACAGAAGTGGTAAAGTTTTATTTAAACGAAAAATCAGTTTCTTTAACTACCACTTAGTGGTTTCACTATTCATCAAAAATTGAAGTTTTTTAGAAAATTACCAAAAATTCACCCTAGGCTATATTTGATATTCCGAATTCAAAAATGATGTCTATTTTACAAAATTTAAAACATATAAGTTGAATTAATTAATTTAATAATTAATTACCGCTGTCAAAACAAATAGCATGTTTTTATTAAACAATATCTATTAAAAGATTGACAATAATTTATGTCCGATTTCAAAGTGAAATTAATTCCAATGACCACTATTGGATTAAATGGTAAGAATATATTCTAATTTACTTTAAAAAAATTCAAAATATAATCTAATCATATAATTAATTCGATTAAAAAGAGGTTTTGAATTAAAATACATCATTTTTCGTTATTCATTAAAAAAATGAACTTTATCGGAAAGATACCAAAAATTTACACAAAGTAAATTTTGATGTCTCGATTCTAAAGAATAATTTTATTTTGTCAAATATAACACATAAAATTTTCAAAAAGTGGATTTAAAAGAGGTTCGCCATCAAAAGGCGGTTAATCGACCTTTTAAAGAATATTAGAATGTTTATGCTTAAAAATTGGATTCATTCGCATTTTTAATCCTCTAACATTTATTGTAAAGAGTATAAATATTTGAAAAACATATATAATCATTTTTTAGTTAGTTCTATCTATTCCCGCCATTACAACGGCAAGGAATTAACTACCATTTAAAATAGTATTATTATTTTTATTAGAGTGCAACGTAAGATTTCCAAGAAACTCGTTGTTGCGTATTGGGTACGCCATCGAGCATAGCATCCTCTTTAAAGTAATATTAATATTTTATTCAAAAATAAGGATAAATATAAAAATTTCAAATTCTTTATTTACCTGGGGTGTTACATTCTTCCCCTCTTTTGGGAATTGCGTCCTCGCAATTTCAAACTTGGTCTCGGAAACATCCTTGAAAGTTCCACATCGGAACAAGAGTCAGTAAAACAACCACTTTAAAAAAATGGGAGAGAACTACAAATGTCACCTGAGTTAACCCATACTAGGATTCCAAGTATGAAAATATGGATATGGAGGAGAAAACAAAGGGTCATGTTCTGATTGAGAGTGATAGTAAACATGTCTAAAAAAATTTAACCATAAGAAAATCACAAACATGTGATGGGTTAAACGGTATTGGATTCCCCAGTAGGAAAAGTTAATGGAAAACATTTTTTTCAATTACTTTTCATTGAGGAATATATTTTTGAGCTTAACTAAAACATAAGGAAATATACTTACGTGTCATGTTGACTTTCAAATTTTACTAGATTTCTTACACGAACTCATATTTTCTCCAAAATATGAGTATTTAGGATGACTTGTTTACATTAAGAGATCTATAATAAACTTCTAGAGAATCACCTAAACCAAAAAAGAGACCTATATACTTCCCATGACTTTAGACTTTAACCAAAACCAAAACCAAAAAGGATAGTACAAGATCAGATAATCCAGAAAAGGATAAGCCTTTATAAAAAGAAAATCTATTCTTAATCAACATAATTTTTCCAACAAAACCCAAAGTTCAACGAGGAACATTTGATAAACAATTTGTCCATAAAATTCTTCAAAGTAAACCAAACTATGATTTAAACCCAAATATTTGAAGGATTTAGTCACATAGTCTTCTATGGTACAAATTAACTTTTATCACGAAATAACTTCAGTTGATCTTAAATTCTCATATTGAAAAGTAATTAACCTAATCACATATCCTCCATGATTGGTTAATCATTTCCATAGATAACCCAAAATAAACTTACTCTTGATTCCTAAAATCATCTAACTAAAAAGAATTAGTCAAACTAACCAGGGACTTCACGTAGTGCAGTGGTATGCGATAAATACTAGCCGCACTTTGGTTGTGGGTTCGATTCCCGCAGCATTGTCTGACGCGACGGGTTGTCACACGGTCTGTGAGTTGTCCTTTTTCCAAAACTATATAATTCATAAAACATTCCCCAAAACGAGACAAAATCTTCAAAAATGATCATAACATATTTTAACCTCAAGTTTATCTCATGCCTTTCATTTTCCATCATAACATATAATAACCCATAATTACCTCAAAATGAAGGATCATATAAACTCTAATGGTTACCTTTATAATTATTACCTTAACTTCCACATCGATTGGTCATCTCGTAAATGATTCATTACAGATCATACCAAGGTTCAAGTGGTTTATCATGACTCCTTGATAGTTGGATTAGAACAACCATGAGTTTCCTCATTGAATCCCCCATTTTATCTAGTATCTTAATCAGAGAACCACCACAGTTTCCTTCAAACCTGTTGTCTCTTTGGTGCCTGCTAGATCCATCCATTCACTAAAAATAGAAATGTCAGGGTGAGTATATCAATAAAACCATCATGTACTAATGAGGAAGGTAAACACTAAGATATACTTACTATTTCATTTTTTATAAAACTAGGACTCTAGCTGAAATCCTATCCATTATGGTAATGTCACTTGTGATTAGAGAATACCCTAACCTCTAAAGTTATCTAAACCGACATTTGATACCAACTATAAGGCCCCATAATTAAACCTTACTTAATCTTGAGTTATTACAAGATTACACATTGAGGATCTTTTCAGGTTTATAGTTTTAGAGATTTTGATCATAAAACATGCATTACATTCCACATTTAAAAAAAGTGGTTACATAAAAGATAGTATTCATTTTTCCCATCAACAGAAACATATTTAAAATAAAACATGGATTCTTTATTGACACTACCTTGACATTATCATCATATCATGTACCCTTCCCTTGACCTGTGAAAAACATTTCAAAAACTTGGGATGAGCATAAAAAGCTCAGTAAGGGATATAAAAATATGGAAAGGAAACATGAGTACATGTATACATAATAATGAAATCATACTTTACACATAAAACAAAAGCACTTAAACATACCTCATAAAATCATGAATAAATCATAGAAATCATAAGACATAAATCTAACATGATTCATTCATAACATTCTTACGTATGGAGAAACCATCTTGGTTACGTTTGGAATACCCATCATAGTATATTCCCTAAATATCTTTGGAGAAACCTTAACGTTTCACTCCTTCGCGTTACCTAGTGCATTGGAGAGCTATATCGGGCTCACCCGCCCTTAGTTTATCACAGAACAACCCGTCTTCATAATAATTCCCAAGAACCTCAACATAATCGAATCACATAAAACATGCATAAAGGAAACATAACATTTCCACCTTTCAATCACAAGATATCAATACAACACATTGATATAAAATAATTATGAAAACCATTTGCAATACCAAAGTAAAAGAAAAGTAAAACATGGTATTTATTTTTCTTTTAAAAGAAAGGTATGGCTTGTAGAGGAATCTGAAACTCAAATAATGGTCACGGTGGCGGAGAAGTCGTTGTCGCTGCATACGTACGAGAAAAACATTCCCTTTTGTCATTTAGTAAAAACTTCGTATAAAAAACATTCCTTTTGGATAAATGTGAAAGTAAAAGGGGTTTATACACCGTATAAAAGAAGGTTGTGTATAAAACAAAATATTCTTCAATGAATGAAGATTGAGACTAAGTCCCATACAAAGACGATATCCTGGGATTAAGGATAAATCAATTACATAATTATGTGTGACAAATGAAGACATGAAATATAAGTGGGTATTATGTGTAATACAATTAGAGTACATTCAAACATAATAATAGAATTAAATATTCAAGGAGTACAAGTTTATCCAAAAGAATCTAAATTGGGTTAAGAAGTTCCCTTGCAAAAATTTGACATCCTAATGGAATCACTACAAAATTCAGAAAATGAGTTGATCAGAGATAAAAAGGGTATCTCATCACATGGACATAAAATTTAAATCACCAAGTATATATAAGAACATATCCCAACATAATGTTATGTGAATTAAAAGGCATAACAAAATAAGTCTTTTAAAAAGGGGAGGGTGAAAGGCTCCCTTACCGACATGGGTATCTTTCGAAACATACACCCCGTGAAAGAAGGACAATAAAACATTGATGTAAATACTCATAAATGATTTTATATTACACATTGAGTAAAATAATGGTCATTACATACACCAATAAAACGAAATTGTGGAAAATGTAGCATAGATCTCACGGGAATAAAAGTGAGATGAAAAATCCCCTATGAAAACTCGGCAGCCTAACGACGCCACTTAAAACTTCCAAAAAATGGATTGATGAGATCAAATAGGGTATCTCATCATATTAAAATAAAATATCAAGAGTAATATAAATGAAAATCCCCCATCATAACAATGAGGAGATTAAAAGAAGTGACATAAAGGAGCGTACGTAAAAAGAAAGAGATAGGTTAGATCTCTTACGAAAATTCGGCAGCCTAACGGTGCCACTCAAAACATCGAAAATGTATTGATGAGAGAGAATAGGATCTCACATAACATGAACATAAAAATTAAAGTAAGTGAAATATAAAAGAACATCCCAATCACAAGAAAATGATCTTAAGAGGAATGACATAAAAGAATGTACTTAAAAAGAAAGAGTGGAGTAGGATCCCTTACCTTGGGTCCGACTTGACTCGATCGTTCTTTAACGTCCTGAATAATAAACTTGAGTTAATTTATACTTTATTAAGAACCGTTTTCATGTTCATTATTCCTTTTATATCACTTATTTCCATGTTATAAACATTATGTAATCATTTAAGTTAATAATGTTTGTTTTGTCGATATTTGGTTCTTAAGTCGGAAGTGGACTTCTTACAATTACATGTTGTTCGTGTGGTCAAAGGTTCATTATATCCAGAATGATATTCATGATTTGGATATCATATATATCATATATATCCATAATATTCATGTATTTATAATATTACATAATCATTTAGAGGTAATAAATGAAATGCACCGTTCATGGAGACGGTAAGCCATACGTACGTATGAACGCTACATTCATTTCAATGTCATGTTATTGGAATTAAAAATAAATGAGAGGTATGTATATTTTAATTCCAGAATTATATTCATCATTTATATTTAACATAAATCATATATAATAACTTTAAATACGTCCTTTATACATCCAGCATATGGCATTAACAAATCAAATCACTTTGAGGGGGCGGTAGTCCGCACTTCCTAAAATGAAATTATCATGTTTACCCACAATGGAAACCATAAAGGTATTCCAGAAAAGAAAAATACAGAAACATATAAATATTATATATCATATATAAATATAGTGACATCTTAATGTCCACCTTTTAAGGTGTTATATGACTGTTGAACAATCATCGTTTCGTGAGGCAAAAATTCGCCATCCACAGAAACAGTATGTTCTTTAACCATTTGATGTAGGTGTGTGTAAGTGTAGCTAGAAATGCTTCTTAAAAAAACATCCTAGTATATTGAATATACTGGAGTTGTTACAAAAGAAATGAATAAAAAGTGTTTAGGGGGTTGTAGAAGCAAAATAAAAAAAAGAACACAAGTGAATACATTACCTTAAAATCAGGTAACTCTTTTTGATTTTTGCTCAAAGGCTTCCTTGGGAAGACTTCAGCCCAAAGTGAGGCTTCTAGGAGTAATATAGGGATGTGGAGATGAAAAATGAGCAGGGTTTGGCCGAGCCAAAGGCTTGAGAGGTGTGGGTAAGGTGGTAGAGGTGGGGGCCTTTTATAAGAGGAGAAGAGGGGCACTCTTGTAAAGTTGCAAAATGTTACCTTATTTTCAAATGAGTTTCGGTTTTTAAAGGTCCCACATTGATTTATTTCGAGGATAAGGTGGTAAGGGTTCGAAATATACTCATCCAATAGGTTGTTGACAAGTTTATGTTATAGTTTTAACATTATCTTTTCATTTTATTTAAATCCTTTATTAATGAGGTAATCGCTACATCATCATGATGTCATAAATTATTTAATTTATTTAATGTCTAAAAATTATAAAAAAATACTATGATGTAGGAACTATTTTTTGATTTCCAATCACAATTTATAGTCAAAAATATGACTTGTATAACTCCATGTAAACTTTTTTTTAGTAAAACAACTCATGTTTGTGACATTTTAATTTTAACATTAAATAAAAAGGTATTAATGTCATTTTCCATCTAAAGTGGCTCCATGGGGTCCCCAAGTTGACCCATGGATTTTCTTGGTCATCCATTACTCATCCAATGATGGTAGGACATGTTTCTAGGTCATTTCATATTATTAAGACATTATTTTTAGCTTAAATTACACTAATTACCTCTAATCGCGATTAATAAACATAAAAGTTACTATTCACCAAAAAATTATTTTAATCCCATTGAACCACATTTTACTTCTTAATGATAACCATGTATGTCATATTTTTTAAATTCAAATCACAGAAGTGGTAAAGTTTCATTTAAAAGAAAAATCAGTTTCTTTAACTACCACTTAGTGGTTTCACTATTCATCTTCTCTGAATTATCCTTTTCGCGACTTCGTCAACGGTCATTGACAAATGAGGTCGAGGGATTTGAGTTATTTTTTCCCCGTTCTACATAGTTCAATTTATGGATTGTGAATTTCCAAATGATATCAACATAATGTGGAGGGCTCAGACCGCACTAACACAGCTCGACCCTCCCCCTCCGTTTTTCTTCCTTTGGTTAAGATGGTGGTGGCGCAACAATACCATGGCCGACGAATAGTGGTGGAGCAACGTGACTTGGGTCAGGCCGGCCACGAATTAACTGGCGGCTTATGGCCGCCTGATCGTTGGAAGACTATGGTGACGTCGTGCCGCAAAGAGGAGGAGATACGTGACCAGGGCAGGCTGCGGTGGAGGGGAGCAGTGCTGTCGCGTCACGCGGTATATCAGAACTGCGGCCAGGTCAGGCCATGGAAGATGGGCACAACACCCTCACGTCACGCCGGTTGTTCGAATCGGCTGGCCACTCGGCCAGCCGGGAGGTGCGGGACCCCGTTGGGTCCCGCTTTAGCTGGACCAGTGCCTCCTGGAACTCGTTCAGTTCCACCCTAATGGTTCAACCATTCGGGATCTAGGGGCACGCGCATCCAACTTGGGCGCGGCTAGGGTAGGCCGCTAGCCAGCCAGACTGTGGGCCGCCTGTCAGTCAGGCCACGCAGGCCGCTGGATCGGGCTTACCACTTGGATCGGGCGGCCCCCAAGGGCCTGGCCAGTCTCTCAGGCCGGGACAGACCCGCAGACAGGGTCGGACCCCGGTCCAGACCCGGGTCGGGTCTGGTCGGTCCGACTCGGTCAGCCCGGACTCGGACCCATTTGACCCAATTATACCTTTTTGCCCATATCATGGGCTGTTGGTGCCAGATCAACGAACCGCCTACTACGACGGAATTCTTAGACTGAAACAGTTCATTTGGAATACCCAAAATATGGATTGTACATAGTTTGGGTATGGTCTAATTGGTTTTAACCTAAAAACCAATTGAGCCCCTAGAATAGAAATTCCAATAAGTCATAGGCCGGGAATCCGATTGACACGTCGTCTATTGCGTTGAGACCCCTATGATGAGGAAGACCATTGAGATACGTCTAATTGGGAATTCGTGATAGTTGGAGTATCGACTAGTAGCTCATGGAGAGGATCCTTCATGAGATGAGCGAGCGGAGTACTAAGACCTAGTTGATGGCTTATACCTGATGACTGCTGACCTTTCGATTGGGAGTGTTTTGACCAGCCTAGTGGGAAGAGCCTCTGTGTGATGCGGAAGAACCATGGTGGGGAGAACCTATGTTTGACATGGTAGATCCTCGGTACTCGATAGGAGGAGTACCTCAGCAGGCTACGAGGGGGAGCTCTTCTGTGTGACGCGATAGAACCACAGCGGGGATCACCTCTGTGTGATGCAGCAGACCCACAATACTCGATGGGAGGAGTACCACAATAGTTCAGGATATTGGGAAGTGCCTCCATGTGACTTGGCATGCCCACAGTACTCTATAAAGGAAGAGTACACCAGTTTTCGAGGTTTCGACAGTTTGACTGGGAGTGTTACATTTTACCACCCCTATAATTAAATCTAGGTTTGGAGCTGAGTCAGTAACATTTTGTATTCCTCATGTTTGAAATGACTTTATAGATAACATGGGTATATTTATGATCATATACCTAAGTAATGGTTATTCGTTGGATTCATACTTCGTGGTTTATCTTTGTTGGATTTTGTGATACCATAAGGGTATCGTAGTACCTGCTGAGTATCATTATACTCACCCCTGCATGGGTTATGCCCGCACCATGTTGTGTTGGCTATAGATGACAGACAGTGCTGACTGAGGCGGAGATTAGCAAAACTAGACGCTACCCAGATGTGGACTACTTGGAGTGACGATACATGGGGCGGACGGACGGATGTGGAGTGATGAGGGGCCCATCTGTAACTACCCTTCTAGTAAGAACCCCGGGGGATGACCCAATAGCTGCTTTACTTGATTTCAGTTCTACTTGTACATTCTGTTTGGGCTTGTATTTGCAGCCCCATTTTATTTCCAGCACTTCTTTTTGTATACAATTTTACTTAGTGTTTTTCTTCCAATTTTGTACATTGATATGTTTTTTTACAGTTATAAAGGTAATGCCTTCCCAGTTTAGGGATTTATACCATATGGGATTGTAGCCATCTCAGGGCCTTTGAAAGGCAGACTTGGGGTAGTCACGATACGAGCCCCGAGGGATGGGTTCATGAAAAATTTGAATCAAAGGAGTCGGTTATACCAGAGAACATAGGACACATATCATTCTTTTAGGTGAAGCAATAGTGTTAAGGGTACTGATTGAAGTTCCCTATTTAGGGATTCCAGTGTTGGTGAGGGCGGCTGATGTATCAATACAATAGGAACCTGACTATTGATTTCTGACATAGTTCATGAAAACAATGATTGTGTGTGTGATTTAATAGTTTTCTTAAGTTATCTTAGCCAGGTCGTCTCACTAGGTATACTATTTTGACCGTGTCACATATGTTTCTTTCAGGATGCCTCCTCACAGATCCACAAAGTCATACGCGCTGATATCCCACCGAGCGATGAGGCCTCGGTGTAGGGCCCTTTACTAGTGGAGGCAGCAGTGGTACCACTTCCCATAGGGACATAGATGCCAACAGCCCCAGCAGCAGACGATGCGCACAACTTGAGCGCGTTGCATGAGTTACAGCACTAGATCCCACCTAGGTTTTGGAGACATACAGACCCATATGGAACTAAGGATTGGCTGGAGGCTGTGGTGAGAGTCTTCAGGCTGGTTGGGACACAATCAGACCTTACGGTGATCCTTGCTGCAAGTCTCCTTAAGGAAGCAGTAGGCAGATGGTGGCACCTAATACTCCAGGTGCATGATGAGGTGACATTACTCTGGACAGACTTCGAGAGCCTGTTCTAGGTGGAGTGTGTTCCACAGAATCTACGAGGGGTGAAAATACTGGATCTAATGCATCTATAGCAGGGTAGCATGACGGTAGCTCAGTACTCATCGTGGTTCACCGACCTCTCGTGCTACTACACAGATATGGTATGAGACACATTCTTTAGGTCCCGGACCTTCGAGTAGGGGCTCAAGAAAGAGATCAGGGCATGGATGATCTCCCTAAGCATACCAATGTAGGTGCGGGTTTTAGAGAGAGCCCTACTAGTATAGAGTTCCTTGGATGAGCATTCACCAATAGCGAGACCCACTACTAGTCAACATGTAGAGGATTCATATGTGGCTGGCTGTAGATAGATGATGTAGAGGACCAAGAGGACCAGACCCACAAGTGGATGGCCATAGGACTCAAGATCAGTTGTGCTGGGAACCCGAGGTAGTGACATATATTCAAAGAGCAGACAGTTCTACTCATGTGGTGGGTAGGGACACATGGCTCGTGACTATCCAACCCGCCATTAAGATGATCAATAGATCATTGAGGGACATTCCAGTCAAAGGGAGTGGCTCGATCGAGGAGGTCTACTGGACAGAGGCGGATGTGGTAGAGGAGCGGGATGTGTAGCTGGTGGTGGCCAACATTTCGAGGTGCTACCGCCACCACCACCAGGAGGACCACCCCGAACATTGGGTGTAGTTGGAAAGGGGAGAGCTCAGCTTAAAGAAGATGAGAAATAAAACCATGGAAATCTTGAGGTTATTCGAGGTACAATATGTGTCTAAACCACCTTAGTTGTAGTTCTTATAGACCCAGGTGCCATCCATTCCTTCATATCCATTACCCTGGTTCAGATCTTAGAGATTCCGACAGAGCCATTGGCTCGATCCTTACAGATAGAGACTCATACGGGAGAAAACTCGATGATTATGCACTGGTGCTGGAAGTGTGAGCTTATTATAAGAGGTGATATCTTCAGCACATATCTCCTCATAGTGGCGTCGAGGCCTTACGACGTCATCTTGGGTTTTGGACTGGTTATCAACATTCCAAGATCATATTGACTGTATTAGGCGCTAGGTGTGGTGTGTCTGTATGGATGGGACCAGGTTAACCTTCATCGGCGAGAAGGGAGCCTTTGCAGCATAGGATAAACTTAGTTAGTAGAGGGTGTAGCTAATCACTTACCAGTTGGCTTGCCTTACCCACGAAGTAGTTGATGTGGTGACTCAAACTTATCCTGTAGTGGTGGACCAATACGCAGATGTTTTTTCATGACGATGTTCCATGGCTAACTCCTCATAGTGATGTGGACTTCTACATTTACTTGTACCCTGGGATGACACCAATATCTACTCCAGCATTTCGTATGTCTCTCGTAGAGCTTCGTGAGTAGGGTTATTGCTGGAGGACATGTAGGGATAGGGAATCATCTAGCCCAGTTACTCTCCCGGGGAGCTCTAATTCTGTTTGTCAAGAAGGTGGATGGGAGATTGAGGCTTTGTGTCAACTACCATCGCCTGAACTAGATGACCTTGAAGAAAAAGTAAATTTTCCTGAGGATTGAAGTCCACTTTGATCAGCTCAAGAGAGAATGGTGGTTCTCGAAGATAGACCTCAGATCAGGCTGTCACCATCTTAGAGTTTGAGATGAGGATGTGCATAAGATGGCCTTCATGTGTCTGTAATACCACTATGAGTTCTTGATTATGCCCATCGGCGTTACCAATTCTCCTATAGTGTACATGTGTCTCATGAATAGTATTTTCCATCCTTAACTTCATCTCTTTTTTGTGGTCATTATCGACGACATTTTGATCTACTCGACTACTGAGGAGGAGCATGCCTACCATTTTCATGTAGTACTGGACACACATCGAGAACACCAAATTTATGGTAAGTTCTGGACGTACCAGTTTTGGATTCAGGAGGTTCCCTAGTTGGGACATGTTATCTAATAGGATGTAGTTGCAGTGGATCCCTAAAATATTGAGGCGGTACTTGCTTGGGAGCCACCCAAGAGCGCGACGGAGGTACGGAGTTTCCTAGGATTGGCTGTATACTACCAAAGATTCATTCCAGACATCTCAAGAGTTGCAGCGCCACTATCAGCCATAATGAAGAAGGGGAAACCCTTCATGTGGTTAGAGAGATGCCAGTATAGATTTTTGGAGCTGAGGTAGAGGCTGGAAAGTGCCCCCATTTTGAGGCTTCCAGAGGATGGTGTAGGGTATGTAGTTTACTGCGATGCATCAGGGACCAAAATCGGGTGTGACCTGATGCAGGAGAAAACTGTGATCACATATGTTTCTCATCAGCTGAGACAACATGAGCAGAACTATGCTACCCATGACCTGTATTTATCATAAGTGGTATTCACCTTGAAGATGTGGCGACACTATCTTATGGGAGAACATTTTACCGTGTAATCAGATCACTAGAGTCTCAAGTATATATTATCTCAGAAGGACTTGAACATGAGACAGTGGCGATGGCTTGAGTTCTTCCAGGACTATGACATTGAGATAGTCTATACTCCTGGGAAGGAGAACATTGTTTTAAATGCATTCAACAGGAGATCTGGTATAAAGCTACTATGTGAGGTGACAAAGAATCTGGCTACATTACAGATATCCTTTGTGGATATGGATGGAGAAGCCTCTCAACAGTCTCTTAGAGTTACTTCTCCACATCTTCAGTGAGTCAGGGAGGTGCAGTGTGGGGACATTGACTGTGAGACACGATGTGCTCAGATATTAATAGGGCAGGCTCATGATGGATTTTCTAATGGTGGGGAGAACGTCATCATTTTTAAAGGACATACCTCGGTACCAGTTTCACTTCACGAGGACGTGTGGTGGGAGTTGCACACATACCCACTAGCGGTACATCCAGGAGTGGTGAAGATGTACAAGGACCATCAATGATAGCCCTGGTGTCCAGTTATGAAGAATTCGGTATAGGAGTTTGTTTCCCAGTGCCTCACTTGTCAGCAAGTGTAGGTGGAGCAATAGGTACCAGTAGGCTTGGTTCAGCCTATAGATGTCCTAGAGTGGATGTGGGGTGGGATATACAAGGACATCATGATGGGTCTTCCACATACAACCAGGGGACACAATTCAAAAGGGTGATCTTTGACAGACTCACCATGTCGGCCCACTTCCAACCGCTCAGAGAGAAGGGTTCATTAGAGAGCTTGGGATGCCTCTATGTGGAGGAGATTGTGCGTTTACATGGAGTACCTTCCTCAATTTTCTCTGACCGTGACACATGGTTCACTTCCCGACTGTGGAAGGGGTTTCATGAAGCTTTCGGGACACATCTTCACTTGAGAACTTCATCCATCCTCAGACTGATGGATAGACCGAGAGGACCATCCAGACCCTCGAGGACATGCACAGAGGTTGTTTCCTCGACTTTTGGTTGCATCAGGGAGGATCACTTACCATTGGTCGAGTATTCCCAGAATAATAGATATCACCCCAACACTGGTATGGCACACATTGAGGCCTTTTATGGTCGACCTTGTAGATCAAAACTGTGCTGGATAGACCTAGGGGAGTCAAAAATAGTGGGACTAGATATGGTACAAGATACCACAGAGAAGGTGCAGATCATCCTGGAGCAGATGAAGACTACACATAGGAGACAGATGTCATATGCTGACAAGAGATGGAGACCTCTGGAGTTTGAGGATAGCGACCACTTCTTTCTAAGGGTCTCACCACGAAGAGGAATATGGAGATTTGTCCGATGGAAAGTTATCTCCATGATTCATTGGACCTTTCCAGGTCCTCAGCAGAGTAGGTGAGGTGTCTTACCGCTTAGCTCTTCCCACTCAGTTGCATTGGGTGCACGACGTCTTCCACGTATCTCAGCTGGGGAGCTATTTGCAAGACCATTCCCACATCATCGTAGATGGAGTGCTGGACATTGATGACCGGGAGACTTTCAAGGAGGGTTCAGTAGAGATTGAGGATCGACAAGATCAGGTCCTACATAGATGATCAATAACTCTAGTGCGCGTTCGTTGGTATCACGGGAACCTCCAGGAGAGTACATGGGAGCAGGATGATCAAATGCATGCTCAGTACCCCCATTTTTCCCATAGTTCTAGTTGTAGCTTATAGGGAAGTAATCCCGAAGGTGAGGAGAATGTAAATACATGAAAATTCCGTAGAATTTTTTTACTTAAATACATGGGAATTTTATGACTCCGCAAAAATTTACAGAGCTAGATTCAAAGCCTTAGTGTGCCCGAAATTAGTTTTTGATATTTTGTTCAAGTACATTCAGTAAGTGTATGAGAGGGATTTCATAACATTTGAATCAGTGCTTGGAATTGAAATCTGAGGGCATCATTGAATTTGCAGTGCCGGTATTCTCTTAATAAGGATTTCGCCTTGACGATAGATGTTCGAGAATTGATGTTAGATTTTGGGTTTTTAATTAAACTAAATAAAAATAAAGTGTTACTTTATTTTTATTTATGATGGTTAAAACCTCCAAGTGGTGGTTAAAGGTGGGGGACAACACACAAAAACCTCCCATGAGAGGTTATGGTGGTGGGGCCCTCCCATGCATAACCTCCTTTGGGAGGATATCTTTTGTGGGGACCACCTGAGAGTTTTAATCCTGGGGTCCCCCATTTAGGTGGTATGAATCCCTTGACCTTCACCACTAATTAATAGAGCCAACAACCCCCCATTAATTAAGTGTGTTGTCTATTTTAATTAATTTTGAATCCTTTTGAATTCATGAAAACAATTAAGTAATATACAAACCTATTATTCAATTTTGGTTGCAATATTTTCATTTGAATAGCCTTTGAAGAACATGGGAGAGAAAGAATTCACCCATGAAGAATGCCTCTTCCGCCAATGAAGAACGAACTTCAACCAGGGCAAGAAAGGGAAGGGTCACCCACAAAGAACGCTGATGTCTTCTTAAGCTTTGTCTTCCTCGAACTTTGAATTCTGTGACTTCTTCAATGTTAGTTGACAATCGAGGTTGGGGGATTTGTGTTTTTTTGTTCCCGTTCTACGTCGTTCAATTTATTGATTGTGAATTTCTGAATGATATGAATATAACATGGAGGGATCGGACCGCATGAACATAGCCCGACCATCCCCCGCTGTTTTTCATCCCTTGATCATGATGGTGGTGGCACAATAATACCACGACGGATGGATAGCGGCGGAAACGCGACTGGCGTCATGCCAGTCGGGAAGAAATGGGCGGCACAAAGCCTCCAGATCACTAGAACAGCTCGGTGCCATTGCGCCGTGCTGAAGAGGAGAGCAATGGCCATAGTGGGCAGTGACGGAGGGGCGCAGTGCCGTCGCGCCGCACGTTGGTGTAGAACTGTGGCCAGGGTGGGCCGAGGTGGAGGGGCACGGTGCTGTCGCATCGCCCCGGTGGTGAAGAGCGGCTGGCTGCTCGGCTAGCTGGGAGGAGCGGGACCCCGTTGGGTCCCGTGTGAGCGGAACCGGTGGCACCAGGCGCCGGTTCGGTTCCACCCAAACGTTTCAACCATTTGAGGGCCAAGGGGGGAACACCACAACCTGGGCATGTCTAGGGTAGGCCGCCGGGCTGCCAGACAGCCGGGTTGTGGGCCGCCAGCTGGTCGGGCCGTGGGGCACCAGCTTGCCTGGCCGCAGGCCACCAGCCTACCAGGCCATGCGGGCCACCAGGTCGAGTCGCCCACTCGGGTCGGGCCACCCACTCAGGCTGGGAAGCCCCCACAGGCGGGTCGGACCCTGGTCCAGACTAGGGTTGGGACTGGTCGGTTCGACTGGCTCTGATCGGACCCAGACCAATTTGAACTAATTACACCTTTTTTCCCATTTTTATGGAAAAATGTGTCCAATCAATAAACCGTCCAAGGATACGGAAATCATAGAGGGAGATGGTTCTTTTGGAATACACCACTAAGGCTTGGACATAGTTGGCGTATGGTTTGATTGGATTGACCCTAAAAACCAATCGGTCCCTTGGAACCGAAATGACAACAACTCACAGAACATGCATCCGATTGACGCACCATCTGTTTAGTTGAGAACCCTATGACGAGGCGGACCTATGATATACTTCAACATGGGACATCATGATAGTAGGAGTATCGACCGGTAGCTCGTCTATCAGATCCTCCCTGAGATAGGAGAGCAGAGTACAGTGACTTAGTATCTAGCTGATACCTGATGACTGCTGACCATTCGACTCAGATTGTTTTGACTAGCCCAGTTGGAAGAGCCTCTGTGTGACGCGGAAGACCCATAGTGGGGAGCGCCTATGTGAGACGCGGTAGACCCCTGATACTCGACAGGAGAAGTACCCCAATAGGCTACGAGGTGGAGCACCTTTGTGTGACGCGGTAGACCCATAGTGGCGAGCACCTCTATGAGACGCAACAGACACACAGTACTCGACAGGAATAGTACTACAATAGTTCAGGATAGTGGGAAGTTCCTCTGTGTGAAGCGGTAGGCCCACAGTACAATATAGAGGAGGGGCACACCAGCAGATGAGGTTTCAACAGTTTGACTGGGAGTGTTACATGTTACCACCCCTATAATTAAATCATGGTTTGGAGCTGAGTCAGTAACTTTGTGTATTCCTCATGTTTGATAGGGGATTATAGATAAATTAGTTATATTTATGGGCATATTCCAAACTAATGGTTATCCATTGGCTTTATACTTCTTGGTTTATCCCTATTGGATTTTTTGAGACCTTGAGGGTCTCAGGGTCCCTTCTGAGTATCATTATACTCACCTTTTCATGGGTTATGCTTTCACCTCATTGTGTTGGTTGCAGATGACAGGAAGTGCTGACTAAGGTGGAGAGTAGCAGGACTGGAATACACCCGGAGACGGACTACTCACCGTGACAAAACACGGGGCGGGGGAACAGACGTTTAGTGCTGAGGAGGCCATCTTTACCCCCCCTTCTAGTTGGAACCCCAGAGGATTACCCAGTATCTTATTTTCTTTCTTTTAGTTGTACTTTCCTTTTGGTCTTGTATTTTCGGTCTCTTTTTATTGCAATCACATCTTTTTGGATAAATTTTTCCTTAGTGTTTTTCTTCCAATTTAGTACTCTGATGTGTTTTTTTACAGTAATAATGGAAATGCCTTCCCATTTTAGGGATTTATGCCTTTGGTGCTAGTCACCATCCCTGGCATATGGAAGGCAGGCTTGAGGTAGTCACGATATGGGCCCTAGGGGACGGGGTGGACAAAGACAGTTTGACATTGGATAGAAAAAAATTCCTATAATTGAGGTCGGAGGATGACTTAGTGGATGCTTATGAATAAAAGTTCACTCAACTGTCATGTTACACTCCAAATTTCAACTGATATTTTTATAGAAAGATAAATATATTTTATATTTTATTAAAGTTGGGATATCAAAGATCATAAGCCTCTAGCTAATTCAAAATCTATGAGAAACATTTCATATGTTCCAAAATGGTGGAAATGGTGTTAACTGATGATTAGGTGTTCCAATAGAGAATGAAAAAGATGAGGTCCAGTTGGTAGGAAAGGGAATGAATTCAAAAAAGAAATATGGATGTATGAAAATAAAATTTACATCTTGTGAAGATAGTGGTAAAAATCATCTTGTAGAATTTCTCTCAAAATATGGAAATTACTTCTGGTGTGGTAATATTGGTCATATTTCTCATAATGGTTTAGAAGATGGTTAGTAAAGAAATTAAAAGTTAGTAGTAAGGTGTTTTAGTTGAAATCAGTTTGAAAATTATGCTAATATGTGTCCAATGTTGTTTACCCAGGGTGGCAGCCATATAGATATAATTCATAAGGGTGGAGAAATATCTTTTTCAACATCAACAGTTGTTGTGAGACAATCAAATGTAGTGGTATCTTGTATCTTGTTTCTTTTTTTATATTATGAAAATGTGTTGTTTCATTCAGGATCTACACATTCTTTCATTCCTATGTAATTTTCTCGTAAATTGGGAATTGAATCTCAAGAAATACATCTTGATCCTGTGGTGAAAACACCTGGGGGAAATGTTTAGGTAAAAATATATTATAAGAATTTACCTATCCTTATATGTGGAATAAATTTACCTTGAAACCTTGCTGTTTTCCTTTAGTTGTGTTTGATATAAATTTTGGAAAGTATTTGATTTCTATTTACCATGTTAGGATTGACTTTAGAGTGAAAGAGGATTCATTTTAGAAAGGATTTTAGTTGGTGTACCAGAATGAACCCTGATCTTGGATAAAATATGATGAAGATGAAAAATTAGTGAAACATAGAAATGAATGTTACCTAGAAAATATTTCTGAAAAAAGGAACGGTTTAGATTAATGATTTTTCAGTGGTAAATGTGTTTCATGAGGTTTTTCATGATAAGTTTCTTGTATTTTACCTAATCGGGAAGTTCAATTTACTAATGACTTAGATCCTAATTCTAATCCAATTTCAAAACCCCTTATTTAATGGATGAAATTGTTCGTTTAGTGTTAACGAATGAATTGTAGTAGTTGTTAGATAATTGTTTCATTCTACCTAGCACATCACAATGTGTTTCTCTATTCTTATTTGTTTAAATGATATATGGATTAATGAATCTTTTCATTGATTATAGAGCATTCAATAATATTAAAATTAAGAACATTTATCCATTTCCTCATATAGATGATTTTTTTGATAACCTATAGAAACCTCTATATTTTTTTTGAAGATTGACATGAGGTCGTGGTACCATTTTATGAATGTAAAGGAAGAAGACATTCTAAAGACCTCATTTCGTACAAGAGAAGGAAAATATAAATTTGTAGATATACCTTGTGGGGTAACCAATTCATAATATGTATCCATGGATCATTTGAATATAATTATTTGTTAGTTCAAGGATTAGTTTTATATTTTGTTTATTGATTACATTTTGGTATATTCCAAAAATAAAGATGAACATGAAACCCATTTAAGTGTTTCCTTGGAATCCATAAATGAAAAAAATTGAATGGGAAATACAGAAAGTGTGAGTTTGGGTTACATCAAATTTTATTCTGTGGTCATATTTTTTTTTTAAATTGGCATAACTATTGATCCTTCTAAAACAAAAGTATTTTATGAATGGCTAAGTGCGAAAAATATAACTAAGATTTATAGATTTCTTAGTTTTTTACAGTTTTACATAAGGTTTGTTGATAATTTATCAAGGTTATATATCCTACAAACTATGTTTACTTGAAATGTGTTATGTTTATCTTGACAAAATAATGTGATGATTTTATTTAGGAATTGAAAATAAGATTGATGAATGCTCCATTATTTTCATTACCTTCAGAAATGGTGAGTTTCTTATCTACAGTGATGCTTCATAGAAAGCACATGGTTGTTTCCTAATGAGTAATGATCTGGTAATTGATTATTTATCATGTTTTCTGAAACCTTATGAGTTAAATTAAACTACGAATTATTTGGAATTAGATACTGTTGTTTTTGTATTAAAAATTTGGAGGCATCATTTTTATGGCGTAAAGTGTGAAGTATATACTGAAGAAAAATGTTTGAAGTATATATTCATTATGAATTAATTAAACATGATACAGACAAGATAGATTGAATTAATCAATGATTACGATTCCACAATCCATTACCATCCAATAATGGTAAATAATGTGGCTGAAACTTTGATATGAAAGAGTAATGCTACATTATCCATGCTATGTTTGGAAAAAGATCCATTGATTAAAGATTTTATGAACATGGAAAAAGAAGTTGTTGGGGCAAGAAGTTCATCTGTATTGTTTCAAGAGGTAGTGAAATAACCTCTAGTAGAAAGAAATAATACATGTGGTGAAATAAGACAGTGAATGAAAAAAAAGTAAGAGTTGGTTCAGAAGGTATGGTTGCAAAAAATTATCATTAATAAAGTTTGTGTTTTGAGTTTTGGAAAGTGATTATGTGTGAATTGTCATTCAAAGTTAAATAATTTTTTTTCTGATATCATAGTTCACCATTTTCAGTTTATCCTTACAGTAATAAGACGTACATAGATCATTGGGAGTATTTCTGGTGGGAGTGATTGAATAGAGAAATTATTGACATTTCTATTATGTTTTTTAATTGTCAATTGGTTAAAAAATAGTCGATATTATCAAAATGAATGAATCACCCTTTACCAGTGCTAGAGAAGAAATGGGAAAAGATATCCATGGAATTATTTAAGGGATCACTGAAGAAATATTGAGGTAACAATGAAATATGGTTAACTATTGATCGATTTACTAAATCTGCACATTTTCTTTCTATTCTAGATACTATGTATCTAGATCAAATTTATCGATTTTATATTAAAGAGACAGCCAGGTTACATGGAGTTCCCCTCTCCATTGTATCTAATCATGATTCGAGGTTCACTTCAATATTTTGGAAGGGCTGTCAGAAGCCATTGGGTATTGAATTTAATTTTAGTATATCATTTCACCATCAATCAGATGTACATTCAGAACAGATAATTCATATTTTAGAAGATATGAAACATGCTTCTAAAATGGATTACCCAGGAAGTTGGGGCCAAAATTATTCATTGGTTTATTTTTTTATAATAATAATTTTCATTCCAGTATATAGATGGATCCATTTGGGGAATTATATGGAATGCAATGTCTATCTCTAGCCTTTTTGGATGATATAGGTGAATGAAAGTTTATGGGACTATAATTTGTAGAAGAGTTGGCATAAAATGTTCAGTTAATTTAGAATCACAAAATAACAGCTTAGAGAAGTCAAAAAAGTTATGCAAATAAATAAAGGAAGGATCTTTCTTTCATGGTAGGTTATCATTTCGTCATCAATTATTTTTCATGGAATAGTGTGATGCATTTTGGTAAGAATATAAGGATGAGTCTGAGGTTCATTAAAATCTACAAAATCATGGAAAAATTAGGATCCGTTTTATACAAAGTGGCTTTACCACTATGTTTATCCCAGTTACACAATGTTTTTCATGTTTTATTGTTGGGAAAGTGTATATTGGATCTATATTATGTTTTGAGTCTAGATGTAGTTCAGTTGGAATAGAATATTTCATATGTGGAACAAATGTTCTAGATTCTTGACCCAATATATAAAGTGTTTTGGATAAGGTAATTAAGTCGGAAAAGGTTTTTAAAAAAAACCACATTATTGATGAGGCATCATGAGAATATAAAAATGATATGAGGGTTAAGTAACCCCACTTATTTGATAAATTAATAGAATTGTGGGGATGTAATCCCCAAAAGGGGGGAAGGATGTAAAAACCAATGTATTTATAGAATAATAATATCCTTCTATTAATACTTAAGATAAAAACATTAATTTTACATTAAAGGGGATGAAATGTTTTATGGTCAACCTGACACACAACAATGGGATTATCTGAAATCTCATGGTGCACACTAGTTTGAGTCATACTGAGATAAATAATAAGTATATAATATTATTATTTTTAATGGTAGTTTATTCTAAGTCGTTGTATTGGAGGGAAAGAATATAACTAACCATATAATTATTAAATAGGATTGTAAAATGATTCACATTTTACCAAAAATATTTAAGAGCTTAAAAGGAGAATAAATCTAATTTTAAGCAAAAATTATGTAATATTTTTTAAAGTTAGTTTTACCACCTTTTGATAGAGAACCCCTTTTAAACGTAGTTTCTTCCACTTGTATATGATCCATTATAAAATATAAATGACTTCATTAGAAGTGTGGCAAGAAAATTTACTTCATGATTTTTTTGGCATTTTTCTATTAATGTTAAGTTTTTAATGAATATTGAAAAACAATACATTTTATGTCAGAATTGTCTTTTCATCTGATTTATTTATATGGATGGATTATATTTTTAATTTGTTTTAATTTTTAATTTGATTATTTTATTAGTATTTAATCCAATTTTTTTAGTGGTAGTAATTTCTGTTTTTAAATAGAAATAAATAGATATCAATCTTTTGATTGTTCTTATTTCATAAAAACACGGGTTTGGATGGGAAGTAATATTATATTAATTTCTAAAACATCTGTGTTTTGAATTTGGAAAAATTGCTTCCAAAATTTTAATTTGGAGGTCCAAATTGGGTATGTATTTATCTTTTTTTTTAGAAATTATGAATTGTAACTTCAGTAAAAAATTCATTTACCCTGGTTAAAGGGTAAATCAATAAAAATAAGGGTTAAAATAATATTATAAATATATTAAATTACCATAAAACATGTTCTAATCCTACTAGATGAGATATATATAACTATTTACATCCTTGTGTTTATTTTAGGACCCTATGGATTCATATTTGTGTGAAAATGACATTTAATTAATTTTAATTTTATGTTATGGAAAATATAACCTAAACATGTATAATTTTGGAAAAAGATTTATACTGTGTTATATAATTTATTTTTTGACAAAAAGTTTTAATTAGATAGATAAAACTATTTCCTAAATTGTGGTATAATGTTTAAAATTTTATGTTATTAAATATATATATATAATTATAACAAAATTATGATGCAGTAATAACTTCATTAATAAATGATTAAAATGAATTGTATTATAAATATCAAAATAAATATAACTTGGTTATTTTGATGTCATTAACTGATTTTATGGTGATACATACAAGTTATATTTGTATTAATGAAGTTTTTTCTAATCATTTATGTTGCTATAGATTTTTTAAAAAATAATGATATGAATAGTGTCTAAATTGACATAATTCAAATTTTAAAAAATAAAATATTTTTTTAAATATTAGAAATATAAAAAATTAAAAAATTCTACAAACTAGTTTCCTTAATACTACTATTTTATCATTGACACTTTAATGGTATATTTGTCTTGTTTTGGTAACTATATTGATTCTCAATGTGTTAAATGCACGATAAAATAGAAAGAGTAATAAAGGTTTATATAAAAAAGATATGTATTGGAAAATATATAAAACCTATCTAATTATTAATAGTTAATTTTATTTGGAATTATATTAATATTATATTCTAAATATATTCATTCGGTATCATTTATACTCGTAATATAATTTATAATAAACTAACAATTCAAGATATTCTTTTAGTGCCCCCTCCCTCTAATAAAAGGGAAACACATTTAACCCATCAATAAAATCACAATAAACCCTTGGATCCTCCAACCTCTGACCTAATAAGCTCCCAACATCCCTTTATTCCTTTTATATTCCTTACCCTAGGCATAATGAAATTCAAGAGATCCCTTTGGCTCAAATCAAAATAAGATACCTGATTTGAGTTAATATATTCTCTCAAGTTTTTTTCATTATTTTTTCCTTCTACACCATGTATGCTCTTTTTATTATTTTTATATATAAAATAACCTGTTTACTAAATATTCAAGGTTGTTTTTATGAGATGGATTCGAACTACATTAACACGCACCTCCGTCAAAATGATATGAAGATACTGTTTCTGTGTACGACGAACTATTGCCTCACGAAGCGATGCTTATTCGATTTTCTCCTACCTCCTCTCATAGAGGCCATTATTATGGAAATGTAATTATATATATTACTTATGATATTTATTTTATCAACATTTTTATGTAATAATCATGTATAACATACTTTTAATATATTCAGGTTGTACAAATATAATAATTTTATTTGAGTAAGTGCGGACTACCGACCCCTCAATGTTATATGACTCATTCATTCTCTATGTGAAGCATATAAAGGATATAATTAATGAAGTTATGAAAAAATATATAATATATATATTATACTGGATTTATAATATTCAAATGTACCATTTAGTTTTCTTTCTTTAAAATATGAAAAATAAATTAATGTATCGTTTATACGTACATACATCCTACCGTCTCCATTAATTATGCAATTAATTTCTTATATATGAATGCTATGGAATATTATAATTAAATATATTATACATATATATGATATATATGATATCTTAATCATGAATATAATTTTGTAGATAATGTAATCTTTTCAACATTTAAAATTTATAATTATAACAGGTTCATTTGTGACTACAGTTATGAACATCCAAAAATTATCCAATATGAACTCACATAATTAAATAATTATCATTGAAATGTAATAAGTGATATAAATGGAAAAATATACATGAAAAATGTTATGAATAAATTATTAATTAACTTATTTTTACAAATCAAGAAATTAAATAACAAACGAGTCAAGTTGGACACGAGGTAAGGGACATTATCTCAATCTCTTTTCCTTGAGGCATATATTCATTAATACATTAATTGATTTAATATGTTGTATAAACCGTTTGACTTTTAATTTCATTAAAAGGGAATATTTTTTTCTACAAGGAGTTATTCCAAACAAATAATGGAGTTTTTCTTTTAACGTGTTTGGTGACAACAACCTTTCCGACACCGTGATAATTAATTGATATTTGGATTCCTCAACATTCCCTGATATTTTAAAATGAAAAATAAATACCATATACCATGTTTTAATATTTTGGTATTGAGAATGGTTATGAAAATGTATTTACTATTTCAATATCTTGAAATTTAATCTTTTTATTTGAAATGAAATTTTATGTTTGAAATTTGGATATTTTTTAACCTTTTATGTGATGATTAGGTTATTGTACTTGGACATTTGATATGGGTTATGTGATAAACCAAATGTTGGTTGGCTCCATGTTAATCCATGGAAGGGTGGTTACATTATAACCTAAAATGCATTTTTTATTGAAGTTGGCCATATGCATATTACATTTGTAAGAACTATTTGTGGATGTCAAAAGTATGGTTATTCCATTTAAGTATGATTATGTCCCTTCTAATCATTATATGTTGTATCTTGTTTTGTATGAGATTTATGGTAGTATTTTGGTTAAAAAAATGGTATTTAATGAGCTTATATTGAGTGCTGTTTTGTTGCTACTTCATTAAGGTGACATGGATTACATTATGATTCAGTATTCATAGTTTTCATGTCATTTAGAAAAATAATATATTTCCGTATTTGATTAAACATTAATGAGATTTTTATTATCAGCCCCTATTTTTGAAATGTTTTTTAAAGGACTTAAGGTTGAATACGGTCAAGAATGGGATCATGTAAAAGTCGTGTTGTTTAAAAAATAGAAGTAAACAAGTTTCTTTTCATTTTAGAGTTTTTGTTTTATAAAAAATTGATACTGAGAAGAAGTGTCTACAAGTAATATTGCTGATGTTTTGTATAAATCATTACCCAATTATCTAAATCTCTATACTTGAAAATATTTTTTATTGTGAATTATATACATAAATCCTGATTTTGTTATTTTTAAGGCTGGGGACTTATATGTCATGTGGATCTATGTGCTCGGACATGAATTTTAAATGGACCCAAAATATCATAAATCACATATCAACATTATTTTCCTCACAATAGATGAATTTAAAAAGAATCATAATAACAAAATATCATTTTAAAAACATATTGAAACATTGAAATCCATTATTTAATTATGGTAAAACACTATAATAGTTCTCCTGATCATGTCCCAATCATTTTATCCCATATGTACCCTTTCCCAATCCAATGAAAAGATACAAATTTTTTTTTTCAAGTGATATCCCAATAATAACATTTCTCAACACCCAAAATTACACAACTGTGTCCATGATATAGTAGTGCATGACCTTATGCATGCCCTCCAAAACAAGATGCTATTGAATTGAATTGAGGGATGAGACCATCAGTGGGGAGACTACAACCTCAGTATCATTTCAATGTATGAATAATAAATATTAAAAAATATATAATATTATCATAGTAAATAGGAAAAGTATAATGAATATAATACATGACTTAAAATAATTAGAATCTCTAAAATTAGTAATCCAATCTAGTGTATAATGTATTCGAATCGTATGAAGTAAAACCTAGAGTCCTACATGATATATCCAAGTCAACATGTTTCCCTATTCTCCCCCACATAGTTTCCTTTTATATTTACCTTCACTTTTATCTAGTCATCCGTCATGAAATCTATAAGAACCCAAAAATTATTATGTAGTTTATTTATACCAAACTCTGTAGGGAACCATGAATGCATCCTCGAACTAGATTACTTAGGTAAAATAAGGGTCTCTACAATAATAATAAATTTATGATTCATATATATATAAATATAGTAAAAAATGAGCAGTGGTGTAGTATCCAAGCCATCAAAAACCCCATATATATTTTTATGGATCAATTATAGAATAATAATGAGAAGAATTTAGTAGTTAAAAAATACCACAATAGGATGTCATAATTGAATAATTATAACTTGTTTCCCAGTGACCACTAGTCATCAAGTATTTCATGATACACAGTATCCTATATTCCATTACTCTACAATAAGGAATATGGTACTTGATAATTACAAGGATACCTTGGGTACATCCTTGTTGTAGAAGATCTATTGAATCCTTATTCCTCCAACCATTACTCATATCTTTCATCACCATCATCACTTGTAAATCATACCCACCCTCTAAAGGAATAAAATATCACAACCACCAACCTATTCTCAGAACCAAGATTGTTACACAAAAGAATAGTTCATAAATATACATGTTAGATCATTCACATATGAGATATCATCATGATAAAAAAGTGAAAAAACTTGAAATCATGTGATCATTATCATACCTAAAATAAAGATAATCTAGTATTAGTAATGGAATCATGAATCACAACAAATCTCATGGGCCACATACACACCTCCCAAAGATCGCAATCAAACAATGTCATCAGTTACAACTGCAAAATCAATAATATCATGGAAACATGAGTAAATAAGAGACCTTGATATTAGATACTTCATACCTAATGTTCTCAATATTCATGAAATTGTTCATGATATATATCATTTCTCAAACCACATTTGGATACCAATCAGATCACGATCACCCACCAATGACTCCTATATCCAATTATAACACAATGTGACACGAGTTCTATAGTAGGGAAAGGAGAAATGAGGAAATTGGTATAACCAATTATTACCTGAGCATGATAATTGTCAATGGGGTCCAAAAATCTATTCTAGGAAGGGAGTTGGAAGGATCTCTCAAATATTTGTTGGTTACATGGTACAAAGATGATGGTATTAAAAGGAGGTGTTTAAGAATATACCACCACTACATATGATGAGGAAATAAAATATAGAGGGTAATGGAGAATGACCTCTATGGTTCCTTGATGTAAAATGTTTCATAAAACCACATTGAATCGTGATTTTCTACACTATAAAGCTTCGAATTGTGACATAGATTTTCTCTTACACGCATTCAAAGATTTGGAATGATGATGATGGTTTAATGTAACTATGTTATTTATTTCATGTCCCCTCCCTCCAAACATACCAATAATGGTATTGAAATGCAGAAAGGAATATTATGAACCCCATGACCCACCTCTAATAATCCATCAGTTTCAGACTTGCATAGAGGGTGAAAATATCTCACAATATGGGAGGCATTAACCATTATAAGAAAACATGGTCAGGATATAAGATGAATCAACCAAAAAAACTCCATAGTATAATATAAAAGAAATCTAAACCATCTGATAGTTCATGTATAAATCAAAAAAGGATACATATTAAAGTATCCAAATTAAAACACAAAATAATAAAATCTACGGTGGTGACACAGCAACAACTCCATATGTATGAACTAGAAATGTTCATCATTGCACAAAAATTCCACCTAAAATCCAAAAAATAGTTTTTTATTTAGGGGGTGGGCATACATGTATATTCAGTAGGAAATGAAATGTAACTCCTGCACATGTGAAAGTAGCATACTAATGCACCTGTGTGATAGTAGAGGAACCTATTATCTCATATGTGTGTATACTAACCAAAACTGAAAAAATTAAAAAAGGACCTCTCACTGAATAACACATTCATGTAAAATAATATATAATATGAAGATCATTATTTATATTGAACCCCACAACACTTCCCCAATGATTAGCATCTCCCACACCACAATTGAATATTTTATGGCACTACAACCTCTTTGAATATAACATATCACATCCTAATAGAAAACAACAGGTCCAAACCTCAAAACACATCCCACTCACACACACTCCTGGACCGTCACAACACATTACATTTATCCCACACTCACTTAGACCATCAAAAAAACACATCATTCCCAAACATACCTAGTTTATTAAAACACATCTCATCCTAATGAAACCCATGATATATCATTAAAGTGTAATTTGTTGACACCTGGGAAACCACATCAGTACTCGTCATGAATATACCTGGTACACCAGATCTGAACTACCATCTAGTGAACTAAAAGAATTCTAGCCATCACAGAATATTGAATATGTACTTGTCCTGGAAGAGGGAACAAAGAAGAGTGGGTGGCCAACCATCCATCCTCGACTAGGATATTTGGGAAGGACACCATATAAAATGACTATGTAGGTTTTGGAACATTGTTTAAAACAATGTTAGGATGCATATATAAATTAGAAGATGAAATATTATATAAATTTATAGTTACATAACACAACCCCATCAAATGTATTTATAAAAAGAAGTAACCATCTAATAGAATCCACACCCCCTCTTCCTCTACTAAATGAATAAAACATAAGAACAAAACAAAAACCCCAATTCATATTTTCGACTTCAGTCGATTTTTCAATGACTTAGATTTATCAATAAATTCCACATTATTATACTCTTTTATTTATGTAATAATCATTCGATTGGAAACATATTTCATTTAGAAAGATATCGTATTTCACATTCCCAACCCATTAGTTTATATATAATCATTAAAAATTTAATCGATACAGACCATCCACAATCCCATTGTTAACAAACATGTTTCATATCATTATCTTGAATTTAGTCCTATCAGTACATTGGTAAATAAAAAATTTCCAACCACAAGGAAACAGAATAACATAACAACCCATCATCTACATCCACATCACTTTATTAACACATCCAATTTCATTTTAAAATTTCATAATCACACCGCACTCACTATCATAGATATGATGTACCACTATACCATAAAAATATTGACATACCAACTACACAACAACATCTCAAACACGTCCCCCATGGCCATTAAAATATAGCCACTACACTTTACATCAATACCACACCCACAAACAATGAACATTCAACAGATCATAGTATATATAACAAGACAAGGCATTATTAATATTTTTAATGGAAGGGGGAAATTACCAAATTTAATTTCCTTATTAAAGGGGGTTATCACAAAAGGCATTGACTCATAGGTAATCCATTCCATTAACCTAATATACATGGTTATGTTGTTCTATATTTATGATGATATCGTTAAATCAAAAAACAAATAATTTCAAATGTAATTATCTCTTACATAATAATTACACAAACACTCATGGTTATATCAACTATAATATACCCATATAATCTTAATATTCAATCAAATGAAATAAAAAAATCCAAATTTTGTAACAGCATAATTCAAATTCATAAAACCATATTAAATTAGATTTAAACTAATTCAGTATATTTCATAATCCAATTGAATGTATGTTCAATATAGTAAAAAATAATAAAACATCCCTACACGATACAAATAAATCTAATCAAAGGAAAAACGTACATTGAAAGATGTATCCTTTTTTGGAGACATGTGGCACCAAAATAGGGGTTGTGTATAGGAGGAAATTGCTTCAAGGGGGGCTCGACCCAACTGCTTCAGGGGGGTGGGTCGACCCAACTACATCCCCTCATTCTAAGTATCATATGGGGAGAATATTTTGGTACATTCATTATCATGGTAAAGAAGAATGAATGGATAAAGGGAATGACTCTACGTTATATAGATTATATCTAGAACTAAAGAGATTTGAGATGGCATAGAATTTCCAATAATGATGGATCCTAATAAATCATGGTATTTGACCTTTTAAAAGAATAAATACATCATAGAACTTTGATTTATTATAGATATCCTTTTAAAAAACAATAAAACCATTAATTAATTTAGTTAACTCATTTTTCATTTAATGAAACATAAAAACGGAAAAACTGAATGAACTGGTAAATTCTTTAAATTTGGAAAACTATGGGAATGAGTAATCACCACTACTAGAGGAGTCACCTCTATTTATTGACTGAGAGATGAGACACCACCATCAATTAACTAAGACTGAGTCACAACTGGTGATCCACCAACAATGATTCTACACCAGCGGGTCACCGCTAGATGATCCCCCACATGTGAGCCTCCTCCCATGAGTCATCACAACCGAGTCATTACCATAGAGTATGGATCCACTACAAGGTTTCATCACTAACTATGCACTACCATGGAGCCACCATCAGGGAGTTACTTCCTAGATGATTTATCATTGTAAAACTATAAATTTGTAAAACTGTTGAGATGAGTCAATATTGGAATGAATGACATGTCCCCAAAACACCCCAGACTACAACCAAAAACCTCAAGAATCATATTTTTGGATATTTAATAGGACATAGGGTTCCAGATGTCACACTGGGTACCAGTCATACTTTTCTCACCCATGAGAATAAAAAAATAACAAAAAATAGAATAGAGGAATAGTGTGACGAACCATTCATCAAGACACCAATCAAGTATATCATTACACCAAAAACAATTTCACCAACAAAACATTTTATCCCAAACACCAACCATAGCTGATCAAAATCATAAATCAAGAAACATAGGAATCTGGGAATTCCATATTCTAGGTCAAGATATTATCCACTATTGTAGGAATTGAATCACCGTTATGGGTTCAATCACATCGTCGTAAAATGTGTCTTGATTAAGAATCAGTCCTTCAATTTTTCTCATGTCAAAACATTATCATCAATCAAAAAGTACAAATAACATCCAGGAAACAAAATATTTCATAAAACACCATGGCATGAACATCACATAACATTGATAATATAGAATGGAAAATAGAAAAAACTCAGAAAACTGGGACCATATCTATGTCTCATTCTCCAGAGTACTCTCTTACAAGCCACCATGCCTCCCCAGCACCTGAACAAAGGGAATGGTTCATCCATGAGATCCAAAAAATAATTAATGAAATAGTAAGGTTTTAAAAACATCCAACCCATGAGAAAACTCTCATGTTTCTCTATATATTTTGAATACACCAACAATAAGGGAAAATAAGTGTGAATATATATAATACATTAAAAGAATCTCCTTGTGGATATACCTCTCAATCACAAAAGGGACACCTATATTGTCATAAAAACAAATAAATCAATACATTTTAATAATTTATGGGAAAAAACTCATTTTATAACAATTCATCATCCATATTATTAATCAATTACATTCCTTTCAAATTTATATTTTATTTAGAAATAAATCACTTTTAATTTTTTAATGTTTTTATTTCACCCAATATTTTCAAAGACCATATATGTTCAAATAAATTCATTTAATTCCAAAAAAAATATATAAATTAGCATTTTTGAAAAACCATTACTCTCATATTAATTCATCCCAACTCAAACCATTAAAAATTTATCACCTTATTCATTTTATGAATATTATGCAACAAATTTTCATTTCATCTAAGGAATATTTTTCTGTAAAATAAATAGTTTTTATTTTTTTTATTAACTAGCTATAATGGGATTTCATCACAAATTAAATGAATTCTAAAATCTTTTCTTATGTGTACCATATTTTAAATATGACATGTAATGTAAAAATACAAAACACATGGTTCAAATAATGCATTTAATCTAGTTATAAAATTTACAATGTTTTCTACTGAAACATTTATTACTAGAAAAAAATTCATAAAAAAGTCATATAATTTTACAACTAACACAAGAACTCAAATTTAATGTAGACCATGCTACCAAAATCATAATAATAAATGGAACCCATCCACCGTACCCTTACATTTTACACATTGGTTGGAACTGACTCCCCTTCATAGTTTTTAAATGGGTCATAATATAAAACTTCTTGATGTGAGAAAGGGTTTCCATATAATCATATGATTGAGGTTATAACATGTTTCATTGAAACAAAATCAAACATAATAAACACAAACAACATGATAATAGTCAAATATTCTTATCACTTTCATTATAAATATATTTACACATGTAAGGAAATCCCATCTTAATTAATATCACAGCTTCGTGAACAATGATTTTATTTTTTTATTTACTTTATGTGATAAATACATATTATTTTTTCAGAGTTATTAAATCAACATAATGAAACTACAAAAAAAACAAGTTTTCTCACAAAAAATGACAACAAACATCATCCACCAGACATCACTACCACAACCCAACACAGCCACTATCCTAACTCACAATCTAATTAAAAAGATTATTATACATTCTGTGTAGCCAAAAAACTACACCACTATAACATCCATATAGTAAAATATTTTTTAACATAACAAAATTTTGTATATTATCCTCTACTCTACCAAAACTAACTATTTCCATCACCATCACACATAAATACCCAAAAAAATCAAGGAATTTAATTTTCCAGGTAGATATATTATCTTCTTTGGGTGATACTTAATCACCCATGAAGTTTTCATCACAAAAATCTATAACGCGACTCAATTAAGGATTATGTTTACCTTTCTTCTTATGAATCATGTTTTTTAATCACATTTCACCAAATGAATCCAAAAAAGAAAAATCACATAAATTTGTAACCCATAACATCTTCCCTAATAATCTTGTGGATTATATTACTTATTCAAAATATTCATAATCAGTACTTTAACCGAATCAAAAAAACTTCTTCGGTAATCGATTCATAATCCATATATAAGTGATTATAAATTTAATGAATGGTGACATTAAACAATATGTTATATAAATGGTTTCATAATGTACAAAAATCACAACACAAAAATGGATTCCATTTACTTCAATTATTAGCAAGCCATTTTAGCAAATCAATTGAATTATAAAAGTACTGAAACAAACAACACTCATAATTTCAATGTTAATTATAGTAGAACATAATTTATTTAATTTAAATGGTTCTAACATGTGCCCAAGTTAAATAAAAAAACTATAAACACATTATTAAACACATCATAATAAATATAGAAAAAAAATTCAATAGAGGTTCCTCTTATTGTCAAGGAAATTCACTTACAATCATCATTTTATAATTTTTACACTATAGGCACTTATTTTAATTTTAATTTTTTCATTAAACACTGAACACACTATAATAATAAAAATAATAATGATAATAAAATATGTTTTTTGACCAAAAAATTAAAAACATCATATGTTTTATTACTATATTTTATGATTTATCATGTGGAAGATAAAAATTCTTTAATCATTTTATTTCTCAAGGAAAGATGATTTATGAAAAAAAATATTGCACCTATTGAATTACCATATTTCATTATTTAACATGCTCAGGATAGTGAATAATTAATCGTTTAATTGATTAGGGAAACAGGATTTATAACAAAAATTTATAACATCACATGTTATATTATTTTGATTCATGCTTTATCATTATCGAAAAAAAATTAAATATTTCCATAAATAAAAAATATCATTATTTACTAATATAATAATAACATGGTTCTATATATTTATTTAAATGAAACATATCAAACATGATACATTTTTATTTCATTCATTGAATAACTCTCTTAGTTACTGCAGAAATTATTTAATCATTGGACATGACTCCCATAATAAATTACTTATGATCTAAAATGTTTGGTATGATTTTTTAATTAATAAAATTCTTATAAGTCATACTATAATAATATTAATCATTTAAATAGTTTTAATCCTAAAAAATATAACCCAAATCTTTATTATCATTTTTCAATATTTGGAAATAAAATTTAGTTGAATTTCTACCCTAATGCATGATTAAGACATATAGTTATATCTATGCTATAGAAAAACAATCATTCCAAATAAAGATTAGGTTATTCTTATCATGGATTCCAATTTGAAGTGAATATTCAATACGTAAGATGTAAATTTTATATAACATCAGAATTTAAATATCTAATTCTATGTTTTACAAAAACATAACAACACATTCTTAGGGTAAATTACCATTGCAAAGAAATACATGGAATTTAAACTCAGAAGGGAACAATAATATATATAAACATGGTTTAAAAATAACTTATTTTATCATGATACTGTGAAATCTACTTCATTCTAACAAGATTTATAAGGTGTTTCAAAACTAAACAGTTGTTCTCAAAAATTACACTAAGCATCCTTCCAAAAAAATTAAAAACATTTGGAATAACTGCATATCATGTTAAATGATTTATTGAATAAATGAAATTTAATTAATTAAGAATAATGTTATAATAAGAATGGAAACCACACCTTAAACCCATGTTTTGAAACATTTTAATACACATACTCATGACAAATTTAAAATAGAAATTGATAAAAGACACATTATTTAACATTTAAACTATAATAGTACTAAATATGGTTTTAATATAATTCATTTTATCATGAAAGTATGAAATCTATTTAACGCAACTTTATTTATACTTTTTTCAAAATATAATTGTTGTTCCCAACAAAATATACTATGCTAGCTTCTTTAACAGTTTCAAACATTAAGAAAAGGAAGTGTAATGTTTTAAATTTCTAAAAAAGGAATAAAAATTAAATTCACTATGAATAATTTAATAACAGGAAAGAAAATAACACATTCGACCCTCAAGAAGGATTCAAATAATCATTTAATTCCTTTTATATATAATTTAATTATGTTTTTATAAGATATATGAAAAATATGAAAAAAAAAATTATTAGACATAAATTCATGGGAATTTTCGTAGAAACACGAATATAATTTCATGATTAATTTAATTCATTTTAATTTATATAAATTACTGATATAAAATAAAAAAATAAATTATCCTGATGTATGTACCAATCATATGACTCTACCCTGCTAGTAGTGCTGCCTCACATAGTCATTCAGTAGTCTCTGATTCCATTTATTAGATCAAAGGTGGCCCAAAAATCTTGTGTCCTATTTCATATTCCAAGGACTATATCAAGAACATAGATAGTCTTATACTATTTCTATAATATCCCATTAATTATTTACATTGACTAACTCCAAACACACCATATTTGTCAACCATCTCCCTCTAATACTATCATGTTTTGACCTCCTCCCACTAGGGATAGCCATCCCGGGCTATCATTGAAGAAGGTGAGATGATGACCCCTATGTTATACCTCTAGTACCACCCATATTGGAAACTAAAACCAAGGGTACAAAGATATCACAATATGGGAGGTATTACACATCATAAGAAAACATGATAAAGATATAGGTTGAATCAAATGAAAAAAATCCATGAAATAATATAAAATAAATGAAATCTGTTCCACAAAACTTCTATAAAAAATGATACTTATAAAAGACTCCAAATGAAATATTAGAAGAATAAAAATATGGTAGTAACATATCAAAATAATCATATTTGTGAACTATAAATGCCAAAAAGTTCCAAAAATGTCATACTATAATCTGGAAAAATATTTTTTATATATGTAGGGTGACTATATGTGTATACTCAGTAGGAAAACCAAGGTCTCTCATGCACGTGTGAAAAGAGAATACAAAGGGAGCTATGTAAATTTAGTAGAACCTAATGTCACCTAAACAATTATACTAACAAAAACCCCAACCTCACCAAGGCTCACTCACCAAAAAATTAATCCATGTAAAACAATATATAATATTAATCGCATTGATGATAGGGTTCCCAACATGACTTTTCCACCGATTAGAAACTCTCATACAACAATGGAAAATGTACTCACACTCCCACATATTTTTAATATATAACATAATATCATTCCTATACACACCAGGTCCACATCGTACAACACATCCTGACCACACACACCTAGGCCATCTCAACACATCACATACTAAAAACACATAGGACATCACACCCCAACTCATTCCATAGACACTCGGGACTATGTATCATAATTGTTCGTGAAGAAACCTAGAACTCCATATCACAACTACCATCTAATGCAGTAAAAGGCCTTCATCCATAAAACCTTGTAATATTCCTACCCCATGTAGAATAGGTATTACAGAAGAGAGAGCGAAAAACCATCCGTCCTTCCACTAGTATGTTTTGGAATGATACCCTCTCATATGACTATACAGGTGTCAACACATAGTCCCGAATGAGGGTGAGTTGTATATAAAAATCCCAAAAACATAAATTGTATATAAAATTATATTTACAATACACATTTCATCATATGGGTGTATAAAAAGAACATACCATCTCCAAGAATCCTCACCATTTTTCCATCATTAAATGATTAAAAACATAAAAAAAATACAATACACAATTAATATTTTAGTATTTCATACATTTTAAAGAGGTTATATTTAATCATTAAATTCGAATTTTTCATCCTGAATGATTTTTAAATCAAAATTCATTATAAAACCCATTTCATTTAGAACGTAAATTTTTTTCATATTTTTGAACAAACTAGTTTATTTATACTTATTATAATTTTAATCCATATAGATCATCATCAATACCATAGTTATGAATACCCATTTAAAATCATTTTCACACATTTAATCCAATAAATAATTTGGTGAATAGAACAGAACGAACCACACAACACAATCATAACATCACATCCCAACTACCTCATGCAAATCTCTTTAAAACCACATGTAGTTTCTCATCCCTTCTGCGTAACAAAACCATACACATGATCATTGCACCATTTCACAACTATTCCATAGAAATAATTATATCCCCAATGGAAAACCACATTCAAAAAATTCCCCCCACTAATATATAAATTTATATACTACACATTACATAAATACCACACACAAACCACATCTATTGCACAAATGACAAAATATATAAATACGACTTATATATTAAAATTTTGAAAAAAATGACACTTATCCAATTTAACATCAATATTTAAGGTTGTTATCCTGGATTTGATTGAATCATCATCCATCCATTCCATTGAACAATTATTTTTGGTTAACCAGTTCATTATTTGTGATGATATCATTTAATCATAGACACAATGGAGTTCAAAATGAAGTAGATGCAATATGATCATTCTTTAAATAGAAACTATTTTTATCACGGGAATAAACCCATATTTCGAAAATATCAAATCGAATTAAATCAAATCATCAAAATTTTGTAACATCATAATTCACATTCCCCTGAAATGTTAAAATATTATTTAAACTAATTCCTTGTCTTTTATAATTTGGTTGAAACTATGTTCATAATATTTAAAAATAATAAACCCATCCTTATTGATAAACGTAGTTATATAAGAAGGAAAAACCAAATTTGAATGTAGAATAATTTTTCATAGACTTGTAGCACCAAATAAGGGGATTCATATAGTAGAAAAATCTTTCAGGGGGGAATGAAACAAAATGCAGTACCTTGTTATAGGAATCCCATGGGAAGAAGGATTTGATACATTCTATCTGTGGATATGAAAGCAGGAATGAAAGAAGGTAATATCTACTCATTAAAAGGATTAGACTTGGATGTAATGAGATTTGAAATGGCTTAGAATTCCCATTAATGGCGGATCTCAATAAAACCACATGATATAACCATTTAGAGGTGTCCATGTAACACCCAAGACTTTTATAAGAAATATTTTTTTTATGTTATATAAATCATCAAAGGAATCTTTCACCACACACAACACTAGCTTGGATTTCTTTACATGAAAACTCATCCTTCCTCGATAGCTTGCGTCGTAAAATGATATGTAATTAAAATATTATTAAAACTAGCCGTTATGAATAGTAATACCCTCTTTTTGAAATTTTGTAAATTTTATTTTTTAAAATTGACTTCATTTTTTGATTCGGAATATCGAAATTATCCTAGGGTGAAATTTAGGTATTTTTCTAAAAACATTCAATTTTTGATGAATATTGAAAACACTCCGTTACTATTTAAAAACCAAATTTTTATTTAAATAATAATTTATTTTAATTAAATTTATTTTAGGTCAAAATAGATACATAATACCAATATAAGTTCAATGCAATTCATTGGAGTCATTTTATAATAATTTTAGATATATAAAAATTTTATTGAACTTTTGACCATCTTTTACCCACCTCCTTGGAGAATTTGAAAATTTACATAAAACATAATTTTACCACTTCTGTGAGTGGAATTTCAAAAATCTGAGAGACATGGTTGATATCAGTATGTAAAATGAGGTTCAATGAGACGAAAATAATTTTTGGTGAATAGTAACTTTTTACTTTTTTTACCACGGTTAAAAGTAAATAGGGTAATTAAGGGTAAAAATGTTGTTATTATTACCCTAACACATGTACTAATTCTATTGGATAAGTGTAATTCGACCAAAATAACCCTTAGGAATAAAATATGACCATTTAGGCTCACTTGGATTAGATTAGGACATTTATTATTAATTTATTTAAAGAAGGGTTAAAATAGTTAATATCAATGTTTATTAAATAAATCATTTTTAATATAGGGTTATACATAAGAAAAGTTCGACTATAAGTATTCATTAGAAATCTAAATATATTTCCTATATAATGATATTTTATTGGTAATTTTTAGACATTAAATAATATAATTTATTTATGAAACAATGATGATGCAATAATTATCTTATTAATCAAATATTGACAGAATTGATGTTATAAATATCCCAATAAATGTAATTTGAGACTTTATATGAATTAAATTTATTTTATATATTAATTTGACATGTTATTATTGATTTAATTCAATTTTTACGAACTAATCTTTCTGTTATGATTTTCTCAATAATCAATTACTAAATAGTGTAAAAATTGACATAAAATAGTTTTTAAAACAAATATTATATTATTAATTGATATTTTATTCCAAAAAATATAAGGTTCGGCCAAATTATTTAGATAAGGATATATATATTAATAATAAACATCTTGGGGTTCGTTCGTCATGTTATTTTATGTTTATTAACCTTATAGTGTAAGAACACAAGAAGAAACGGTAAAAGTAAAATTATTTAACATAAAGTTAAATCTAAATGATAAGGTTAAAATAGGAACCTAAACTTGCCTAAATTCTATTGGATGAGTGGATTTATACCAATCCCCACCTTAGCTTATATATAAATCAATTTGGATCTATTTAAAACCGAATATGACTTTATAATAAAATAATATTTTTAGTTTTTCCAAAGGTTCCCCTCTCCTCCCTTATAAAAGGGAACCTCCTCCCTCTCTTTCTCACACCACTTTGAGCCTTAAAGCTCGGCCAAACCCTGCCAATTTAGCCTCTCAACTTCCATAGAAACATCCTAGAGGTCCTGGTATTCTTCAAGGACCAATTTTATCCCCTAAAAGGAGGTCTCAAAGAGGCGCTTCAAAGAAGAGGTAATGCCCACTACCGATTCATTCAACTTTATTTCTTCTTCCACTTCTTCTTAATTAGTTTTTTCATTATGAAGTAATTACATTAGTATCATTCATATACTGATATGTTATTATAATTATTAAACAACCATATTTCACCATCTATCCATCATACGGAAAACGAAATCACCGCGCGTGCGTACGTACGAAATACCGTCTCCACGCCGTGGTGTAATCTATTTTCCACCACCACCTTACTTGGATGGGTATAATGGTGTAAATAATGACTATATATGGTTATTGTAAAGTGATATTTATTCTGAAATAGTATACATACACTCCAATACAATTCCACGATCATGGGAATGATATCATCTCTCGTGCGTACGTATGGCTTACTATCTCCACGATGTGATGCGACTCGTTCTACATGATCTTCATTGCATAATGATTGTATAAATGAATTGAATGATTTAATATGATATATATTACACTAATAAAATTCTGGAAATGAGGTATCTATAACCTAAAACAAATATAAGAATTTATTTGACAAAACACGCATAAGAACAAAAAGCAATAAACACCCGAATAACAAGTAACAATGAAATATTACTAATAAGAAGCTAAGAATATGACCATATATGATATCATAAAAATACGTATGATTCTGGAATAAGTCAATAACATTATTTAAATCATTATACAGGAGGTTCGTACACTTACAAAGCAAATCAGACCTAAGCTATGGGAAAATATCGCAATCTCAATTTTTATCCAAGATTGTTTATAATTCAGAATTTTCTAGGTAATATTTATCATCCACATCCATCTTTCCCCAATATGTAATATTTATATCCTTATACAATAGTTTATATCCAATTTTACCCATCAGTGAGTTTTTATTAAAATATATGAAATGAATCTTTTGTCATTTTTCGTACGAGCTACTTTTTGACTTTTCTGACAAAAGTACGAGAAGAGTGTTTTTTTAACTTATACTGCATGAATGGGTTTTTAAAACATTTTTTCCAAAAAGCTTGCTTTACATGTTTTGAGGTTTATTTTTAATCAACTTATTTTAGTTTAAAATTGTATTACATGTTAAGAAAGTCAAAATGTTTTTGAAGTTGAAAGGATATTTTCCTCCAGAATGGAGTTTAAGTGTTTTATCAAAATTATTTTCCATCTAAGATAATATAGGGTTCTATTTCTATCCCTATTTTTACATTTATTTGATTATTTGATGATGGAATTATTTTTATGATGTCCTTTTATTTTATATGGATTATGTTATGATGGCGTGATGTTTAGGATTTCCATTTTTATTACATTGGTTATGCTATGATGTATGGTTTATGATTTTGTGGCACACATAATAATGGTATCATTATGATATGGGTGGGACCTATATCTCCCTCCAATGCATAATGAGGAATGAACTCGGTTCAGAAATGGACTTTCTCCACTAAGATAGTCTTGGCAATGAGTCTTGACTAATAAGAAATGATTCTCTATGATTATGTGTGTATGCCACGAAGCTTTATGTTTTAAGTTATGATTATTGTGATTACATTTTAGTACCATCATTTAACCCATGTGATGAAATTATGATCTCTTTTGTAGGAAATTATTTCCAAATTATTATGTTCTTATGAATATGGTGTGATTTATTTTTCTTTTGTTTACCCTTACTGAGCATTTGAGCTCACCCTTTTGTGTGTTTTATTTCCCCCATGTCAAGAAGAAGGTTATTAATTAGGATATGCCAAAAGGGACTCTAGATATGATGAAATAAATGGGAGACAATGTAGAAGCTTTATAACCAGTTGTTTATGTTTTCCAGCTTCTAAAGACACTATACCTATATGGTCCTTTCTTGGTTCTGTTATATGTTGTAATGAGTGTGCTTCAATTTTGAAGTATTAAGAATGTATGTAAAGTATGGGTCATTATAGTTGGTATTAGAGGAAAGGTATAGTCAGCCTTTGGAAACTAGGATGTGAAAGCCTTAGTAAGAATCGCAAGGATAAGTCTAAGAATAGAACACAATCTTAGTGTTTTAGAAATGTCCATGAATAACCTAGGATCATACCTTAAGTGTGAAATTTTATTCATGATTATGTGGTTTTCCTATTATAATTAGTGTTTCTCACACTATTCTTCTTGGTTTTAGTCAATGGCTGGAACTCGAAGGAACCGTGTTAATGCGGAATGCGACATGAAATGCAATGATTGTCCCCCTGAGCAACCAAACGTTATGGGAGCTAGAATCCAAAATCATGTAGCCATGATCACACAACTTTCTCAAGATATGAATCATCCAGGGATTCCAAACGTGAAAAGGAAGGAGAAACATTCTGTTTAATCCTTCATCAGGCAGCATCCACCTTCATTCAGTGGGTCTACTGATCCATTAGTTGCATAAAAATGGATTAGTAATACTGAAAATATATCTTCAGTTCTTTAATGTTCTGAACATGATAAAGTCATCTTAGCATTGTATCGTTTGGAAGTTGATGCTGATCAATGGGGGAATATTATCAAGAATACGAGGCAAAGGGATGAAATTGAGTCCATGGATTGGGACGAGTTCAAGAACTTATTTTTCAGTAAGTAAATTTCCCGTATTCTTCGAACAATGATGGAGAAGGAGTTTCTTGAACTAAAGAAAATGGATGATGAATCTGTTGGTACCTACGAAGCAAATTTTACAAGACTTTCAAGGTATTATTCTGGTATTATTATCTAACCTGAGAGTAAGATCGATCGATTCTTTAGTGGCTTAAAACCAATTCTTCGAAGGGAATTAGCCAGAAGGGACTTCAATAGCTATGAGGAAATCGTTCGATGTGCTCTCAACGTTGAGATGGAGATTGGAGTAACTCATCAGTCATATGGGTTTGATAAGAAGTGGAAAATGGAATTCGAAGGAAAATCTAAAGAGCACACTGAAATGAAGATGAGTTTTCCCATATTCTAAAAGTGTGGAAAGAAACATGGAGGGAGTTTTCATAAAGGGACAAGTAAATGTTTCAATTGTGGAAAGGAAGGTCATTAGGCTTTTGAATGCCACAATTATGGGAAGAAGATGTCTAGTGATGCGAACAAAGAAAGGGCAACACATAGTGCACCTCCTACACTTTAATGTTACAAGTGCAAGGAGATGGGGAATTATGCCAATCAATGCCCAAATCCAATGGTTGATGGTGATGGTCGACGTCAACAAACTCTTAAGGCTAAAGACAATGGAAAGTCACATGCAATATTTTATCAGTGATGTGGAGTACGATAACGAAGTGGTGAAAGGTACACTTACCATCCACTCTAAAGTAGAAAATGTTTTATTTGACTCTGGATCCACCCACTCATTTATTTCTGAATAATTTTCTAAGGGTATCACCGTATTACCTCAACAACTAGTTGTTGAGTTAGCTGTGACAACCCCAAATGGCACAATAGTCACATCAAAAGTTTTATAATTCTTCTCCGATTGAAGTTTGTGGGAATGTTATTCCTTCAAATCTTGTGATCCTTCCTATAGTGGAATTTTATGTGATTCATGGCATGGATTGGATTTATTTATATGGATCTCACATCAATTTCCAAAGAAGGGAAGTCAAATTTCATATTCCAGATCAATCTATGATTGTCTATCGATGCAGGGATGAACAAAACCTTCCAGTGGAAATTTATTCCATATTATGGGTCTTGATTCCACTATATAAAGGTTATTTATCTCAAATGGTAGGTGAGAAACTCAAGATTATGAATATTCCCATTGTATGGGAGTTTGATGATGTCTTTCCGGAGGAATTGTCGGGTCTTCCACCAAATCGTGAAGTTGCGTTTTCAATAGAACTCGTATCGGGTGCTTTACCTATTTCAAAGACACCTTATTGAATTTCCCCAATTTAGTTGCAGGAATTGAAGAAGCAACTCCAAGAGAATCTTGATAAGGGATTCATACGCCCTAGTGCATCACCTTGGGGAGCACCTATTCAGTTTGTTAAGAAGAAAGATGGATCAATGAGTCTCTGCAATGATTACCGAGAACTTAACAAGATCAGTATCAAGAAAAAATATTCTCTCCTGCGCATTGATGACTTATTTGACCAATTATGCACAGATCAATACTTTTCCCTGATTGATCTTTTTTCCGGGTATCATCAATTAAGGGCCAAAAGGGAGGATATACCAAAAACGGCTTTCCATACAAGGTATAGACACTATGAATTTATATTGATGCCATTTGGTCTTACCAATTCCCCTGCTATATTCATGGATCTAATGAATATATTCTTTAGAGAATATCTTGATCAGTTTGTGGTAGTCTTTATAGATGATATTCTTTTCTATTCAAAGATCAAGGAAGAACATGAAGATCACTTGTGAATTATATTGAAGACCCTGAGAAAGGAGAAGCTTTATGCCAAATTTTTATTACATTTGTTACGCTATGATGTATGGTTTATGATTTTGTGGCACACATAATAATGGTATCATTATGATATGGGTGGGACCTATATCTCCCTCCAATGCATAATGAGGAAGGAATTCGGTTCAGAAATGGACTTTCCCCACTAAGATAGTCTTGGAAATGAGTCTTGACTATTATGAAATGATTCTCTATGATTATGTGTGTATGCCACGAAGCTTCATGTTTTAAGTTATGATTATTGTGATTACATTTTAGTACCATCATTTAACCCATGTGATGAAATTATGATCTCTTTTGTAGGGAAATATTTCCAAATTATTATGTTCTTATGAATATGGTGTGATTGATTTTTCTTTTGTTTACCCTTACTGAGCATTTGAGCTCACCCTTTTGTGTGTTTTATTTCCCCCAGGTCAAGAAGAAGGTTATTAATTAGGATATGCCAAAAGGGACTCTAGATATGATGAAATAAATGGGAGACAATGTAGATGCTTTATAACCAGTTGTTTATGTTTCCCAGCTTCTAAAGACACTATACCTATATGGTCCTTTCATGGTTCTGTTATATGTTGTAATAAGTGTGCTTCAATTTTGAAGTATTAAGAATGTATGTAAAGTATGGGTTATTATAGTTGGTATTAGAGGAAAGGTATAGTCAACCTTTGGAAACTAGGATGTGAAATACTTAGTAAGAATCGCAAGGATAAGTCTAAGAATAGAACACAATCTTAGTGTTTTAGAAATGTCCATGAATAACCTAGGATCAGACCTTAAGTGTGAAATTTTATTCATGATTATGTGGTTTTCCTATTATAATTATTGTTTCTCACACTATTCTTCTTGGTTTTAGTCAATGGCTGGAACCCAAAGGAACCGTGTTAATGCGGAATGCGACATGAAATGCAATGATTATACCCCTGAGCAACCAAACGTTATGGGAGCTAGAATCCAAAATCTTGTAGCCATGATCACACAACTTTCTCAAGATATGAATCATCCAGGGATTCCAAACGAGAAAAGGAAGGAGCAACATTCTGTTTAATCCTTCATCAGGCAGCATCCACCTTCATTCAGTGGGTCTACTGATCCATTAGTTACTTAACAATGGATTAGTACTACTGAAAATATATCTTCAGTTCTTTAATGTTCTGAACACGATAAAGTCATCTTAGCATTGTATCGTTTGGAAGTTGATGCTGATCAATGGGGGAATCTTATCAAGAATACGAGGCAAAGGGATGAAATTGAGTCCATGGATTGGGACGAGTTCAAGAACTTATTTTTCATTAAGTAAATTTCCCGAATTCTTCGAACAATGATGGATAAGGAGTTTCTTGAACTAAAGCAAAAGGATGATGAATCTGTTGGTACCTACGAAGCAAATTTTACAAGACTTTCAAGGTATTCTTCTGGTATTATTATCTAACCTGAGAGTAAGATCGATCGATTCTTTAGTGGCTTAAAACCAATTCTTCGAAGGGAATTAGCCAGAAGGGACTTCAATAGCTATGAGGAAATCGTTCGATGTGCTCTCAAAGTTGAGATGGAGATTGGAGTAAATCATCAGTCATATGGGTTTGATAAGAAGTGGAAAATGGAATTCGAAGGAAAATCTAAAGAGAACACTGAAATGAAGATGAGTTTTCCCATATTCTAAAAGTGTGGAAAGAAACATGGAGGGAGTTTTCATAACGGGACAAGTAAATGTTTCAATTGTGGAAAGGAAGGTCATTAGGCTTTTGAATGCCACAATTATGGGAAGAAGATGTCTAGTGATGCGAACAAAGAAAGGGCAAAACATAGTGCACCTCCTACACTTTAATGTTACAAGTGCAAGGAGATGGGGAATTATGCCAATCAATGCCCAAATCCAAGGGTTGATGGTGATGGTCGACGTCAACAAACTCTTAAGGCTAAAGACAATGGAAAGTCACATGCAATATTTTATCAGTGATGTGGAGTACGATAACGAAGTGGTGAAAGGTACACTTACCATCCACTCTAAAGTAGAAAATGTTTTATTTGATTCTGGATCCACCCACTCATTTATTTATGAATAATTTTCTAAGGGTATCACCGTATTACCTCAACAACTAGATGTTGAGTTAGCTGTGACAACCCCAAATGGCACAATAGTCGCATCAAAAGTTTTATAATTCTTCTCTGATTGAAGTTTGTGGGAAAGTTATTCCTTCAAATCTTTTGATCCTTCCTATAGTGGAATTTTATGTGATTCATGGCATGGATTGGATTTATTTATATGGATCTCATATCAATTTCCAAAGAAGGGAAGTCAAATTTCATATTCCAGATCAATCTATGATTGTCTATCGATGCAGGGATGAACAAAACCTTCCAGTGGAAATTTATTCCATATTATGGGTCTTGATTCCACTATATAAAGGTTATTTATCTCAAATGGTAGGTGAGAAACTCAAGATTATGAATATGCCCATTGTATGGGAGTTTGATGATGTCTTTCCAGAGGAATTGTCGGGTCTTCCACCAAATCGTGAAGTTGCGTTTTCAATAGAACTCGTATCGGGTGCTTTACCTATTTCAAAGACACCTTATTGAATGTCCCCAATTGAGTTGCAGGAATTGAAGAAGCAACTCCAAGAGAATCTTGATAAGGGATTCATACGCCCAAGTGCATCACCTTGGGGAGTACCTGTTCAGTTTGTTAAGAAGAAAGATGGTTCAATGAGACTCTCCAATGATTACCGAGAACTTAACAAGATCACTATAAAGAAAAAATATCCTCTCCTGCGCATTGATGACTTATTTGACCAATTATGCAGAGATCAATACTTTTCCCTGATTGATCTTTTTTCCGAGTATCATCAATTAAGGGTCAAAAGGGAAGATATACCAAAAACGGCTTTCCATACAAGGTATAGACACTATGAATTTATATTGATGCCATTTGGTCTTACTAATGCCCCTTCTATCTTCATGGATCTAATGAATAGATTCTTTAGAGACTATCTTGATCAGTTTGTGGTAGTCTTTATAGATGATATTCTTTTCTATTCAAAGATCAAGGAAGAACATGAAGATCACTTGTGAATTATGTTGAAGACCCTGAGAAAGGAGATGCTTTATGCCAAATTTTCCAAGTGTGAATTTTGGCATCAAAAAGTTGCATTTTTTGGGTCACATATTCTCAAAAGAGGGGATATCTGTGGATCTAGCAAAAACAGAGGTTATTGAATGATGGTTGAGAACAACAACTGTAACTGAGATCTGATGTTTTCTTGTTTTGTCTGGATATTAGCGATGTTTTGTGAAATATTTCTCACGATTATCTAATCCACTCACCATGATGACTCGGAAAGGAGTTAAGTTTGTTTGGATGGAGGAATGTGAAGAGAATTTCAAGGAGTTGAAAAGAAGGTTATCCAGTGCACCTGTACTCACACTTCCTTGTAGTAGAGAATGTTTTGTGATCTACAGTGATGCATCCAAGAAAGGATTGGGGTGTGTTCTCATGCAAAATAATATGGTGATAGCTTATGCCTCACAATAGTTGAAAATCCATGAGCAAAATTACCCAACTCATGATTTGGAGTTAGCTGCAGTAATATTTGAATTAATTATTTGGAGGCATTATCTTTATGGAGAAAGGTGTGATATTTATACTGATAATAAAATATTAAAGTATATTTTCCCAAAAAATGATCTGAATATGCGCCAAATAAAATGGTTGGAGCTGATTAAGGATTACGACTTCTCAATCCATTACCACCCTGGGAATGCAAACAGGGTGGCATATGCATTAAGTTGACAAGACCATGCCTGTTTATCCATGATGAGGATCACAAAATATCCAATATTTATGTATTTACAAAGGATGGATCTTGGAATTATAATGGAAGGGAAAAAATCTTATCTTTCTCAAATGAATGTTCAACCATCTATACATGTGAAGATTAAAGAAGAACAGAAAGAAGATGTAGAGTTACAAAAGAATGTGAGAAATGTTCTTGAATTCAACCTTGATTGTGATGGGATAATAAGGTTCATGAATCAGGATTGTGTTCCTCCCATCCCCGAATTAAAGATGGAGCTGCTGGATGAGGCTAAAAGTTCTTCATTTTCTATTCATAATGGAAGCACGAAGATGTATAGGGACCTGAAAGAGTACTTCTGGTGCGATGTCATGAAAAGATATGTTGCTGAATATGTCTCTCGATGCTTGGTTTTTCATAGAGTTAAATCTGAGAGACATAATTCTAAGGGGATGTTACAACCATTACCTATACTTGAATGAAAATGGGAAAACATCACTATGGACTTTGTCACAGGACTTCCTAAAGCATTCAAAGGCTATAATTCTATATGGGTCATATTTGATCGTCTAACAAAGTCTGCACACTTCATTGCTATTAGAGAGGATTTCTCTCTAGATCATCTTGCCAGGATATATGTAAATGAAGTGGTAATATTGCATGGAGTACCTCTTTCTATTATATCTGATCGGGATCCGAGGTTTATCTCAAAGTTCTGGAGAAGTCTTCAGCATACCCTAGATACAGAGTTCAGTTTCAGCACTACTTATCATCCTTAGATAGATGGTCAGTCTATGAGGACAATTCAAACACTAAAAGATATATTGATAGCTTGCTCTATGGATTTCAATGGTGGTTGGGATCAACACCTACCTTTGGAAGATTTTTTTTATAATAATAGCTTTCACTCCAGTATTCATATTGCTCTTTTCAAATCTCTCTATGGAAAAAAATGCAGGAATCCAAATTGCTACGATGAAGTTGGGGAAAGAAATCTATTAGGACCTGATCTTGTTGATGAGAAGGAAGAAAAGGTCAGATCTATTCAACAACACATAAAATCAGCTCATAGTTGTCAAAAATGTTATGCCGAAAACTGAGGAAAAGAGTTATAGTTTGATGTGGGTGATAAAGTGTTCTTACGAATATCTCATTGGAAGAGAGTAATGAGATTTGGGAAGAATGGAAAGTTGAGCCCTGGGTATATCAATCCTTTCAAAATATTGGATCGTGTTGGGAAGGTAGCTTACCAATTGGCGCTTCCACCGAATCTCTATCAAGTTCACGATGTGTTCCATGTATCTCTCCTGAAAAAGTACATACCCGATTCTTCACATGTACTCAGCTCAGAAGTTGTACCGCTGGAACAAGATCTTTATTATGAAGAATAGATGATAGAGATTCTTGATCGTAGTGAAAAAGTCTTACGGAACAAGACCACTCACTTGGTGAATGTTTTATGGAGGAACCACCAATTAGAAGAAGCTACATGGGAGCTTGAGGATATGATGAGGGAGAGGTATCCTCATCTGTTTGTTACAAGTGACATATTTCGAGGATGAAATTCATTTTAAGGGGCGAAGAATGTAACAGCCGAGACATTTATATGAAATATTTTGTTTTTATGTTATATAAATCATCAAAGGAATCTTTCACTACACACAACACTAGCTTGGCTTTCGTTACACGCAAACGCAGCCTTCCTCGATAGCTTGCGTCGTACAACGTTATGCTATTAAAATATTATTAAAACTAGCCGTTATGAACAGTAATACCCACTTTTTGAAATTTTTTAAATTTTATTTTTCAAAATTGACTTTATTTTTGGATTCAGTATATCGAAATTATCCTAGGGTGAAATTTTGGTATTTTTCTGAAAACTTTCAATTTTTGATGAATAGTGAAAACAATGTGTTACTATTTAAAAACCGACTATTTATTTAAATAAATATTTATTTTAATTAAATTTATTTTAGGAAAAAATTGATACATAATACCTATATAAGTTCAATGCAATTCATTGGTGTCATTTTATAATAATTTTAGATATATAAAAATTTTATTGAACATTTGACCGTCTTTTACCCACCTCCTAGGAGAATTTGCAAATTTACATAAAACATAATTTTACCACCTATGTGAGTGGAATTTTAAAAATACGAGAGACACAGTTGATTTCAGTAAGTAAAATGTGGTTCAATGAGATGAAAATATTTTTTGGTGAATAGTATCTTTTTACTTTTTTTACCACGGTTAAAAGTAAATAGGGTAATTAAGGGTAAAAATGTTTTTATTATTACCCTAACAGATGTCCTAATTCTATTTGATAAGTGTAATTCGACCAAAAACAACCTTAGGAATAAAATATGACCATTTAGGCCCACTTGGATTAGATTTGGACATTTATTATTAATTTATTTAAAGAAGAGTTAAAATGGTTAAAATCAATGTTTAATAAGTAAATCATTTTCAATATAGGGTTATAAAAAATATAAATTCGACTATAAATATTCATTAGAAATATAAAAAGATTTCCTACATAAATATACTTTATTTGTAATTTTTAGACATTAAATAATATAATTTATTTATGACACAATGATGATGAAGTAATTATCTTATTAATGAAATATTGACATAATCGATGTTATAAATATCCAAATAAATGTAATTTGAGACTTTTCAAGAATCAAAATAATTTTATATGATAATATGACATGTTATTATTGATTTAATTCACTTTTGGCGAACTAATCCATCTGTTATGATTTTCCTAAAAATCAATTACTAAATAGTGTCAAAATCGACATAAAATAGTTTTTAAAACAAATATTATATTATTAATTGTTATTTTATTCTAAAAATGTAAATATCGGAAAAATGACTTAGATAAGGTTATATCTATTAATAATAAACAACTTGGGGTTCGTTTGGATTGTTATGGTATGTTGTTTAACCTTCTAGTGTAAGAACACAAGAAGACACAGTAAAATTAAAATTATTTAACTTAAAGTTAAATCTAAATGATAAGGTTAAAATAAGAACCTAAACTTGTCTAAATTCTATTGGATGAGAGTATTGAGACCCATCCCCACCTTATCTTTGAAATAAATCAATTTGGAGCTATTTAAAACCGAATTTGACTTTATAATAAAATAATATTTTTAGTTTTTCCAAAGGTGCCCCTCTCCTCCCTTATAAAAGGGAACCTCCTCCCTCTCTTCCTCACACCACTTTGAGCTTTCAAGATCGGCCAAACCCTTCCAATTTCTCCTATAAACTTCCCTAGAAACATCCTATAGGTCCTAGTATACTTCAAAGACCAATTTTAGTGCCCTAAAAGAAGGTATCAAATAGCCGCTTCAAAGAAGAGGTAATGTCCGTCACCGATTCATTCAACATTATTTCTTATTCCACTTCTTCTTCTTTAGTTGTTTCATTATGAAGTAATAACATAAGTATCATTCATATACTGTTATTTTATTATAATTATGAAACAACCCTATTTCACCATCTATCCATTCTACGGAAAATGAAATCACCGCGCGTGCGTACGTACGGAATACCGTCTCCACGCCGCGGTGTAATCTATTTTCCACCACCACCTTACATGGATGGGTATAATGGTGTAAATAATGACTATATATGATTATTGTAAAGTGATATTGATTATGAAATAGTATACATACACTCCAATACAATTCCACGATCATGGGAACGATATCATCGCTCGTGCGTACATACGGCCTACCGTCTCACACGATGTGATGTGACTCGTTCTACATGATCTTTATTGAATAATGATTATATAAATGAATTTAATGAATGAATATGATATATATTACACTAATACCATTTTGGAAATGAGGTATCTATAACCTAAAAGATGAATAAGAATTTATTCGACAAAAAACGCATAAAACAAAGCAATAAACACCCGAATAAAAATTATCAATGAAATATTACTAATATTATGCTAAGAATATGACCATATATGATATCATAAAAATACATATGATTCTGGAATAAGTCAATAACATTATTTAAATAATTATAATGGAGTTTTGGACACTTACGAAGCAAATCGGACCTAAGGTAACGGAAAATATCGCAATCTCAATTTTTATCTGAGATTGTTTATACTTCAGAATTTACTGGGGAATATTTATCATCCACATCCATGTTTCCCCAATATTTAATATTTATATCCTTATACAATAGTTTATATCCAATTTTACCATTCGGTTAGTTTTTAGTAAAAGATATGAAAGGAATCTTTTGTCGTTTTTCGTACGAGGTACTTTTTGACTTTTCCGACAAAAGTACGAGATGAATGTTTTTTTAACTTATACGGCATGAATGGATTTTTAAAAAATTATTTCCAAGATGCTTACTTTACATGTTTTCAAGTTTATTTTTAATCTAATTCATTTTGATTAAAATTTATTGACATGTTAAGAAAGGAAAAATGTTTTTGAAGTAGAAAGGATATTTTCCTCACGAATGGAGTTTAAGTGTTTTATCAAAATTATTTTCCATCTAAGATAATATAGGGTTTTATTTATATCCCTATTTTTACATTTATTTGATTATGTTATGATGGAATTATTTTTATGATATCCTTTTATCTTATATGGATTATGTTATGATGACATGATGTTTAAGATTCCCATTTTTATTACATGGGTTATGCTATGATGTATGGTTTATGATTTTGTGGAACACATAAGAATGGTATAATTATGAGATGGGAGGGACCTATATCTCCCTACAATGCATTGGGTAAAGATTTTATATGTCGTGAGATAGACATGGATCGAACGGATGGTTAAACCGGTCCAGTGAAACAGGACTAAAACGAGGAATGAACTCGGTTTCGAAATGGACATTGTCCACTAAGATAGTCTTGGCAATGAGTCTTGATAATAAGAAATGGTTCTCTATGATTATGTGTGTATGCCACAAAGCATTATGTTTTAATTTATGATTATTGTGATTACATTTCACTACCATGATTTATCCCATGTTATGAAATTATGGTCTCTTTTGCAGTGTAAGATTTCCAAATTGTTCTGTTCTTATGAATATAGTGTGATTGATTTTTCTTTTGTATACCCTTACTTAGCATTTGATCTCACCCTTTTGTCTGTTTTCTTTCCCCCAGGTCAAGAAGAAGGTTATTAAGTAGGATATTCCAAAAGGGACTCTAGATATGATGAAATAAATGGGAGACAATGTAGATGCTTTATGAACCAGTTGTTTATGTTTCCCAGTTTCTAAAGACACTATACCTATACAGTCCTTTCATGGTTTTGTTATATGTTGTAATAAGTGTGCTTCAATTTTGAAGTATTAAAAATTTATGTAATGTATGGGTTGTTATAGTCTATATATTAGAGAAATTAATTGTAGGATTTATATCCTTTGAAACAACAATAAAACACATTAATTTTGTAATTCAACTAATTTATCATCAAACCAAATATAGAAATTGAAATATTAGAAAATCTTGAAAATTATTGAAATTGTTGAATACTATTATAATAATTCTCATAAACGTTCAGATGAGTCATCCATAATGAGTCAGTGCTAGATACTCCAATACCTATTAATCACCTATTAAGATCCACCACCAGAGACCCACCACTAGGGATTCATATCTAGGATGGTTCATTGTTGGGAAACTACAAAAATGTTTATGCATTTCATTGACTCGCATGTCCCTAAAATACCTAGGACGACCCCCAAACACCATAAGAATCATATTTTTGGAAATGTAATGGGCTGTAAGGTTTAGTTCATTACAATTTGTAGGGGAATCATATAGGATCTACAATATTTGAGAAAAAATTTATTTAAACCTCATGAATTCCACTATTAAATTATGAACCACTATCCCGAAATCAATTCCAAAATAGATCATTTAAAAAACATCCCCACTAATGTCTACATTTTGGGGACATAACAATAACCATTCTATGAGACTAACATATAGATGATCTCCATAATGTGGCCTAAGAATAAATAACATAGCCTCCTTGAACCAACCATCCACATCCATGTCTACAGTGCAAACTAATTTAAATAGTACCATCATGAAAAATCCCCTTATGCTGCAGCATAGCCATACTTCCAAAATAGGATTACGATAAATGAATATTACCATTTACCATAAGATTCCACAATATTGTGGTCAAGTGGGATCTTTCATAACAACCCCTTTCTTGGAAAAAATCACATAACACAAATATATCTAACCACAAGCTAGTCAAATCTTAGAATACCTTACCCAAATATGGCTTCATTCATGAAAAAAGTGGAGAATAATATAACAGAGACATTCATTAATGAGACAAAATTTAAGATCTCTATATTACATCCTTTTATTTAAACCCTAATACCTATAATATAGGTATTATAGACAAAATGTTACAACTGTGAAATGAGTAACTATGCTTGTGGAGTCTTTAGAAGGTCATGTCATATAAAGAGTTCTCATATAGATTGAAAAAGATAGGAGAAGAGGGGACCTTATATAAGAGATAGAAAGGGAAATATATGGGATTTCATAAAATAATAAATTATGTATATATATATATGTCTATATATATATTAATCATGAATATTTGATCAAGGGAACACAGAATACATTATATGGCCTATTAAGGTCAAAATAAACACAACATGTCACATTTATTCTAGTTTTTGATATATTTTAATCCTTATATCCTTGTTAAAGAACATTAAACACACATTATCCTTAACCATTATAACATATCTTTTGACAATTATTACATCATTGTATTACCAAAAAGAAGATGGTTCATCAAATAAAATTCTAAAATATTGATTCCATATAATGAATCCATTTTGTCAGATTAAATTTTCTACATGTAGTGAAAATTAATTTAAATATAAAACATAAAACACATGGAAACTAATTTTCAGAATATACTTATTTTGTGGATAAACATTGTTTTTGCATGAAATCTAGAACTATATTAGTTTTCATAATTTATGGATAATTAATAATAAAATTATTATTTTTAGACTTTTTGATCAATATAAAACCTAATGGAATCTTCCAACAATTCTATTAAATGGATAGACACAGTTTTTTTCATTTTGAATAAAATATTTCTAATATTCAAAAAAAATTAAATATTGGGATTCAAAATTCAATTTATTTTGAAATAAAATATTTAATTCCATAAAACCAATTAGTTTAAAACACAAATATAATAGGACAAATGCATGTGTTTGATATATTTTAATGTAGTACCCCATAGTTTTAACGCATTTTTAATGTAGATTTACATATTTAACAGTAAATAAAATTCCTTATCATGGTTAATATTTATAATCATAAAAAGTTATATTGAATCAAGGGAATTATAATAATTATATTCATCAAAAATATGGAATCAATTTTATAAAATACAATTTATATAAGAGGAATAATTTAATATAATAAAAAACATGTAAAAAGTAATGAATAGTGTGTTTTAAAGAAATATTTATTCGTAAGTATTAAATATTCAATAAAAAATAATGTTTAAAATTTATTGAAATTTCCATTATTTGATTAATAACATTATTATTGGTCTAAATAAACCAAAAACCATTTTTAAATAATGTAATGTGGTAAATTATTTAAATGAAAAAGCAGTTTTCAATAAAAACATCAATCTTAATTTCATATTTCAATGGACATTCAATATTTTAAAAAAGAAATTAAAATATGATCCATAGTTCATTTTGATAAGAGTATTTTCCAAATTATATGTTTTTAATCTGAAAATATTTTTATAATTGGATGAAATTATTTATTATATCCTAGTAATTTTTTTATAAATATCATTTATAATAAAAACATATTTTTGATGTATCAACTTATTTTTGATAATAAGTTACATATTTATTATGAATTAGTAAATAAATTTTCATTATATGAAACCAATAAAAATATTTTTCTTAAAATGGTTATTATTATGTATAGATTACAATTTAATGGATTTTCTATCACTGTCACATTTAAAAATAATATTTTTTATTGTATAAATCAATTTTATTAAACATTCATATTGAATATTAATTAATATTTAATTAATTTTATAACTTTTAAAAAAAATTGGGGTTATATTCTATCATAGATAAAGAATTTTAATCCTTGAAATTCTATATCATTACGAATAAAAATGTTCAAAACATTTTTAGAATTAATTTTGTAGAGTTTAATTCAAAACATAAGAACCTAAATAAAATAAATTACATTTTTGAAAAACATTTATAGAAACCCCACCCCATAAAAAGGAATAATAAAACATCATATTGAAATGAAGAAAATTGAAATATGGTGGACACCTAGAATAAAAAATAATCAGTTTCCCTAATAAAAACAACGTTACTGTGAAGTAGAAATATGGGCATGAAGAACAAGAATGATATCCGACTCATAATAGAGAGTGATAAAGAAAATGTTAATAAAAAAGTTAATAAATTAAAATAAATATATTTGTAATAGATGAGGAAATCTATTCATTGTAATTTAAGTTAATATGAATTATTTTATATTTTAGGATCCTTTTTAAGATTTGAGTTATTATTTCACTCTCAGGATATAAATCATTATAAAATATACTACCTTATAAAAGTCCATCACAAAATAATTATTTAATCTATTTATTTTTTTATAAAAATTATATCTTATATATCATCTATTACCCCATCAAATAATATTAAAAATGTATTTTTCATGCCTAAAGCACAAAAACAATCGTCTAACCAATAATAATAACCACAAAATGATAGAAATATTTTCCTTATATATTTAGTCATTAACAAAAATAAAAAACATTTAGCTTAATTTATGATAACATAAAATATAAATAAATATTTAATTAATCATAAATGCCTCAATTATTATATCCAATGTCAAATTAAAAAACATTCAATATAAAATGACATAATTATTTAAAATATTAGTAACCATGTTTAAAAATAAACATCATAACTACATGATCACTTATTCTTCTCAGATATATTTAATATTTATACTCCACAAATATTAATCACCAATTTTACAAGACACCGAAAAATTGATTTTTAATAATAAAATAATTTCTCAAATTACCTGAAATCCATAAATACAAAATACAATCATATATACATCAAAAATATAATTCAACATTTCTTCATAAAAAACCAAAATGTATTTCAATTTTAATTAATAGTGAAGTGTTCCCAAAATAGAGAAATTCTCTAAAATTAAATTTATTCATACTTTTACCAAATCAATTTTCAATACCATGTTAATTAATATAATTAAAATTATGTGCCGAAAATGAAATATCACTTTTTTCCCAATTAACCATAATTTAATCAACAAAAAAGATCAACTCACTATTAAATGGTTTCGATACCATATATCTATAAAATATAAATAAATATTCATCAAATAATAAATTGAAAACTAAACACCAGGGTTCTGTTACCTTAAATGGATCCCAGAAAACACAAATCATCTAAAAATCCCATAACAATAAACCTCAAAGGAGAATATATTCCATTAAAATTATTGTAAGAATTATCCCCATGTTTCCTAATGATTATAAATAATTATTATATATAATGTTATCCATCCCTTTCATTTGATTATAACTATAATATCCCATTCCAGAAATAACATATAATTACATTTTTCATAAAAAAAGGAATAAATGTCTATAATTCTGGGGATATTTTTAGTTTTCAATTTTATAGAAATTACTAAAAGAGTTACATATCACATCATTATAATAAAAACTATTCACTTACACTCAATGTCTATTTTCATACTGAAACATTACTCTCAACATTTAAATATGTTTTCCATTCATAATAGTTTCACATATTTTTTGTTCAGTCCCAATAATCGATATTTGGGCCATAATAAATATATTATTTAACATTAATGAAAATTAAATAAATTTTAAAAAATTTATTAGAATAAAAAAATCTATAAGGGATAGATAAGAAAATAATTTTATTACACTATTTTGAAAATAATGAAAACCCTTAAAAATGATTAAATTTTTATGTTTTAGATATTAAGATATGATATTAATTTTCATAGTCATGAAATAATATTCCTTTAACAAGTAAATTCAAATAACAAATCATAATAAATTTTAATGGATGAACATTAATAATAAGTTTTTCTTTTTAATTCATGGGTACTCATATAATCAATTTCATGAAAAATGACTTTTTTCACCCTTATTAGGGACATAAACATTCCTTTAAAGATCATCTCAATAGAATATCATTTTAAATAAAAATCATTCATAGAAAATGGATTTTAAATAATAGATAGTAATTAATCTACGTTTGGAAATTATATGTTTATAACTATTAAAATTACTCTTACAAGAACTACTATAAATTGAAAATCATAGTCTGTTAATTCCAGCATAATTCCCTGAAGAACATAATTATTAACCCATGAATTTGAGAAATATATTGGGCTCACCTGATAAAAATAAATATCCATAGACTATAAAATATATAAAATATATATAATATTTCATTACCATTAAAAATATTACAAATTATCAGTTATACATATTTCATAAAGCCCCTTCAGGGTTTATATAAAAAATGGAAAAAATCAATTCTATTTGAAAAAATGAATAGAAAAATGATAAGTGTGATATTATGATGAATAATAAATAAATAATTATTTTTGAGATCTATAATGAATAATAATCATGTGGAATAGAGATCACTTACATTTATTATAAATTATAAAAAATACTTATTCAAAAGATTATAGAAAATATAAAAATAACTATTTCAAAAAATGTTTAAAAGTATTATATTAAAAACCTTTTTATGGATGTTTAAATATTATTTTAATTAAATTTGTGATTATATTTCAATCTTGTAATAATTTAAATGAAACATTTTAATGACATTGGATATGGGGTGAAATTTAGGAATGACTTAAAAAGATATAATATAAGTCTTTAATGAAAAGTCTCTTACCTCAATTTTTATTAGTTACATATGTTATTTATATTCATGAAAAATAATATAATGTTAATTATTATATTTTTTAAGAACCATATTTTTCTTTATTATTAAAGTTAATTTTTTAAAGACATGTTATATTGACTTATGTAATCTATTATGTTCACGTCAGACATTTGGATGATATTTGATTGATATGTCCAAAATTACATTTTAAAATTTACTATTCTAAATGATTTAATTATTGAATAATATCCAAAGTAATTATAATTAATTAATTATAATTTTTATGAATTTATTATACACTTAAAATGAACCATATATCAGGTTTTTTTTAAAATTAAGCAGGTTCACTTATAGAGATGGTTGGCCATACGTACACATTAATAACATTTCTATTTTTCAAAAAATATAATGTAATGAAAGTAATTATTATTTTAAGATTATTTTTTAATTATATAATAAACATAAATTTATATATTTAAATTAACTTTTTTAAACCATCCATTTGATTTATTGATGAAAAAATTAAATCGCTCCATGTTGTTGGGAATCAATAGGCACACAAAAACAACATTTAAATTAATCAATTGTTGGAGAGGTATGAAAAAAGATGATATAATACTATTATTGAATGAAACATAATTTAATTAATATACTATATAAATATATTTAATATGTTATTGTAACCAAGATTGAGAGGTTGTGATGGATAATGAATAACTTTGGTGTGTGAGACAGTAGTCCAACTTACACATAAACGATGGTATAATTTCTTATTTCATAGAATAAGAATATGTATTATGGTTAATATATTAATATTATAATATTTATACATATGGGAGATATAAATGTTATTATATCTTAATTATTATAATAGTTTTGAATGACGTATAAGAATAAATAAAACTAAAACCATTGGATAAAATCTATAAATCTTCTTCAGAGAAACCATTATTTTAATGCCTTAATCTCTATAATGACTATTTAAAAAAAATAAAACCACAAGGACCTCGGGAGAGATATTATAGGGATATTTAATCTATTATATTATAATATATAGTTTAAAAATGTGTTATTAATTGATGATAAGGGGTTCCCTTTTATAAGGGATGACAAAGGACACAGTTTGAATTACTTTAATGATTAAATAATATATATACTAATATATATCTCTTAATAATTTCAAATATAAGTAATTCACACAAAATATAATATAAAATAATTATAGGTTCGACCTAAAATCAACTTACGACATTATGAAAAGGTTTTCGAATATTTTTTTCCTTATGTTCTTGTTAAACCACTTTTAAAACTTTTTTTCATTATTCATGATTACATTAATTTTTACAAGGATAACATATTTTTTAGGAAAATAAAATAAAGGGTAGATATATAAAATTATAGACATTATTATTCCAAATTTTTAATATATAATTTTATATTATATTTCTATATTTGGATTAAATTTCTTTATATATATATATAGAAATATATGAGTAACTATTTTAAAAAATTAACAGATTTTAGTATAAAACCCTTAACCATGAAATAAATTAATAATTTGGGTTCTTATAATTTTTTTAGTCAAATAAGAAAAATATTAACGTTTTTATACATATTTTTTATGAAAAAAATATCTTCCATCCATGATATTAAATGAAATGAAGAAAAAATAGGTTTCAATTTGAATAAAATATAAATTATCTTTAAAAAAGTATTTATTATGATCCCAAACTAAAAAAATGATATAAAATAAATTATTTTACTACTAAAATAAACATGGATTAGAAAAACTCATATAATAGAAAATTGAAATGTTACAGAAGGGCTCTAAAGCTTAAATCGATTATTTTAACTTAGATTTTCCTCTTTTTCTGATAAAAAAAATCATTTCAAATGTTAATGTTAAGGATAAAAAATTTATGTTGAACATATTAAATTATATTAAATATTATTATTTCATAAATGGAATAAATTTTAGTAATATGAATTCATATAATTTGTGGAATTTAGTTAAAAAATAAACAAATTTTTATGATGAAAATTAGTTTCCCCTAGAAATTGTATTCTCAAGTATAAAACTTTTTACACCAAATGAAAGAATAAAATTGATTCCAATAATTATAATGGTAACATTAATAATATAAATTAAATTAATATAAATTATCCTTTTTAATAAAAAATTAAAATTTTAAATCCTTTAAATGAAAAAAAAATTTCAATAAAAATCAGAAATATTCTCTATTCACTGAAAAAATAATTTTTTCCAAAAAAAATAAAAACTTATCATCATTAAATAATTTTGAAATTAATATTATAAATATTATTTACATTTTATCAATTTATATTTCTATATGTTGATTAAATTAATTATAACATCTCCGTAGAAATTTTAATAAAAAAGTATTGGAATGAAAACATATTTTTTATTAATAAAATGACTTTAATAAAAATTAAAATAATTTTTTATGGAATTAACCAATAAATTTTATATTTATAAATGAATCTAAAATATATTTTATAATATTTTAATAAAATTTTTATCTTCTAATTTAATTGATATCTTATAGTGGTTACAATTAAAAATAATAAAATTTATAAAATATCAAAATACCGATAAATCCAAGGGATTCTTATTAAGTAAGCTATAAAGTTTAGTTTTATTTTGAAATTAAATTCACGATATTAAGAAAAGTGAATTAATTATTTAATTAATTTATGTTACAATTACAAAGTTATATTTTATATGCTCAAACGAAACTAATGTTGTTTGAAAAACTACTTTTAATGCATTATATATTTGTTTTTTAATTTTAATTTTTATAAATATAATTCATTGAAATGTACTAAAAATTTATAATATTTGGCTCAGAATTATATAATAATTATGTTTTATGCATAAATATTTTTTTACCGTAGGTTGGAAAACTCTAACAATAGTAAAATCTATAATTATATATATAATAATTTAAGCGGTAATGGATTTGAAACGTAACAATAAAATGTCTCAAATTTAGTGGATATTATGTGCCTATAATTTATATATTCATCATTACATTTTTTCACATTTTATGAGGTACATGATTTAATTTATATGTTCTCCATTTATAATAAGTATAAATAATTATATACTTCACTTTCACTGCATGTAAAAGGGGCCCCAAACCCACTATTATGGAACTAATAAACATTTTGTTCCCTCTAAAAACCTATCCCATTTCACATCCACAAGTATATTGTTAAACACCCTCGAGGTTTTGGTAACAATTGATCATTATATTGAATCTATTTCTAATGGATATTCTAAATAAATCCAAAATTTCATAATGTAGTTAATTATTTTTAGTTAACATAGAGTGAACTATGCACATATCGAAACAAGTTGGGACAAACCCCATTATTTAAAAATGAAAGAAAAATAGACATAAACAATATTGGGTTGGGTAAAATAGAACCCACTATAAGGTGAAGTCCCAGAGTCACACAACCTTAGATTTTAATATCCCAGAGCAACAATCACATGTATCCCAATACATTCAGACTAAAGGCCCGAATGACATTAAGGACTAATGACACACATTCAGAAATGATACCCAAAGACCAAAAAAATAGGACTGTAAGGAAACCCTAGGGGCTCTTCAAACAATCTGTTGCGATAAAAATATTCTGAAATTATAAAACCAACATAAAATATTTATTCATAACTAGGAGAAAGGAATGATAAGTAAGGATAAACATAGATACCTATTATGGGTAAATGTGGGATATTTTAATCAATGATCATATAAATGAATATGATATGAATAATTGAATGTGATCATAAACACAATATAATGTCGTTCACACTCAATCTATCACGGAATGTAATCATGGGTCCTTACATAAAAATCATTCGTATAAAAATTCATTAATCATAAGAGTGATAAATCATCATCAATCAATCGGGAACCTTAAATTCATGTATAAAGGGTGTGCTTTTATTGTACTTAATGAAATAATGTCCAATTTCTAGAATAATTACCGAGACCATAAAATTATAGTAGGTCATAAATAAACACCTATTTTCCATATCATAACGAATTTATCATCAACATTTGTTCATGTAGTTGATCAAGAATTCCTAATATTATCACATCTTAGATCTACAACATTGACCTTTTTCCCATAATACATCAATAACATCAACTAGTTCCCCTCAGTTTAATTATGGGAGATAAAAATTTATCCTATGCATTGGTTGAAAATATAATTCCCATCACACCCATAACATAATTAAAAAAAATAAAATGTGTGTCACAAGATACTAAAATATTAATCATATCATTATATCATCTCCCATCAAATTAAAATAGTTTTTAAAAAAATTTCATAAATTCATCATACCATAACCCATGAAAAGTAAATTGGTATCATAAAAGATTCACAACAATAATAATAAACCATATAGATAAATAATATCTATCATTAAATTGTATCATATAATCAGTAAATGACAATATACATCAAATAATGTAATCATAGAAGAAATTTTCCTTAAAATAACACTCAAATATTTCTTGAGTAAAATAATAATTTACTTGTAAAATGTTATCATTATATTAAAAAAATTAAAATAAGTTAGGAGAAATGTTTTATTTAAAAATAAGAAAGAAAATTTTTAAATTAATAGTCAAATGATTTCATTTCAATGATAGTTTATAATTTTTTTCATAATTCCTACATAATAATAATCGTTTGATGTACATTTTCAGTATAAATTAATGAGTACATTGATCAGAAAATTAAAATCATATTCATTACAATATTTTAATACAAAATAAAATATGTTTATAGTTAATTTATATAAAAATAGTACCACAATAAAGTAATTTTCTAAAAAAATTAGTCAGGTCATGGACATGAATGAAAAAGGATTTTCTTTTGAATAGAGAATTAATTTTTTTTTCATACAAATATTAATTAAAATATTTGAGATCTAAAATAAATTAAATGAAAATTTTGAAAAATATTTAAATATGTGTATATAAAGAAAATTAAATGTATTTTTCAATTAAGTAATAAATAATTTCCTTAATATGAATTCAAGTATAAATAATCCTGATTTAAAAAGGGTTTGAATCATAAGTCCCTAATCTCAAGTCGTAGCATACCTAAAACACCTTTAAAACTCCTTAATAATAAATATATTGTTATTATAAATATATTTACAAACCATACTAATATAATTCATAAAATATATGATATAATTATGATAAAATTTTACCCATGTATTAATAATTTGTTATCTGTTCTAGGAGAAAACTACACTAGCTTTTATGCATGTTTGGGATTATAAGCCCAAATACTTAGACATTATTCATGGTTATATAATATATATAATTCCATTAATGATATAAATATCATATATATTAATTATATAATAATTATGTATAAATATATGTATTTTCATTCATGAAATGTATATATAAAATGATAAATTACACCATTCATGCAGATAACATGTCATACTTACACGAAAATTTTCTTTTAACATTTTCACAAATGGAATGATAGAAATTGAAATTATAATTCAAAATAATATAATAAATATTACGTCATATGTATTCATTAAATATATCTTAATTATCATTCATTTAAATAAAAAATGAAAAAATATCACATCAAACTATAGTGGTGGTAGTCCACTGATACACATGAGCGACATTATAATTTTCCGATATATTATAAGGTATGTAGGTAGATTGGATCATATAATTACATAATATTAGTTATTTTTTAAATATAATATATAAACATTAAAAAACCAAATAAACATCCATGAATGTTGGTTATAGAAAATAAATTATGTCCCTATGCAGAGATGGTACGCCGTACATACGTACAATAGATACATTCACTACTAATTTGATGGAAAATATGGTGAATAATGGTGGTTTCACAATAATTGTTTCCTTTCAATATATTGAGTATAATTAATTTATTATATTTTGATTTATATAATTGATTTATTAAAGATAGTCGATGAATCAAATTAAAACAGGGTCGGAAGGATGATTACCTTTTCTTTAATAGTCTTCCTTCAGATCCCATATTAATGTCCATTGTAATGGGTTGTTAAGAATAAAAAACCTCTAAATAAAATATATATAATTTTATATGATAGTTATTTATATATTGGCCTATATATATGGATAAAATTTGGGAAATTATGATAATGGAGGAGTTTCTATTTTTTGGGAGGGGAGTGTCACTGTTGTAATTTATTAAAATATTAAAATATAACAAGGAATTTTTCATTAAAAATGAAAATAAACGCTAATAGAATCAAATATATGGTATTATGTGGTTTAAATATCATTAGAAATTTCAGTATTATGGGTTTATATTTTTTTTAAACAGTATAATTTGGATTAAACCCATAGTTATCCTATTTTATGCTTAACTATTTTGAAATCTTTTTTACTCATAATGATTTATAATTACACTTATAAGGTAATAATTGTAACATAAATGGATGAGTGATGATAATATAAACATTTTATAATCACATATTCCTCTTAATTTTTTTTAAAATAATTTATAATTATATAATTTTTATAAAATATTATTAAGTTCATTTTTTACACTATTCACATAATTTGACTCTGAACACATCATTAGGGAAATTAAATTGAAATAAAAACCATTGAAACATCTATAATATGTTATATTATTGTAATAAATATTTTAATTCAACAATTAATCCTAATTTTATTACTTTTAATAATTTCAAGATCATTTTTGGTCATTTTCGATAAATAGAATATATATCGATACCTCATTACATGAGAATTTTGGGAAATTATTCAATCAATAAATGTTGTAAATAAATTAATATAAAAAATATAATTATTTTGACTATAAAATTTAAATTTTTAAATGAAATTATTCTCATTTAGATTTATGATAATGTACTCTAGATATTAAAGTCATGAGTGTATCATTTTTTTCTTTATTTGATAATTAAATTAATATTATGATAATAATCAAAGAAATATAGAACGATGATGCCATATGTTATATTAATGGACATAAATATATTAAATAAAATCATATAATATGATAAAAATTTTTATTAGTGAAATTTCAAATCCTTATCTCTATGTTAAAATATTAATTTACCCATTTTACCATAACTGAGGTGGAAAAAATATACTACGATACTACTCATTTTTACCAAAAATAAATGGAACCTATTTTTCAAAATATAAACATATTGTTAAAAATATGGAATCTATTTTTAAATATTAATTATCTCAAAAATTGATACATTAATATAATATTAAAACAAATAATGTAATGACTTTTTTGTTTTTTAATTAAAAATGACCTAAATATTAAAAAAGGTTATTATAAATTCATCCATAAAATTAATACATATTAAATTAATATGGTTATTCATAATATAAAATAACCAATTAATGTTTTAAAACATTTAAAAATTAAATCTTTTAAATTATTAAAACAATATTATTTCTGATAAAATTAATTAATTTTTTCTATTCATCATAAAATCAATATTTATAGATAATTCATGAAAAATATGTCTAAGGTAATGTTTCCATGTTGATATCAGAAATTAATTTTAGAAAATATGTTCCCTAAATGTCTCAAAATTGTGAACTAATATTTTTTTATAAAAAATAATAAAACACATGATTTATGGAAGAAATGATTTTAATGCCTAATACGACTTTTTGTAAAAAAATCATGATTATTTCATAGATATTAATTGATACATTTTGAAGGATTAGATACATTATATATATATAATAAATTTTTAATTACAATTTTTACTCACTAATTTAATGTGTAGGTTATATTGTGTATATTAATAAAAAATCAATGGTTCAATTAATCCCATTATTGTGCATCTTTTAAGATATCAAACTTAATTATTTATTTTAAAATGTCAAAGAGTCATAATATTTCTGATTTGAAAAATTACTTCATTGAATTTCGAATATTCCATAATAATAATGGGTTTTACATTTGATAAATATTTTGTGGAAATCCCAAATCATAAATATAGTAAATAAAAATTCATTTTAAATGAAAGATTCATAAATTTAATGTTTATCTATAATAAAAAAATATACCTTCCCAAAAATGTGAATTGATTTTTGAACATAGTATAATTTTATGGAATAATAAACTAACACTAAAAAACTAATATTGAATGATATATATCAAGTCTAGAATAAAGTTATAGACTACAACCCCTTAAATAAATAGTGGGTGAAAAGAACATCATTTCATCATGCATTAAGGAAAAATTATTACATTTTATTTAAATATAATTTTACTATAGTTAAAAGATACTTTAACTATCATGAATGAGGACATGAGAAAGTATAATTGAATTATTTATTACCCATTCATAAGAAAAATTTCAATCCATTGGTGTGCCCTGATCGTTTTTCACTCCAACTACTACTACTTGAAATGAATATACAAGATGAATTTTCCTTGCCTATAGAAATATTATTTACATTTAAAAAATCATATTATCCATAAATTAAGGATACTTCCTTCCTCCAAACTCTATATTTACCAAAAAAAATGATTAGAACAGGATTTTGAATATGTTAATTCATACTTTGTCCTCAAAAATTTATTACAAGACATTATCTTAATATTTTCCACAAGTAGTTAAAATCTAAAATATTTTAAATAAGGTCACTAAATTTTCAATATTAACATAACATTGATCCCACAAATAATATATATTATCTCTAATTTTAACATATTATATAAGTGAATAACATGATCATATATTATCCTAAAATATGGTAATAGTGTAAATTTATTTTATAGATTAATCAAAACAAACATTTTTAAAAAATATAACATCCACATAATTTCATAATTAAAAGTATAAATTATGAACTATAATATACAAATATAAAATTTCCATAAATTACATCAAAGATAAAATAAATAACATTATTATAAATTCAATAATTAGTTTCTAGGTAATCAATAATATGCAATTTACATTGTAAATAAACTCATTATCTCCACTAAACATTATTATTTAAATTTTTGTAATATATTACGAATTAGTCACCCCTCAATGATGTATTTTTAATTAAAGTATCACTATAGAATTATATTATGTTTTTAGTTCATCAGTATAATATAACATATTATTCCAAATCCTTAAACCAAATTTATTATAGAGAAATCATTAAACAATTCATAATATATATAACATGAATACTAATGATATAAATACCCTTATAATTTAATTCTCAAATTCCATTACATAAACAATTAAATCATTCCGATTATTTATTATACAATGAACTAAGATTTATCATCTTATCATTAATCACTATATCCTTTAAATAGAAATATGCAGTATCATCATCATCAAAATAAAAACCATTACTCATAAAACCTTGGTGACCCCATTATTATGATATCTATTTAATAAAATTAATTTCATAAATTTGATAGTTTAAACAATTACAACAATTAATATTTTATTATACCATTGGAAATAAATTATTCTCGATTAATTGTGTGAACCAAACATTTCATTTTACCTCACCAGTTATTTTCTCATTGACCTTCTTTTCCACACCCAGAAAATTTTCTCATTCGTGTGAGGAATTTATCTAGCACTCCTTCTAATAAAATTGACATCTTAAAAATTGAATCTTCATCCCTATAGGGTCATTATGAAACTCAATTTTCTCAATTATTAATATTTTCCAAAAACTATCTAATGTTGAGATGGTACTCATATATTGATGTAACTGATTAATCATAATAACAAATTTTCGCATTTATTCTATTATTTCACATATAATCGTATTTGTAAAATCATTGAGTGTCTGTAAAGTACAAAATTAACATGAATCGTCCTAGTTCTATTAATGGACTGCACATACAAAAAAATCATAGAATTTATAATAGTTAAATTGAATCCTTTGGCATAATATATTCCATAATTATTTTTCATCTACTAAATTACTTCATAATTTTTCAAAAGATGTTTTTAAGTAACCCTATAATATTCCATGGGGGTATCAAATGATTTTTTAAATAAGGGTACTATAATCTTATAAAAGAAAGATGGCCAAGATATATTAGAAGAAATATTTTTATGGTTATTTCACAAAGAATCAACTGTTCCAAGACCACATCTATATGTTAATATATATAGGGATGTATTTTATGGAAAATAATATTATATATACCTTACCAATTATTTATGATATTATCCAATACATAGTCTAATCTCCTCAGTTCCCACTACTTTTTTCTCATATGCATATCTAAATCTTACCTAACCCTTCACTGTTACCATCTATATCGACATAAACATTTTCATAAATAAGTATTACAAATTAATTATTTTATATTCAATACATAACATTACTATTGATGCCAGAACCATATAATATTATAGTATTTTTACACTAGATACACATAAACATATTTAGGTACAGTATTCAATAACATCCATATAATTATTCTTACATTGTTCCATTCATAATATATCATACTTTAAATTTTATTCAATACATGGGGATAATAAACATATGAAAGGGTGATATGAGATGATCAAAATTGTTAAACATTTAGAGATATCAATGAATGATCATGTAAAATAATAAGAGAAAAAGGAGGGTTTAAGATCAAGAATATAATTTACATTGTTCCTTACCAATTTATTATTTTTCATTAACATGATCCATGAAATAAATACTTAGCAATCAAAAAACATGAATCACATGAGTGTAAGTCATTATTAATCAATAATGAACCACAAAGTCATTTAATAAATTTTTGGAACCATCCTAGGTATTGAAACCATTTCATAATTGAAGGATAATTAACAAGACCATCAAATAATTTTGTATTAAGCATCAATCCATGTTTCCCATTACGAAATGGATCATGGATCATCATGTATTTCTCATACTCAATCAGGAACATTTTCTTATCTCACATATTTGACCCAACACATCAACATGTTTAACATCATAGAAAAATATGGTCTACATGTTCCCTATAATTATCTCAAGAGATATTAGACATTACCCTTTTCATTATAGGGACATATAATTCTATGACCACACATTACATAATGAAAACCAAATATATATGTTCCAGTAGGTCATAAGAAATTAATCTTATCATCAAATTATAGCATGTGAATATAAAAATGGTTTCATAATCAATTTATAAATTCATTATTGAATAAACCATGGAAAATAAATGTGTTTTCTAATAATCTCATAATATTAATAATAATAAAGCATCCATACATGGAATATGGATGGATTCATTAGATCATATACTAGCTAAGGAATTTTTAACATTATTTAATGCTATCTTATATGAAAATTTCATTACAATATTATAGGAATATTTAATGGTGTTATAACCCTATTCTTTTTAAAATAACTTATTTAAAATATAATTTTTTTGAAAAGTTATAAAAATAATTTTCTTTTAATATAAATATTTAAAAAGTTAATTTAATCATTATTTTATTATTTGATTTGGATGGTATGAAATTATGTTCATACCATCCATGTTAAATCATATATTCTATTAACTTTTTTTTTTGTGAAAACTAAATAGTAAATCATTTATTAAGTAAAAAAATATTTCTTTAAAACAAATTCAACGTAAAAAAGTGAAAAATGTATCTAAATAATAAAATAAAAATATTAAATCATTTTGAAAGACATTTTAGAGAGAATTATGACATTAAAGATCATATATTTTTTACCAAAAAGATAAATGAAGCCTATTTTTATTAAAACAATCCTTTTTTATTTTTAGATAATATTGATAGAAAAATGAAATGTAAATTTAAAATAATAATATATATCTATAATAGATATAAAATATAGGGATTTATCAGTTATGGTTTAAATAATTTCCTTAATATATATTCAAGAACTAACAATCCTGATTGAAATGAGATTCAAATGAAAAAATATATGAAGGCTCTTATTAATTTATAAATATTTGAACCTCCTATAAAAATTTATATATTTATTATAAATTTATTCCTCAACTATAATTAAATATATCATAACATATTTCAGTTGAATATGACATGTTATCCAATTTTTAGTAATTTATTTATTTAAATCGTTGTTCTAGGTGATAGGTAATGCATCTTTCACGCTTGTTTGGGTTTAAATATCTTATTGCTCCTACTTTGATCATTGTTGAATCACCATTATAATTTAATAATTATTTAAATATCACATACATTAATTATATATATATATATATTATCATCCAATTAAGGTAAAGAGATAAAAAATTTATTACACCCATCATGGATACTGTAGACCATTTGTACACATGAACGATCATGTCACTTTTTGGTGGATGGAAATATAAAAAGTTAAATAATAATTAAAATTTATGGAATAATTATTATATATTTAATAAAATGTAAATTAATTAAATCTATCTATTTATGCCATCCATGTAAATTGGAAATGAATATTTTATATTACTCAGTGAGATGGTAGACCACAAGTACACAAGAGTGATGATATCATTTTCTAATAATCTGGAAAGTAAGAAATTATACGTTATATTATAATTATTGGATTTTAATTATTAAAAAATTATCATATTTCAACATAAATCTCAGTATAATATCCTTCCATGAAATATGTGGATTGAATATTAAATGAATCTCTACATAGAGAATGTAATCCATTTGTATGCATGATAAATACTTTCACTTCCCATTTGATGGAAAAGAGTGGTGAATAAATGTGGTTCCAAAATCAAAATAACATATAATTATACTTAGGATAAAAAATATATTAATTTCCAATTAATTACATATATTTAGAGGTGGTAGAATAAGACACAAATTGAAAGATGTTTACTAAGTTGATTTCCTCTTCATTAGTATGCCTCATTTATATACCAAATTGATTACCCTTGTAGTAGTACATAAGAATAAAATAAAATCTAAATAATTTATAGGGACGTAGATGAATGTTTTTTGTAGTTTTATTATTTATTTATAATTCTCTTGGTAATATGTTATGGGTGGGGCACTCCGGAAATTTCATAAAACATTAAAATATAATAAATTAAATGTAATTTTTTTTACTATAAATGGTTAAAAATTTAATATAAATCTATATATTATTAAAATTAACTGATAAAATAAATAACATGTAGTTAATGTGTTGTTTTAAAAATTATATATCGGTTTGGCGTCTTCATTAATATACATTATCCTTAACCATGGTAACAAATTATTTCATCTTAAATAGTTATAATTTTACTTATAAGTTAATAGTTCTCTCATAAATTGGAAATGGATGATAATTTAGGCTTTTTATCATTATACTTGTCATATTTCAAGATTTATATTATTTTTAAATAATTGAACAGTATATTATTTGTTATGAAATATTATTTATTTTATTATTGACTCTATTCGCATAATTTGTTACTGAACACAACATGGAGAAATGTATTTTGAATGGAAAAATTTTACACATATATAATATATTATGTTCTTAAAAATCAAATAACACAATATTCCATTAAAATTTTATTATGTTTATTATCTTTAAATTTATTTATAATATTTTTCATAATAATGTGTTTAATACAATGTTGATACTGTACAAAATTTTAGTGTAATTATTTAATCAGTAAAAATTGAAAATAATTTACTATAACTAACATAAATAATTTATATTTAAAACAAAAATTTATAACTGAGAATAACATCTATTAATTATTATTATAAAATATAATAGATATTAAATTCAAGAGTATGATTTTTTTTGTTTTGTCATTTACTTAAATTAATATAATGGTCATTATCAAATTAATGTGGAATAATGATTCCATAAATTCAATAATTCGATGGTAATGGAGGAATAAAACATTTTTTATTGGATAAAATTTTGTGTTATTGAAAATTTAATAGATTTTCCTTATGCTTTAACCCAATTTGATATGTTTTACCCTTACTAAGGTGAAACAAATTAGTATGGAAAGTACTCATATTGAAAATAATTAATAGGGAAATATATTACCAATTTGGAAGTCATGATTAATAAAATAAAACCCACTTTTCAGGATTCAATTTATAGATGTGGAAATTATTTAATTATGATAAAAAAAGAACACTGTGGAAAATTGTTTTTTTAGGAAATGATTTTTTAGTACATAAATTGTATTATAAATAACTCAATAATAAATGATATTCTAATTAACATAGATAGTTTAATTTTAACATATTAGAATTATATTTACATATATACTATTTTAAAATAAAATGGTTTACTATTGATTCTTTTAATAAAATAATGTTTTTAACAAAAAATATTAAATTTAATACTAGGAACCCAAAAAATGTTTTTTGAAGTGTCTGAATCCTTGTTTGTCAAATAATAACCCCTATAATTATAATATCATCCCACAATAATCTATATTGAGTTATTCATTTTTTATTTTAGATTCATCTCAATTCAATATTATTTTATAACATTTAATCAGTCCATGTTATTCTAGTAGATATTCATTTTTCTGATGTATATTCTATTATTGTTCATGGAATAGTTTTGGGATGGCATCATTGGAGGGATACAATTTTCTAATATGACATGTGATTAGATATTCATATTCTGATTCAATTCTCTTATGGAGAATAATGAAGCATTGAGGTATGAGTTCCATTACTCATGATATAAATTTACTTGTAATTTTAAATATAGCATGATTTATATTTATTTGTGATAGTGGAATTAAAATAATAAATAAAAAAATATAAAATAAAATAATTTTTTATTTTTATGGATCACATGTTGTTGTTTCAACCACGATTATAGTTGTTATCTTTAATTTATAGATAGTTATTTATCTGTGGAATTATTTGTTCATAATGTTTTTTATGCTTATGTTATCATGTTTTTAATGAAATTGGTTATGAGTATAATGTATGTAATGTGTATGATGGCTAATGAGTTGATTAATCATGTTGAAAGAGTTTTTGATTTCTAGAAATTTGGTTATCATCAAATTTATTCATAAATAATGTTCAAATGAATGTGATGATTAAATTTAAAATTGAAAATAATATAGAATACGTGTTATGGATAATAATAAAATGCATGTTAATTAGTTTTTCATTTTATTGTTTTTTAAAATTGGAATAAATTATATAAAGACTATTTAAATAAATATAATAGCTTTTTAATGCTAATTCTCCTGGTTACCCATAGATATAAAATGTAATTAATTAATTAGTTAATTATAGGCAGAATAAAACTAATTGATTAAAAAAGATAAATACTTACGATTTAGTGTTCCAATTATTTTTATAAAGTTTTAATTTCTTATGTTTGGAGCTATGTGACCCAATATATTGGGGGATGATAAATGCTTTGTTTTAGTATGAAGTGGCTCTAGTGACCTTTTCTATTGTTTACTATAATATATTTTTATCTATATGAAATTCTTACTATGTGATGTAATGTGATCCTGGGATATATAAGGAAATATGGATGGGAAAGTGTTGAGTTTGTTACATCCTATGATGGATGTGATGGTGAGATTTGTGGTGATATGATTATAGGGGAATATTATGGAATAAGAGTTCATATAATGGATTGATTTATAGAATACATATTATGGTTTTAAATTTTTGGTTGCTTTATGGAAAAATATATTAAATGGTATATATGTACATGTTTCGTGTTATTGTATTCATTTCCCCGCTACTTTTGGAAGTTGAATGTGTTTAGTAATATATATCTTGATTTCATTTTACGATGTTCATTAGAGGAATTGGATATATAAAACGTTCAATTATTAATAAATGACTTAACCCATGTGGTTGGTTCTTGTTTGAATGATAAAATTATTCTAATATTGAAAAATTATGGAGTTAGTTTGAATTATGCCTAGTTGTTGTAGAATTCATTTTTTGTTTAATAATATGGTAGATGCATTAATTTTAATAGAAAATTAATCACCAATGAATTAATTAGTGTATGTATATATATATGATTTATATACATGAGTGAAGTAAATTAATAAAATTACTCTGAATTTGTATTTGGTTATAGGATATCAAGTCACAAATAGTTTTAATCTAGTGTCCAAGTGACGATAAATATAGTTAAGCATAGGGAAAGGTGATTCCCATGGATTTTTTTTTGTGACATATATTTTTTCAAATAATTTTTCGATATCATATGATATGCTCCCTATACTGGAAGGGAAACTGAAACCTAGTAGACCATGGGATTTTTTTTCCCAAAATCATTGTTTGTGAGAGACAAATGACCGAATTTCATTTTGGACCCATTCTCTTCACTAAGAATTATTATGTGATGGTGATTAAGGTGGTTATTTTCCTATATATGTGCATACGAGGAAATAAATGTTTGTGGTTGTTTCAAACATATTTCTCTTGACATAGTATCATATAAATTATTATATGTTTGGTGTTTATGGGGTATGATGTCCTTTTTAAATACATTGTTTATTTTATATGATGACATGGGGTACAATATCTAACATATTATACATGGAATATAGGCTTTGGTGGATCCCAAGAAATAATTGTTTAATGTATGGAAATGTGGATGGGATAATAAGATGATGTGATGTAAGAAGACCATGTTTTGATACTTGCCCTGGATGACATTAATATATATTCATTTAATGATATATAGATTAGGACATATGGAATTGTGTAAGAGCATAATAATAGTGGGGAAGCAGAAGGGGGGAACTATAATTTTATTACAACAATATCTGATTTGTTTATTCAATATTCGGTGAGAGATAACCATGTTGAGTCTAGAAACTGATGATAGTTATTTAGGTGACAATTATTATTCAATTTTTCTATTGAGATTTAGTATGATTTCATTACCTTTCTATGAAAATTTCTATGAGGTATCTCACTGAACATACATATTATTCTCCCACTATGTGTATTTAAAACGTTTTTAGGATTTCAAGACTATGATCAAAATTATGAAGGATATTACTAACACATGTTATTTCCTTAAATTTTTAGGATTTGTGGTCTCTATTAAGTTTACGATTTGTTAAATGTAGTTTTCCTTTCTAGTTTTTTAGAATTGTACGACATTACATATATCCACTTTTTTCATTTATCTCAATTGAAAGGATTTGATTGATTAATTTTCAATTCCCTCTCTTTGACATTGTCTCTTAAAGGATAATTTATCCCATTTGTATGTCTGATACACTCTTGGTTCTTGTCTCCATTCCATAGTCTATGAATGGTTTTATTCAAGTGGTCACCTATATCCTTAATTCATTAATGTATTGTGAGCGGTTTCTTCAGTTTGAGGGTTTTTTGACAGAGTGGTATAAGCGGTTCAAGTTCAGTGATATGAATGAGTTGGAGTTGGGAAATAGTGATGTTCATGTGTTAGTGGGGAAAAATATCATCTGAGTATAATACGAAATGTAAAAAAGGGAGTCCAGATGAGATATGAGTTTTTATCCCCCCTAGGATTATACACAATAGAATTTAGGTTTACCAAGCATACTATAAAACATTATAATGATTTTTTGTTTGATAATTGAGAATTTATTATTCATCATTATACTTTTTGACAATGTTTCAAATTTGAAAACATTGGGATTCAGTTAAAACATAAATTAAAAATTAAATAAATTTAATAATTATGGTTAAATATTCCATATTCATGGTTAATGAGCCTCTAAATTTTTTTTATTTTTATATATGACCCTAGGTCAATTTCCTAATGTGATTATTACTAAATATGTTTATTAGGAATCACTAGTAGATCACAATAGTGCATGGGTCGACGATGGTGAATCTTATAGGAGGACACACTATGATTATTACTTCTATATATTGTTGACGTATGAGGGATTTGTTTTATACTCCATGAAAAAGATTTAGAGTTTCTCGAGATTTATTTCTATTCATTCAATTCTTGTAAGGGAACTATGATTCAAATACTATAACAATGTTTCATAGATTCAGGAGGAATTAAACTATTTAGTTCTTCTGGGGTAATGAGGAGTCATAATTAATATAGGATATAATTAGGGACCAGTTCTAAGAATATTTTCTTTCATAGACCGTAGTGTATTCGGGTCCTCAAGAGCTCTATACCCTTAGAAAAAAGTGTTACCTCATGTGGAAGTACATAATTCAATTTAATAACCCTCATCAATATGAATTGGATACATTTTTAGTTGATTAGGATATGGTATGTAATTTGGAGTATGATTTCTATACAGAGATCCACCGTCCAATCATCCCAGTCATATTGAAAAAAAATCTCATTTTTTTTAAAATGTGTATCTATTATTGAGTGATTGAGTTCATGAAATGATTCATCATGAGAGGGGACTCATCATGTTTTCTCTTGATATAGAGTTATGTCCTAGGATTTTGTGTTTCCTTAATAGAAGTACATTTTGATTGCAGGGGTTAGGTAATAGTCCCCATCATCCGGTTTCACTAGTGGTGGAAACTTTCAAGACTTTATATGGGATTTTTTTAGATTATCATTTAGATATTGGGGAAGAAAAATGTTAATGTGATCAAAAAATATAAATTGGCATCATGTACCAAGTGTTTCTTTTCATTTCCATATGTTAAGGGGGTTTTAGATGAGGTAGCAATAATGATATTTTCTAGTTTGGGATAATTTTGGAGGATATAGGGTACAGAATGTGTATCCAGATTATTTTGAACTTCCTAAAAGTTTATATTATAGATATAGCGTTTTCTTTCTTTAGGGTCTTAGATCTCATGCAGAAGGTCATTTTCCGCATTATTATCTACTATTACCCGGGTTTGGAAATTCTGACATCATTCAATGCACACATTTATATTATGTAATTTGATATATTTTTTATTCTAGTTATATTTAATAACCCGATTTCTCACTCGTGTTTGAATCCATTAAATTTTAATGTAATTCGTTATTTTGGACGAAATATAGATGCCATGTGAGTAAGAAAAGTTTATGATGGTTTATATGGAATATTTGAAACTAGAAACCCATATTTTGGGGAAATTGTCTATATCGCACGGTTAGATAAAACCGTTCAGGTGGGATCATGGTTTGATCCAACCATGTGGATGCTCACACTTTTGGGTAGAGACATATCAAATTGTTGGTGCTCATGTTTCATAACCATGCCACATAGTTGTGTGATTCACTATTTTTCATGATTTCCATGCATGGTTGGCACACAGTTTGGAAAACCATTCTTCTAAACCATGCAGAAGATAATTTTTAGGGTATTTTTAATAATTTATTATTAATGAAAAAATTATCCTCCACCATCCTACCTAATTTAAATTCCTCTGGGATTAGTCTCCACTACTCACATATTGGATTTTTTAGGGCTTATTTTTTGGGATATAAATATCTCCTTCATTTGGTATCTTATCAATATTTTTTTGATCACATTGTATGTGCATTAGTAAGTACTCTAGTCCTTTTGTTCCACTATTCTTCCCTATTTCTCTTGACCTAGTATTCGAGGTGTGAGTAATTTTTTCCTTTCTAGAGATCTACTCTAATATTAGCCAAATAAAGTGATGATATCATATGATGATATTAATACCAGACTAATGTATCTCCCCAACCACAGTTACCTAGAGTCGGTGCATTATTACATAATATTGACATGATCACAAGGGATCAAAATCCCAAAATACTGATTAGTTTATTAGACTTAGATGTACTAGATACATTTATAAGTGTTACAATACATTATAAAATGAAAAACAAGAACAAAATTGACCCCATGGACCATATTCATCTCTTATACAATTCATTTAGGTCAGTCATAAAATACATATTTTCATAGTGGAAAAAATAAAACATAGAAAGGTGAGATGTCATATTCTCAATAAGTATAAAAATTTAGTAGAAACATTCCAGAATAAGAGTAAACATTTAAGGAAATCCATAAGACTAGACACAGGCCTTTTAAACATAAAATTTATCATAATATGTTAAAGATAAATGATATAGGTTCATTTAATTATTCACATGGATATTATGCTAGTAAAATAATAACATGTAATATCAATAGCCAATTTCATAATGATGGAATGCATAATTACAAACATCATTCCCACATAGTCAAGAAATTGTGCCAAGACTACTAATAATATGTTGTCATGTCTTTGTTCCAGTACACTAGTTTGTCTCATGAGACCAACTGATGCATCGAGAAGCGATAGTGGGTTGCACCCATAAGATATAAGTCCAATACATTCTTCATATTAAAATGTTTAAACATTACATAAACATTCATATAAAACTAAAATAAAAAATGTAAATAAATTATCTATAAACCATGAATGGTGTAAAAATAACACATCAACTGTCAAACATATCTCAGAATATTCAACATAATATGGAATATTTGTATCATAATAATCAACTTCAAATAGGCATAAAATCCATTATAGGATGTTGGCATAGATGAAATCAAAACTTTTTGTTGGAAAATATCTCTTTTTATTTTGAAATAATTTAAAGTTCATATAATTATAAAAGAAAACATTTATTTTTAAAATATTTTTGTAAGCATGTATTGGATGCTTCGATAATGATATAATGGCACAAAATAGCTGCACCCTCCGTATAAGTTAAAAATGTAAATTCTTAACTTAATTTTGTCAAGAAGGGCATAAATTACCTTGTTTAGAATACGACAGAAAGATTCATTTGAAAACATATGTGGTAATATAAGGGTATAAATGACTTTAACCCACAGGTTAATAAATAGTTAAAATATTTTGAATTACATTTTAAAGAAAATGTGGATGTGGATGAATAGAAGTCATAATGGATACTTACGTATTATCAACCTCATATAAGTATATATTTTGTAGAATTAACCCTTACCTATATATTTTCCTTAGTTTATGGTATGTTAACCTACTTTATAATAGTTAAAAATAGATATTAAATTATAAAATAACTATATACATAAATATTATATCATATTTGATCATATAATTTTTCTTTATTAATAACATTTCTGTTGTATAAACATTTCGGGAGTTAACTGATTCGTTTTCCTATATATTCTTGGTTACGTAATCTATTTTGGTTATTGATATGATGTATTTGATTCATTTAAAAAATTATAATATGTTCATAAAAATTATTTTTAACACATAATATAAAATTATTAATGAATGATTACAATGGGGAATTATTATTATCGTGTTCGAAGAGACGGTAATTAGTATGTATGCACGACAAAAATATCATTTTATTGATGGTGAAATCAAATGTAATTGGATGGTATATCATGTATACATAATAATTAAAAGGTTTTATTTATGATTTATATTATATATACTCATTATTATACCTATCCAAATAATTATGTGTTTGAATAACAAACAACACCACAACATGGAAAAGGTAAGCCATACGTACGCATGTATGGTGAAATTTTCATTTATTGTATGGATAGAATAAATAATTTGGTTGTAACCTATTTATAATAACATGATAGTATGTATGAGGCACTGGATTTGTTATAGAGGTTTGAAACAACAATGAAAGATGAAGTGGAAGAAGAAAAGAACTTGAAAGAGTGTGGTGAAATTATTATCACTTATTCGTGTGTCTCCTTTTGAGTTGATCAAAAGGGATCCTTAGGTTGGATTTCTGATCAATGTAAGGAAACTAGGTTTATGGGAAGAAATTTGGGAAAATATTTTGGCAGGGGTTTGTCGAGCGAAATGGTTTGGAAGTGTGAAATTAAGAGAATGGAAAGTAACATTTTATAAGAGAGGTGAGCGTCACTTTAAGAAATTCCTGAAATATTATTTTTTATTAAAATCATTTTCAGTATCTAATGCCTCCAAAATGATTTATTTCAAGGATAAGGTAGGGATGGATCAAAAATTGTCATCCAATAGGATTTAGATTGGTTTATGCCACCATATTAACATTATCTTTTATATTTAACTCTTAGTTAAATAGTTTGGTATTTACATTGTATCATTGTAGTTTTATATTATATAGTTAATAAACAGACTAAAAATAAAAAAGTGAACCCCAAGTGGTTCATTAAAAATATGTATAACCTTATATAAGTCCATGGAGTGAATCAGAGATTATTTGGAATATTATATCAACTAGTAATATAGTATTTGTTTAATAAACTCAATTATGTCAGTTTTGACACTATTTAGTTTTAGATTTTTTTAAATGCCATAAAAAATTTATCACTTCGATTAAAATTTATTTAATAATCCCAAATGATTCATAGTTCCCTATTAAATTAGTTGAATTCATCAGAGATCTCAATTTAAATTTATTTAGATATTTATAATATCAATTATTTTAATATTTCGTTATTACAGTAATTACTACATCATCATTGTGTGATAAATAAATTAAATTATTTAAGGACTAAAAATTATAAATAAAATACCAATATGTTGTAAATCTTTTTATATTTCTAATTAATATTTATAGTTGAATTTATATTATTTGAATCCCTATATTAATAGTGAAATAATTAATAAATATTATATTTAACTCTTTTAAATCTTCTTCAGATATAAAAATAATAAATGTACTAATCTAATAAAAGTTGGCCAAGGAAGATCATATTTTATTTGTATATTTTTTTTCTAATAAAATTTATCTAATATAATTAATACATGTGTTAGGGTAATTATAATATCATTTTACCCTTAAATACCCTATTTACTTTTAACTTTGGTAAATAAAAGTCAAAAATACTATTCACCAAAAATTATTTTAATCTTATTGAACATCATTTTACTTACTTATGTCTACTATGTCTCTAGTATTTTTAAATGTCATCTCACAGAAGTAGTAAAAAAATTTTAAGCAAATTTTTAAATGCTCCTTGAAGGTTGGTAAAAAACGTTAAAATGTTCATTAAAATTTTATACGTCTAATTTTATTATAAAATGACTAAATGGATTAAATTGAGCTTATATAGGTATTATATATCTATTTTTAGATAAATTTATTTAAATAAAATGTTAGTTTTAAATAACAAAATTGTGTTTTCACTATTCATAAACAAATTTAAAGTTTTCAGAAAAATACCAAAAATTTACCCTATGATAATTTTTATATTCCGAATTGAAAATTGAAATCTATTTTACCAAATTAAAATCCCAGAATTTTCATTTCTTAAGTTAAAATTAATTTTTCTTTTCAAAACCAAAATGCAGGTTTTTATAAAAATAAAAAAAATAATCAAAAGATGACCATTTATTTATGTCAATTTTAATTGTGAAATCACATATAATGACCTAAATTCTATTAAATTATAAAAATATAATATAATTATACTTAAAAAATTCTAACATATAATATAACATTATAAATTGTTTTGATTAAAAAAGTTGTTTACAATTAAAACTTAGTATTTTTCACTAGTCATCAAAATATGAAAGTTATCTGAAAATTACCAAATGGTTTTCCAAACTAAATTTCTATGTCCAACATAACAATAGAAAGTATATTTTTTAATATTTAATATAAAAGTGTCAGGTATTGCTATAAAAAATCACCATTAGTAGGCGTTAAAATTGTAGTTTTGAAAAATAATTCATTTATCTGAAAAATGTATTTGTTTTTATATTACATCAATGAAATATATAATATGGCTGTTAAAATCATATATATAATTTATAAGATTAAATATTATGCTAATACAATTCACAGCCTCTTTTGAAACAGCTAGTTTGGTTAGTTGGGGTGTGTTCGAAATCGGTGTTGTGTGTAATGTAAGTTATTGAATTAATTTAATGAGATAGTGTACTATAAAATCATGGGGGGTTATATTATCCAATCCTTAAATAAATAGTGTCCTCAAAATTTGAAAATTTTCTTCAAAAATTACAGGTTAAAAATAGAAAAATACTTTTTTGGAAGACCCACATCGGAAATTGGGTTAATAAAAGTTAGTCTTATTAAGAGGGAATGGGAAATGAAAAATTCACCACCAAATTATCATCTCCATTTGGAAAACATTGGTGGAAATTAAAGACTCATAATTGCAAGAGAAATGAATTTTTTTAGGGAGTAATTTAGGTCATCAATCACAAACACGTGTAAATTGAGGGTCACAAAGCCATCAATCTTAGATGATGTAAATTATCATTGGTTCAACAAAACATATGGTATTAGGGTAACACATTATTGGTTTTAAGATATCTTCACTATATATTAAGAATTATTTTTTTCATAGAGTAAGAGTAAATCATATATATATATATATACAAATGAAAAGTAGAGTATCATCCTTCAACTAATGCCTTCCACAAACTCATCATTCACTCAAAAGGTACATATAATTCAAAAATATTCAATTTATCATATTCATATAGGGTTACAAAAGAAATGAATTTATAATTTATATGTTTGACCATATAAATAAACTACATTATACAAACCAGGACATCACGCAGTCTAGTGGAAGGTGATGCACCGTTATCACTCATCAGTTTCAGGTTCATGTCTCGTGGCCTTGCCGAATGCGATGGGGTGTCGCCCAACCTCAGGGTTATTATTTTTATGGCAATCCCAAAAAAATCTCACAAAATTATTTAACCATAACAATACTATGAAATGAAAAAAATAATAGATTCCAATATTTATACTTATCCAAAATATATTTTTCCAAAATCAAAGTCTAAAATTTATAAGAAAGATAAACACAATGAAGATCCTTTATGCCACGTAATAACATGTGAATACCTTAATCATGTATTCTTTTAAAAAATACTAATAACCCAAATTAATATAAAACATTATTTATTACATTCATGCTCCCTTATTTCATATAGAATACTAGATATACTACTTCTATCGAAAATTTTTGAAAACTCCAACAATGATGGAATATACAAATCATTAATCAGTTTCAAGGTAATCTAGAATATCCAATATAATTTATCCAAATCAATCATATATTATTACAAAATCAATACCACATTATCAGATCTATATTTTGGTTTATCTTTCTCTCAACATTTTATTTTCCATAATCCTTTACCTACTATTGAGTCAATTTTCATAGTTCCACACAATCTCATGTCCTTAATGATATAGTACTACAGTACAATCCTTATATACTAAATAATTCTTATAACATGTACATCATCAATACAATAGTCAAATGAAACAACAATTTAATTACTACATAAGAACTCTAATCATTCCTCTTCATCATTGGTAGTACCATAACATGATTATTATTCAATAGCCACATTTGGGGTATGATCTGATTATTTGGACATTGACTATTGTAGTGTCCCAACTCCTTGTAGATAAAGCATTATACATTTGAATCTTTTTTAATACCCTTTCAATCACATACTTGGTGTCCTTTTTCTCAACACATATAACAAAATCCCATTCCTTTCAATCATTTACCAAGGTTATTCTTTCCACAAATATCACATATGGTAAAATCATTCTTTCCCATCTTCCCATTATCCATCTTTCTCTCTTAAATCATTTTCTTCTCTTGCTTCCCTTCAATTCCATATGACTCTAAGAATTCTTTAGTTATCTTATTAACACATGATACTATATCATCATATGATGAAAATATGTGGGAGAATATTTCCTTTTGAAATTTTTTCTTATAACTATAAAATATATTATCCTTTTAATCTTTAGATAATGCGTATTCTTGGAATTATCATTCCTTTTATGAGGAAAAATTTCTTAATTATGGAATAAAATTGGTTAGATTATAAATCATAATTAATAAATCCAAAATTCTAAAATAACTAACGTAAACTAATAAGATTAATCATATAATCTATAATCATTATTTTTTTCATTTAGTATGTATTTACTCCTAAATCCTTCACAATGTCTTGTAATCAAAATGTGAATGATCCTAAGAATATCCCCTGGGAGTGTCATAACCAAGAGTGCAACAAGGTTGTTGTCTTGTACCAAGATACCACAGGGAAATCCGGAAACACCTTGTCAGAATTTTCACTTTTAGGTACATCTCATCCCGAGTTTCCTCTAACTACTCATATCCAAATAGGGATGTATATCCTGTAAATTGCACAAAATTTATACAATACCTAAATTCTAGGATTTTGTTCTATACTAATCATAAATTTCTATCTTAGGTTAATGTTGTATAATCACTGTTTTTCTAAATCTAATTTCCATGGTATTTACTAAAATTCCTCTCAAACCAACTATAATTCCTCGGTCATAGTTACCCAGAGTCGGGGCATTATTATAGGACATTGGCATGATTAGAAGAGATCAAAATTCCAAAAGAAGAATTAGTTTAGTATCCTTGGAATTACAAGATACAATCACAAGTTTTACATTACATTATAAAATGAAAATCAAAAAAAATATTGTCTCTATTGTCGACATTCATCTCTTAGGCTATCCTTGCAGATCGATCATAATATACTTCTTTGAATACTAGGAAAAATTAAACATAGAAACATGTGAGCTCAGATGCTCAATAAGGATAACAATATAACATAAACAATATAGAAGAAGAATAAAAATTTAAAGCATTGTATAAGATGAAAACAGAAGCCTTTTTATCATAAATCTCATAATAATATGACAAAGACAAATAAAATAGTTCCATTTACTTATTCACATAGATATTCTACTGGCCGAATAATCACATTTAATATCAAAAGCCTATTTCATAATGTTGGAAATCATAATGCCAGATTTCATAAACACATTTTCAAGGCCCTGTGCCATTATAACAGAAAATATTTTTTCAAGGACTTGTGCCACGACACTACAATGTATAATGATACATACAGATGACTCGAGGAGCTATAGCGGGCTCCACCTGTCACATTCTATGTCCAATGCATTTCTCATATAGAATGGATTAAACATCACATAAAAATTAGTATTAAAACTATTATATGAAATGTAAATAATTTATCTATAAACCATGAATGGTGTAAAAATTACACATCCATAGTCAAACATATCTCAAAATCATCAATATAATATGGAATATTTGTATTATAATAATCAACTTCAAACAAACATAAAATCTATCAAAGGATGTCGACATAGATGAAATCAAAACTTTTTATAGAGAAATATCTCTTTTAATTTGAAATCCTCTAATAGTCATATAATTAGAAAAGATTTTTTTAAAATATTATTATAAGCTTTTATGGGATTCATTGACAATGTTATAAAGGCAGAAAATTGTCCTAGCCGACAAATATGTTAAAAAAATACATTTATACATTAATTTTGTAAAGAAGGTCAAATAGTACCTTGATTGAAAAATGATAAAAAGATTCCTTTCAAATCATATTTTCTAATATAATGGTATAAATTAATTTAACCCATAATCTAGTAAATAGTAAAAAAATTTGAATTACATTTTTATGAAAACAAGGATGTGGCTGATAAAGAGGTTATAGTGGATACTTATATATTTACAACCTCAGATAATTAATGTGATTGTATAATTAACCCTTACCTTGTACTTTTACATAGTTGATGGTATATTAACCTACTTTATAATATTTAAAACATTTTTACTAAATTATACAAGAAATATATTCATAAATATGATATCATATATTATACAATACTATTTTGGTTAATAATATTTCAGTGGTATCATCGTTTCCGGTGTTAACTGATTCAATTTAAATTATATTCTTGGTTACGTACGCCACGTTTGTTATATATATTATGTATTTGATTCAAATAAAAAATGATATTATGTTCATAAACATTATTTTTAATCATAAAATGATAATTATTCTTGAATGATTACTAGGGGGAATGAATCTTATTACGTTCGTGGAGACTTTAATCTGTACATAATCACGAACGACAATATCATTATATTGATGGTGAAATAGTATTTAATTGGAGGGTATAACATATATAAAAAATAATTATCATGTTATATTTATTATTTAAATTATTTATAATCATTTTTATTACCATCAAAATAATGAAGTGTTTGAGAAACAAACTACACCACGTCATTGAGAAGGTAAGCCGTACGTACACACATATGGTGAATTTTTCATTTATAGGATGGATAAAATAATGAGTATGGTTGTACAATATTTATATTAACCTCAATGTATGTATAATGTACTGGAGTTCTTAATTTGTTATGGAAACAACAATGAATGAGGAAGTGGGTGAAGATAAGAACTTGAATGAAGGTGGTAAAATTATTACCTCTTATTCGGTTGTTTCCTTTTGAGTTGGTCAAAAGGGCTCATTAGGTTGGATTTAAGATCAAAGTAATGACTCTAGGGTGAAGGGAGAAAATTTGGGAAGATATTTGGGCAGAGGTTGGCCGAGCCAAATTTCATTAGAGGTGTGAAATTAAGAGAAGGTGAAATACCCTTTTATAAGAGAGGTGATGGTCACTTTAGGAAAAGATTAAAATATTATTTTATAATACAATAATTTTCGGGATCTAATGGCTCAAAAATTATTTCTTTATAGGATATGGTGGTTATGGGTCTAAAACCTATCAACCAGTAGTTTTATACATGTTTAGGTTACCATATTAACATAATATTTTAGATTTATCTCTTAGTAAAATAGTTTGACATTTACCATGTCTCTTTGTATTTTTATATTATATGGTTAATAAACATATTATAAAATACCATGAGAACCCCCATTGGTTAATTATTAATATATATAACATTATCGAATTCATTTGGCTGAATCATTTATTTTTAGGAATATTATATCAATTAATAATGTTGTATTTTTTTTAAATACTAAATTATGTCAATTTTGACACTATTTAGTATTTGATTTTTTTAGAAAGCAATAAAAACATTATCACATAAAATGAAATTTATTTATTAAAATACATAACATTACTATTGATGCCAGAACCATATAATATTATAGTATTTTTACACTAGATACACATAAACATATTTAGGTACAATATTCAATAACATCCATATTATTATTCTTACATTATTCCATTCATAATATATCCTACTTTAAATTTTATTCAATACATGGGGATAATAAACATATGAAAGGGTGATATGAGAAGATCAAAATTGTTAAACATTTAGAGATATCAACGAATTATCATGTAAAATAATAAGAGAAAAAGGAGGGTTTAAGATCAAGAATATAATATACATTGTTCATTACCAATTTATTATTTTTCATAAACATGATCCATGAAATAAATACATTGTAATAAAAACACATGAATCACATGAGAGTAAGTCATTATTAATCAATAATGAACCAAAAAGTCATTTAATAAATTTTTGGAACTATCCTAGGTATTGAAACCATTTCATAAGTGAAGGATAATTAACAAGACCATAAAATAATTTTGTATTAAGCATCAATCCATGTTTCCCATTACGAAATTGATCATGGATCATCATGTATTTCTCATACTCAATCAGGAACATTTACTTATCTCCCATATTGGACCCAACACATCAACATGTTTAACATCATAGAAAAATATGGTCTACATGTTCCCTATAATTATCTCAAGAGATATTAGACATTACCCTTTTCATTATAGGGACATATAATTCTATGACCACACATTACATAATGAATACCAAATATAAATGTTCCACTAGGTCATAATAAATTAATCTTATCATCAAATTATAGCATGTGAATATAAAAATGGTTTCATAATCAATTTATAAATTCATTATTGAATAAACCATGGAAAATAAATGTGTTTTCTAATAATATCATAATTTTCATAATAATAAAGCATCCATACATGGAATATGGATGGATTCATTAGATCATATACTAGATAAGGAATTTTTAACATTATTTAATGCTATCTTATATGAAAATTTCATTACAATATTACAGGAATATTTAATGGTGTTAGAACCATATTCTTTTTGAAATAACTTATTTAAAATATAATTTTTTTGTAAAGTTATAAAAATAATTTTATTTTAATATAAGTATTTAAAAAGGTAATTTAATCATTATTTTATCGTTTGATTTGGATGGTATGAAATTATGTTCATACCATCCATGTTAAATCATATATTCTATTAACTTTTTTTTGTGAAAACTAAATATTAAATCATTTGTTAAGTAAAAAAATATTTATTTAAAAAAAATTCAACGTAAAAAAGTGTAAAATGTATATAAATAATAAAATGAGAATATTAAATCATTTTGGAAGACATTTTAGAGAGAATTATGACATTGAAGATCATATATTATTTACCAAAAAGATAAATGAAGTCTATTTTTATTAAAACAATCCTTTTTTATTTTTAGATAATATTGAGAGAAAAATGAAATGTAAATTTTAAATAATAATATATATCTATAATAGATATAAAATATAGGGATTTATCAGTTATGGTTTAAATAATTTCCTTAATATATATTAAAGAACTAACAATCCTGATTCAAATGAGATTCAAATAAAAAAATTTATGAAGGCTCTTATTAATTTATAAATATTTGAACCTCCTATAAAAATTTATATATTGATTATAAATTTATTACTCAACTATAATTAAATATATCATAACATATTTCAGTAGAATATGACATATTATCCAATTTTTAGTAATCTATTTATTTTAATCGTTGTTCTAGGTGATAGGTAATGCATCTTTCACGCTTGTTTGGGTTCAAATATCTTATTGCTCCTGCTTTGATCATGGTTGAATCACCATTATAATTTAATAATTTTTTAAATATCACATACATTAATTATATATATATATATATATTATCATCCAATAAAGTTAGAGAGATAAAAAAATCATTACACCCATCATGGAGACTGTAGACCATTTGTACACATGAACGATCATGTCACTTTTTGGTGGATGGAATTATAAAAAGTTAAATAATAATTCAAATTTATGGAATAATTATTATATATTTAATAAAATATAAATTAATTAAATCTATCTATTTATACCATCCATGTAAATCAGAAATGAATATTTTATATTACTCAGTGAGATGGTAGACCATAAGTACACAAGAGTGATGATATCATTTTCTAATAGTCTGGAAAGTAAGAAATTACACATTATATTATAATTATTGGATTTTAATTATTAAAAAATTATCATATTTCAACATAAATCTCAGCATAATTTCCTTCCTTGAAATATGTGGATTGAATATTAAATGAATCTCTACATAGAGAATGTAATCCATTTGTATGCACGATAAATAATTTCACTTCCCATTTGATGGAAAAGAGTGGTGGATAAATGTGGTTCCAAAATGAAAATGACATACAATTATACTTATGATACAAAATATATTAATTTCCAATTAATTACATATATTTAGAGGTGGTAGAAGAAGACACAAATTGAAAGATATTGACTAAGTTGATTTCCTCTTCATTAGTATGCCTCCTTTATATACACAATTGATGACCCTTGTAGTAGTACATAAGAATAAAATAAAATCTAAATAATTTATAGGGACATAGAGGAATGTTTTTTGTAGTTTTATTATTTATTTATAATGCTCTTGGTAATATGTTATGGGTGGGGCACTCAGGAAATTTCATAAATAATTAAAATATAATAAATTAAATGTAATTTTTTTACTATAAATGGTTAAAAATTTAATATAAATCTATATATTATTAAAATTAACTGATAAAATAAATTACATGTAGTTAATGTGTTGTTTTAAAACTTATATATCGGTTTGGCGCCTTCATTAATATACATTATCCTTAACCATGGTAACAAATTATTTCATCTTAAATAGTTATAATTTTACTTATAAGTTAATAGTTGGCTCATAAATTGGAAATGGATGATAATTTAGGCTATTTATCATTATAATTGTCATATTTCAAGATTTATATTATTTTTAAATAATTGAACAATATACTATTTATTATAAAATATTATTAATTTTATTATTGACTCTATTCGCATAATTTGTTACTGAACACAACATGGAGCAATGTATTTTGAATGGAAGAATATCACACATATATAATATATTATGTTCTTAAAAATAAAATAACACAATATTCCATTAAAATTTTATTATGTTTATTATTTTTAAATTTATTTATTATATTTTTCATACTAATGTGTTTAATACAATGTTGACATTGTACAAAATTTTAGTGTAATTATTTAATCAGTAAAATTTGATAGTAATTTACTATAAGTAACATAAATAATTTATATTTAAAACAAAAATGTATAACTGAGAATAACATCTATTAATTATTATTATAAAACATAATAGATATTAAATTCAAGATTTTGATTTTTTTTGTTTTGTCATTTACTTAAAATAATATAATGTTCATTATCAAATTAATGTGGAATAATGATTCCATAAATTCAATAATTCGATGGTAATGGATGAATAAAACATTCTCTATTTGATAAAATGTTGTGTCATTGAAAATTTAATAGATTTTCCTTATGCTTTAACCCAATTTGACATGTTTTACCCTTACTAAGGTGAAACAAATTAGTATGGAAAGTACTCATATTGAAAATAATTAAAAGGGAAATATATTACCAATTTGGAAGTCATGATTACTAAAATAGATCCCACTTTTCAGGATTCAATTTATAGAAGTGGAAATTATTTAATTATGATAAAAAAAGAACATTGTGGAAAATTCTTTTTTTGGGAAATGAATTTTTTAGTACATAAATCGTTTTATTAATAATTCAATAATAAATGATATTCTAATTAACATAGATAGTTTAATTTTAACATATTAGAATTAAATTTACATATATACTATTTTAAAATAAAATGGTTTACTATTGATTCTTTTAATAAAATATTGTTTTTAACAAAAAATATTAAATTTAATACTAGGAACCCAAAAAATGTTTTTTGAAGTGTTTGAATCATTGTTTGTCAAAGAATAACCCCTATAATTCTAATATCATCCCACAATAATCTATATTGAGTTATTAATTTTTTATTTTAGATTCATCTCAATTCAATATTATTTTATAACATTTAATCAGTCCATGTTATTCTAGTAGATATTCATTTTTCTGATGAATATTCTATTATTGTTCATGGAATAGTTTTGGGATGGCATCATTGGAGGGATACAATTTTCTAATAGGACATGTGATTAGATATTCATATTCTGATTCAATTCTCTTATGGAGAATAATGAAGCATTGAGGTATGAGTTTCATTACTCATCATATAAATTTACTTGTAATTTTAAATATAGCATGATTTATATTTATTTGTGATAGTGGAATTAAAATAATAAATAAAAAACTATAAAATAAAATAATTTGTTATTTTTATGGATCACATGTTGTTGTTTCAACCATGATTATAGTTGTTATCTTGTATTTCTAGATATTTATTTATCTATGGAATTATTTGTTCATAATGTTTTTTATGCTTATGTTATCATGTTATTAATGAAATTGGTAAAGAGTGTAAAGTATGTAATTTGTATGATGGCTAATGAGTTGAGTAATCATGTTGAAAGAGTTTTTGATTTCTAGAAATTTGGTTATCATCAAATTTATTCTTAAATAATGTTTAAATGAATGTGATAATTAAATTTAAAATTTAAAAAATATAGACTATGTGTTATGGATAATAATAAAATGCATGTTAATTAGTTTTTCATTTTATTGTTTTTTAAAATTGGAATAAATTATATAAAGACTATTTAAATAAATATAATAGCTTTTTAAAGCTAATTCTCATGGTTACCCATAGTTATAAAATGTAATTAATGAATTAGTTAATTATAGGCAGAATAAAACTAATTTATTGAAAAAGATAAATACTTACGTTTTAGTGTTCCAATTATTTTTTTAAAGTTTTAATTCTTTATGTTTGGAGCTATGTGACCCAATATATTGGGGGATGATAAATTCTTTGTTTTAGTATGAAGTAGCTCTAGTGACCTTTTCTATTGTTTACTATAATATATTTTTATCTATAAGAAATTATTACTATGTGATGTAATGTGATCCTGGGATATACAATGAAATATGGATGGGAAGGTGTTGAGTTTGTTACTTCTTATGATGGATGTGATGGTGAGATTTGTGGTGATATGATTATAGGGGAATATTAGGGAATACGAGTTCATATAATGGATTGATTTATAGAATACATATTATGGTTGTAAATTTTTGGTTTCTTTCTGGTAAAATATATTAAATGGTATATATGTACATGTTTCTTGTTATTGTATTCATTTCCCCGCTACTTTTGGAAGTTGAATGTGTTTGGTAATATATATCTTGATTTCATTTTAGGATGTTCATTAGAGGAATTTGATATATAAAACGTTCAATTATTAATAAATGACTTAACCCATGTGGTTGGTTCTTGTTTGAATGATAAAATGATTTTAATATTGATAAATTGTGGATTTAGTTTGAATTATGCCTAGTTGTTGTAGAATTCATTTTTTGTTTAATAATATAGTAGATGCATTAATTTTAATAGAAAATTAATCACCAATGAATTAATTAGTGTATGTATATATATGATTTATATACATGAGTGAGGTAAATTAATAAAATTACTCTGAATTTGTATTTGGTTATAGGATATCAAGTCACAAATAGTTGTAATCTAGTGTCCAAGTGACGATAAATACATTTAAGCATAGGGCAAGGTGATTCCCATTGATTTTTTTGTGACATATATTTTTTCACATAATTTTTCAATATCATGTGATATGCTCCCTATACTGGAAGGGAAACTGAAACCCAGTCGACCATGGGGTTTTTTCACCAAAATCATTGTTTGTGAGAGACAAATGACCGAATTTCATTTTGGACCCATTCTCTTCACTAAGAATTATTATGTGATGGTGATTAAGGTGGTTATTTTCCTATATATGTGCGTACAAGGAAATAAATTTTTGTGGTTGTTTCAAACATATTTCTCTTGACATAGTATCATATAAATTATTATATGTTTGGTGTTTATGGTGTATGATGCCCTTTTTAAATACATTGTTTATTTTATATGATGACATGGGGTACAATATCTAACATATTATACATGGAATATAGGCTTTTGTGGATCCCAAAAACTAATTGTTTAATGTATGGAAATGTGGATGGGATAATAAGATGATGTGATGTAAGAAGACCATGTTTTGATACTTGCCATGGCTGACATTAATATATATATTCATTTAATGATATATAGATTAGGACATATGGAATTGTGTAAGAGAAGAATAATAGTGGGGAAGCAGAAGGGGGGCACTATAATTTTATTTCAACAATATCTGATTTGTTTATTCAATATTCAGTGAGAGATAACCATGTTGAGTCTAGAAACTTATGATAGTTATTTAGGTGACAATTTTTTTCACTTTTTCCATTGAGATTTAGTATGACTTCATTACCTTTCTATGAAAATTTCTATGAGGTATCTCACTGAACATACATATTATTCTCCCACTATGTGTATTTAAAACGTTTTTAGGATTGCAAGACTAGGATCAAAATTATGAAGGATATTACTAACACATGTTATTTCCTTAAATTTTTAGGATTTGTGGTCTCTATTGGGTTTACGATTTGTTAAATGTAGTTTTCCTTTCTAGTTTTTTAGAATTTTACGACATTACATATATCCACTTTTTTCATTTATATCAATTGGAAGGATTTGATTGATTAATTTTCCATTCCCTCTCTTTGACATTGTCTCTTAAAGGATAATCTATCCCATTTGTATGTCTGATACACTCTTGGTTCTTGTCTCCATTCCATAGTCTATGAATGGTTTTATTCAAGTGGTCACCTATATCCTTAATTCATTAATGTATTGTGAGCAGTTTCTTCAGTTTGAGGGTTTTTTGACAGAGTGGTATAAGAGGTTCAAGTTCAGTGATATGAAGGAGTTGGAGTTGGGAAATAGTGATGTTCATGTGTTAGTGGGGAAAAAATATCATCTGAGTATAGTACGAAATGTAAAAAAGGGTGTCCAGATGAGATATGAGTTTTTATCCCCCATAGGATTATACACAATAGAATTTAGGTTTACCAAGCTTACTATAAAACTTTATAATGATTTTTTGTTTGATAATTGAGAATGTATTATTCATCATTATACTTTTTGACAATGTTTCAAATTTGAAAACATTGGGATTCAGTTAAAATATAAATTAAAAATTAAATAAATTTAGTAATGATGGTTAAATATTCCATATTCATGGTTAATGAGCCTCTAACATTTTTTTATTTTTATATATGACCCTAGGTCAATTTCCTAATCTGATTATTACTAAATATGTTTATTAGGAATCACTAGTAGATCACAATTGTGCATGAGTCGACGATGGTGAATCTTATAGGAGGAAACACTATGATTATTACTTCTATATATTGTTGACGTATGAGGGATTTTTTTTATACTCCATGAAAAAGATTTAGTGTTTCTTGAGATTTCTTTCTATTCATTCAATGCTTGGAAGGGCACTATGATTCAAATCCTATAACAATGTCTCATAGAGTCAGGAGGAATTAAACTATTTAGTTCTTCTGGGGTAATGAGGAGTCATAATTAATATGGGATATGATTAGGGACCAGTTCTATGAATAGTTTCTTTCATAGACCGTAGTGTATTCTGGTCCCCAAGAGCTCTATACCCTTAGAAAAAAGTGTAACCTCTTGTGGAAGTACATAATTCAATTTAATAACCCACATCAATATGAAATGGAAACATTTTTAGTTGATTAGGATAGGGTATGTAATTTGGAGTACGATTTCTATACATAGATCCACCATCCAATCATCCCAGTCATATTGAAAAAATATCTCATTTTTTTAAAATGAGTATCTATTATTGAGTGGATGAGGTCAGGAAATTATTCATCATGAGAGGGGACTCATCATGTTTTCTCTTGACATAGAGTTATGTCCTAGGATTTTTTGTTTCCTTAAAAAAAGTACATTTTAATTGTAGGGGTTAGGTAATAGTTCCCATCATCTGGTTTCACCAGTGGTGGAAACTTTCAAGACTTTATATGGGATTTTATTTTGGATTATCATATAGATATTGAGGAAGAAAAATGTTAACGTGATGAAAAAATATAAATTGGAATCATGCACCAAGTGTTTCATTTCATTTCCATATGTTGAGGGGGTTTTAGATGAGGTAGCAATAATGATATTTTCTAGTTTGGGATAATTTTGGAGGAGATAGGGTACATAATGTGTATCCAGATGATTTTGAACTTCCTCAAAGTTTATAATATAGATATAGAGTTTTCCTTCATTAGGATCTTAGATCTCATGGAGGAGGTCATTTTCAGCATCATTATCTACTATTACCCGGGTTTGGAAATTCTGACATCGTTCAATGAACACATTTATATTATGTAATTTGATATATTTTTTATTCTAGTTATATTTAAGAACCCGATTTCTCACTCGTGTATGAATCCATTAAATTTTAATGTAATTAATTATTTTGGACTAAATTTAGATGCCATGTGAGTAAGAAAAGTTTATGTTGGTGTATATGGAATATTTGAAACTAGAAACCCATATTTTGGGGAAATTGTCTATATCGCACGGTTAGATAATACCGTTCAGGTGGGATCATGGTTTGATCCAACCATGTGGATGCTAACACTTTTGGGTAGAGACATATCAAATTGTTGGTGCTCATGTTTCATAACCATGCCACATAGTTGTGTGATTCACTATTTTTCATGATTTCCATGCATGGTTGGAACACAGTTTGGAAAACCATTCTTCTAAACCATGCAGAAGATAATTTTTAGGGTATTTTTAATAATTTATTATTAATGAAAAAATTATCCTCCACCATCCTACCTAATTTAAATTCCTTTGGTATTAGACTCTACCACTCACATAATGGATTTTTTAGGGCCTATTTTTTGGGATTTAAATATCTCCTTCATTTGGTATCTTATCAATATTTTATTTCATCACATAGTATGTGCATTAGTAAGTACTCTAGTCCTTTTGTTCCACTATTCTTCTCTATTTCTCTTGACCTAGTATTTGAGGTGTGAGTAATTTTTTCCTTTCTAGATATCTACTCTAATATTAGCCAAATTAAGTGATGATATCATATGATGATATTAATACCAGACTAATGTATCTCCCCAACCCCAGTTACCTAGAGTCGGTGCATTATTACATAATATTGACATGATCACAAGGGATCAAAATCCCAAAATACTGATTAGTTTATTAGACTTAGATGTACTAGATACATTTATAAGTGTTACAATACATTATAAATTGAAAAAAAGATCAAAATTGTCACCACGGACCATATTCATCTCTTATACAATCCATTTAGGTCAGTCATAAAATACATATTTTCATAGTGGTAAAAATAAAACATAGAAAGGTGAGATGTCATATTCTCAATAAGTATAAAAATTTAGTAGAAACATTCCAGAATAAGAGTAAACATTTAAGGAAATCCATAAGACTAGACACAAGCCTTTTAAACATAAAAGTCATCATAATATGTTAAAGATAAATCAAATAGTTCCATTTACCTATTCACATGGATATTATGCTAGTAAAATAATAACATGTAATATCAATAGCCAATTTCATAATGATGGAATGCATAATTCCAAACATCATTCCCACATAGTCAAGAAATTGTGCCAAGACTACAAATAATATGTTGTCATGTCTTTGTTCCAGGACACTAGTTTGTCTCATGCGACCAACTGATGCATCGAGGAGCGATAGTGGGTTTCACCGATAAGATATAAGTCCAATACATTCTTCATATTAAAATGTTTAAACATTACATAAACATTCGTATAAAACTAAAACACAAAATTTAAATAAATTATCTATAAACCATGAATGGTGTAAAAATAACACATCAACTGTCAAACATATCTCAGAATATTCAACATAATATGGAATATTTGTATCATAATAATCAACTTCAAACAGGCATAAAATCCATTATAGGATGTTGACATAGATGAAATCAAAACTTTTTGTTGGGAAATATCTCTTTTTATTTTGAAATAATTTAAAGGTCATATAATTATAAAAGAAAACATTTATTTTCAAAATATTTTTATAAGCATGTATTGGATGATTCGATAATGATATAATGGCAGAAAATAGCTGCACCCTCCGTATAAGTTAAAAATATAAATTCATAACTTAATTTTGTCGAGAAGGGCATAAATTACCTTGTTCAGAATACGACAGAAAGATTCATTTGAAAACATATGTGGTAATATAAGGGTATAAATGACTTTAACCCACAGGTTAATAAATAGTTAAAATATTTTGAATTACATTTTAAAGAAAACGTGGATGTGGATGAATAGAAGTCATAATGGATACTTACGTATTATCAACCTCAGATAAGTATAGATTTTGTAGAATTAACCCTTACCTAGTTATTTTCCTTAGTTGATGGTATGTTAACCTACTTTATAATAGTTAAAAAATAGATATTAAATTATAAAATAACTATATACATAAATATTATATCATATTTGATCATATAATTTTTCTTTATTAATAACATTTATGTTGTATAATCATTTCGGGAGTGAATTGATTCGTTTTCCTATATATTCTTGGTTACTTAATCCATTTTGGTTATTGATATGATGTATTTGATTCATTTAAAAAATTATAATATGTTCATAAAAATTATTTTTAACACTTAATAGAAAATTATTCATGAATGATTACAATGTGGAATTATTCTTATCGTGTTCGAAGAGACGGTAATCGGTATGTATGCACGACAAAAATATCAGTTTATTGATGGTGAAATCATATGTAATTGGATGGTATTTCATGTATACATAATAATTAAAAGGTTATATTTATGATTTATATTATATATACTCATTATTATACCTATCCAAATAATTATGTGTTTGAATAACAAACAACACCAAAACATGGAAAAGGTAAGCCATACATATGCATGTATGGTGACATTTTCATTTATTGTATGGATAGAATAAATAATTTGGTTGTAACCTATTTATAATAACATGATAGTATGTATGAGGCACTGGATTTGTTATAGAGGTCTGAAACAACAATGAAAGAGGAAGTGGAAGAAGAAAATAACTTGAAAGAGCGTGGTGAAATTATTATCGCTTATTCGTGTGTCTCCTTTTGAGTTGATCAAAAGGGCTCCATAGGTTGGATTTCTGATCATTGTAAGGAAACTAGGATTAAGGGAATAAATTTGGGAAAATATTTTGGTAGGGTTTTGTCGAGCGAAATGGTTTGGAAGTGTGAAATTAAGTTAATGGGAAGTAACATTTTATAAGAGAGGTGAGCGTCACTTTAAGAAATGCCTGAAAAATTATTTTTTATTAAAATCATTTTCAGTATCTAATGCCTCCAAAATGATTTATTTCAAGGATAATGTAGGGATGGATCAAAAATTATCATCCAATAGGATTTAGATTGGTTTATGTCAACATATTAACATTATCTTTTATATTTAACTCTTAGTTAAATAGTTTGGCATTTACATTGTATCATTGTATTTTTATATTATATGGTTAATAAACAGACTAAAAATAAAAAAGTGAACCCCACGTAGTTCATTAAAAATATATATAACCTTATATAAGTCCCTGGGGTGAATCAGAAATTTTTTGGAATATTATATCAACTAGTAATACAATATTTATTTAATAAACTCAATTATGTCTGTTTTGACACTATTTAGTATTAGATTTTTTAAATGCCATAAAAAATTTATCACTTCGATTAAAATTTATCTAATAATCCCAAATGATTCATAGTACCCTATTAAATTAGTTTAATTCATCAGAGATGTCAATTTAAATTTATTTAGATATTTATAATATCAATTATTTTAATATTTCGTTATTATATTAATTACTACATCATCATTGTGTGATAAATAAATTAAATTATTTAAGGACTAAAAATTTTAAATAAAATACCAATATGTTGAAAATCTTTTTATATTTCTAATGAATATTTATAGTTTAATTTATATTATTTTAATCCTTATATTAATAGTGAATTAATTAATAAATATTATATTTAACTCTTTTAAATCTTCTTCAGATATAAAAATAATAAATGTACTAATCTAATCAAAGTTGACCAAGGAAGGTCATATTTTATTTGTATATTATTTTTCTAATTAAGTTTATCTAATATAATTAATACATGTGTTAGGGTAATTATAATATCATTTTTACCCTTAAATACCCTATTTACTTTTAACTGTGGTAAATAAAAGTCAAAAATACTATTCACCAAAAATTATTTTAATCTTATTGAACCTCATTTTACTTACTCATGTCTACCATGTCTCTAGTATTTTTAAATGTCAACTCACAGAAGCAGTAAAAAAATTTTAGGCAAATTTTTAAATGCTCCTTGAAGGTGGGTAAAAAACGTTAAAATGTTCATTAAAATTTTATACGTCTAATTTTATTAAAAAATGACTCAATGAATTAAATTTAGCATATATAGGTATTATATATCTATTTTTAGATAAATTTATTTAAATAAAATGTTAGTTTTAAATAACAACATTGTGTTTTTCACTATTCATAAACAAATTTAATGTTTTCAGAAAAATACCAAAAATTTACCCTATGATAATTTTGATATTCCGAATTGAAAATTGAAATCTATTTTACTAAATTAAAATCCCAGAATTTCCATTTCTTAAGTTAAAATTAATTTTTCTTTTCAAAACCAAAATGCAGGTTTTTAAAAAAATAAAAAAAAAATTATCAAAAGATTACCATTTATTTATGTCAATTTTAATTGTGAAATCACATATAATGACCTAAATTCTATTAATTTATAAAAATATAATATAATTATACTTAAAAAATTCTAATGAATAATATAACATTATAAATTATTTTGATAAAAAAAGTTGTTTTCAATTAAAACTTAGTATTTTTCACTAGTCATCAAAATATGAAAGTTATCTGAAAATTACCAAATGGTTTTCCAAACTAATTTTCTATGTCCCACATAAAAATAGAAAGTTTATTTTTTAAAATTTAATATAAAAGTGTCAGGTATTTCTATAAAAAATTACCATTAGTAGGCGTTAAAATTGTAGTTTTGAAAAATAATTCATTTATCAGAAAAATGTATTTGTTTTTATATTACATCAATGAAATATATAATATGGGTGTTAAAATCATATATATAATTTATAAGATTAAATATTATGCTAATACAATTCACAGCCTCTTTTGAAACAGCTTGTTTGGTTAGTTGGGGTGTGTTCGAACTCGGTGTTGCGTGTAATGCAAGTTCATGAATTAATTTAATGAGATAGTGTACTATAAAATCTTGGGGGGTTATATTCTCCAATCCTTCAATAAATAGAGTCCTCACAATATGAATATTTTCTTCAAAAATTACTGGTTAAAAATAAAAAAATACTTTTTTGGAAGACCCACATCAGAAATTGGGTTACTAAAAGTTAGTCTTATTAAGATGGAATGGGAAATGAAAAATTCACCACCAAATTATCATCTCGATTTGGAAAACATTGGTGGAAATTAAAGACTCATAATTGGAAGAGAAATGAAATTTTTTTAGGGAGTAATTGAGGTCATCAATCACAAACACGTGTAAATTGAGGGTCACAAAGCCATCAATCGTAGATGATGTAAAATATCATTGGTTCAACAAAACATATGGTATTAGGGTAACACATTTTTGGTTTTAAGATATCTTCACTATATATTAAGAATTATTTTTTTCATAGAGTAAGATTAAATCATATATATATATACATGAAATGTAGAGTTTCATCCTTCAACTAATGCCTTCCACAAACTCATCATTCACTCAAAAGCTACATATAATTCTAAAATATTCAATTTATCATAATCGTATAGGGTTACAAATGAAATGAATTTATAATTTATCTGTTTGACCATATAAATAAACTAAATAATACAACCCAGGACATCACGCAGTCTAGTGGAAGGTGATGCACCCTTGTCACTCATCAGTTTTAGGTTCATGTCTCGCGGCCTTGCCGGATGCGATGGGTTGTCGCCCGACCTCAGGGTTATTCTTTTTATGGAAATCCCAAAAAAATCTCACAAAATTATTTAACCATAACAATAGTATAAAATGAAAAAAATAATAGATTCCAAAATTTATACTTATCCAAAATATATTTTTCCAAAATCAAAGTCAAAAATTTATAAGAAAGATAAACACAATGAAGATCCTTTATGCCACGCAATAACATGTGAATACCTTAATCATGTATTCTTTTAAAAAATAGTAATACCCTGAATTACTATAAAACATTATTGATTACATTCATGCTCCCTTATTTCATATAGAATACAAGATATACTACTTCTAACGAAAAATTTTGTAAACTCCAAAAATGATGGAATATACAAATCATTAATCAATTTCAAGGTAATCTAGAATATACAATATAATTTATCCAAATCAATCATATATTATTACAAAATCAATACCACATTATCAGAACTATATTTTGGTTTATCTTTCTCTCAACCATTTATTTTCCATAATCTTTTACCTACTGTTGAGTCACTTTTCATAGTTCCACACAATCTCATGTCCTTAATGATATTGTACTACAGTACAATCCTTATATACTAAATAATTCTTATAACATGTACATCATCAATACAATACTCAAATGAAACAACAATTTAATTACTACATAAGAACTCTAATCATTCCTCTTCATCATTGGTAGTACCATAACATGATTATTATTCAATAGCCACAATTGGGGTATGCTCTGATTATTTGGACATTGACTATTGTAGTGTCCCAAATCCTTGTAGATGAAGTATTATACATTTGAATCCTCTTTAATACCCTTTAAATCACATACTTTCTGTCCTTTTTCTCAACACATATAACAAAATCCCATTTCTTTCAATCATTTACCAAGGTTATTCTTTCCACAAATATCACATATGGTAAAATCATTCTTTCCCATATTCCCATTATCCATATTTCACTCTTCAATCATTTTCTTCTCTTACTTCCCTTCAATTCCATAGGACTCTTAGAATTCTTTAGTTATCTTATTAACACATGATTCTATATCATCATATGATGAAAATATGTGGGAGACTATTTCCCTTTGAAATTTTGTCTTATAACCATAAAATATATGATCCTTTTTAATCTTTAGATAATGCATATTCTTGGAATTATCATTCCTTTTATAAGGAACAATTTCTTAATTATGGAATACATTTGGTTAGATTTTAAATCATAATTAATAAATCCAAAATTCTAAAATAACTAACGTAAATTGATAAGATTAATCATATAATGTATAATCATCATTTTTTTCATTTAGTATGTATTTACTCCAAAATCCTTCACAATGTCTTGTAATTAAAATGTGAATTATCCTAAGAATATCCCCTGGGAGTGTCATAACCAAGAGTGAAACAAGGTTGTTGTCTTGTACCAAGATACCACATGCCAATCCGGAAACACCTTGTCAGAATTTTCACTTTTAGGTACATCTCATCCCGAGTTTCCTCTAACTACTCATTTCCAGATAGGGATGTATATCCTGTAAATTGCACAAAATTTTTACAATACCTAAATTCTAGGAGTTTCTTATATACTAATAATCAATTTCTATATTAGGGTAATGTTGTATAATCAATGTTTTTCTAAATCTAATTTCCATGGTATTTACTAAACTTCCTCTCAAACCAACTATAATTCCTCGACCATAGTTACCCAGAGTCAGGGCATTATTATATAGCATTGGCATGATTAGAAGAGATCAAAATTCCAAAAGACGAATTAGTTTAGTAGCCTTGGAATTACAAGATACAATCAAAAGTTTTACATTACATTATAAAATGAAAATCAAAAAAAAATATTGTCTCTATTGTCGACATTCATCTCTTAGACTATCCTTGAAGATCAGTTATAATATACTTCTTTGAATACTAGGAAAAATTAAACATATAAACATGTGAGCTCAGATGCTCAATAAGGATAACAATATAACATAAACAATATAGAAGAAGAATAAAAATTTAAAGCAATGTATAAGATGAAAACAGAATCCTTTTTATCATAAATCTCATAATAATACGACAAAGATAAATAAAATAGTGCCATTTACTTATTCACATAGATATTCTACTGGTCGAATAATCACATTTAATATCAAAAGCCTATTTCATAATGTTGGAAATCATCATTCCAGATTTTATAAACACATTTTCAAGGCCATGTGCCATTATTACAGACAATATTTTTTCAAGGACTTGTGCCAAGACACTACAATGTATAATGATACATACAGATGACTCGAGGAGCTATAGCGGGCTCCACCTGTCACACTCTATGTCCAATGCATTGCTCATATAGAAAGGATTAAACATCACATAAAAATTAGTATTAATAATATTATATGAAATGTCAATACATTATCCATAAACCATGAATGGTGTAAAAATAACACATCCATAGTCAAACATATCTCAAAATCATCAATATAATATGGAATATTTGTATTATAATAATCAATTACAAACAAACATAAAATCTATCAAAGGATGTCGACATAGATGAAATCAAAACTTTTTATAGAGAAATAACTCTTTTAATTTGAAATCCTCTAATAGTCATATAATTATAAAAGATTTTGTTTAAATATTATTATAAGATTTTATGGGATGCATTGACAATGTTATAAAGGCAGAAAATTATCGCAGCTGACAAATATGTTAAAAAAAGACATCCATACATTAATTTTGTAAAGAAGGTCATAAAGTACCATGATTGGAAGACGATAAAAAGATTCCTTTCAAATCATAAGTTCTAATATAATGGTATAAATAAATTTAACCCATAATCTAGTAAATAGTAAAAATGTTTTGAATTACATTTTTATGAAAACAAGGATGTGGCTGATAAAGAGGTTATAGTGGATACTTATGTATTTAAAACCTCGAATAATTAATGTGATTGTAGAATTAACCCTTACCTTGTACATTTACATAGTTGATGGTATATTAACCTACTTTATAATATTTAAAACATTTTTACTAAATTATACAAGAAATATATTCATAAATATGATATCATATATTATCCAATAATATTTTGGTTAATAATATTTCAGTAGTATCATCGTTTCCGGTGTTAAATGATTCAATTTAAATTATATTCTTGGTTACGTACGCCACGTTTGTTATATATATTATGTATTTGATTCAAATAAAAAATGATATTATGTTCATAAACATTATTTTTAATCATAAAATGATAATTATTCTTGAATTATTACTAGGGGGAATGAATCTTATTACGTTCGTGGAGACTTTAATCTATACATAAGCACGAACGACAATATCATTATATTGATGGTGAAATATTATGTAATTGGAGGGTATAACATATATACAAAATAATTATCATGTTATATTTATTATTTAAATTATTTATAATCATTATTATTACCATCAAAATAATGAAGTGTTTGAGAAACAAACTACACCACATCATTGAGAAGGTAATCCGTACGTACGCACATATGGTGACTTTTTCATTTATAGGATGGATAAAATAATGAGTATGGTTGTACAATATTTATATTAACCTCAATGTATATATAATGTACTGGAGTTATTAATTTGTTATGGAAACAACAATGAATGAGGAAGTGGGTGAAGATAAGAACTTGAATGAAGGTGGTAAAATTATTACCTCTTATTCGGATGTTTCATTTTGAGTTGGTCAAAAGGGCTCATTAGGTTCGATTTAAGATCAAAGTAATGACTCTAGGGTGAAGGGAGAAAATTTGGGAAGATATTTGGGCAGAGGTTGGCGGAGCCAAATTTCATTGGAGGTGTTAAATTAAGAGAAGGTGAAATACCCTTTTATAAGAGAGGTGATGGTCACTTTAGGAAAAAATTATAATATTATTTTATAATATAATAATTTTCGGGATCTAATGGCTCCAAAATGATTTCTTTATAGGATATGGTGGTTAAGGGTCTAAAACCTTTCAACCAGTAGCCTTATACATGTTTAGGTTACCATATTAACATAATATTTTAGATTTATCTCTTAGTAAAATAGTTTGACATTTACCATGTCTCTTTGAATTTTTATATTATATGGTTAATAAACATATTATAAACTACCATGAGAACCCCAATTTGTTAATTATTAATATATATAACATTATCGAATTCATTTGGCTGAATCATTTATTTTTAGGAATATTATATCAATTAATAATGTTGTATTTTTTTTAAAACTCAATTATGTCAATTTTGACACTATTTAGTATTTGATTTTTTTGAAATCCATAAAAACATTATCACATCAAATGAAATTTATTTATTAAACCATAAAATTCATATTAACCTAGAAAATTAGTGTAATTCATCATAAGTCTCAATTTACTTTTATTTGGATATTTATATGGTTAGATTATATTTTTAATTGTTTTAAAGTGTAATTATAATATATTTTTACCATTTATCCAATGGTTGTCATTGGAATAAATTTCACTTAGATATTGGACTTAAACATGTGTCAATCTTTTGATAGATATTGTTTCTTAAAAACATGCTATTTGTTTTGTCATCGGGAATTAATTATAAAATTAATTAATTCAACTTATATGTTTTGAATTTCGTAAAATGGACATCATTTTTGAATTTAGAATAGAAAACATTTCTTGTGGTTAATTTTTGTTATTTTACTATAAAAACATCAATTTTTGTTGAATAGTGAAACCACTAAGTAGTAGTTAAAAAATGATTTTTTCGTTTAAATGAAATTTTACCGCATCTGTGAATTGAATTTCAAAAATACGACATAAATTATTTTCATTAGTATGTAAAATGTGGCTCAATGGGATGAATTTTTTTGGTGAATAGTAACTTTTGTGTTTTATTAACATCGATTAAAGGAAATTAGGGTAATTTATGGTAAAAATATTATTATAATAATATAAAAATACCTTGACACTTGTCCTAAAATTATTTTATGTGTCATTTCTAACCAAGAAAATACATGGGTAAATTTTGGGACCACATGGATCCACATGGGTAAGATAATGACATTAATACCTTTTTATTTAAAGTAAAAAATAAAAATGTCACAAAAAGTATTATTTTACTAAATAAAATTTACATGGGGATATATAATTCATATATTTAACTATAATTATTAATTATAAAGATAAAAATATTTCCTACATCATAGTAATTTTTTTATTATTTTTAGACATCAATTAAAAAAATTAGTTATGACACAATGATGACACAATGTTTACGTCATTAATGAATGATTTAAATAAATAAGAAGATAATGTTTAAAATAATATCCAACACCTGTAAAATTTTTATTTTATGATTTTATTTTGAACATGGGACACCATATCATCGACTTTAATGATTTTATACCTTTATAAACAGAAAAGCATTATATAATAAAATAATATTTTCAATCATTCAAAAAGAGCCCCACCTCTCCCTTATAAAAAGTCCCCAGTTCCTACTAGTTTCACACACTTCTCAAGAGATTTGGATCGTACAACCTCTACTAAAATAAGCTCCCAATATCCCTCTCTTCATCATAGAAGCCTTAACATAGGTGGAAAGCACTTCAAGAAACCCTTTTGGTTCAAACCAAGCAGTGTTAACCGATTTTAAGGTAACATCTTCTCTTATGTTATTTTGTTTTATTTTGATTATAAAACACACTAAAATATTTTTATTCTATTCATATGTAACAACACTAGTATCCTCAATATACTAGTATGTTGTTATGATAAGTATTCGAGATAAACATACACACCTCCATCTAATGGGTGAAGATCATTCTGTTTTTGTGGACGACGAACTACTGCCTCACAAAACGATTATTGTTCAATTATTTCCTATCACCTCTCATGGAGGCCATTAAGATTCCATTGTATTTATATATGTTATATATTATGTTAATTTTTTCCTAATTCTTCTTTATTTCAAATTTATATCATACCTTTATGTTTTCCTTTATGGGTAAATGCGATGATTTCATTTGAGGAAGTGCAGACTATCACCCCCTCAAATTGATATGACATGTTCATACCATATGTGGTACATATAAAGGATATGTATAATGATGTTATATATGATAAAATATTATAATTATAATAATACTATATATCATCATGTTTTAATTCCATTTAATATGAAATAGAAATGGATGTAGCGTTCATGCGTATGTATGACTTACCGTCTCCATGAACGGTGCATTTCATTTCTCACCTCTAAATGTTATATAATATTATAAATAAATGTATATGATTGATATATATGATATATTTGATATAAAAATCACGAATATCATCTGGATATAATGAACCTTTTACCACATGAACAACATGTAATTATAAGAATTCCATTTTTGACTCAAGTACCAAATATCGACAAAATGAACATTATTAACTTAAATGATTACATAATTTTTAAAACAAGGTAATAAGTGATATAAAAGGAATAATAATCATGAAAAATGTTCTTAATTAAGTAGAAAATAACTTTAGTTTAGTATTCATGAGATTAAAAAATGATCGAGTCATGTTGGACTCGAGGTGAGGGACTTCATCTCAATCTCCTTTCTTTGAGAAATATTTTGTTTTAATACAAGAATTTATTTTACTCTGTATAAAATCCTTTGACTTTTCATTTCATTCAAAGGGAATATTTTCCTACAAAGTGTTTTACTAAATGAAAAATGGAATGTTTCTTTTAACGTACCCGATGACAATGACCATTCTGCCACCGCGAGTATTACTTGATCTTTGGATTCCTTAACAAGCCGTAATGTTTTTAAAAGGAAAAATAAACACCATGTACTCTATTATGTATTTTGGTATTGAAATTTTTTTTGATAATGTATTTTTTATGTCAATATATTTAAGTGATATATTGTGATTGAAATGTGGAAATGTTTTCATTCCGTTATATTTGTTGTATGTGTTATAATTTTATACTGGTACATGGACATTTGATGGGTGGTTACATGATAAACCAAATGACGGGTAGTGCCGTGATAAACCAGGATGGGTGGTTACTTTATAAACTCTAATGCATTGGGTATGGAAGTCAGTCGTATGGCTATTCTATTTAGTGAAAAGTGTGGAAGTCGACCGTATGGTTATTCAATTTAAATATGTTTATGTCCCATGTTACCTTTATATGTTATGTGTTCTTTATATGGGTTTTATGGTAATATTTTTGTTACAAAAGTGTAAGTAATGATATTTTATTTATTGAAGATTATTTACTACTTCATAAAGGAGAAATTTATTACATATTATAAATTATTAATGGTTTACCTATTGTTTAAAAAACTAACAGTCTTTCTTCTTTGTTTATCCCTTACTGAGATTTTTATGCTCATCGTAAGTTTTTGAAATGTTTTTCACAGGACATAATTTGGAAGATGGTCAAATATGGTCTCATGGAAAAGTCATGTTGTCTTAAACATGGAACTAGACATGACTCTTTTTTTTCAAGAGTTCATGTTTTGTTAAAAAAGAATGGAAACTTTGTAGAAGTGTCCAATTTGTAATATTTTGATATGTAATAATTATGTAATAATTTCCTAAAACACTAAACCTGAAAAGATCCTCAATGTGAATTATTCATTTAATTCAATATTAGGTATGTTTTATGGTTGGGTCCTTATAGTTGGTATTAGAGGTTGGTTTAGACAACATAAGGACTTAAAATGTTGTTAAATTCATGTCCCTATATTAAGATACGATTAAAATGATATAGAATTTAAATATTACAATGTTGCTTCGCCTAAGATATTCTAGTATTCCGAAGGGATTTCCGACGTGGAAACATGGCAACTATTTTGGGATGACATTAGGAGGAAAACAACCTTCCAAATCAGCAACCTGAGAAGGTCAGAATTGAAATTGAACAATTTTTTGTAGTGATGGAACAGTTCACTCAGGCTATAAATGGTGGTGGTATCCATACACTAGATCAGCCATATCAACCATAAAAGAACATGTCAGTTGTAGAGGATTTTATGAGGCATCATCCCCCATCATTCAGAGGATAATCTGACTCTATGCTAGGAGGAGGGTGGATTAAAGCACTGGAAAAGGTTTTTGTGGTCATGGGGTGTTCAGAACATCAAAATGTTAGTCTCGCTGTTTACTATTTTGAAGGTGAAGCTGATCAGTGTTAGTCAATGGTGAAAAGTATCAGGGATAGTTAGTAGATTGATGATCTTGACTAGGATGAATTCAAAGGTATGTTTCCCTGAGAAATATTTTCCTAAGGTGGTTCATCTTAGGATGGAAAAACAATTCATAGAAATCAGGCAGGAGGATGACTTGGTGGCTTCTTATGAAGCAAAGTTCACTCGACTCAAAAAGGATGCTCCCAATTTTATACGCGATCTTGATAGTAAAATTAACCCTTTGTTCTTAGGGTTAAAGCCAATGTACTGAATGTCTTAAGCTTCTCGTGAGTTCAAAAGTTATGAAAAACTTTTTTGATGTGAATTGAAGGTGGAAATGGAGTTTACCGATGATCAGGTGTACTTTTACAAAAAATACAATAAGAGGTCTAGTTGGCTGGAAAAGGGAAAGAATTCATCAAAGAATCCTGGAGGTATGAAAACCAGATATCCATCTCGTGAGAAGTGTAGTAAAATGCATCCTAGAGAATGTTTATCCATGTATGGAAAGTGCTTTCGATGTGGTAAGTCTGGTTATATTGCACGTAACTGTAAGGACAATGGTCAAGCAAGAAATGAAAATCCTTCTGTAAGATGTTGTAAGTGTAATGAAATGGGTCATTATACAAATGAGTGTCTAACGAAGAACTCAACAGAGGGAAAGCAACCAGACTACATGGAAAAAGGGGTGGTGAAATCCTTTTCAACTACTTCAGCAGATTTTGGGCCATCGAATGAAGTTGTATCAGGTATACTATTTGTTTGTTCAGATTATGACAATATATTGTTTAATTCAGGTTCTAAACATTCATTCATTTCTGAGATTATTTCTCGTAAATTGGGAATTCCATCTCAAGATATGAATCCTGAACATATGGTAAAAACACCAGGTGGAAATTATGAGACAAAAAGAAATTATAAGAACCTTCCTGTACTTGTGTGTGGAAACAATCTACCAGCAAACATTATTGTTTTTCATCTACTAGATTTTGTTGTTATTCTGGCCATGGATTGGATTTCTTTTTATCGTGCTAAGATTGACTACAGAGCTAAAGAGGATTCTTTTCAAAAACATTTTTAGATTGTGTACAATAATAAACCCTTACTTTTGATGACATATGAGGAAGCTGAGAAACTAGTAATCTATGGAAATGGATGTTACCTTGCATATATTATTGAAAACAAATGAGCTCTTTAGATTAATAATCTGCCTATGGTAAATGAGTATCATGATGTTTTTACTGATGAGTTTCCTGGTATTATACATGATCGGGAAGTTGAATTTAATTTTGACTTAGTTCCCGATTCTAATCAAATTTCAAAACCCCTTTATCAAATGGCTCAGATTTTATTTTTTGAGTTAAATAAGCAATTAAAGTAGTTATTAGATAAAGGTTTCATTCATCATATAAAATCACCATGGTGTGCTCCTGTATTGTTTGTTAAAAATAAAGATGGCTCAATGATACATTGCATTGATTATAGAGCATTGAATAAAAACATTGTTAAGAACAGGTATCCTTTGACTCATATCGATTATTTGTTTGATCAGCTCCAGGGAGCTCAGTATATTTCAAAGATTGACATGAGGTCAGGGTACTATCAGTTGATAGTAAAAGAAGCTGATGTTTCGATGACCGCGTTTCGTACTAGATATGGACATTATGAATTTGTAGTTATGCCTTTTGGTTTAACCAATGCACCTGCTATATTCATGGATCTAACAAACAGAATATTCCATGAGTTCTTGGATATGTTTGTGGCTGTGTTCATTTATGATATTTTGGATTATTCCAAAATTAAAGAGGAACATGAAATTCATTTAAGGTTTATATTACAAGCCATAAAAGAAATGAATGTTTTTTGAAAATTTAGGATGTGTGAGTTTTGGTTACAACAAATTTCTTTCCTTAGTCACATTGTTTAAAAAATGGCATAACTATTGATCCTACTAAAACAAAAGTTATTGAAGAATGGCCAAGAACAACATATATAACCGAGATCCATATTTTTCTTTGTTTGGAAGGTTATTACCAGAGGTTTTTTTAAAAAAAATCATGGTTATCTAGTCCATTGACTAAGTTAACTCGAAATGGTGTTAAGTACATTTGGACAATCGAATGTGATGATTGTTTTTATAAATTTAAAATAAGATTGGTGAATGCACCAATTTTGGAACTGCCTTCCAAAAATTGTGAGTTTGTTGTCTATAGTGATGCTTTATTGAAATGACATGTTTGTGTCCTTATGCATAATGATCAGGTTATTGCTTATGCTTCACATCAACTGAAAACTCATGAGTTAAATTACCCTATACATGATTTGTAATTTGTTGTTGTTGTTTTTTCTTTAAAAACTTTAAGGCATCATTTGAATGGAGTAAAGTGTGAAATATATATACCAATCACAAAATTCTAAAGTATATATTCACTCAGAAAGTATTTAACATAAGACTGAGGAGATGGAAAGAATTAATCAAGGATTACGATTGCATAAATCATTACCATCATGGAATAGAAAATAACGTGGCAGATGGTTTGAGTTGAAAAAGTAATGCTTCATTAACCATGATATGTTTGGAACAAGATACTTTATTTTTTGACTTGATGAACATTGGCATAGAAGTTGTTGGTGCAGGTTGTTCTGTTGCTTTGTTCTAGGTGTCAGTGAGATCATCTCTATCAGACAGAATTAAGGATGCTTATAAGAAAGACATTCAGTTGCAGAAAATGGTAGATCTGGATCATAAGGTTAAGTTCCCAAAATTTAACATTGATAATGAATGTGTTTTGAGGTTTTGGAAATGATTTTTTTCCTTGTAATTCACAATTGATGAATGAGTAGTTATGTGAGGCTCATAGTTCGACATTTTCAGTTCATCCTCGTAGTACTATGATGTACAGATATATGTGGGAGTATTACTAGAGGGATGGAATGAAATGATATATTGTTGATTTTACTGTGATGTGTTTGACTTGTCAGCGGGTTGAAGTAGAGCGGCAGTTACCGAACAAGATTTTTCAGTCGTTAGTAGTGCTAGAGTGGAAATGGGAAAATATTTCCATGGAATTCGTTGTTGGATTACAAAAGACATATCGAGGTAATAATGAAATATGGTTTATTGTTGATTGATTGACTAGATCTTCTCATTTCTTTCCTATTCAATATATATTCTCTATAGATAAACCGTCTCGGTTGTATGTTAAAGAGATATTAATGTTGCATGGTGTTCCCCACTCCATTGTATCTTATTGTGATCCCATGTTTACATTTATCTCTTGGAAAGGCCTTCATAAGTCGTTGGGTACTGAATTAAATTTTAGTACACCTTTTCATCCATAATCAGATGGGCAGTCAGAACGAACAATTCCGACCTTGGAGGATATTTTACGTGCTTACAATATGGATTACCAAGGATGTTAGGACTAACATCATTCTTTGGTTGAATTTTCAAGTAACAATATATTTCATTCCAGTATACATATGGCTCCGTTTGAGGCATTATATGGAAAGCGGTGTCAAACTCCTACTTTTTGGGATGAAGTAGGGGAATGTAAGCTGATGGGACTGGAATTGGTAGAAGAGATGGAAAAAAGAGATTAGTTGATTCAGAAGCACATGATAATAGCTCAGAGTTGGCAGAAAAGTTATGTGGATAACCAGAGGAAAGATCTTTCTTTTGAGGTAGGTGATCATGTTTATTCATAGTTTCTCCATGGAAACGTGTGATGTATTTTGTAAAGAAATGAATGTTGAGTATGATAATCTCTGGACATTATAAAATACTAGAGAAAGATGGATCAGTTGCACAGATAGTGGAATTACCTCAATGTTTGTCCATAGTACACAATTTTGTTCATGTTTCAATGTTGAGAAAGTATTTGTGAGATCCATCTCATGTTTTTAGCCCATACATAGTTTAGTTGGAAGAGAGTCTCTCTTATGAGGAACAACCAGTCCTGATTCTTGACCGTAGAGAGCAAGTGTTGCAGAATAATTTAATTCATCAACTGAATGTTTTGTGGAAAAGCCATATGGTTTAAGAGGATACATGGGAATCTGAAAATGTTTTGAGGGATAAATACCACCATTTGTTTTATAAGTGAATAAAATTTCCAGGACGCAATTCCCAAAATGGTGGAAGGATGTAACATCTCAGGTAAATAAATAATAAGACATTTTCATATTTATTTTTATTTGTGTATTAAATAATAATTTTACTTTAATGGGGTTTCTATGTTCGATGGCGTGCCCAATACGCAACAACGAATTTCCATGAAATCTTACATTGCACACTAATAATATAATAATATTATTTAAAATGGTAGTTAACGCCTAGATGTTTTATTGGAAGGAATGAGGAGAAATAACTAAAATAATTTTATATATGTTTGTTAAATGTTTTTATATTTATCAAATAAATGTTAGATGCCTAAATTGCGAATGAATCTAATTTTAAGCATATATACTCTAATATTCACTAAAAGGTCGATTTATCACCTTTTGATGGAGAACACTCATTAAATATAGTTTTGGTCACTCTTATACATTCTATTAGAAGAAAAAAATTTATAATTGGTACATCAAAATTTAATTTGAGTATGTTTTTGTTATTTTTCTTATAAGTTCATTTTTTTAAATGAATAGTGAAAAATGTTGTATTTTAATTCAAAACCTCATTTTTAATCTACTTTATTTATATGTATATAGAATCTTTTTAATTGGATTAAAGTGTAATTAGAATATATTTTTACCATTTAATCCATTGGTGTTCATAGGAATTAATTTCATTTTGAAATTGGACTTAAACAAGTGACAATATTTTGATAGATATTGTTTCATAAAAACACGCTATTTGTTTTGACATCTCAAATTAATAATAAAATTAATTAATGCAACTTAGATGTTTTAAATTTGGTAAAATTGAAATAATTTTTTAATCTGGAATATCAAATATAGCTTGGGGTGTATTTTTGGTATTTTTCTGAAAAACATCAATTTTTGGTTAATAGTGAAACCACTAAGTAGTATTTAAAACCCGATTTTTTCGTTTAAATGAAATTTTACCACTTCTGTGAATTGAATTTAAAAAATCAGACATTCATGTTTTTAATTATTATGTAAAATGTGGTTCAATTGGATGAAAATAATTTTTAGAGAATACTAACTTTTGAGTTGTATTAAAAATGATTAAAGATAATTATGGTAATTAAGGTAAAAATAATATTATTAAAATATAAAAATACCTTGACACATGTCCTAACCTTATTGGATGATTCATGGCTGACCATGAAAATCCATAGGTCAATTTTGGGACCCCATGGAGCCACATGGGTAACATAATGACATTAATAACATTTTATTTAAAGTAAAAAAAATGTCACAAACATGTATTGTTTTACTAAAACAACATTTACATGGGGTCATATAATTCATATATTTGACTATAAATTTTCATTATAAATCTAATGAGATTTCCTACATAATGGTAATTTTTTTTAAAATTTTTAGACATCAAATATATAAAATTATTTATGACACAATGATGAATCAGTGCTTACGTCATTAATGAATGATTTAAATAAATAAGAAGATAATGTTTAAAATAATATCCAACACTGGTCCAATTATTATTGGATGATTTTATTTCGATCATTTTACACCTTATTTTATAATTTAATGATTTTTGGACCTTTATAAACCGAAAATCATTATATAATAAAATAATATTTTCAAGATTTCCAAAAGAGCCCCTCATATCCCTTATAAAAGGACCCCGCTTCCTACCCATGTCATTAACTTATCAAGCCTTTAACTCATTCATATTATACTCAAATAAGCTCCAAATATCCCTCACTTCATCATAGTGGCCTTACCTTTGTCATAAAGCACATTAAGAAACCCTTTTTGTTCAAACGAAGGGGAGTTACCTGATTTAAAGGTAACATCTTCTCTTATGTTCTTTTGTTTTATTTTGCTTCTCCAACCCCCTAAACTTTTTTTATTTATTTATTTTGTGGCAATAACAGTATATTAATTATACTAGGATGTTTTTATGAGATGGATTCGAGCTACAATTACACACACCTCCAAATAATTGGTGAAGAACATAATGTTTCTATGGACAACGAACTACTGCCTCACGAAACGATGATTGTTCAATTATCTCCTACAGCCTCTCATGGTGGCCATTAAAATTTCACTATATTTATATATGTTATATTTTTTGTTTATGTTTTCCTTATTTTTCTGTATTTCTCAATTATAACATACCTTATGGTTTTCATAATAGGTAAACGCGATAATTTCATTTGAGAAGTGCATACTACCGCCCCCTCAAAGTGATATGACACCTTCATACCATATGTGGTACGTATAATGGATAGGTTTAATGATATTATTTATGATAAAATATAGGAATTATAATAATACTATGTATCCTTATGTTTTAATTATATTAAATATCAAATAGAAATTGAAGTAGTGTTCATGCGTACATACGGCTTATCATCTCCATGAACGTTTCATTTCAATTCATACCTCTAAATGTTATATACTATTATAAATACATGTATATTATCGATATATATGATATATATGATATCCAAATCATGAATATCATACTGGATATAATGAAAATTTTACCACATGAAAAACATGTAATTATAAGAAGTCCATTTTTGACTCAAGTACCAAATATCAAAAAAACGAACATTATTAACTTAAATGTTTACATAATGTTTAAAACATGGTAATAAGTGATATAAAATGAATAATAAACTTCAAAAAGGTTCTTATGTAATTATAAATTAAATTTAGTTTATTATTCAGGAGATCAAAGAATGATCGAGTCATGTTGGACACGATGTTTGGGACTTCATCTCAATCTCCATTCTTTGAGGAATATTTTGTTTTAATACAAGACTTTATTTTAATCTATATAAAAACCATTGAAATTTCATTTGAATCAAATGGAATATTTTCCTACGAAGCATTTTACTGACTGAAAAAAATATTTTTTTTAACGTAAGTGTTGTAAATGACCATTCTTCCACTGCGAGTATTACTTTATCTCTGGCTTCCTAAACAAGCCGTATTGTTTTTAAAAGGAAAAATAAATTCCATATACTCTATTATGTATTTTGGTATTGAATATTGTTTTTATAATGGATTTTTTATGTCAATATATTTATGTGATATATTGTGATTGAAATTCTGAAATGTTTTCTTTCCTTTATATTAGTTGTATGTGTTATGATTTTATAATGGTACATGAACATTTGACGGGTGGTTACGTGATAAAAAAAATGACGGGTGGGTCCGTGATAATCTAGGATGGGTGGTTACTTTATAACCTCCAATGCATTTGGTATGGAAGTCGGTTGTATGGCTATTCCATTTAGTGACATGTGTGGAAGTCGACCATATGATTATATCATTTAAGTATTTTTATGTCCCAAGTTAAATTTATATGTTATGAGTTCATTATATAGATTTTATGGTAATCTTTTACTTAGAAAACTGTGAGTAATGATATTTTGTTTAGTGAAGAGTATTTACTACTTCATAAAGGTATAAAGTATTACTTATGATGAAGTATTCATGGTTTACCAGTTGTTTTAAAAAACTAATAGTTTTCCTTCTTTGTGTATCCCTTACTGAGATTTTTATGCTCATCCCTGGTTTTTGAAATGTTTCTCACAAGACATAATGTGGAATAGGGTCAAGGATGGGATCATGGAAAAGTCATTCTGTCTTAATCATGGAACAAAAAAAGAATCTTTTTTAAAGAGTTCAAGTTCTATAAAGAAATAATGGAAACTGTGCAGAAGTGTTGACTTTGTAATCTTTTGATATGTAATACTTATGTTATAATTCTCTAAACTCTCAACATGAAAACATCCTCAATGAGAATTATTTACTTAATTAAATATTTTGTATGTTTTAAGGCAGAGTCTTTATAGTTGGTATCATAGGCCCTTTTAGACAACTTTAGGAGTTAGAATATTGTTAAATCAATGTCTATAAATTAATTTATGATGGAAATGATATATCATTTAAAGATTACCATGTTGCTTCGCCTAAGATATTTCAATTTTTAGAATTGTTTTCTGCATAGGAAATAGGGAATCTATATTGGGAAGACGTCAGGATTAAAACAACATTGCAAAACAGAAACCTATGACGGTTGGAATCGGAATTAAACAGTTTGTTGCAGTGATGGCACAATTGACTCATGCTATAAATGGTGGTGGCATCCATACACGAGATCAGACATATCAACCACAGATGAACATGTCAGTAGTGTATCATTTTATGATGAAACATCCTCCATCATTCAGCGGATCATCTGACCCTATGCTAGCAGAATGGTTGATTAATGCAACAGAAATTATTTTTGATGTCATGGGGTGTTATGAACATCAAAAGGGTAGTCTTGTTGTTTACCGTATTGATGTGAAGCTGATCAGTGGTGATCAATGGTGAAAAATATCAGGGATAGTGAAGAGATTGATGATCTTGACTAGGATGAATTCAAATGTATGTCTCTTGAGAAATATTTTCCTAAGGTGGTTTTTCTTAGGATAGAAAAACCATTCCAATAAATGAGGTTGGAGGATGAATCAGTTTCTTCTTATTAAGTAATGTTCACTCTACTGGAAAGGTATGCCCAAAAATTCATATGAGATTTTGATAGTAAAATAATCTGATATTACTTAGTGTTAATTCCAATGAATCGAAGGTCTTTAGCTTCTCTAAAGTTCAAAAGTTATGAAAAATTTGTTCGATGAGTGAAGAAGGTGGAAATGGAGTTTTCTGATGATCAGGTGTACTTTGACAAACAATAGAATAAGAGGTCCAGTTGGCAGTAAAATGGAAATAATTCATCAAGGAATCCTGGAGGAAAGAAAACCAGATATCCATCCTGTGAGATGTGTGGTATAATACATCATGGAGAATGTTTATCCATGTCTGGAAAGTTCTTTTGGGGTGGTAAGTCTGGTCATATTTCTTATAACTGTAAACAAGATGGTCCAGCAGGCATTGAAAAGCCAGCGGTAAGATGTTTTATGTGTAAAGAACAGGGTCATTATGCAAATGAGTGTCTAAAGAAGAACTCAACTGAGGGAATGCAGCCCGAATAAAAGAATAAAGGGGTGGTGAAATCCTTTTCAACTACTTCAACAGATGATGAACCATCGAATGAAGTAGTATCAGGTACACTATTAGTTTGTTCAGATTATGACCATGTGTGGTTTGAATCAGGTTCTACACATTCTTTCATTTATGAGAATTTTTCTAGTAAATTGGGAATTGCATCTCAAGATATAAATCCTGAACTAATGGTAAAAACACCAGGGGAAACATTGAGACAAAAACAAATTAGATGAACCTTCATATCCTTGTGTGTGGAAAGAATCTACCAGCAAACCTTATTGTTTTGCCTCTAGTAGAGTTTGATGTTATTTTGGCCAAGCATTGGATTTCATTTTATCATTCTATGATTTACTGTAGAGAAAAAGTGGTTTCATTTCAGGAATATTTTCAGTTTGTGTACAAGAATGAACCCTTACTTTTGATAACATATCTGGAAGCTGAGAAACTATTAAACAATGGAAATGAATGTTACCTTGCACATATTGTTAAAAACAAAGGACCTATTTAGATTAATGATGTGCCAGTGGTAAATGGGTTTCTTGATGTTTTTTCTATTGAGTTTCCTGGTATTATACATGATCGGGAAGTTGAATTTACTATTGACGAAGATCCTGAGTCTAATCCAATTTTAAAACCTCCTTATGAAATGGCTCAAGTTGAACTTTTAGAGTTAAAGAAGCAATTTCAAGAGTTATTAGATAATGGTTTCATTTGACCAGGCACATCACCATGGGGTTCTCCTGCCTTGTTTGTTAAAAAAATAATGGTTCAATGAGACTATGCATTGATTATAGAGAATTGAATAACATCACTGTTAAGAAAATGTATCATTTTCCTCATATCGATGATTAGTTTGATCATCTCTAGGGAGCTCAGTATTTTTCAAAGATTGACTTGAGGTCGGGGGACAATCAGTTTAAAGTAAAAGAAGAAGATGTTCTGAAGACCGCGTTTCATACTATATATGGCCATTATGAATTTTTTGTTTTGACTTTTGGGTTAACCAATGCACTTGTTGTATTCATGGATGTAATGAATAGAGTTTTCCATGATTTCATGGATATGTTTGGGGTTGTGTTCATTGATGATATTTTGGTTTATTCAAAGTATAAATAGGACTATGAAAGGCATTTAAGGGTTATCTTACAAACCATAAAAGAAAAGAAACTGTATAGAATATTCAGTAAGTGTGAGTTTTTGTTACAACAAATTTCTTTCATGGGTAACATTATTTCAAAAAAAGTCGTAATTATTGATCCTACTAAAACAAAAGTTGTTGAACAATGGAAAAGACCCACAAATATAATCGAGATCCATAGTTTTCTTGGCTTGTAAGGTTATTACCAGAGGTTTGTTGAAAATTTTTCACGGTTATATAGTCTAATGATTATGTTAACTCGAAAAGGTGTTAAGTTAATTTGGAAAAAATAATGTGATGATTGATTTCATGAATTGAAAAGACGATTGGACACTTCACCAGTTTTTTCACTACCTTCTATAAATGGTGAGTTTTTTATCTACAATGATGCTTTATTGAATGGAATTGGTTGTGTCCTTATGCAGAATGATCAGGTAATTGCTTATGCTTCACATCAATTAAAAACTAATGAGTTAAATTACCCTACACATGATTTGGAATTAGCTGCTATTGTTTTTGGTTTAAAAATTTGGAGGCATAATTTTTATGGACTAAAGTGTGAACTATATACCAATCAAAAATGTTTAATGTATATATTAACTCAGAATGAATTGAACATGAGACAGAGGATATGGCTAGAATTAATCAAGGATTACAATTGTACAATTCATTACCATTTGGGAAAAGAAAATAAAGTGGCTGATTATTTGAGTTGAAAAAGTAATTATTCAGTAACCATTATAAGTTTGGAATGAGATACTTTGGTTATGATTTGATGAACATTGGCATATAATTTGTTGGTGCTAGAAGTTCTATTGTTTTGTTTTAGGTGTCAGTGAGATCATCTCTATCAGACAGAATTAAGCAAGATCAGAAAAAAAGACATTGAGTTACAGAAAATGGTAGAGCTATATCATTAGGGTAAGATTCCTAAAGTTAACATTGATAATTATTGTGTTTTGAGGATTGGTAAGAGATTATGTGTGCTTTTTGATTCATAGTTGAAGAATGAGTTGTTATGTGAGGCTCATAGTTCCCAGTTTTCAATTCGTCCTGGCTGTACTATGAAGTACATAGACCTGCAGGAGTATTACCGTTGGGATGAAATGAAAAGAGATATTGCTAATTTTACTATGAAGTGTTTGACTTGTCATCTGGTTAAAGTAGAGTGGCAGTTACCGAACATGATGATTTAGAATTTACTGGTTCCAGAGTGGAAATGGAAAAATATATACATGGACTTCGTTATAGGATTACCAAATACATCTTGAAGTAATAATGCAATTTGGGTTATTGTTGATCGATTGACTAAATCTACTCATTTCCTTCTTATTAGAGATAATTTATCTCTAGATCAACTATATCGGTTGTATGTTAAATAGATAGTCAAGTTTCATGGTGTTCCCCTCTCCATTGTATCCGATCGTGATCCAATGTTTACTTCAAACTTTTGGAAAGGCCTTCCGAAGTCGTTGGGTACTAAATTAAATTTCCGTACAACTTTTCATCCGCAATCAGATGGACAGTCAGAATGAACAATTCAGACCTTGGAGGATATGTTACGCACTTGAATGGTGGATTATTGGGGAAGATGGGACCAAAATCTTTCTTTGGTTCAATTTTCATATAATAACAGTTTTCATTCCAGTGTACAGATGGCTCTGTTTGAGGAGTTATATGGAAAACGGTGTTGAACTCCAGCTTTTTTTGATGGAGTAGGGGAATGGAAGATGATGGGACTGGAATTGGTAGAAGAGATGGTAGAAAAAGATATATTGATTCATAAGTAGATGAGAATAGCTCAGAGTTGGTAGAGAAGTTATGCAGATAACTAGAGGAAGGATCTATCTTTTGAGGTAGGTGATCATGTTTTTCTAAGAGTTTCTCCATGGAAAAGTGTGGTGCATTTTGGAAATAAAGGAAAGTGGAGTCTGATGTTTGTTGGACCTTATGATATCCTGGATAAATTTTGATCAGTTGCATATAGAGTGGAATAACCTCCAAATTTGTCCCAGGTACACAATGTATTTTAGGTTTCTATTTTGAGAATGTATATGCTAGATCCATATCATGTTTTGAGCCTAGACATAGTTTAGTTGGAAGATAATCTCTCTTATGAGGAACAACCAGTCCAGATTATTGACCATAGAGAGCAAGTATTGTGGAAGAAGGTAATTCATCAGGTGATGGTTTTGCGGAAAAACCATATTGTTGAAGAGGCAACTTGGGAATCTGAAAATGCTATGTGGGATAAATACCCCCATTTATTTTATAAGTTAATAAAATTGCAGGGACGCAATTTCCAAAAGTGGGGAAGGATGTAACATCCCAGGTAAATAAAGAATAATACATTTTCATATTTTTTTACTATTTGTGAATTAAATATGGATTTTCCTTTAATGGGGTTTCTATGTTCAATGAAATGCCCGATACGCTACAACGGATTTTGTTGAAATCTTACGTTGCACACTAACAATATATTAATATTATTTTAAATGGTAGTTAACGCCAAGATATTGTATTGGCGGGAATGAATATAAATAACTAAAATATGATTATATATGTTTTTTAAATGTTTTATCATTTATCTAATAAATTTTGGCAACCTAAAATGTGAATGAATCCTATTTTAAGCATAAATACTCTAATATTCACTAAAAGGTCGATTTATCGCCTTTTGAGGACAAAAAATCTTTAAATATAGTTTTGGTCTCTCTTATACATTCTATTGGACCAAATAAAATTTTTATTTTGAATCGGGAGATCAAAATTTACTTTGTGTATATTTTTGTTATTTTTCCGATAAGTTCATTTTTTAAATGAATAGTGAAAATGATGTATTTTAATTCAAAACCTAATTTTTAATCTAATTTAATTAAGTTTATAGATTATAATTTTAATTAGTTTAATGTGTAATTAGAATATATTTTTACCATTTAATCCAATGGTGGTCATTGGAATTAATTCCTCTTTGAAATTGGACTTAAACAAGTGTCAGTCTTTTGATAGATATTGTTGCATAGAAACACAGTTTTTGTTTTGATAGCAGGAAGTATTTATAAAATTAATTGATGAAATTTCTATGTTTTGAATTTGGTAAAATGGACATCATTTTTGAATCTGTAATATCATATATACCTTGGGGTAATGTTTTGGTATTATTCTGAAAAACATCAATTTTTGATTATTAGTGAAACCACTAAGTAGTAGTTAAAAACAAATTTTATCGTTTAAATTAAATTTTAACACTTTTATGAATTGAATTTTAAAAATCCGACATACATGGTTGTCATTAGTATGTAAAATTTTGTTTAATGGGATGAAAATAATTTTTGTGAATAGTAACTTTTGAGTTTTATTAACCACGATTAAAGGTAATTTGGGTAATTTTAGGTAAAAATAATATTATAAAAATATAACAATACCTTGAAACATTCTTTAACCATATTGGATGTGTCATGGCTGACCAAGACAATCCATGGGTCAATTTTGGGACACCATGGATCCACTTGGGTAAGATAATGACATTAATTTATTTTTATTTAAATTAAAAAAATGTCACAAGCATTTATTGTTTTACTAAAAAAAATTACATGGGGTTATATAATTCCTATATTCACCTATAAATATTCATTAGAAATATAAAAATATTTCCTACATCATGGTAAATCTTTTATAATTTTTAGACATCAAATAAATAAAATTATTTCTGACATAATAATGACGCAGTGTTAATGTCATTAATGAATGATTTAAATAAATAAGATGATAATGTTTTAAAAAAATATCCCAAACATGTCCAATTAATATTGGATGATTTTATTTCAAACATGGGACACCATATCGTCTACTTTAATGCTTTTTTTACTTTTATAAACCAAAAATCATTATATAATAAAATAATAAATTCATGTTTTCCAAAAGAGCCCATCCTCTTAAGTTTTAAAAGACCCCACTTCTTACCCATTTCAAAAACATCTAAATCCCTTTTTCTCGTCCAAATAATTCTCAATTAGTATCCCAATATCCCTCTATTCATTATAGAAGTCTTACCTAAGTTATAATGCACTTCAAGGATCCCTTTTGGTTCAATCCAAGGGGAGTTACCCGATTTATATCTAACGTCTTCTCTTATGCTCTTCATTATTATTTTGCTTCTACAACCCCCTAAACTCTTTTTATTACTTTATTTTGTAACAAAAAAGTATCTTCAATATACTTGGATGTTTTTATTAGAAGTATTCGAGCTACACATACACACACCTCCATCTAATGGGTGAAGAACATACTATTTCTGTGGACAACGAACTACTGCCTCATGAAACGATGATTGTTCAATTATCTCCTACAGCCTCTCATGGTGTCCATTAAGATGTCACTATATTTATATATGTTATATGTTATGTTTATTTTTTCTCTATTGTTCTGTATTTCTCATTTATAGCATACCTTTATGGTTTCCATTATGAGTAAACGCGATAATTTCATTTAAGGAAGCGCGGACTACCACCCCCTCAAAGTGATATGGCACGTTCATACCATATGTGGTACATATAAAGGATAGGTTTAATGATATTATATATGATAAAATAATGGAAGTATAATATTCCTATGTATGAATATGTTTAATTCCATTAAATATGAAATAGAAATGGAAGTAGCGTTAATGCGTACGTATGGCTTACCGTCTCCATGAACGGTGCATTTCATTTCATACCACTGAATGTTATGTACTATTATAAATACATGAATATGCTGGATATATATGATATATACAATATCCAAATCATGAATATCATTCTGGATATAATGAACCTTTTACCTCATGATCAACATGTAATTATAAGAATTCCATTTTTGACTAAAGTGCCAAATATCGACAAAACGAACATCATTAACTTAAATGATTACATAATGTTTACAACATGGTAATAAGTGATATAAAAGGAATAATAAACTTGAAAAAAGGTTCATAATAAAGTATAAATTAACTTTAGTTTATTATTCAAGAGATTAAAGAATGATCGAGTCATGTCGGACCGGAGGTAAGGGACTTCGTCTAAATATAATTTCTTTAAGGCATATATTTTTTTAATACAAGGCTTTATTTTACGATGTATAAACCCCTTTGACTTTTCATTTCATTCAAATGAAATCTTTTTCTATGAAGCGTTTTACTAAATGAAAAAATGGAATTTTTCTTTTAAAGTACACAGTGACAACCACTATTCCACCACCGCGAGTATTACTTGATCTTTGGCATATTTAACAAGAAGTAAAGTTTTTCAAAGGAAAAATAAATACCATATACTCTATTATGTATTTTGGTATTGAATTTTTTTTTTATAATGGATTTTTTATGTCAATATATTTAAGTGATATATTGTGATTGAAATGTGGAAATGTTTTATTTTCTTTTATATTTGTTGTATGTGTTTTGATTTAATAATGGTACTTAGACACTTTATAGGTGGTTATGTGACAAACCAAATTACGGGTGGTGCTGTGATAAACCAGGATGGGTGGTTACGTTATAACCTCCATTTCATTGGTTATGGAAGTTGGCCATATGGATATTTCATGTAGTGACATGTGTGGAAGTCGACCGTATGGTTATTACATTTATGTATGTTTATGTCCCACGTTACCTTTATATTCCATGTGTTCTTTATATGGGTTTTATGGTAATATTTTAGTTACAAAAGGGTATGTAATTATATTTTATTTAGTTATGATTATTTGCAACTTCATAAAGGTGAAATGTTTTACTTATGATAGGGTATTCATGGTTTACCAGTTGTTTTGAAAAACTAATAGTTTTCCTTCTTTGTGTATCCCTTACTGATCATTTTATGCTCATCCCAAGTTTTTGAAATGTTTTTCACAGGATATAATGTGGAATAGGGTCAAGGATGGGGTTATGGAAAAGTAATGATGTCTTAAACATGGATCTAGACATGAATCTTTTTTTCCAGAGTTCATGTTTTGAAATAAAAAAGAATGGAAAATGTGTAGAAGTGTCTACTTTGTAATCTTTTGGGATGTAATAATTATGTTCTAATTCTCTAAAACTCTAAACCTGAAAAGATCATCTTTCTGAATTATTCATTTAATTAAATATTATGTAGGTTTTATGGCTGGGTCCTTATATTAACAATATGAATTATTTTGATTAACAAATGTTGTTTTCAATTAAAACATAGTATTTTTCACTATTCAACAAAATATGAATGTTATCATAATTGTACAAAAAAAGTCCAAATTTTCTTCCCTTATATAAAAAATAATTTTTTTCAAATTTAATATATAATTGTATGGTATTGAATTAAAAAAAATTACAATTAGTAGGAGGTAAAATTCAATTTTTGAAAAATACTTCTTTTATCTAAAAAATTGAATTTGTTCTGATATTTTGTCTATGAAAGACATAATATGGGTGATTCAATTATATAGAGTATATAATATTCAAAATGTAGTTAATAATATTCATAACATATTTTTGAATGGCTAGTTTGGTATGTTGTGGTGCGTTCTAACTATGTGTTTCGTGTATCACAAGGTATTGAATTATTTTAATGAGATAACCTACTATAAAATCATGGGGTGTACAACTAATCTGGGTGGTATATAAATCAACCATCAAGTTCTTTGGTTTGGAATTATTGTATATGTCCCACAAATTTCATCCGGTTTCATTTTTTTAAAATTATATTCCACGATTATAATCACTAATAATGTATGGAAATGTTATTTAGAAGATTGTGATTAGTTATTAGTGGTTATTCCCTCAACTATATACATCCCATGTAGTATTTTATTCCACAATTTGATTTTTAATACATGACATGTGTGAGCCATCATTTAGGTGTGACCTAGATTGACCCTTATAAGGGTAATATTTTCTATATAATGTGGATTGATTTAAATTGTGAATTTCATAATAGAATGTACCATGTATTCTCACCACTTGTCCCACTGAAGGTAAGTGCTTCAATTGATAATTGATTGTAAAATGTAAATTGGAGATTATCGTTAGTTTATGACTTTTTCAAATTAAATGTAAATAATTTATTGGTTTCCTGTCCGTAGAACCCCTTACCACATCAATGGAAGGTAGAGTAATGAATCATAATTGTTGAATATGCCTTACATGGATTTTATAATGGTTGAGTAATACTTGGCCAAGTCACACTAATAAAAGGAAATTTTTTATCCAAATGGGCTTATTGATTAATTATGAAATGATTAAATGATTTCATGATAATTGGAATATTAACATTAATTAAATTCAATGTTTGATCCAATTGAAATTATACATTAATTAATTATTATTTGGGTGTGTTCTGACTCGATATCACTTTGGAATCTTATTAGGGAATGCATTGGGAACTCGAGAACCCCATTCTTATTCAAAGATATGTCTTACTTAGGTAGAGACCTTGTTATATCCCTATACTTGTCTATTCTTGGATTCCCAATAATAAAACATAGTATCCCTCACATAGTATTAAAGGATTATATGGATACAGTCCATGGATATAGAATTGAAATATAGGTTCCATGTTTAAAGACCATGGGACCTATTCACGTCTTGGACCTATTTTACATTTTATTATCACCTTGGATTCTGTAGGCATATACTTGTGGAATGTTAGGAAATATTATCTTTATAATACATTCTTACAAATTTTTATACCTAGTTCTAACTGAATTATAGCCCCATGAGGTCTAGATTTCCGTGGTGAATACCACGGAGCCACATCATATTAACTATAAATTATGGTTTCCTTTTTTTCATTTGGAACCCTCACCATTTACAAAGTGTATCTAATATATAAACTGGTATAATAAAATATGTAACTTTTTATAGGTTTAGATTCCATGTGATGGATGAAGCTAGTACATCGGTATTTAGTTACATTGTGCTTCCTTAATATATATTTTCATGCATGAAAACTATTACCCTACCATTACATGGGCCGGCTATTATAGAAACCATTGGTTCTAGCCCACTAAGACTTATCTTACACCATCCTTGGGCTATTTGTGGTACCCATGGAAGATTAAAATAATGTGAGTGTTTATAAAGTGATGAATACGTCTTCAGATTTATTATTTAATTCTTTTTAGGAAGGACCTTGATAGTAGATGACTGAGTAGTAGCTCAAGATTTATGAGATTATCTTTATATTTCATTTTCTTTTGTGAAACATGTTATTACTACTATCATGTATCTATGTTTTCCTTTTTTCTAGTGATATGACATATCTTCATTGTTTTTTCAAGTTGATATAGTTAATTTTTTCTTGTTCATTAATTTCTTTTTCAACTTCTAATGTTTAATTATATTTTTTCTTCTATTTACATATATTTACATTTTTTCATTGTGATAATCTATGTTAATCAGGACATAGTATCCCCACAAACAAACCCTAGGACCTCGCTACTACTCGGAATCCTCTAACATTTGTGGTGATGTGATTGATGCCATGTGGGCCACCGTACTCGAGGAACCTATTAAGTAGAATCTGAATTTTGGATGTCACAAAGAGGTATCAGAGGGTTTCTTTTCTCACATTACTATTTTAAACAATATTAAAGAGGTTAAAAATTCATGGAACATGGTCATATGTCATTCATGGGATTTACATACCCATGTTTAGGGAAAAACCTCATTTCTGGAATTATGATTGTTATTTTGTATTTCATATTACATTAGATATTATTTAACTATTGGGTGATGTACATGTTGTGTGGAGTTTTTAATTATTATTCTGATTGATGATTTCATTTTATCCATGGCTCGATGATATGAGGTAAATGATCATTGTTTCAGGCAACATTATAAGAACCTAGAATTGACATTTCATGCAAATTGTGATGCCATAAAGGTTTATTTCACAGCTTTTCATTGTATGATATTTTTATAATTTTTGAGTTATTATTTGTTATTTAGAATATTATTTTATTATTCTAGTTTTTATTGGTTGATTGTCTATCTCAATTAATGAGGTGTTTGGCACCTCTTGGTTTTGGATGATTAATTAACCAAGGCCAACCATTATGATATAAATAAATGGGAATCCATTTCATTGAATAGATGTGTGGGTACTAATTCAATGGGAGTGGAAATATATTATAATGTAAAACATCTCTTATACTATAAAATTGTTTCAAGTAATTATCATACGTTTTCGTGTTTATGAATCATAATGAAGTAAACTTGGTAATAAAATTGAATACTAAATGATTCTTATACATGATCACATACTGATACCTGTCCATCTAAGTGCATACATGGGGTATTATTCCTTGGTTAATGAGTTTTCTTATGTTCATATTTTGTGTTATTTTCTATATTTCTTTTTGAATATTGTTTTTAGTCATGTTATTGGTATTTATATCCCAATGCCAGCATGAAATCATCATTTCGTACGCCATGAAGGTGGTGATGATCATGCTTCAATCATGGAGGTCCTTGTTCCACTTGTATTACCTCTAGGATATTAAATCGAGGAACTGAATGTTGTTCCTAATCATAGTACTAATGCTTGATTCCATGATAATTTTTTTGTCTAATTTAATCCATGTATGATACTCATTGAGTTTCACCTAGTATGGATAATCTTACTCATGAGTTTCAATAACAACATCTTCCTACATTCTCAGGGGATGTTCATCCACAAGATATTGTTTATTGGCTAGATGATACCATATCATTCTCTGAGAATATGTAGACTCCTCCAGAGTAGAGGTTCAGAATATCTAGAAACTTATTTCATGATTCGTATAAGAAATGTTGGGATTTGATAACCCAATATGGTCATCATCACCGTATGTTTTGGGTTGTTTTATAGATTGCATTCTATGATATTTTCAATCTTCCCATGATGATATCTAAAAGAAATAGAGAGTTCATTCATCTTGAGTAGGGTTCTATATCAGTTATGGAATATTAAACACATTTTATATAGTTGTAGTGATTTCCGTTGCTTCTTACCAGTAATGATTTTTCACGTGATATATGTTTCGATGATGGGATCTAATATTCCAATCATATGTAGGTGAATGTATTTCTACATCCTACATTTTCTACATTAGTCAATATTTCTCTTATCACTATTTATATACTGATGGATAAAAATAGTACAAGTAATAGAGGATCTAGGTTATAGCAGGCCATAGATCTCTCGATGGCATGAAACGTACCCTCAAGCTATCTTATCACGGAAGTGACAACCATTCGGCCCATTTGGATAGCTCTATAGTTTGTCCTCAATGTTTGTGATAGGGGTACCTAAAGCCTTATTATGATAAAGACTCAATGGATTCTTAGGCTTGCAACTATATAGGGTATAATCAGTGTTTCAATAGAACCTTTCCACCATCCTCGAGTGGAAAATTATATATTCCACCTCCACCTTCAAGAGAAGGTTCTTGTGAACCACGAAATGAAGGGAGTTATAAAATCATATGAAGTACTGGTTGAGGAGGAGGTCATGGCCATGGTAACCAGAATCATGATCACTAGTAGCACCAAGAAAACAGTTATGGTCATTTTAATACAAATTTAACACATGATCATGGATTAGGTTATTTCAGGACTAACATCCAATACCCAAGGATTAGGTTGTGAGACCATATAATGTTTGATTTACTACTCTAGGTGCATATTCTATAGTATATTATTTATTTAATATAGGTTATTTAAAGACCTTTATCATTTTATCTTTTTTGGAAAGACTCAATATGTAGATATTTTATTACTATTGTGTAATTACCATAGATACACCATTAGGGATATGGTTAGAGGGCATCCTCGAGTGTAGAGATTGTCCCCTTGTATTAGTAAGTTACACATTCTCATGGAACCTATTTGTTCTCAAGATGAAGGGATTCTATTTCATTCTTTGGATGGACTGGTATGATTAATATTGTGATTTTATAGATATCTATTGCTTCAATGTATCCATTATATCACCAAAAAGAATCAGTTAACTAAATAATGGTGGGTTGGATGTATTAGATAGTAGATTTGGACCAAAACAACATGGGCTTGGTGGTGTCACCGACCTGAATGAAAATATCTTAATGGAGGATCAATGTTCAAGATAAGCTTTTTCCATCCAGTAGTAGATCATTTTAGTTGTGTCTTTCCCAATGACTTTTCAGGCATACCTCCTTAGAGAGATGTTGATATTATGATTTACAATGATCTGAGAGTAGCTCCAGTGTCCATTCCATAATATAGGATGTCACCTACTGAGCTCTATAATCTCAAGTGGTAGTTAAGGGATTAATAGTCCAAATAATTTATATAGACTAATACATCCTCTTGGGGTTTTCTCATGATTTTTCCATGATGGTGGATGAGACATTACTTTTATTAGTGTATTACATATGGTTAAGCCATATTTCGGTCAAAAACTTATATCCACTTCCTTTAATAGATGATATCTTTATCCGGAAATGAAGATCTAGGGACTTCTCTATGATTGGACATTGATCTAGTTATCATCAGTAGAGAGTTAGGTTTTAAGATATACTGCTTATAGCATTCCATAGCAGGTATGGTCTGTATGATTACATAGTTATGTTATTTGGTCTTAGGAATGTGGCCACCATTTTATGGGATCTAATGAATAGGTTTTTCCACCCCTATATAGATTATTTTTCTATAGTCTTGGTAGTTGAACTTTTTGTGTATTCTAATTCTCATAGTGACCATGAAAATAAACATGAGATCATTTTGAATACACTGATAGAGCATCATCTTAATGAAAAGATTCCTATGTGCCACTTCTAGATCGACTATGTTAACTTGTTATGTCATATAATATTTAAATAAGGTGTATCTATTTATGATGAAAAAGTATAGTGTTGTTTTTTCCTTGGTGCTTCCAAAGAATGATTTTGACATTTGGATTTTCATTGGGATAGTTAGATATTATAAGAATTTAATACTAGAATTCTCATGTATTTCATCACCTCTTATTAGAAATAACAAGACGAGTGTTAATTTATTATGGTATGAAACATGGGAGAAATCCTTTCAATAGCTGAAAAGAAGAATTATTTTGGGTTATATTCCAACTCATCCAGATCCTAGAATTTGTTATATTGCCTTATTTGAGGCATCAGATAAAGATCTAAGAACAGTACTGATTTAATATAATATATTCATTGTGTATAGATCATAGTAGTTGAGGCCACATGAGAGAAACTACCCAACACATGACCTCGAGCAAGTAAAAATTGTATATACCGTATATTTCTAGAGACATTAGCTATTATGTGAGCACTTTTTGGTGTAAAAATACCACAATAGCCCCATATATATACTTACATAGCATGAATTGTATATCAACCAGTGAATATGGGTTGAATGTCTATAATCATTTTATTTAATGAATTTCTATATTCTAGGGAAGGGAAATGTGGTTACAGATGCGCTGAGTCAGAAAACTATCAAACATTCTGTATAAGAGGCCAATGATGAATGGAAGTTAATTTCCATTTTCTCAATGATACATATAGAGTTTCAAGATTGTAACGATTAGTATTATCTCTCATATTTAAAAGTTACATATTACTTTATTGATAATGTGAATAGTAGATTGTTTTTAGACCCCGAAGGCTTAGTTATCTATGAGAGTACATCCGGAGATACCCACCTCTATATTGGTCAATGGAAAAAGGTGACAACCTATAAATTCATCAACATAAATCGTTTCTTATATATATGAGATTGGAGTTGATGTGTGATTAAAAAGATTTTTAGTGGGATGTTGATTCATGAAAATACAAGAGGTATCAATATATGTGATGCCAATATTAGTGTCCTGGGATTGAATGTTAGATATCAGGAATCATTAGTTGGTGTTCGATCTATTAGTAGTTGAAGGAATATCACCGAAGACATTCTTCCTTGTTACAATCATTGTTAATCCCAAAATAGAAATTAAAAGATGTTTCCATGGAATTTGTAGTCAAATTTCCCAGGTCTCCTATAGGGGGTGATGTAGTATGGGATTTCATTGACAGACTGATTAATGTGGGTCACTTCATTTATATTCCGAAGACATTCACAATTGATGATAAGGAAATAATCTAAGTTTGTGTTATCATATGATTACATGGGGTTCCACATACTAATGTTTTAGATATAGGTAACAATTTCATGTTATGGTTCATTAAGGGATTGGAAAAGGAAATGGGATAATTGGGGCTTCTAAGAATAGATTTTCACCCTCAACACATCAAACAATCATAATGGGAAATACAGGTTCTTGAGGACATGGTCCAAGCATGTGTAAATAATTTCAGTGGTTCTTGTGAGAAGCATATACCTATCATTGAGTTACATATAATAAAACTTCCAAGAAACATTTCAACTGTTTTTTTTATGCCTTTTATGGTAGGTCGTTCTGTTAAACTTTGTACTGTCTAGTGGTCTGTGTGGCAGGTATACAAGGTCTTTATCTTATCTAGGTGGATTTGGAGTAGGTTGAGATGATAAAAAATCATTGGAATACCCCTCAACCATGATTGAAATATTATGATTATTTCCATTAACAATATCTACATTTCGAGGTCATGGATCGTGTTTTCCTTCGAGTATCACCTGGGTGGGTCCATAGATCGTTATAGAATGAAGGTAAGTTGTCACCTCATTATATATGACCATTTGAAATTATGGTTTATGTTGGGAAGAGAGCCTTCCAGATTCAATTACCTTACTGGAATCATTTCATGGATGATGTCTTCCATGTTTCACAACTTTGTTGATATCATGTCGACCCGTATCATACATTTGATCCTTAGGAAGTGGAGTTAGATGTCTATCATACATATGAGGATTATCTAGTACACATTGTTGACCTGAGCATGATGTCTCTTTGTGGTCTGTCTATCCCTCTAGTATGAGTGATATGGTACCATGACCACATACATGATGAGCTTTTGGAATAGGATGTCATCGTACATTCCCAATGGCTAGGGTTATTCACATACATTATTTACCAACCCTTATAAGATGAACTCATGGATGATTTCTTTTATGGATGTAAAACTATAAGAACCATTTTTTGAATCAGCTGTAGATCCTTTATATTTTAGTCTAATTTTTTATTTTGGACATAATATAGAAGCCTAGTGAATTAGAAAAGGCCATTTTGGTGTCCAGTGAATGTTCAGAACTCAGAGCCCATATTTTTGGGGATGCTGTCCCTCACATACAGTTAAAGAAAACTGTGTGAGTAAGGCTTGTAGTTAAATCTAACCATGTCGATGGTTTCACTTTCAATCAGTGCCATATTAGATGGGTGGATAATGGTTTCCAACACTGTTTACCTAACTATATGGTGTTCCCCTTTAACCAAGTACCCATTCATGGTTGGAGAACCTTTTAGAAAAATGGGTGGCCAAACCATACACATGTTTATTTTTGGAAAATTTTACTATTTTCCCCTTAATGATCTTATTATCCCCCTCCATCCACCATAATATTAATTCATGAAATATTAGAATATATTGTTCTAATTTTGGAGAATTTTGAAGGGCTAAGATGAGGATTTAATAATCTCCTTCGTTCAGGATCCGATTGTGCTTCCTTTTATCATGTTGGATGCACAACGGTAAGTACAGGGGGCATTTTACAAAATTATTTGTCTCGCTTTCCCTTGACCTAGTTATCGAGGTGTGAGTGATTTTACATTTTTCATCAATATACTCCGATCCAAGCCATATCAAGGGATGATAACCAAGGAGGGGAGTTATAAAAGCATAAGGTTGTTATTCCATAATTCAGTACTTATGTTCGTTGACTTTTTATTGTCATGTGGGGCCCACAAATTTCATTGAGTGTCATTTATTTAATTTATATTCCATGATTATACTAATTAGAACCAAATTTTTATACACATTCCAAATATATAATTTTTTCTTAGTGATAATTTCCACAACTGCATTTATTCCATGTAAGATGTTATTCCATAATTGGGTTTTTAGAATTTCATATTTTTGAGCTATAGATTGGGTGTGAGATGTATTAAAAATCTAATGGTATTTTTTCTATATTAAATAGATCGGTTTATATTGTGGTTTTCATAACATAATGTGACATCTATGATCACCACTTGACCAACCTAAGGTATGTTCTTCAATTTATAAATAAATATGAAATGTAAATTGAAATGTATACTAAGTGTTTGAATTGAGATGTTTAAATTTAGATAATTAAAATGTTTCATGTTCATGAAACCACGTACCACATTAATGAAATGTATAATAATGGACCTCATTTATTGAATATCCCTTAAATAGGTTTAATAAATGTTTCATACTACCCATCCATATCACAGTAAGAAAAGGGATGGCATAAACCAAATATAGTTAATGATTAATTATGACTTGATTAAATCATTGCGTGTTACATGTCTTATTTTCACAAATTAAAGGGTTGAATTGAACCAATTGAAATTATACATGTTTTAATTATTAAAAAACTGAGTCCTTACTTGAAATACCCTTTATTTTTATAAAGTAATTCTTTGAGAATTCAAGAACCCCATTCTGATTCAAGAATGATACCTTCATAGGTTATGTCCCATCATGATCGTGATCCTTATCTATTCAAGGATGGTTTGTATGAAACCATAAGATCCCTCACATAGTATTAAATGATTATTTAGATACACACCTTGAATCCCTCATGGTAATGTAGGTTCCACGATTAAATCCTATAGGGCCTAGTTGTTTCTTAGCAATGTTTTACCATGGATTACCCCCTTTGATTTGGTAGACATATTACTATTGAAATATTTGGCTATGTAACTTTTATTATAATCTTACACTTAGATATACCCAGTTACTACTGAGTTATTGACCCCCAAGTCCCTGGTTGCCTTGTTGAATACCATGGAAGCACATCTTATTAACAATCTATTATGTTTTCGTAGTTACATCTTGGAACATTCACCATAAATACTGTGTGACTTATTTTGTAAATGGTTATAATGAAATAATGACTTGATTATATGTTTAGATACTAGCTAAGATCTAATTTATGTTGTTAGATATTTAGTAACAGGAAGAATTTTTACTTTCAATATGAATATATTCACACTGTTAAATATTCATTACACTTTCCGGATGTTATAGACAACATTGGTGGTGGCCAACAAATATGTATCTCCCACCCACTCCATGCACCATTTGGTATACATGGGAGATTACATTAATATAGGTATTGTTAAAGGGAATCAAATAGCTTCAAACAATTGATTGATTACTATTTAGGATGTAGATATATAAGAGATGAACGAGCCTGAGCTAGGGATTCTTGGGATAGTCTTTTTATTTCATTTCTTTTGTGAATCATATTATACATGTTTTCTTGTATCCATGTTTTCCAATTTTCTAGTGACATGTAATATAATCATAATATATTCTAGTGGACATAGTTATTATTGTTATTGTTCATTTATTTATTTCATTTTTTTCTGTTATTAAATTAAATTTTTCTTATATTTTCCTATATATACTTTTATCCAATTTTATAAACCCTGGTAATGGGGGCTTGGTCTCCCCACAGACATGAACTTATCCCTCACTACTATTTCACATCCAATGGTATTTATATATATACCCTTGAGGCCTTGTGGGCACTAGGATTTTGACACCTACAATGTGGAATTTGGGTGTGTGATTTCAAAATATATATAATATTTCTTATAAATTTACCTAGTTCATTATTTGTGATTTCAGGTAGAGATGCATCTTTTTCCATTACAATAGACTACACCCTTTAAAGGTTGATAATATCTATATGAAGTATCTAGAGAATTTGATCTGATGTTGTGGAATAATATATCATTGGTGGAATTCATTTGGTTATGGGTGTAGCAATAGGGTATCATCCTCGGGATAGACTAATGTTATTTGGTATATTACATTGTGGATTTTATTATGTGGTAGGTTGTGTTCATTGACACTGATGGAAATACATCTATGTTCATTATTGATAGATACACCTGGATGGGTCAAAGCTATGTTCTTTACTTATCTTCCTTAATGGATGATGTGATTTTGAGTTCATCGGATGATCATACATAATGGTTTCAAAGGTTTATATAAGAGTACACTAATGCTTTTATTAGAAAAATTCTGATTTACCCTTTAATGTGCGGTTTGGTTTTGGACAGACATTAAACATGATGCTTCTATAATCTTAATGTCTCTATATAGGATAGATTCATCTGAGTTTTCATAGTTGTGGTTATAGTTAAATTATATATTACAGTGTGATTTTGATTGACAGTGTGTGTTGCCCTATGTTTCAGTAGGATTGTTTTTGAATAATGGAAATGAAATTTTCGATCTTTATATATATTGTATTCACATTGTTTTGGTAATAGTGTAGAAAAACTATCATCACACGCATATTGGTGATTTATTTGATTAGTTGAAAGGTGTTAGTTGGTTCTAAATGATAGAACAATGGTCCGAATATCATCAGATATGGGTGAAAGATAAAGATTATTCAAAAAATACATTATGATTTCTTTATAGGACATATGAGTATGTTATAATGTTATTATATTCGATAAATTATCCAATAATGATTATGGTTTTGATAAATGTAATGATAAGATATTTCATGTATTGGTTCATGATGGTGTCAATTAACCAAATACTCATCAACTCTATAATTAAGGAGGATCAGAAGGTCATTTATATTCCATTTTGGATGTTCATAATCCATGTTATATAAATGATAAGTCATCAATGTGGGAGTACATAGTTAAAAAAGATTGATTCCCATGGCATGTCATCTCATAGTAAGGTGAATTTGTGGATTCGTCAAAGATAGAGGAATCCATTTCTATGGATATACCCAACACTGTCATAGTGGTGCAACATTATCTTGGACTTTTAGAATATTATAGGTGGTTCATTCCAAATTCATTTAGTTTGTGATTTATAAGAAACCCTTGAACTAAAAGGATTATACATTATTGTCGATTGATCACTATCATTATTATTTTTGAGTTCCAAAAATGGGTTTTATAAAGTTTCCAATTATTCATTTTCTAGATGACGTAGTTTGGTTTTAGAATTTATATGATTCTTTATGTATTGGTATGAGTTATGATTGGATCTAAAAAATATAAATTTTATATAATATATTTTGTATGTTTCATCCTTATGAGTGTATCTATTCCACTCATGATTTTATGTTTCTAGCAGTCTTGTTTTTTTCTGAATCCAAGATGAAATTACCTCATCAACAAATGTTTTTGGTTTTTATCGATTACAAGAGCCTATGGGATGTATTCTCCTACCACAACAGGAACTTCTGAAAGTGAAATTAAATGTAATTATTCTAGTATTATTACTTTAATTATTTAATTTACACTAGGATATAGAAATCATTTTACTAAACTACTAAGCACGATGTAACATAGTGATGTCGTACCAGAATCTGTAGATTCATCGAGTGTAATAGAAGAGATCAAAATAATGCATATTAATTGGGGTCAGGTTAGAGGAAAATTATTCCTTTTGAAAATTTAAATGCAGTTTTATTTTTTTTAATATGCAGAGAAGTCTCATGTAGTGGTTCTTAAGGTGGGGGTATGTAGGTAATGAATTGTCTTCATTGATTCCGCATTGGTCTGAGGATGAACACAGTAGGGTATTATTTCATGGAAGGCTTTTCATCATATTATTAATGCACGTGGTTGTTCTATATGATTTCAATATCTCAAATCATGGGGTACATTATAGAATTATAATGTTATTTTAAGCTCTATGAGTGATATTTCATTGTCCTTAGAGAAAGTTTCTAGTTCTAGAATTTGTCTTGATTTTTTTATTCCACATGGTGATGGTCAAGAAATATTTTCCTATATGTTTAATCTATCTAATAGAGGATCCTTATGGGAAGTGATAGGACATATAAATGGACTTTTTTATCAATTAATTTCATTATAATGGTGTATTTAATGATATATGAGTGTTAATGGATCATTTAATGTAATCATCTACATTATAGAGACATATAAGTTGATCTTTGTGGGAATTTTTTGAAAGAAGAATTTATAGTAGGCAGTGAGATTCCAAAGAGTATCAAGTATGATCATATCTAATCATGATACAAGTTTGACATATAGTGTGTGGAGATGTATTTAACATAATTTTTTATCACATATATTCATTATATCTATATTTCATCTACAAATGGATGGTCAAATAGAGTGGATTATCAAGTCTTTTTAAGACGCTATGCATTCTCAAGTCATAGATTTTAGAGACTCAATGATTTGGTACCTTCCCTTGGCCTAGATTTAATAAAAAATATTTTCAACTCCACCCGTCTTATTTATCCACTATAATAATTTAATTCCAAACTATTACAAACTCCACATTGTTGGACTATGGTCAGATATTCTATAACCCTTGAGATTGATCTTGTAAGTACAATAATAGGGGTTTTTTCATGTAATTCATTACAGGATTAATGTATTTTAGGATCATTAGAATTACTTTTTTGATAATTGGATGAAAAATATAATATATTAAATTTTATATAATGTGTTATGGATGTTGAATCCTCTTATCAAACAACAATGGTTTGGTCATGAGAGTAAGTATTCTCCTCGGTTTTTTGGGCCTTTCATGGTGTTTAAACAAGCCGGATCCTCAATGTATGAGATATAAATAACACAAAAAATAACTAGATATATGTTTTATTCCATGATTTTATATCTCCAACAATACCTTCATGATGAATCTCATATAATCAATTGGAATTAGATTGATTTTGATGATGATATAACCTTTTATGAGAATCATGTGGAAATATAGTACCACCATGAGAAGTCCTTGCACAGTTGTGATATTATAATTGTTCAATTAATTTGGTGAAACAATTTTATATAGGGGAAAACCTAATAAATTGAGTCATAATTCAATTTTTTATACCTCAATAAGTTTAATTTTTATCTATTATATTATAGTATCAATAATTTGTTGTTGTATTCCCTTTTTCTTATTTATGATATGGTTAAATTATAATGATATTTTGGTAACCATTTATTTTTTAATGGTATATACTCTAAGATAGTTTTTATGGGATTATTGATAGTGTTAAAAAGTTTTTTATTTGTTTATTTGAGGTAGTTTTTTGTTCTCAGGTAATGGAAATATCTTTGAGAGGTATGTCGTAGGGTGATTGTTTGACAAACCCAATTTTCCTTTTATCCTTTCCAACTTTGGTAATTTATTTTTTAGGAAGATATGAGTTTGAATGGTATATTATGAATAGCACCAGATCCTATTACATATTTTGTTGTGTATTTTTGTTGTCATAGGTGTTTGAATGTGGTTCCAAGGTGATTTATAAAGGAAAAAAATGTTAAGATAATTTATATATTTACAAATAATTATGCATCATGGAGCCTACTATTATTCAATAAGAGAGTACATTATGGTTTAATGAGTATAGATGTACTGTAAAGAGGCTCAATGGGGGAATTATAAGACACTTACATTTTCATAATGGATGTGTTTTAGATTATCAATGCTGGGTTTCTATTCTAGGGTGGGAGGAGGTATCTTAGAAACATCCCTAGTAGCTGACTGGTTCTACTGTATAGGTCATAGATAAGGAAGAGGGTTTGATAAGGTTCAAATAATTTATGTGTATTTGTGCCATGGTGGTAGCCTGTTCAGTGTCCTCCCTTATTCTAAAATGTGTTCTACGATATGGTTGTTTGGAATATGTCATAGTCTCTACCCTGGGATTATAGGATCTTCACTATGGGAGGTAGCGTGTTCCACATATGTGTTTTGAAAAAAAGGGTTACATTGAGGTATTATAAATTATTCCATAGTATTCTCTATGTTAGAAGGTTTTTTTGGCATATTATAGGAGGCTACACGATGGCCTTATAATTTTTAGTTTTCCTATAATAACATCTTACCCCAAGAAACCCAACTTTATCCTAGTCACGCCATTCAAAAACTATACACCCATGTGAGTTTTTTAATTTTTTTAAATCCTTTTGATGGGGATTAACCCCCTGATTCATAAGATCTATATGTGGTGATCTATGGTGATTTCATCTAATTTTAATATGGTTTCTCCTCTATTTGGTTTGTTTTCTCTAGATTGTTATTTCCAGGCTATAATAGTTTACCTCCATCATTCTGATGTTTTATCTCTTTATATTTTTTCTTCGGCCATGGGGATTCATATTTAAAATAATTTTGTCTTCTTTGTCAATATTTGATCATAGATAAACATTTTTATTATCTTCTGTTATAATTAATTTTAAATCTTTAAATTATATGATTCATTATTCATCCTATTAATTGATGTAAAATAGTAACACTTACCGGTATTATATTTTTAGGTGATGGTTTAATTAACCTACTATAGATAAAATGGGATAATAAAATAATGGATTAATAATAGTAATTTCATGTTGATATTTCAACCGAGATAAAAAATTTATATAGATTTTCTAAATAGTATTCTATATATGTATTGATTTGATAGGAATTATTATTATTCATGTATTATATTATGTTTCAATGAAATTTTTAAGTAAAATATTTTAGATAATGATTCGATTGATAAATATTTATTTTACATATTTTTTGGAATCATTATACTCTTGTAATTTAATGAAAATTAAATTTTTGTTTAAGAATGTTTAGTTGATATTCATTTTACATGTTCTAATGTAATTGGATAAGGAAACTAAATAAATAATTCTTTTATTGGATAATAATTTGAATAATAAAAAATAATATTATTTTTCTCAATGATTATAGAACCTCGAATTGCTTTTGAGAAGAATATTTAAATAACTTTATTTGGTTTTTATAGATAATGTTATAAGTTACATATAGTTTCAGCAAAAAAATTAATGAATAAGGTAATTCAAAATAAAAAAAACAATATTTTGATAATGATAAATAGTTGTGTTAGAGTTTTCCAATTTTCTAATAAAGGATAAATTCCTTGTGTTTGGGGCTGAGTGAGATTATTTGAATGTGTATGCTATTCACATTATATAGGGGCCTAATGGATTATTTTATATTGTTGGATTCCTTCTAGATAATTTGTTTCTCTGGATGCAATCTATACTATGTGATGTGATGTAATCCATGTAAGGATGATCCTATGGGTATGGATTCATATAGGTTTTTGTTGTAATTGACTCATGTCATATCTAGATGTATGGTGATACACATTATGGTTTTAGGATGGAAATTGAATTGATGGAAAGGGTTGAGGGTGGGTTTGAAAGTTATTTTTCTTTACAGTTAAATGATTAATTCTTCAATACTTTTAAATTTATAGATGAATGGTTTAATTGATTATTGAATTCATTTCATCAATGTGTACGACAATTATAAATGTTTTTTTTTGAATAACCGGATGATATCTTTGTATGTTTCATTGAGTACCTAGAATTAAGTAATGGAAAATGATTAATAAATGTCATAACCCCTATGGATGTTTTTTATTGGAATGATGAAATGTTTAAAATATTGAGAAACTATTGAATTTTTTTTGATTATGAATAGAGGGTATTGATTTTTGATGGGTTTTAATGAAATTTGAGAATGAATAATTTTGATGGTTAATTAAATACTAACAAATTAATTGATGTACAAGAAGCTGAAAATAAAATAAAATAGTAATTTAATACATTTCTTCTCAAATGAATGTGTACTTAGGGAATAAATATTCCCTAATAGTGTTATGAATGTTTCAAAATGATGATAAATGTAGTTTATAATATGTATAGTTTATGACAATAGTGTGGTTCTAATCTATATTATATCTAATATAATTTTTGGATTTCATATTCTATCCCACCCATGTCAGTAGGGAAACTAACAACCAATGGGAAATGTGAGGGTGTTTTCACCAATATCATGGTAGGTGTGGGATGGATGGTAGGATAAAACTTCACCCCCCATTATCTACACTTTATAGAATTATATAATGGTACACATATTGGTTAGTTTCCAAATATGTTTTTATATGTCTATAATGGCTTATTGTAATTTTACACACATGTATCTCTAGATGAAACATCTTAAGGATTATTACAGGTATGTTTTTTATTATTTTTATGGGTTGAGACATATACTCAATTAATTTGTTATTATGGCTTGAGGTATAATACCCATAAATTTATTAATGTTTTATAGACTCTAGTGGCTCAATTTATCTATAAGGTTAATATATGGAGTTCTTATTGGGATGACGATATGTTGGTATTAATAAGGTTCAAGTTGTGGTGCTTATTTGATGTCTCTTTGGTATAGCTTCTTTGGGAGAGAGATGGATAAAGATATAAAATTTTCGGGAAGAGTATAAAACTAGAGGGGATGTGGTATCAGGGTACTATGGTTTTAATACAATACATTATGATTTATACTATGTGATACTTGTTGAGTGATATCAATGGTGAGGCTAGAATCATATTATACTAATGTATGTGATGAGTTAGTTTCACATATTATTCAATGGGATTTATTATTATTTAATTATCATTATCACAATATTTTCTAAGGAGGATCCAACATATTATTACAATTATGATAAAATAATATATACATAAAAATTTCTGGTCTGCATGATATGTTTAGTTATGATCCTTGATAATAATAGTTTGTAGTTATGGAAAATATATTTTGGATTAATGGTCAATGTTGGGTTTAACTTTTTGAACCAACTAAATTCAATTATAGTTGTTTTATTCATTTATAACATTACATCCGCAAACATGTGTTTTTTTATCATTATTAACATGATCTAATTCGTGTCATTCTCTTGTCACTCTCTTCTCGATGTTCTCTTATAGGTTAATTAATCCAAATATTAATATATGATAGCATTTTTTTTAATTATCAACAACCCATGATATATTGGGTGGAAGACTCATGTAGTTATTATCCTTCTTCTATTATTTTTTGTCTGGGTGGTGTACCTCTGGTGGGGGTGGTTTCTTAAAATCATTTTCACCTTTTCCCTTTTATATTTAGAAAAATTGAACACTAATTCATTGGTTGTGTGGACTACCCCCTCCACAATGTATATGCTATTTATTGTCATCACCACAATAAAATCATCATATAAATTTTAAATTTAATAAATAGTTTTTATATTTATATAAATTTTGTTATTCATAAAAAATGATCCATATTATTCCTTTATGTCATTCGATAGAAATCAAAACCACAGAAAAATGATATGTGTGGACAACCCTCACTATAGAATGATTGATTCCCCCTTTTTATTTTTGTACCAAAATTAAGTTGTTGGTCAAGAGGATGATATAAAAGGGTAAATATATAGTTTACTATATCATTATTATTCTACTGTGGAAAAATAGAGAACCTATTTATGTTATTATCAACAAATAATAATTACTAATTAAATTGTTTAAAATGATAAAACTATAAGGAAAATGATCTATTCTTTCTATGTAATTGTTTTATATATAATGTCATCACATTATTCATATTTTTAATTATTAGTTAACTTAAACATTAACACTAAATATGATCATTATTCTTCTGATATAATGATATTTAATCTAATCCACATTATTACCATTAACTAATTATGGTATGTTTATTTTTGGGTTGGTTTAGTAGAATTTTTAAACAATACAATGAATTTATATCAGGAATGAATAAGAGGGATTTATTACTGATATAATATGATATAAATATTTTAATATTTTTTCATGGGAATGATATTTAAATATTTAACTCATTAATTAAGAAAAAACATTTTTCTCATTAAATATTAATTAAATATTATCATTTTCATTTCAATATCAATGTATTTAAATCAAAAATAACATAGAAATAAATTATACAACTTATATTTGTCACTAAAAATCTATTTAAGTGCCGTCATTTTTCGTAGGTTGATTATTTTTCAACATGAATAAGTTTGAACACCATTATTATGAATCTATTTTAATGAGAAAATGAATAATTTCAATTTGTATTGACAATAGGTAAAAAGTAACATATATTTTTAAAATAATTCAATTTTAGTATTAAAATGGTTATTTTTATTAATAGTATTCTTTGGAATTTATTTAATGAAATTAATTTAATTATTCGGGATATTTAGTTACAGTAAACAATGAATCATGACCAATGTTTAGGTTTTCATCTCATATTACTCTCATTGAGACGTGTTTGGTATTATAATCCAAATTTAAATAATCACTACTGGAAATCGGATCTTTCCCAACACTTATATATACCCTTTCCCAACGGTTCTCCCAAACCGTTGGGAAAGGGGGGTCTTTCCCAACGGTTTGGGAGAACCGTTGGGAAAGGGTCCTCAAAACCCACCTTTCCCAACGGTTTGGGAGAACCGTTGGGAAAGGGTCCTCAAAACCCACCTTTCCCAACGGTTCTCCCAAACCGTTGGGAAAGACCCCCCCTTTCCCAACGGTTTGAGAGAACCGTTGGGAAAGGTGGGTTTTGAGGACCCTTTCCCAACGGTTCTCCCAAACCGTTGGGAAAGACCCCCCCTTTCCCAACGGTTTGAGAGAACCGTTGGGAAAACTCACCCCCAAAACCAACCTTCACCCTCCAGGAAATTTCCACCTATCCCAACAGTTTTGAGAACCGTTGGGATAGGTCTATCCCAACGGTTTTGAGAACCGTTGGGATAGATTCTTTCATTTCTTCCAGGTCTGCTACCCGAGAACATTATATAAATCTAAATTTTAAATAATTATGATAATACATATATATATTTATGAAATTATGTTTACAAAAGTGATGTTAGCTTAGTGGTTAAGTCGTTCGATTATAAAGAAGGGGTCGTGGGATCAAATCCCAGCACATGTTTTTTTTTTGAAATACATTTACCAACGGTTTTATATCCGTTGGAATAGATTTTCATATTACTTATACCAACGGTTTTGTAAACCGTTGGGATAGGTCTATACCAACGGTTTTGGGAAAACCGTTGGTATAGACCTATCCCAACGGCTTACTTCGCAACGGTTCTCCAAACCGTTGGTATAGGCTATACCAACGGTTTGGAGGCCTATACCAACGGTTCCAAACCGTTGGTATAGGTTAGTATTCTACTAGTGAATGTTGTGTATACCATTACTATTTCATATATCATTAATGAATAATATTTTATTTATTTTTTTAAAATTACAATAATAATCCATCTCTTTTATAATGGTTAATTAAAAATTTACATAGCCCACAACGGTTTTCCTGGTCTCAAATTTGATTCCATGAGACATGATACATATTATGCAGAATATTTCCATTTTATGGTTTTCATTTTTTTTACAACACAAGTAATGTTTTATTTATTATTTACTTATTATTCATTGGTTATATCAAACCCAATCTAGTTGTTCCACCAAATATATTTTCCTTAGGTGTAAAGCTAGTTGAAATAGTTGTTGGTAACTTAATTTTTTCCATTGAGTTATGATCATTTTGTTAAAAATAATTATAATAATTTGTGTGAATTATACACATTGATTTCATTATATGGTAATATTTCATTTTATTATTTACACACACATTCTACCACATAAGTATTTTCAAAAACTATTATCAATTCATGGGATATATTTCCAATAACGGATATTGTTAATTCAAATCTCGATATTTGAGTAATTATGTTTTATCTTGAACAATGATCTTCTATTCCTAGCTTCTCTCAACATAGTATTTTATTATATCATATTTTATATTCCATCATTGTAAAATAATTTTTTAATATATGTATGGTTTTATTAATATTTTTAAGATCTATGTTTTGAACAATATTTCATTTTCAGAATATTATAATGGTTTTCCCATTTCACATTCATATGTTTTTCTACCTCTACACATTTTTATATAATATATTTAATATATTTTCGTGGACTAATAATTAAATTTTATTTTAAAAATTATAGTTTTTAAATGTTTTTCACATCACTATTAGAAAATGTCTTTGGGATGTGATATGTAACATCCACTTTTATGTTAATGTTTAATTTTTTCTAAAATATATTGTACATTTTCACATCTAATTCCCACTTTAACTTTAAAAATGATTTAACATAATATTTCAAGTTGTTCTATACTTATTAATTTATATTTATTTATTTATTTGGGTAATGAATTCAAAATACCATAAAATATCATTATTTATTCCTTCATTGGTGGTATCACTTAAGAATTCATTTAGGAGATTTCTATTGATCTATGTCTACATTATTATAGTATTAATTTGTTACACTGAAAAAATATTCTATTGAATATATAAAAAGTATTTATAAGGATGAATTATTATCATGTTTCTATAATATTAACATAGCCATATACTCAATTCTCTATATAGTTTGAACATCAAATTTTAAATAATTCAGGTTTGCGGATTTTTCCTAGAAAGAATGGAATTATATTGATGTGGGGAAATGTCTTAGAATTATAAAGGTGGTTATACTAATATGTATGATTATTAGAATGTTGAATTTGTAATTAAATCAGTCCACTTTATTCATATAGATTGGTTATGACCACATTTTCCAATTTTTTGACATGAGGAAAAGTATTATCATACAATAAATTTTTAATCAAATATAAGAGATTATTGGATACATGAATATTTATTATTTAACCGTCTGCATTAATTATAAGTAAGATCAATGATCTTGTTATCCTATTATTTCTCATGAAAAAAATATTATTAATAATTATTTTTCATTATATGGATACCCATAAGATAGATATTCATTAGATAATTGTATGAAAATTCATGTTGACTTTGATAGTGAATATATTTTACATAATTAGATGATGAGTAATGATAGAAACTAAATAACCCTTACAGCATTAATAGGTATCCTTTGATGAAATATTATTGGTTTTGGTGTATACCATACTAATTACAGGATATATTCATGGAATAAGACCTTGACAACTTTTTTTTAATTTTCATCATTATATTATAACATAGTATGATATTAGTATTATTAATATTCATTTTTCGAATAATTTAATTGATATAAGATAATCTATGTTGTAGTTTAGTATGGATCCATCTTGTGTAGTTACTCTTGAAAAAATATTTATTCCATATTTATTCAATGATTACCTTAGTCATATATTTTCCCTTACTGGGCATTTGAGATCACCCTTCATAGGTTTTAATTTTCCAAGGTAATGACGAAATTTTTTACACATGATATTCCTAAAATGATATCTTGTGTGGATAATTTAATGGATATTCTTAAATAATATTATGAATTAATTATATTCACATACAGTTTCGAAAAAATATAAATCATTCGATAAACACATGATACATTGTAGTTATTTTCCTTTCTGAATTTTATAAATATTTAAAACTCAATGGATCATTGGTATGTAAGGGGTTCTATAATCATTATTTATTTTGTAATTAATGGCCGTTATTGTTAGTAAAAAACCTTATAAATTAAATATTATAGTTACTTTTAACTATAATTCACCTTAAAAAATTCTTGATGTCCTTTTAGGTTTATATTTTTTTAGAATTATGTAATACATATTACATAAAAACACAATATATTTCAATGTGAACTCTACAATTCAGCATCGATTTTTTCATAAAACAAATTTTTTTAAAAGAAAAATGTTTTCATTCCCAAACACATCATTAAAATATTCTTCATAAACTAATAATTTTCCGATCTCATCCTTTGATTTTTTACAAATGTCATATCAACAGAAAAAAATAAACATAGATAAATATAAATAAACAAATGTCTAGTCCAATAATACATATAAGAAATTTATTGTTCAAAATAATCATTGAGATAAAAATAATTATTATTTGAAAAAATAATTTTTATCTTCATAAATATTTTCATAAAATATTTTAAAAGAAATATTAAATGAAAATAATTCTCATAATGGTTTCATTACTATCGTGAAGATCACTTAATAAATTTTTCACAGTGTTATAATTTTCAACCATAAAAAGTTGTGTATACTTTCCTTTCAATTGTCAAATTAGAATATTTTTATTGAAATATATATAATTATAGAAAAATAATATAAGAAACATGGGGAATCTTTTAAATATCACCCTTTAAATGTGCATAACCTTTAAGGTCATAAATTAAATAGCTCTCATTGTTACTCATTAAACAAAATTCATTTATACATTTAGAATAAACATCTCTATATATTCCTATAATCTCATAAGAGAAACATTATTCATTAAATCTATCTACTTACGATATTCATTAGAGAGATATTGCATGATCACCCACCATTATTTTATAATTTAATTACAAATAATAATATCTAATTCCTGTGAACCATAATATAAGTCATGTAATCATGATTTATAAAAATTTTCATTTCACCAAAAATAAAATATTTTCTAAAAATGATATATCCTTTTCTTTTGAATCCCATTTTTTCAGAAAAAAATTTCGTAATATAAACAAAAATATTGTTATTTTTTGTGAAAAAATAAAACTAATAATGGAATCCAAAAATAAAATAAATTATATAAGGGTGGGAAAAATTTTCATTGTGGTATATGATAAAATAGAACATTCCATTTTTCTTTTTGTAAATATTGTCAAAATAATATATAAAAATATATTTTTTTAAACCCCTTAATGTATGTAAAAATTATAAAATCTATATTATAATGTTTATCATGTCCATATAAATTCATCCATAAAATAATTATAAAAATATGTACATGGAACAAAATGGGTTTTAATGGAAACTTAAAATATTATTTTTAAATGTAATTCTCTTTCCTTGAGCCATGATCATTATGTGTGTTCCTTATATTCCTATATAATAACATTATTTTAATAATTTATAAGATTAATTAAATTTTTCATGATTATTATTAAATTTTTTCAATTAACATGTTATATACATGTACCTAATTAGTTCAATTCACCTTAGGTGTTTTGATGATATTTAATTTATAAGTTGAAAATGAATCGTGTTGATTGAATATGGTCAAATAGGTTATTATTAGATTATCTAGAAAATAATAATCATGACGTAATTATAATTTTCATATATGTAAAATATTTTTTAAAAAAACTATTATTACTCTTTTTTGATAAATATTCTACATTACAAGTATAGAGATGGTAGGTCGCACATATTCAAGAGTATCATTTAAATTTTTTAAAAAACATTTATAGAAATAAAGTAATTATTATTATATCATTACATAATGATAATAAAATATTAAATGAAATATTATTATTTAAAATTAAATTAAATATACAATCTTTGTGATGTTGTGATAAAAAACAGATTACAACACTTGGTGGCTGTGGAAGTCCACAAGAACTCACAAACAACATTATTAATTTTTTATAAATGTAAAAGTAAGAAATTATATGATATTTTAACTAATAATAATGATAAATATTTCAGGAATATTATATATATATAAATACAAATTAAATATATCATTATAACCATCCTTGATAGCCAATTATACAAAATGAATTACATCGGTCTGTGAAGTAGTGGTTCTTTGTACACATGATCAATTGATTTATTTCACATTTGATGAATGTTATAGATGTATAAATGTTATATCATTAACATAATAACATAATATTATATTTTATATTCTAATTTTTTATGTAATCATGTGTTTAGATGAATTGAATTAGGATAAGAAGAACTAAAACTCAAACTCATGGTTAAAAAGTATACTTCTCCTTTAGAAAATAACCCATTGTTTATACCTTAAACAATTAATATATGTATTATGATTAATATACAGAATTTTGAATATTGAGTTGGATTTTATGAAGGTGTCTAGATTGGTCGTGGCTGAACTAAATGGATTTTAAAGTGTGAATTAAAGAGATGATATTGTTTCCTTTTATAATATAGGGGAGGGGAAATCTTATGATTAATTAAAAAACTAAATTATTATAAATTTATTTTGATATAAAAATGAAAAAAATTGACCATAATAGAATATAGATTAATTTTGATTTCAAAATATTATTAAAAAATAAAATCTTAACACATTTTGATTACATTTTCACCCATGTCTTTTTGTTTTAACCCTTCATTAACCATTTTGACAATTACTATAATTTTTATGTTTTTTGCCTAATAAGGGTTCATAATGTTAGTATTAAAAGAAAAATACCCTATTAAATTTTCCATGTATTATTTAATATATATTATCCAATTAATTTGAAAAATATAATATTTTTACTAATTTTAAATCATTTAATTTTTTATTTATTATAAAATACCATTATTTTCCATTGTGGATCTATTTATTTACCTAAATGTTAATAAAATCATGAAACAAATAAATTATTATATAATGAAAAAAAACTCTATAATATATCAGTTTTATATATAGAATTTTTGTGTCATAATATTTCATACATATTTTATTATTATTTTTAATTTTTTTTATATTTTTTATTTTTTATGATTTGAAGGATTATAGCGTAAACACTATGTGAGAATTTAAGGGAACTATTTATTCAGTAAAAATTAAAAATAAATTATAATGATGAATATATATTATTTATAATTCAATTTAATATTTATAACTCATTATATCTTCTTTTTATCCCCATGTTAAAAATATTATAGTTATTAAAACCATGATTTTGATATATTTTGTATTTTCTTTACATAAAATAATATGACGTTCGTAACCACTTGTAAATTATAAAAAAATTACATTTATCAAATTATTTTATGATCATTTATTAAATATACTGATAAAATAAAATTATTTCATTCTTTAAGATCATTTTCTAGTTTATATAATATTCTTTTTTACCATTAAATACTTGATTTACCATGTACTATGGTAACCAAAATTATAGTAATTTTATATGATAATTCCCAAAAATAAAACGTTCATATTTAAAAATCATGTACTATATTATTCCAAATATATACAAAATTTTACCGAAATATAAACACATAGCATGAAAAAATTAATTAAAAATAAACATAAAAATTGATAATAAAATTGTGTTTTCATAAAAATATATTTTATTATATAAAAATTCCTTTATAAAATATTCAATTATAAATTAAATTATAAAGAAAAATAATTTGGTTATGATTAATAAAAATAAACTAATAAAACATTTAAACAAATATAATATATAATTTTAATTTGTATGTAATTTACAGAAAATAAAATTTAAAATAAAATTAGTATTTTCACTAAAAATAATTTTGTTTTGAAAATTATCATAAATTCATCCTAAGATAATTTTGAAATCATGAATTCAGAAATGAAGTTATTTTATTTAAATATATTTTTTATAATTTGGAAATTATTATTTTATATGAACACATGTAATGTATAATGACCAATTTATTTAAAAAACATTTTCCTTTTGTCCAACAAATTATCCAATATATGTATAATCAATATATCCATGTAATATATTACCAAAAAAATTTAAAATATTTTATATAAACATTAACTAGTATTTTATATACCTCTCACTTTTTTAAATTGCATATTGAAAATTTTATATACATATTAATCATGTTGGGATATAATTACATTATATTATTTTTATATCCAAATGGTTCTTATTCTACCATATGTTTTCTCCAAAACCATAATCTCAATGAAATAACATGATACAAAATACACGATCACTATAGTGAGAAATATAAACTAGATATTCCTCATAAGATGTTTTATATTCCAACATAACTACATCATGGATCAAAACATGATATGAATCAGTCGCATATGTTATTGACAAAAAACAAGAAAAATTATAACTAGGATACACATTTAAAAATGGAAACACAATAATAAACTGACCCAAATTTCTCCATGATTTTAAATGGACCATTGATCTATTGTCATATCATACCATTTAAAAAATTAATAAAAAAGTTCCATTGAGATAATTTCAAAAATACATGATCACCAAAGTCGAATGAAATATCATTCCTCTATTTATTGGCATAACATATCTATATGGTCTGCGAAGTTATTATATGTTTTTGAATTAACATCACTATATCAACCATTTATACTAACAATTAGTGCAAAATAATCATTATATTCCAACAAATCAAAATATGGAGTTTAAAAATATGTTATATACAATTGTTCAAAAGGTTTCATCTGAATCCTAGTATTAAACTATTATTATAATGAAAAAATAAAAAATAAAAATATTCATATTAATATCTCGATAATCCATTCAACAGGTTTTAATAAATTCCTCCATATATTGAATCATTTTCTCATGTTTTCTATCATGTTAATGATTAAAATATGTACTAAAATATTATTAATTTCTGAATAAATTTTGGAGACCTTTAAAAATAATTCATTTAAAACTATGATTCTAGATAGTTACAAAAGATAGTTAAACTATGTGTGACATTATTATCCCCATAATATCCAATTGAAAAATATGATAAAAAGAAATTGTATCTTTAATGGGATAGAAATTACAATATTTAATTAATCGATCATAAATAACCCAAATTTCATTATTTCATTGAGGTGTATTTAGAAATACCACTATGAAATACAAGGATATATTTTACCATTTACACTATGATTGTAGAAAAGGATGAAGCATCATGTTCAATAATTTTCAAGATTCTTTAACTTAGGGAATACTCAATCATTTCATGGTAAAATAAAAAACATTTATATTCATTTAATTCCACCAATAATTTACCTAATGTTCGTTATAGATCTTATTGAATTTATGGTGATCAGAAAATCGGGATCTATTGGAATTATTAATCATTTATTTGATTAAATTGGATTCAAATGGAATTAATTACTTCTTTTTAATTATAATAACATAATATTTATCAAATTTTACTTCATATAACATACCCTTCTTAAGAAACACTATTTTTTATTATAACACATGATCTTCCTTATATGTATTCATAATTATTTCAGGTATAGATGTTTCCATTTACAACTGAATCAAAAAATGATCATACATGTATAATTATAGTTACAATTTATTCAAATCATTATCCAAAGGGTAATATTACAAACATAGGTTTTCTTAATCCACCATTACTCTTCTGTATCAATTTATTAGATACTATTAATTGTTTTTTCGTAATCCATTATCAATTTTGACTATTTCCTTTGACTCAAATTGAACTATTTTTTAGTTCGTAATAACTTAAACCTTTTATTATTAGAATATATTTCATACTTGAATCTATATATAAAATATCACCTAAAATATAAAGTTAAAATCATGGAATATGATTTCATCTCATGTATAATATAAATTAACTCATGAGGTATTAGTTAACAAGAATTATAAGTAATGACCTGAGAATTCTTTATAAAATCATAATAAATTTTCTTCAATTAATCGTCATTATATATTAAAATTTCAATAAAAATTGAATGTTATAGAAAATAATGATCATTTAAAAATATAATATTTTGTTCCTTGAGAAAATCGACATATAATTTTTTCTATGAAGGGAAGTGGAAGGGCTCCACATGGTTGGCCATTCCTTAGCATCCAATGACCCACTTTACAGACCTCCCCCTTGCCTCTCAGGGGGGGAGGGTCTATTATAGTAAATCAATAATGGTCAATAAAAGAAACCTACCCCTTTTTCAAACCAAAATTTACCCCTCATTCCTTAATATTGATCTCAGATGAAAGGTTCCAAAAATCATTAGTGGATATCTACATGGAACTATATCAATTCTTTAGTTTACTGAAGATTTATCATTGAAATATATAACAATGATTAAATGTTTCATGATTTGATGTTCATCAATGGATGTGTTCGACCAATTCTTCTTTGAATCATGGGGTCTTTAGTATTTCAATATAGTGAAGATTCTATTTTCTAAAAGTTTCATGATCATGTTTTATTTAGAGGATGATTTTATCTTGTCTTCATCGAGTGCCCTTGATTCTCATAATGGGTTTCTATTTATCCACATAAAATGGTCATATGACTATCAAATGGAATCGTATTCTGCTTCCATGATATTTTTGGAAAGGAATCCCAAACATACCCTACCCTTATAGAAGCCTTCAATTATTTTTATTCTAAGTAATTTTATAGGTTGTTACATTTTCTCAGATATCAAAATTAAATATTTATTCTAAAAAATTTCACCAACAATATGTATTGATGCTGATTTGTCGATGCCACATATTTATTTTTTCTAGATAACTTTTGGGGAATAGTTTCGCCACAATAAACCATTATTTTTAAAACATGGTTTGATTTTTGTGCATTGTGTAAGAAAATGGTTCATTGAGAGATAGTATGTAGGGGTTCTTTACAGAAAATCCAAGATTTATTGCTTATTAGATTGAGATTTTCCCATATGAGGTCTATGATTCTTGATAAAATTATTTGGGTGTGAATTTATCTATCATGGGTTGTGAGATGGTTAATTCTATGAAGCTCCCTTGAAAGTCTAATGGTGATGATTTGGTGTGGAATGTAGATTGTAATGTTACCATTTCAATGTTGGGAGGAATTGAAGCTTCTAAGGAAATGATAAATCCATATAAACCTCTAAATTATGATCTAATGGTAAGAATGTATTCAAAAGATTACTAGGAGTTCTTAAGGAACCGAATACTCTAGTAGTCATGGATCCTTATGGAAATTTTGTATGATTTGATGTTTTTATTGATACTGATAATGATTCTCATACTGGGGTGAAAATGGTGATAGATATAGGGGAGTTGGAGGGAAAAAATGTTTATTCTTATCTATTGTATGTCTCAGAATAGATTTCTAATAATTCAAATAGAATTATTGATTCAATGCTGATGGATATAAAAAAGTGAGGGTACACAAGCTACCCCAACAGAGATGATATGAAATTTGGTCGCGAAATAGTGTTATCGAAAAGAGTATATTCAAATCTATAATCGTTTTTCGGGTATTTAGGTTTTCTACCAATATCAATATATGGTTATTAAGGCTCAAATTACATCGGGGACAGATATGGGTGTTTTTAACCCTAGAAATTATTATGGAGATAACATCCTGGCTATAGAGAAGAAAAAAAATGGGTGTAAGCAATACTTGTACCTTACAAAGACAATTGATACTATTTCTAATAAAAAACTAAACAAAATGTGAAAAAAAATGCAAGCATGTTTCTCATATGTAGGGGAGACCTATGGCCAACTCTGGTGATGTCAGTACAGTCAAATCTTCTTTGTAAAAAAGATGTTCGAATAAAACCCAATGGATTTCTTGTACATTCCAAATATGAAATGGTGTATGGGTCTCTTTATATCAATTATAAAAAATAAGGGAAAAATGATGGATATGGTGCTTTGGGTAGATGTTAATAGTGATAAGTTTTCATGGGTGGATAAGAAAGAATTTATTTTGATAAAGGTTTTAACTTAAGAAAAGATAAGTAATGAGTATTACTCTCAAACATGGGACATGTTGTTGGATTAATTTGAAGACCTCACTCTCAACAATACAGATGCACATGTACACTCTATTACCTATAAACTATTTATGTAGTAATCCTCAAATTGGCATATGTTCTATTTCAATAATCGAAGGATTTATTATTAGGGTTCTCCTCCCTGTTGAACTGTATAGTTTCTAACTTATCCTTAAATGTGTTCTCTAATAATATTTATTTTTTAGTCATATAATACTTTCTCAATGATCCAACCTCACCATTATGAAAACTTTTTTTTGGTCTCGACTACGATGCAATGTATTCAAAAAAACTTCAGTAAAAGAATGATAATCCTAGAAATATATTAGTATCAATAATATTTTTAGGTATTTTCCCCTTATATTTTTTAGCTAGATCAACTGATATGAATAATTTATTTGTTATGAGTCCAAGGTATGAAATATTATATAACCAAAAATCATATTTTTAAAAATTTCAATATAAATTCTATTGTTTCAGGGTTTTTAGAGAAATCCCTATATATTTTTAATGATACTAATAAAATATTGAATAAATTATGATATCATAAATAATAACAACTAGATACTAATCAAAAAATTCTAGGAAGTGGCTATATATAATATCTATAAATAATTTTAAGAAATTTTCAACCCAAATGGAATAACCACAAACTCATAATTTTTATATATAGTACAAAAATTTATTTTTATACTTCAATCATCATTTACCTTCATCCAATAGTACCTTGACCGTAGGTTAACCATTAAAAAATATTGATATCATGTGATATGATTAAAATAATCATTGATATAAGAAATATTATAATAATTATATATAGTAATTTCATTCAATTTTTTATAACGAATGTATATAATAATTTACCCATCATTATTTTTAACCAGAAACCCATGACAACCATATAGTTATGTTCTATAATGGATGAATTCTTTATCAAGAAACTCTTGAGACTAATTTTTCTATTCTATACGTTCCAGAAGATAAATTTGAGAAAGCATTTTTTACATATACATAGCATCCATAACGAATTCAACATTAAAAAAACTTCTCAATTTAGTATAAAAATAATAATCACATAATGAAAAACATAATGAAATAAGTTTTGTTTCATAATATTAATAATTTGAATAGTTCCATTATTTTCAAAAATAAATGCACACTGCCTTTCATTCCCAAATATTAACTGTTTATTCTCTTTTTGAAATATTATCAAATATATGGGTTTATTATTTTATATAAAATGGAACTATTAAAAAATTATTTATAAATTTATTATATCTTAAAGTGGTGATAACTTTGCCAATATATAAATGTAATAATAGGAAACACTATTAGATGTAAAGAATGCTGTTTTTCAAAAATTGTCTTTCAAAACAGTATGATAAGATGTTATTCATAATTTATTATTTTATATAATAATTCCCTAATGTTTTTTCCATATTTTTTTGATCTATTTCATGAGATGGAATATACAGGTTACAAAAAAAATCATTAATGAAACAATATTTAGAACCGAAATCAAAGAAGAAATCTTCAAAATCTAAATAAATAAGAAGCATACCAAACACCACCTCATTTAACAAACCAAAATACAGTGAAGTGTTTTCAATGGATTTAACCATACATTTATTTTTATAATATATACATATAAAATTATTTAGGTTTTTATTCATAAACACATTTTCATGATGATCTATCTCATTACATTTAAAACACTTCACTACATGTTAACCGGATTTGGAAATTCTACTACCAATATGTATTTAGTGAAATTAAAATCCATATTTTTGAAAATACCTCAGCATTATTACATACTAGAATTCAAAATTCATTCACTAGTGTTCTTTTTTTGACAAGTCTCACAAGCTGAAAACATAATTTTCATTACATCATAATTTTTTAATCCATTATTCAATTTTTTACTTCTCCTTAAACCACTTTTTTGTTTTGGTAGTACACTGAACTTTATAAACCTCCATTTTTGACTTCTCTATAAATCAAAAAAATTCTAAAAGCTTTTAAATTTTCTAGGATCCTATTACCTTCGATATTTTGGATTTAATCCTAAGTACAAATGATTTAATTTTCTAACAATATCCCAGATAAAATGTGTGGTGTAACTTGGTTATCTAGAAAAATTTTCTTTATACAATGCTATTGAATCGTCCTCACTTTTACTCAATTAAAATATTTTATTTCAATCATATGTATAATAACATTAAGAAAATATTTATTAGGGTATATATTCTTAAATTCATACAATACTATGCCATCATTCTCATCTCATTCGTAGATATTATTCACTATTGTCCAACACTACTCAAAATAACCATAAAAATATATAATACAATGAAATAAATTTTAATTATATGAATATCCCATGAAATTTAATATATTCGTTAGACCTACAATCCATCAATATTCTAAAACTAGGTCAGAACATTTATAGAATAATGGAGAATTTTGTCTCAAAAAAATTTCCATTATAATCATGTTCCTATATTGTAGACCTTCATGGTTTATTTTAAGTATTCCACCACCATTTATAGTCCTAATAAACTGGTCTATCTTTATCAAAAACGAATTAGTTAAAATTCTAAGCATTATGGGATAATGATTAAAAATGATAACATCCCCTTGGTTTATTTATTCTTTTTATCCATTACTACTTTTGTGGAATATAATTTTACAGAGACCTAGTTTTGGTGAAGAAAAATTTTAATATTTAAATTATATATAATTTTGACCAAAGTATAATGTTACATAATTTAGGGATACTCTATTAACATTATCCAAACAACTAATGCTATTTTTATCCCTTTTCTAATACCAATGGTGTGGACTCGGCCATATTAAATACATATTAAAGTGAATATAAAATAGAATTAACTTTATTAAATTTGAAAAGATAAATTTGTTTTATAAACTTATAGAATTATGTAATTACCATTATATTAAAACCCCAAATATTTAAACTTTTATGCTACATTTCAAAATCTATATTTATCATAAAATAAAAATTTAAATGTGAAACAAATTTTATATTCTAGAAATGTATTTATAGATTACATCTGACCAAATTCATGTCACCATTATTCATATAATGAAATTTTAAATAAGGTAGGAGGAAAAAATAATGGGATACATTAAAAAAGTGAAACAATTAGTCCATGAATCCTTTTAAAAAAATTTCAAAATAATCATGGGGATCAGAATAAAAATTATCATACCAAATAAATCACATTTTATACATAAATAATTCTACAAAAAATTTATATTATATAATAATTACAGTAATATAACATATAATGGTTTATTTTAAATCATGATAATATCATATTATTTTTCCAAAAAAATTAATTTTTTTATCTTATAAAGAATAATATACATTCATTTACCTTATGAAATCACATGATTATAATAAAAATATATAGAAATAAAGGATAAATAATTTAGGTAGTGTGGGTAATAATTATCTTCTCGCTATTATAAATGGTATTACCTATATGGTTACACAAAAAATTACGTTCATGGATACACATAAACTAACCATCACAGTTAAAATTGGAATAACCATCATAATAATTTCCAATAACCTCTAAGGAGAAATATAATTGGTAAACATCATCCATTTACCCAATTGATTGGATATACATAACATTATCATATTCCCATGGCATATAATGAAGCCACCAATTTCCATAATCAATTCCCATGAGAAGTTAAATAATACATAAAATATTGCATCATAAAAACAATCTTTTCACCCATAAGGAAAAATTTTCTAATATATATATATATATATTTGTTTACATTAAATCCCATTTTTCTAAAAAAATACAAAAATAAAAGGAATTTTGTTTTATTTAAATAAATCAAAAAATAATATAAATGAATCCAAGATTCAAATAATGATTATGGAAGTGGGAAAATTCATTTTCATCATGTACGTTATAAAATAACATTCCATTTATATTTTTGTAAATAAATACAAAAACTTTTATAAGAATGCTCTTATTGAAAATGATTGAATGAAATTAAAATGAGACAATTTTTTTATAATTATTTTATTTCAAAATAAATACATCAGGAAAATAATTTTAAAAATATTAACATAGAAGGAAAAGTGTTTAAAGGAAAAATTTAAGAGGATTTTAAAAAAAAATTATATTTAATTGAGTATAAATCATCACGTATGTTCATTATTATTATTATTATTAAACATAGGTTAAATATTTTCTTTATTAAATACATTTTTTATTTTTATTATTCCTTTTATTGTATCCATTTCCATGTTGTATAGAATCACATAACCAGTTTTGATCATGCCGAATGTATTGACCATATTTATATCATAATTCCAAAATAAATTTGGTGTTTTGACTGAGGAAAAAGTCGTTACTAATCTCTAAAAAATAAAATATTAATCATAAATTAATTGTAACTTTTTAACTAAAAGATACTTTTGAATCCAACTATTAAATATGTTTATGAAAAACGAACTATGATGTAATTATAGAGATGGTACGTCATAAGTCCCCATAAGAAACATTCCCATTTTTCAATGACCATTATGGAAACAATGAATGAATTATTATATAATTAAATAATGATAATTATATAACAAATATCATATTAAATCTTTAAATACACAAATATTTTTCATTCATTTGATGTGGTTATGAAAAATATATCACATCACATTGTGGAGGTTGTAATCCAAATGTATCGACGAATGAAGTTATAATTTCTTAAATAAATGTAATGGTATGATTTTTTTGATATTGTTTCCCTATATAGTGATAAATATTTATTGGGAGTCATATATACATATGAAATCCATCATTATAATCATTAATGAGAGTTTATTATTGAAAATAATTTACATCGGTTCGCGAGGTGGTAGTTCGTTGTACACATGATCCTTGGATTCTTATATAATATGATGGAATTTTTTGAAAGATATAAGTTATTAAATTAACATAACAAAACAAAAAATATATATTTAATTATTATTTTATTATCTCATTTTTCTAGTAGACTAATTTTAGGATGGGGGATATGAAATAAATCTAAAACATGTGGCAGAAAACTATACCTATTTTTTGGGAATTATCCATTTCTTAACACGTTATGAACTATAAGGATATTGTTATATGAAAAATAATGCCTCAATATCATGGGAATGGATTTTAGTAAGGAATTTGGGTAGGTATAGACTGATGAAAAATGATTTTCATGTGTGATTAAATGACAATAAGAGTTTCCATTTTATATGTGCTGGGAGGGGAACTCTAGGGACTTATTAAATTTTTTTCTTTATAAGAATTAATTTTTATTTGTTGACAACCCTAAATTGGTGTGATAAAAAACTATGATGATTATAATTCTGAACACACTGATCCAATATAGTTACCATAATTCTATATCACATTTTTACCCAAATCCTTTTGAATCCTTTATTATCACTTTGGATAATTACTATAATATTATGATTTTTAACAATTTAAGGGTTAATAATGCCACAAAAAAAAGAAAAGAGACACATAAATCATATATTTTTTATGTAACGGGACATATAAAACTCATTCATGAAAAATATGAGAATTTAAATTTCAAATAATTTTACAAAATGTTAATTACTATAAAATATCTTTATTGTTAATTTTTTAACTATTCATTTACATTGAACTTAATGACATCAAGAAAAAATGGAAGTAAAATGAATCAAATATTCTATAATATATTAATTTTTATATATGAAATTTATGAGTCACGTTATTTATATAAAATTATACAAATTTTAATATGTTTAATAAAATTTATTTTATTTTTCTATTTTACGAATAAATACTATGTCGGCATTGTGTATAACATTAAGATCAATATTTCATAATTAAAAATAATATATAAATTAACATGATAAATTAATTTCATTTATATGTAAAATTAATTTTCATAACTGAACATATCAAATATTTATCATCAATTAAAAAATATTATTGTTCTTAAAAATTAGAGTAACATTTTTGACATTTTGTTACGTAAAAATTATAATGTTGGTAATCATAAAATTTTCTTAAAAAGGATAGATAAATGTATATTGCATGATAATTGATGAAATATATTAATCCAATAAAATTAATTCAGATTTTATCATGATTATAATGGCTATATCATATTATTTTTAATAAATGATTAATTGTATCACCCATTCCAATGGTAACAAAAATTAATATGATTACTATTTATAACATTCGAAAATAAAATGAAACTTTTTACCAAATTTGTTACTCAAAATTAAAAATATTAAATTAGTTTTTAAATATTCAAAACACTTATGTTGTAAAATTGGATTTATATTTAAATAAGGGAAATGTGATGGAAAACACTTCTTCATAAAATATATTTTGTGTATTATTTTAAAACAAATTCCTATATATAATTAAAAGAAAATATCATAATTTGATTATGGTTTATCAAAACTAATTTAACATTATAAATATTCGAAAATATAATTTTAGGTTTTAATTTATCAAAAAGAAAATTAAATATTAAATTAATTTAATACTTTTCACTAAAAAAGAATTTCACAAAATTCTCAATAACATATTATAGGATAATTTTGATATGGAAGTTAAAAAAGAATTAAATTTTACCAAATTAATAATATAATATTTTTTAATAAATATTACAAAATTAATAAATATATTGTATAGAAAAACTACATGGAATTATTGTTTTATGTTTTTTCCAAAAAAAAGTTTTTAATATTTTTAAAATATTTTCATACTTATAAAACAAAATTAATGAAAATATTAATATGTAATATCTCAAAATTAAAAGTTCTATTAATCATAAATATATTATTTAATATCATGTGTCAAACAAAGTATTAAAATTATGTATTTATGGGACAAGATCTAGTTGTCTGGGTCAAAGGCATCACAAACTCCAGTATCAATTTCAAATAACACAACGAAATAGAAAAATAATCCTCCACTAAAGATGTATGAAAACATTAATCTAATTATTTCCTAACGTTTTTTTTTTCATTTTATCCCATATGAATATGAAGAGGTTTGGTAAACATACCATGTGGGTTTCCCCAATAGACTTCCCAATATACTCTAATAGAACAAGAAACAAGTTATGTCCCAATTTAAGAAAGCATAATGTTTGAATATAAACCCATTTTTATATACCAAACTATATTAATCAAAAAATGAACATAATTTTTTTCATTTTTTTCATTACACATGGCCTACCCATCCATGTCTAACATTCATCCTCACCTGAATGAGGAGTAATAATCACATCACTCTTGAGTGGTGATAATTCATTCAATATGTTATAATAGAATGGTAAATCCCATGTAACATTCCGGTCTGGAACCTAACACCACGTTTTAATTGGAATGTCCTCACACAGAGCGATATTATCATAGGTCACCATGTTTACCAAGACCACATTCCATAAATCTCCTAAACAAAACCAAAACATTTTTTAGTTTCCACAATAGCATTGAAATAAACGTGTAATTATAAAATAATTGATAATAAGGCATCAATAAGGTACAATGAAATTCAAATTGAAATAAACAATTTTGAAAAATAAATTATTATTTTCATAAAGCCTTATGTGTAGCGACTTTAAAAAAATTAAAATATTTTATGAATTTGGAAAAAATTTATATAGAGATTTAAAATTTTTAAAATTCAAATTCTTGTAATAATGGAGTGAGTATTAATCCACCTACCTCAATAAAAAATGAAACCCAACACGAGTGGTATTACATCACGAAAAATCATATTGAAGAAGAACTTCAATAAAATATTAATAAGTCACCCATAGTTCACAATAAAATTCTAGATTATAAATACCAATAATGATGATATATAGGGTTTATAAATGGTATTCAATTGTCAGAAATTAAAAAAAAACAATTTAAGATGATCTCACCTAGATCGCATAAATTCAAAACATGAATATTAATGCATGGTAGTGGTTTCATATTGGATTTTAACCATATATATGGCCTAGGTAATCCACCAATATAGTGGTTCCTTAGATCAATAGATAAATAAATAAAATTAAATGACCATCCAACTTGCCCATATGCCCTATACTTGCTTGTTTTAAGCACATCGTTCCCCTGTCCTTAGAGTGGAGATGGTTTTATTGTCATGTTTAACTGTGAGGAACCTATGGTGCCTCATCCCAATACAAAATCATTATTTTTATTCATGTGATTAAAATGAATTCAACAGACATAATATTCCCACATCCACAATGTGTTGTTTCTCATTATGTAACAATCATATGCCAAAGAATCTAAATCTCCAAATGAACCTCACCTATATAGCCAAAATGAAATTGATACCACAAAAAATCATTTAATGTTTTTGGAAAATAAGTATCATACCAAAATATGGGGCATTAAAAATTCATTCAGCTAAAGCATCTACAATACATTTAATATTATTCTCTATAGATCCTCCTAGTGTATAAATACATGCTTGTATATATAATCATAAATAAAGAATATCAATACATAATGAACCTTAATATGATGATAATAATACTCAATAATTTCAATACAATTTACTATTAAAATTAAACATTCAACATGATCAAAACCCATTAAGAGGAAGAATGTGGTCGTTAAACAATTCATAGTCAACATAACCATAATCATCGATATTGGAATAACTATATAGAGTAATATAAAAAATTTCTACATGTATTGAATGGATAAAATGATTATAATATATATGGATAAAGAAGGTGGATATTTGGAAAAATTATCACCCCAGTGCAATAAATGAAACTATATGTGCATTGACATAAATAAAAAACAATATTGAAAAATTAATGATTGAAATAGTATCATAGAATAAGTTATTATGATTCATTTGTTTGATATCATGAGTTAAATACACTAAATTAATATATATATATATATATATTAGAGTGTAAATGTCAAACCATAATCCCCTATGTGTTAATACTTTTGAAAATGGTAATAGAATTCTATAAAACTTAAAAGTTCTTATAAAAACATGATGTAAAATAAAAATTTACATGTTAATTTTAATGTTTACATTTCTAAAGATGATACGGAATATTTTAAAAAATAAAAATAAAAATATTCTCCAATAATGAATATTTGAATGGACATAATTATTATTTTTGGATAAAATGTGAGAGGATGATAAAATATATGAAAGTGAATGAAAAAACCCATGTTATTTTTTTCAATATACCTCAATTCAAAATTATCATTTTATGATTAGTGAAACAAAATCACTTATATTAAAAAATAATTTTCTTTATATTTATTATGAAATAATATATAATAATTTTATTGTGGTAACCCATTCTAGGAATAAGGAATTTCATCTTCAAACATTATAACTAGGAAAAAAGATATTGGAGTTATTAATATCCCTTATGATAAACAGAGTCCATACAGTTATAACTATTTTTTATTGGATTATTATGTGTTAGAGATGTGAAGGAATATAATACATTATTTATAAAATAATCATGGCTGATTGAATTAATATTCGAGACATAGAACACTCACAACTTGAGTTACATTGTAATCTAAACCCATTGAATGAGTGGAATTGTAATTGCACGTAAAATAAAATGATTAAAATATCATTCATTTAATTTTATCTAAAAGTGAATTTATATTCACAAAATTAATTAATTTAGGTGAATAATACAAAACTTTCCTTTTTTAGAAGAATTTAGATGAAAACACTTGTATTGATCCTAATGTACTCTTCACTTGAACCAAATGTTATGAATAATTAAATTGATATCATTCAATATATACCAAATAAATTTATTCGTAAATGTAAAAACAAATACACCATAAATTATAATCATTATAAATAAATACATATATATTTATATAATCAATTTGTTTTTACAGATTTTCAAATCCATATATATGTAATCATTATCTATTTGAAAAAAGAATCATTAAATTTGTGTAGTTATATATTTTAATCAAAACAATTAATCATTATTTGATCATATAGTATATTTGAAATGATTTTTATACGATAGTTTATAAATATAAAATATAATTTCAATGTAATAATGTTTACTTTTATAAAGAGTATGTTTTGATGATTGTTAATGAATGAAAAGTGATTTTATAATTAATTTGTTAAATATTGATTTAAACCTAAAATGAATAAGGAAAATTATCTGGAGTATTTTATTATATTATACCATAAAACAAATTCTCATAGTCATCTAGGATATAAATTTATTTTATTTTTCATATAGGTGGTTAAACTATCTCAAACAAGGACCTTTCATGATTAATGGATGATTATCAGGCAGTTTAGTTAAAATATATATATAAAATAATTGTAATGATATTATTTAGTTATTATAAGTGTGATATACTAAAATTATAAATAATTATAGATTTAATATTTTTTTATTTAGTCATTATATTGAAAAAAAGGAGCATATTTCCCTTTGTTCAATCATTTTATATGATTGCATTAACAATAATCATTCATTAGCCTTATAATATATAGTTTAAAAATATAAAATAATATAAAATTACTTATATCATAAAAAGCATATAAATATGTTATTAAAATATTCATTAAAATCCATATAAGGTGCTGATGAAAAGAAAAATGAAAATAAATTGTTCACTGGAGGCAGTAGTCTACACATATACATGGTTGATGATATTGTTTTTCATAGAATGGGATAATGGAGTGACATGATATTTTTTAAAAAAAATAATCATTTTATTAAAAAAAAATAAGAATTTAATAAATTCTTTATTAATAGTATTTGTTTATGGTGTGATTGGAAAATGAACAATGTTGAAGTGCGGAGGTGGTAGTCTGCACAATGCATGAAATACAGAATAATTTTTATTCATAAAAAATAGATAATTTGATCAATGATTATTCCATTAGAATAATAAAATTTATTATATATAATATATACTATTTTAATATTATATGAATTTTAATATTATAATTTTAAATAACAAATTGAAAAGGATGAAGTTAATTAAATATGATTAACCATGTTGAGAAGGTTGAGATTCCCTTGAATAATCATAATGAAATGGAAGAAATAGGATAATAGATTTTGACCAGAATAATATTAGAGTTAAATTCAATTATATGGCCAGTAAAAATAGTATGGTTTCAAGAGGAAACACATTTTTTTTAAATCCTAGATGAGGAGTCGAGACACCCAATTTTTCTATTTTTAAATATCATATTTGTATTTAGATCAACATTATATAAATGGAGCAGATGTTTAATATGCGATGTGCCTAAGAAAATTATAACTAATTTAGTGGTTAGCATATAATGATATGAAAAACATTATATAATTAAAATTTGATATTTTTTATCTTGTTTTTAGGCTATAACCCTTTTATTTTTTAAATTTTCCATTTTATCCTTCACCGCAACAATTAATATAATATAATATAAAATAATCATTATGAAAACAATAATGTTACCCTTATTAGATAATTTGGTCCAAATCAATAGAAAATTTTAAATACATTTCATTTTATTTAATTTATAAATCTTATCAAATTTATTATTAAAATAACACATTATAATGTATTATAACCAAAAAATTTTAAAATATTAATTATCAGAAAAGAATCGAATATTGGTTTGTGAATTCAAAAAAACATTTTTAAAATAATTAATTAAAATATAATTTACATATTTTATCTTATATATTCATTTCATGAATTTCCAATGAATACATATAAACTAAAACTATCATAAAAGTCTTGTTATTTGTGAAAACTATATATTCACTAAGAAAATACCTTTTATTAAAGACAATAAATTTAATATTAGAAAATTATTCCTATATTAAATCATGAAATAATGATCATTTTGGTGAAATAAAAAATTTATTCATTAAATTTTAATTTTCAATAATAAGGTGACATATACTGAAAAATTGTAATTATAGGAAAATTGATCTTAAATAATATTAGCTATTTTCATTAATATTTCCTAAAAATTAGTAATTAAATTTTTATTAAACCAATGTTATTATAAAATAATTTTTTTTACATTAAAAATATGTTTCTTGAAATGGAAATTATTATCTCATTAAATGAAATATGTAGAAAAACTATTTTTAAATACACAAATGATACTACTAGTAAGGTTAAGAATGATATATATTATATATTAATATTAAATGTATAATTAATTTTTGATATAAATATATTTCATAAAAAACATTATCCTATTTATTACCATTAATTCAACATGTATGTTTTCGTAATCATAATGAAATATTTATATATTATCTAACCTTTTAATAGTTTAATTTATGTTTTGTGTTGCACATGGATAAATCTATCAATCACAATTAGTTCATTTAATAAAATACATATATTAAAATACTAGGTTGTAACATTATCTCCATGTTATGTTGTTTCCATCTTCAATAATTGGCTTATAATATTATAGTGATTCTTATTAGGATCTCAAAATTTTAAAAAACATCCTGAAAAGACCAAGGGTTTTTTTGGATATTGAATGAGATTTACCTATATGAAAAAAATACATTTTGTGACTTATAAAGGAAGATAAACCATTCCAAATTTTATGTAAAATTATAATAATGGATGATGTTGTAGATTCAAAGGTTATAATATAAAACCATCCTTGAAAATGATTCATATAAAAATCATAGATTTATGTTTTTTATTTATGACTCAAAACATATACATTTCTGAAAAAAACATTACATAGGATGATAAAAAATCTAGTTCAAACAATATCTCTATAATAAATTAGTCATACTTTTTAAAAAACTCTTCCCCTAGTTTCTTGTTAGTTATTATATTTCCCTTATAGGATAATAACCATTGTGAGGGGTGAAATAGTGGCTTCTTTTTATTTTATATGAATATCTCATAAATACTAAAAAACATTCTTAACCCATGATACATGTAAGAGTTACAAACCACTCAAATATAACACACAACCTCATCTTATTTATGAAACAAATATAAAGAGAATGCAGTACCTGATATTTAAAATGTTTTGTCAAAATACATACTCTTTAGCATCTGGTATAGCCCAACAAAAAGGGATTATTTCTCTATATTATTTCTCTAATACAAATTCAAAAGAAATAAACAATTATAGTAGAAAAATTCATGATATAGGTTGGTAAAACTCTAAATTATCTTTTCCAGTATCCACGTTCCAAAATAAGCCTTTTCAGTAACTGATAATCATCCATAATCAAAATCATACCATTTTTTTTATTTTATGATCCACTTCAGAAAGTCATCACTTTTTTATAAGTAAGATTAAGTAAACTCCACCTCTGTATATTATTTAATATGGTAAAAAATTCACATAATGAATATTTTGTTCTGTAATTGACTTTCATAACCTAGGTTCGACAAACTTCCTCAGCTTATTCATAAAACCCAATGTTTGGTTGGATACTCAATACATATCCCAAAATTACTAGTGCATGAGCGCTTGAATAGTCATGATCCACTTTTACAAATAAATATTTATCTCCTTTAATATGTACCTAAAAATGGTTATGGTGGCATTCATAAAACATTTTCCACTTAATAAAATTTATCGAATCTTCAATTCTTGTTAAATCTTAGATATATCATTGAATCATTGAATTAATATACAAATCATTAAATCATGTTGATTTTTAGTTCATTAATTGATTTCATTAATTCTTATAACTACCATGAAAAACATTCTCCGTAGTGGGAACATTTCATGAGTAATAAATTTTCCTTACCTAAGAATATTTTCTCTATGAAAAATTTCCTTTAATAATATCTTTTTCTGTATGAAAATTTTCCATGCATATGATATTTTTCATGAGAAAAAAAAATTAATATTTGTAAGAACTTTTTCCATAAGAAAATTCTCCTAGAATAAGAACATTTATTTAGAATCATTTCATTGTATAAAAACACTTGTAGTGTAATTTTTTTATAGAATAATATATTTTTCTTTAAGGAAAATTTTCATACCAAATAAATTTTTTTATAAGAATCATTTCATTGAATACGATCATTTTCTTGAGTTATATTTTTTTCACGATTAAGATATTTTTCTTGAGTAAGAACATTTTTGGAGTAAGATATTTTTTTCATTAAGATATTTTTCTTGATTAAGATATTTTTTCTTTTTGATCCTCATCAATATTATTTCCTTCCTCATCACTTCCATAATAAATATTGTATATATGTTTTACAACATACTTATGGTTTATAAGAAATAAAAACTACCAACACATCGTCTGATTTAATGTCAGATCATATTATCTTGGAATTATGGATGCAATATACACATAATGTTGGATCTGATTTGTGTAGAATGATGGTTAGGATTTTCATATAATACTATATATGATTTTTGAATAATGTTAGTTGTTATTTTCTCAAAATACTAGATCTGATTTTTTTGAATGTTTCTTCTGATTTCTTATATATACTAGATATGATTTGTATAGAAGGTTGGTTCTAATTTTCTCATAATATTGAATCTGATTTGTTCAGAATATGGGATCTGATTATCCAATGATGGATCTAATTTTCTACATTCCTCACATCCGTCTTAAGAAACATTCCTCTATTGACATATTGATCTATTGAATTATAATACTACCAAAACATAACTATGGTCCAAAAATATCACCCTTTGTGTTTTTCAAAAACACTCACTTAAATAACTACAATTAACCTCTTCCAAATAAGAAGTATTATTTTTTTATTTCCGCACATTTTTATCATCCTTGTATTATTTTTTTTCTCTCCATATTTATTATCTATCCTTGGATTACATTTCTCACTCCCTAAATATATTCTCTTCAAATTATTGAAAATAAAATTCCAAGTGGTCACCATTACATGTTTCCTTTATTATTTAAAAATTTATCATTTAAAAGAAGTCATTGTGACCATATCCCTCTTAGTGTTTGTTGTCAATACCAACATCAATATAAACACATAAACTATTCAAAATAATAAGTTGTATTGTTTTTATTTCTCACATTTTCTTCTTAATGTATTATTTTCTTACTCCCCCTATTACTTGAATCTACTTGGTTTATTTTCCTCTCCCCATTATTGAAAATCAAATTCAAAGGTATCATCATGTCATTCTTGATTTATTATTGAAGAATGTCACATTAAATTTTTTTAAATTTAATAATAAAATCAAGAAAATAATCTTCATAATAACACAATGATCACATGATTTTATAAACAATGATCCTTTAAATAAACAACTCTATTTCTTTGTGGGTGATCCTGCTTTATAAAATAATAGTTTAACATTATTTTTATCTATGTTTTCCATTACAAAAATTTCATGTAATATCATTTCAGGTTTCCTTTAACAAAAATATCAGAAATTTCATGAGTATAAACATAACTTTAAGGGAAAAAAATCCTAACCACATTACATTATTTTTCAAGAATAGTAAGAGAATCAACATAATCTACTTCCTTACATAAACTCCTCCAAGTCTGTAAAATTTAGTAAAAAATAATTTTCTGAATATTGATGATTTTAATGCTTCATAAAATAAAATTTTAGACTGAGATTCTACTCTTAGTAATGAATTTTTTTTCATGGATTTTTCGTTGGATTTTTTTCTTCTTTATGATAAAAATTATTATATTTTTTTACAAGTTTCTTTTAATATGTAGAGTCTTCTAAAAAATATCATATTCTTTTCATCTATGGTAACATTTTTTATAATTATTTTGTAAAAACTCTTTCATCCATTTTTCTTGTTCTAGAAGGATAGTTAAAAAACATTTAGTAACATGTCCTTCGTTCATACATCTCCTACATATTTTTTTAATAATAAACCCAAAATCTTTTGATACCCTATTATAAAATTATCTCACAACATTAAAAACATTTTTATTCCTATTTTCTTCAGCTAATTTTAGTTCATCTTCTAAGATTTATTCCATAACAAATTTTTTTGTCCAAATAACTACTCACAATTTATTTTCAGAATTTGTATGTTGGTTTTTCCCCACATTCCAAACACATTAGACATTATTATCATACTCATATTGATTTAGAATTTGATTATGCATTTCAATTCTATATATTTTTAATGAACATTTTATCTTCGTTTCACATTATAGGCCCCCATGATTTATATATAATTCCAAGTAGAGACATCTATACCAACATGAAAAAGATCTATTACTGATATTTCCACTACAACAATAATAACCTATGAATAATGTTCTTTTAGATTAATAGAAAAACCAATCAAGGAATGGTTTTTTTATTTCGAAACAAATCATGGTCCTCGTTCTTCTGGAATTTACTTTCTTGAAGAATTCCTAAATTTCATTATGATAGACGTTTTCTCACAAATAGGGTTTTCTAATCCTTTATTTTTACAATCTTTATAAGACTCACTTTAACATAAATTACCATGGTGAATTTTTCCATCACCATTATTATATCATATTGTGACATATGAAACATTGATTTTTTTTTCTGAAAACACTTCTTCTTTCTCAGTAAAAGTAATTTTCATAATGTCAAGTATTTTTTCATATTCAACTATCGTCAACGTGTTCTTTTTATATTGTTTAATAAGGGAATACTCTATCTCGATGGGATCATAATTTGATGCTGATTTTACTTCAAAATCATTAATTTTACATTCATGATCTCATTTCTCTAATGTTATTCTTTTCTCATCATTCTTTAGCATCATTATTATTTTTATTTCAGTATTCATGAGAATTTATTTCTCCAATGCCTTTTTTAGAATCCATTCCATTTATATCACCTCATCATTATCTTAATCACTGCTTTATTATTAACTTATATTTCTAACATTAAAAATAATGTTTATTTGATGATCTAATTCATTACAGGAGGAGGAATCATTCTTCTTTATTCCAATATGATTACTTTACTTTATTTAGATATAAGAAAATCATTACATATATTTCTTATGCATTTTTCTCTGAGGATTTATATATTCATCTTTGGAATCATATTCTTCTACATTATTAATAGGATAAATTCGAATTAAATGTACTTTACCATCACAATTCCAACATTTTATAGTTTTAAATTTCCTTTTTTCCTTATTGTATAAATTTTAACGGAAGGAAAAAACAGTGTTTAAATCATTGAAATCTTCTTCAGCATCTAAATAATACGAATCTTCTTTAAATTCTTCATATTTTTCACTTTTATTAAATATTTTAATACAATTTCTTGATCAGGAATTTCTTTCTTTCCCAAAAAAGAATTCTTTTTAATTCCTAATTAATGAGAATATTAGTTAGATCATCTAGATATAGAGTTTTAGGACCTCTATCTTCCAATGATGAAACCATTGTGTCAATCATATCAGGAATAATTATCATGAAATTTTAAACCATAGTTTAGTCTTTCAATTTTACATCGAGACATCATACGGTGATAACAATATCATTTCCATTGTAATGAAGTCACCAAATGATTCTTACTTATCCTTTTTCAGATCTTTATACTTTAACCTCTAGATTCGTAACTTTTCCTTCTTTAAATTTATATTTCCTTTATAAATGGTTTTCTTCTTATCCCAAATACATTTAGGGCTTACAACTAAAATTACTCTAAGAAGATAACCTTTATTAATTGATGACCATAAATAATATTTATCTCTTCCACTATTCTGAATATTTTTCTAATCTGTGACAATAGGATGAGTATTCTTAACAAAAAGAGGAAATTCTTTTATAGTATCTTACACTAAATTATACCCAAGAGACCAAGGATATAAAATGATTATATATTTCCATATATGATTGTTCATTCCAATGAAAACCAAAACCCCCTTATAGTTCATAGAATTTCAATTCTCTATTTATTATATTTATCTTTCATAGGGTATATATTATGATAAAAATTATAGTTACCATGTAGAATCGATACCATAGAGAGCATCTGAATCAATTATAACTTTTTCCTCTTAAAATAACACTTCTTAACATCTTAAAAAATTGACCTTTGAAACTTTTTACAGTTATGATCCACCAAATTACAACACACTACCTAAACATTCATATGAAAAAAAATATAAAGAGAAGGTAGCAAAATATATTTACAAGGTTCATTACAATGTCTTACTTATTTACATGTTGGACAGTTCCACCAACATAAATTCATTCACTATCATCTTTCAAAAATACAATAGAAACAACTTAGTATAATTATATAATCCCACCAGAAAATTTCATAATAATGTTGGTTATACCCCCCATATATCCTTTTAGGTATCCACTTCCCTAAACAAGCTATTTCAACATCGGGTAAGCATCCACAGTAACAAGCTTCACATTCCTTATTCTATTCTAATCCTCATAAGAATGTATTAACGTCTCGTAAATGTAAGCTAAATCCATATCCAAATGTGAATATTCTTCAAGAATATATTTAATTTACATATTGAATATGTTGGTCTTGAATATTCTTCCAGAACCGTAGTTCGAAAAAAATCATCAAATTCAACCTGAAACAAAAATTTTAGTTGGATATTCAATACATATTCCAAAAAAAATTAGATCCTGAGCCATTGATGAATCAAGATTCTTATTTACAAATGAACTCATCCATACTTTTATAGGACCCTAAAATTTTTAAGGAGGACTTCTTAAAACCAATCTCGCTAAATGTAAATTTTGAATCTTCAAATCTCCTTAAATCTTAGATATATCTTCGACTCATTCATTTCCTTTTTTAATATTATGATCTCATTTATAGTTTGGATATTCCATTGACTTATTCAACACATCAAACTATCTTGCCAAACATTCTATTCAGTGTGAAAATTTCTTGAGTTAAAACATTTCCTTATATAAGAACATATTATGTAAGATAATTTTCTATTAATAATATCATTTTTATTAGTAAGAAACTTTTCATTTTGCAATACATTTTTCTATAAGAAAATTATTTTGACCTATGATCTTTTTCTATTATAATCATTTCTCTATATAAGAATTTTTTCTATAAGAACTTTTTCCAAGAATCACTTCTTTTAATGTAAATTTTTTTCCTATCATTAGAAAATTTTCTATAATTAAATATTCCAAGTATAAGAATTTTTTCATGATTAAGATCATTTTATTGATTTAAATAGTTGTATTGAGTGATATATATTATTCATTAAGATAATTTTCGTAATTAATACCTTTTTCATGATTAATACCGTTTTCATGAGTATGATCTTTGTCATGAGTGAGATATTTTTCTTATTAAGTATATTTTACATTCTATGTCTCATAAAAATCTTTTTGTTTAATAAATATTACTTCATAAAGCATGTATCATAAATTTCACAACATACTTGTGGTTTATGAGAAATAAAATAACTAAAGAATCATTTTATTTAATGTTAGATCAGATTATCATAGAATTATGGATATTATTTTCCTAGAATGTTGGATCCAATTTGTGTAGAAAGTTGGTACTGGTTTTCTCAAAATACAATATCATATTTGTGAAGATTTTTGGTTTTGAATTGATCAAAATACTGGATCTGATTTAAACATATTTTTGGTTTTAATTTTCATAGAATACTAGATCTGATTTGTATAAAATGTTGGTTTTAATTTTTTCATAATAATGTATCCAATTTGTGTAGAATACTGGATGTGATTTTCAATTAATGAATAAAATTTTCAACATTCCTTACATCCTTCTCAACATACATTCATCCTTCAACATGTTTATCTATTAATACAAAATATAACCCTCATTTATGATTTTATGTAAATAAATTATTTAGGTAATGTTTGGGAGGGTTTAAAGACTTCTTAGAGGGTTTTGGGATCCTCTAATCAGGTGTACGGTTTGGGAAAACTATAAAAAGAATACAAGAAACTATACACAGTGATATATAGGCTAATGAGAAGGTGCACATGTGGCTCATTTGTCAATCCAGGAAACATTTTGGGAGAAACTGTCCTACTATAGAGTATGTGCTTTGGCACGGTTGGAATATGGTTTGGAAACCATCCAATAAATAAATTTGAAAATTTTCCTTCATTAATTATCTAGAACATGGTTATAAAATAGTTTTTTAATCATGGAACAAAATGATCATAGGTTTACAAATATATCCACTTTTTCTGGATCTAGGATGGCATTATTTTCTTAAATCCTCATTTCTCCCAAACCAACCATATGTCAAGATTAATTCTTCTAAAAGGATAATTAGGCTTCTCCCATCAATATTAATGTTATATGAAGGCTTCTATTGGTGTTTTAAAGATTTATTCTCATGGTAAGTCATCATTTATGGGGTTTTATTGGTTTTCAAAAGATATACATCTGTATATATCTTTGTCTCTTAGATATACTCTTGATATAGATTTATCTATGGTATTTGATGAAAAATATGTTGATATTTGTAATATTGAAGATATTGAAAGATATATAAGGTAGGTATTTGGAGAATCGTCAAGGTTTCATTGACCTTTTCCACGTTTTTTTTTCATTTTTTCCATATTTTCTGGGGTAGGTGGTTCAATCTTGACTACTCTATTTCAACTAAGAAGGTGTACATTCAAATTTATGGATTAGATAGAATTTCTTTTCTTTATATGTGAAACCCTCTTTATCGATGGATTGTGGATGTGGTGGTTTTCTAAAAATTGGTTTCAATGTTTTTTGGATTCTTTATTTTAAAATGATGTTTTTAAAATTTGAATTATTTCAAAATGTGGGTAATGGTTTAAGTGAAATATTTTTAATAAAGTATGGTTTTATTGAAATTAATTTTAATGGTTGATTGGAAAGGTCCATTTGAATGCTTTTCAATAAAATAATGGTTTTATAGAAATGGTTGAAATGGATGTTTTGGAATATTTTTTTTGAATAATTGTTATGTATGTTCATGTGCATTCGGGGAGAATAAGGATATAGAGTTTCCACCATCATTTGTGGTATAATAAAGGGCCAGTGATATCCCCCTTCAAAATGGTTCACTAAGTGATGGCTTAGTTAAAGTATGAATCACCACTAAAAAGTATGGGTAGGTCCAGGTTTGAGGAATTTTTGGATGTGCAGATATGTGAAATGAAATGTTTATGCTAAAATGGAACTTAAGAAATGGGATGAATGCATTTTTTTGTTTATTTCTTTGAAAAATGGCTCTTTGGAAAACTTTTTTGTTATTTAAATTATTTTATTTTATGTTATAAAATGTTCTAAAGTGTCTTGTATGAATTATTTTATATAAATCTTCAAACATGTTCTATCATATTTGACTGGGTTGGGATGTCATTTGAAAAAATAAACAAATATTAATTACTCATAGATTTTTTGTATCATTGGTTTTTTTTCAGATATCATTTATCAAGAAATGTGAAAAGGTATAGTATCACACTTCTCTAGAGAATCTTCATTAAGCGTCGTCTATTTTAAAGAGTGGGTCATATAGATGGTTAAATATTTGGAGTTACGGTTGTCTTCAATATTTTTTTGTTATATAGTCATGTGTTGTGTACTTGATCTCTTTGTAGACAACTAATGTGGTAATCATTTGGTTTTTTTGAAATAAATGATATTCTTACACAAAATTTAATTTTTTTCACGTATAATATAATGGTTTACTTGTTTATGGTATGTTTGGTTGGTTGTTTTATATTTAATTGGAAAATCATTCGCAAATAGTGAATCAAACCCATCGAATATATTTAAATTGTTTAGTATCTTATGGATTTCGCTTAAGTCTAACTAACAACCTTTATAATATCATAATCGAATAAGTGTAATAATCTAGTTCGTTACTTATTAACTTGTGGTCATTAGTTATCTAGGAGTTGGGTACATAAGTGTTTTCTAGACACATATAGGATTTACAATCTCACATTCATGGGTTTACACAATGAGATGAGCATAACATGAATTATAGATTATTTTATTACCAAAATTATTGAATATTTAATTTTGAGTAATGATATATCATTTGGTGAAATGAATTGATTTTTTAATAAAGTTTAAATTGTTTTGAAATGAATAATTTTGAAAATAGAATTTTGGTGATATTTTGAAAATGAATTCATTTTTGATAGAATTTTTAGATTTTTATTAAATGGGAGAACATGGTAATGTTGGATTTTGGAATGAGCTTTTGTGATAGAGTGATGTGGGAATACTAGAAATTTTTGTCAATTGTTTGATAGAGTGTGAGAATTATCCCATATTTTATGATTATATAGAATGGTATCTAATATGGGTCTTAGAAACCAACCATATAAATCTTTTGAGAATGTGGTTTAACCTGAAGAATAGGTGAAGCAATATCTGGTTCATAGTACAGTCGAATCTTTTTATAATGTGGATAAATAGAAGCAATGGGATGAAACCATGAAGATTGATCTTCCTACCCAGTTGTAAGAGAAGAACCCCTCCATTTTTGGGGTGATTCAATGCCAGATAAGGTAGTGGTGTGATTGAATAGGATAAATTGAATATTTGATTTCATTGGAACACAATCAAAGCTAAAACTCAATCTTGAGACAAATATGTTGGATAATTTTTCAAACCATTGTTGGGATTTAGTTGTTCAGGTTAATATGGAAGAAATACTTTCATGGGATGATATTGAATAATTATTTAACAAACAATTATATCCTCTCATATTCCAAATTAAAAGACATGGATTAATTTTTCATCTTGAAGTAGGAAAATATTTTTATCATGTATTACAAATCTAAATTCATGAATTTAGTGCATTTTCACCTGATGTTTCAACTTTCACATCATTGAGGGAACACATTATTGAATCTAGGTTCTTGTAGGAAATTTTCTAAATTATTGATGTGATTTTTAAAATGGGTAATACAATTATGGTCAATATATAAACAATGGAATAAAACAACATATTATTGGATATTGGAGGATGAGGTATTTTGATACCTATAAGAAATTGTGGGAATTGTAAGACTCTGTGAAAGAGGAATATGTACACTTATTTACATGTTTGGAGTATGTATTAGAATCAAATGACTGGATTAGTGAATCATTCTAGAAAACAAATTATTCATACTAGATGTTTTCTATGTGGTTTGTTTGAAAACATCAAGTGATAGTGTACAACACCACCTAGAGAATTCAATAATTGATATCAAAAGGGAAATCATTAGCACTATGTCATTGTTCTCCAAGTTCAGGTGGCCAATAAACTTCTCATGTGTCATATGTGTTGTAAGCTTAAATGGGGATAGAGATATAGAATACCTCACATTAACATAATATAGATAAACATGGTGACTCCATGAATATAATTTATCATTATAAAGGTAAATATTAATAGGGAAACATGGAACAAAATGTCGTGTGTTTACAATTATATGTATTTGAGAAGGTTATTGTGAATGGTATGTATGTATCATCAATGGGGACATATATAATTATACTTAATTCTGCCTTTCTTAATGATTTTCTTGATATTTTTGAGTTATGTTTCTTTATTTATTCATATGAAATTCATTTAATATGTTGAAAAGTGAGATTATTCCTTTCATGATGCAATATAAAAGTTTTCTTGGTTAATGAAAATGTTGAGTATTTGTGGGTATATCATGTTATATAAATTCTTAAGAATCCAAAATGATATGGTACCTCTCTTAGATTATAATGGATATTTATGATATAATCTTGGGTATGGATTCATTGAAAATGTTCAAGGCTCACATCGACTATTATAACCAACATGTTAGTTTTAATGCTGAGGATAATGCCAAGCATATCTTTCGAGGGGACTATAATGTAAAGGAAGATGAAAAGAGATTTATTCACACTAGAAGTTGGATAAATCTCATAAAAATGGAATTTTTGGCTTGGGCATCCATCGTAGATATCATGAATTTCTTTTTTTAGTAGGGGCTGATCAGTTTTTATATTTTATTCCCAAACATTTTTCGGGGATACCACATATAATGGAAGTAGATTTTATGATTTATCTCATACCAAGAACCATTCCTATATCACTTCTATGTTATCAGATATCACCTATAGAATTATAGGTATTGAATTTATAGTTGGAGAATCTATAAAAAATGGATCATTCAGCCGAGAACAAATCTATGGGAAACACTGGTCTTTTTTGAGAAAATGGTGGATAGAACACTATGTCTATATATAGATTTTTTAAGTTTAACCAAGTTACAATAAATAATTGGTATTAACTACCACAAATCGATGATTCATTCAATCAATTATGGGGAACTATATCATTCTCCAAAATTGGATTTCTGATTAGGATATATCCAATTGTGGGTTCAGATTTTGTATATTCCAAATGAAAACATTAATGTGTAGATTTAAACCTCATGAATTTGTAGTTATGATTTTAGGTAGTAAGATTGAATTAGAAGTTTGTATTGAATTGATGAATAAAATATTTATAAGTTATCTCGATTTTTTTTGCTATTATTTGTCTATAACATATTTGAGTATTCAAGGACACGTTTTTATCATGAAAAACACTTAGTGATATTATTGAAAATCTAGTGGGATCATCATTTGTTTGAAAAAAATTAAAATTGTGATTTCTGGATACATGAATTTTTTTTCATGGCCATGTAATCTCTAAACAACGTGTTCATGTGGATCTAAAAAATATTTAAGACATTATATCTTAGAAACCACCCAAAAATATTTTTTAGATACAGAGTTTCCATGTTCTAGATTGTTATTATGGATGTTGTTATCATGATTTCTCATGGATAACATCACCAAAAATATATATTATAATGAAAATGTTTAATTATAATGGGATGAGTAATGGAAAAAGTATTATCAAGAGCTTAAGGTGTTCCTTAAATCATCATTTGTCCAGATATTTCCATAATAAGGACACAAGTTCATGGTGTATTATGATGCTTCAAAACATGATTTATATTCTACTACTAAATTCTAAGAATTAATTATGTGGTTTCACTACTTATTTGGTGAGAAATATAGTAACGTTATAGTTTATAAGATCTTGAATAATATTTTATCACAAAGTGATTTTCTCATTAGAGAATTAAGATGGATGGATTATCTCTAAATGATAAAATTTAACTAGATGTATAGACCATGTAAAGGAAATATGGTTGTAGATGCATTAATAAAAATAATAATGCTTAATTTGCAACAGATGATTCAGATGGGTGGAAATTAATGTTGGTCCTATATAATATAGAAATGGAATATGAAGGATAGTTGATGTTTTCAATTTCATTCGATATTAATTTTATCATAATTTGGTGACGATAATAAAATAGGAAAAAACCCAATTTATAATGTGTCTCAGTGTGGTAAAAACTAAATTTTGGGGAGACTATTAAGGGCTACAACCTAAATGGGATTTCAGTGTCATAGATCAGAAATCAGATGATCTTAACAATAGTATATAAAATAAAATTCCTTATTTAAACCACCATTCATGATGGGATATTAATCATGGAATAAAAAATATGTATAAGACATTGAAATATCATTATCGGTTGGTCAGTATGAAAAGGAAATTGGTTTAGTTTTTTTGAAGATGCGAAGATTATCAGCATGTTTATATAGAGAATTGGCGATTGAATATATGTCGCAGTCCATACCTTTAACAATTTCTTTATTGGATTACATATATATGGATTTTGTAATATGTCTCTTATTAATGGTAAGTAAATACGATTCCAAATGTGTGATAGTGGATTGAATCACAATTTTATTCCAATTCATCTATATTTTTGAATCTAATACAGTGGAGGACTTATCAAAATTCTATATCTAAAAAGTGGTAAAGAATAATAGTGTACTTGTTTATATATTTTTAGAGAGTTATTCAAGGATTATGTCTTGTTTTTGGAAATAATTTTAGAAAGCCCTTAAAACACATTTGATAAGGATTACGGTGTATCATCCTTAGATGGATTGGAAATCTGAACGGATGATACAAGCATTGGAAGATATTTTGTGGGGTTGTTTTATGGATTTTGGTTTCTCATGAAAAGAGAACCTTCCATTAGTGGAATTATCATATAACATCAATTTTCAGGTCTCAAATCATATGGACCCTTATGATGAATTTTATGGGATAGCTTATTGTTTAGCACTTGTTGGGTGAAAATAGTTGAGACTTCACTGGTTGGACCTAGCCATGTCAAAGAAAAAATCAAGAATATTTTTTTGATCAAAATGAATTTGTGTTTAGCGAAGAGTCATAAAAAATCGTATGTGAATCATCATTAATGAACATATCCATTCGAGGTGAATAATCATGTGTTATTGGTGATCTCTCCAAGAAGTGGACATCATCATTTTCGAAATCAAGCCATCATATATCCTCAATACATAAGAACTTTATATATACTAGAATTTGTTGGTGAGTTGGAATATCAGTTCTCATTTCCACTGATAGATTATTGTTTTTCATAATTTATTCAATGTATCTCAGTTGAGATAGTATAATATGGACTTTTATTAAGTGATTCTATGGAATCACATTGACGTAGATCCAAATGGTTCATTTTTTCATATGCCCGTGTAGATTTTGGATAGGAATGATAGATTCTTACATTGAAAAAGAATCAATCTAGTGCAGATTTTGTGGAAACCATTTCAAATTTATGAAGTGGAATGGGAATAGAAGATGGAAATAATATTACAATGGAAGTAAATACGTCATAAAAATGATGGGTTTTTCACATTCCAAGGATGTAAAGTCCAATTGTTGGGAGAATATAGCGCCCCCCGTTTCGTGTATATGACCATTCATTTATGAGTTTTACGTATATAAACTTTTTTGTCTGATTTTGGTTATATTATGGAGAATTTTGAATGGTTTTTTGGGATTTTATATAGTTGTATTGTTTGAGAATGGTTTTTGAAGCCATGAAACCCATATATGAAACCATATACAGTGAGATGAAGCAAAGGGTAAGGCACCCAAGTGGCACAGAAGTTGTCTAAATCATACAACAACCTATGAGTAACCGTGAAACATGAGACTCTAGGATTTGGCACGGGTTAGAAACCACGTGGTCCAACCATGAGAGGCTCATCCATGATGATATTCGATGGCATACAATTATCATATAGTATACCTAACAGTGTGACAATCTATGCATGGTATAAAAACTAGATCTAGAAAAGTAGATCTAGGTTAATATTATGTTTTAATATATTATTTTATTTCATAAAACCATCCCTATCTCATTATTTTATCCACTCAAAGGATAAAAGGGATTCTATCATTTATTAAGAGGTGATCTGATGGCATGTCTTTGTGTGTTGAGGGTATATTCATTTGGTATGTCATTGTTTATGGTTGTTTTGGAGTTTTCATTAGATCCGCTTCACACCCTCTCTATGGGATTCATAGATAAACTCCCATAGTGGATAGATCTATGATATTTGATGCCAAATATATAAATAATTGAAAATTTTGATGAATTATAATTAGATGTATGATTTGTTTTTGTATATTCGACCTAACATAGTAGAATTTATTGATTTCACTATATTAAAGTTGTATGTTGATTCACTATTGAAACCTCTATTTAGAATTGGAACTATTAGGTTCAAATTGATTGATTTATTGAAAAAATTTCAAATTAATTGTTTGAAACACACTTTAGTAATAGATTGTGGATTTGATGGTTTTGTGGAAATTGGTAGCAATGTTCTTTGGTAACATGATTTTAAAATGATGAATTAAAAATGTATAATTTGTAGATTTGTGGTAAACTATTTAGTTTAATTGTTTTGAAAAAATGGATTTATTGAATGGAATTGTAATGGATGATTTGAATAGAAATTTTGAATTTTTTTAATAAAAGAATAATTCTTCTGAAATTGTTGAAATGGTTGAGTTATCATTAGATTGTAGCATAATGGGTGTAAGTGGGTTAATGTGAATTCAGGAAGGGTATGGGTAATGAGTCTCCCTCTTCATTAGTGGCATGGATACGGTTTATAGATCTCTTCTGTCAAAGTGGTTCAAAATGTAATGTCTTAGTGAATAGATGACTCAACACTCATGAGTACAGTAAGGTCTAATTTTAATGCTTTGTTATATGTTTTGATAAGTGAAATGGAATGGTTATGGTAAAATGGAACGTGAAAATATTTTTATTTCGTTGTTTTATTGCATTCCTTTTAAAAAATGTATCTTTGGAGAATTTTTTTTATCGACATTATTTTATATTATGTTATAAACATTTTTAAGGTGACTTATATAAACTATTTTATATAAATGACCAAACTAGTTCTATTAAAATTTCATCCATATGAAAGTCATTGGGAAAAAATATATTTATTTTAATTACTCGCCCACACTAAGAAACATTATTACATTTTCAAATGTCAATTATCATGATATTGGAAATGGTAATTTATCAAAAATATCTAGTGTTTCATAGTCATACTTGTTCTATTTTGTGGTGTGGAGTATGGATCATGTTGGAACATTGGAGTTATTGTTGTCTAATAGATTTATTAGTTTTATACTATTCTATTGTGTACTTGATTTCATTATTGACACAAATTGTGGCACTCAATAGTGTTGGTTTTATATATAAATGATATTCTTGTGTGTTCATTCATTTTTTTCATTCATCATTTAGTGGTTTACTTTGTTATGGAATATTTGGTTGTTTTTTATAATATAAGGGAAACTCATCCCCAAATCAGTGATTAATATATTCAAATTTATTATATGCCTTTGTAATCATAGGGATGTCACATAAGGCTAATAAACATCATTCCTAATATATTTTTTGAATAAGTGTTAACCTCCTCTTTGAGCCATACCATACAATTTGTATTTATTTATCTCAATATTTGATTAAATATTGATATTGTTCTATTCCTTACTATCTGTTTTTATAAATGAGTAGGATTTTTGGGACATGAAATGTAGAGAATAAAAATACTTAGCTATCATATTTATGATTAAATTCATGTTACCTGAGTGTCGGGTAAAGAATTTTTTTGGAGACACATATACTATTTGAAATCCAACTATCATATGTTTATCCAATGAGATGAGCATGTATTGAATTATAGAGAAATGACTTCACACTATGTTAGAATACTTCATTTTGAGTAACGGTATATGATTTAGTGATATACGTTGTGTTTTGAAAAAATATGAAATTGGTTTCAAATCAATGACATTGAAAACAACATGGTGGTGGTATTTTAGAAATGGTTTGATGTTCAAAACCATTTTTAAATTTTTCTGAAATGGATGAACAAGGTAAATGATGATTTTGGAAAGCATTGTTGTGAAATATTGATGTCGTACTAATATAACTGATAATTATTTAGTGGATAGAGAGTGAGGATTATCATGTTTTTATGTATTATAGAATGGAACCCGATAGGGGACTAAGAAACCAATCAGATTTAGCTACTGATAATGTCGTTATACATAAGCTGTAGGTGAAAAAACAGCTATTTTAGGGTATTGTCTAATCTTTTCAAGTTGTAGATATGGGGAAAAAGGAATGAAACAAGTTAATTAGACCATTATTTCAAATTCTAGGAGAAGAACTCACCCAAATTTGGGGTAATTCTAAGCCAGAAAAGGACGAACTATGACTAAAAATTATGAATCTAATATTTTATTTCATTGGCATAGAATTATAGGTGAATCTCATGATAGTGACATAGATTCAAGATGATTTCTCAAGACGGTGGTGGGAATTTTATATTTAGGGAATATTTTACTAATTAATTTAACGTAAGGATTTGGAAATACAATTTAACAAAAAATTATATCCTCACACATTCAGAATTCTGAGAACGAAAAAATCATTCATCTTGAAGTATACAAATTTTATTTTCATGCAGAATGAGGAAAAATTCATGACGTTAGTGTCTTTTTCACTTGAATATGCATCTAGTGGATCCTTTAATTAACACATCATTGAATTGGGGTTGAGTCAACAGATTTGATCAAATATTTTTGTGATCTATATAAAGATTATACAGAGAAGGTCAATTGAGGGATATTTGGAGAAAGGGTTATATGTAGATATATGTGAGGAGGAAGTTTGTGGATACCTATGGAAAATGTAGGGAAATCTATTCCTGGGTGCAAGATGAATTTGGAAACTTATTTCCAAGGTGGTGGTAGGGTCAGAATCATTAGGATGGATTAAATAATCTTCATTAAAAACTAAAGAGTCGGCCTAGATGTTTTCAATGTGGTTTGTTTGACCAGATGAAGTGATAGTGTACGTCACCACCAAGAGCAAGCCATAATTGTAACTAGATGATACATCTTTATCACTATTGTCATATTTCTCCATGTTTTAGAATCTAATAAACTGATCATATTATACATGAACCATATGCTATGATAGGGAGAGTAAAATGGAATAACTCTCATCAACAAAATAGTGATTTTCATGGTGATTAATTGAATACCATTACCACTCAGTCAGGGATATCTCAATAGGGAAACAAGAACCTCTTTTGTGCGAGAAACCAATTTATGGAGTTGAAATGGTTACTGTGAATGTTCAGTTTAGACCATCATTGGTGGGATGTACAATTATTTTTAATTCAACACTTCAGAAAGTTAATTTTATACTGGTCATCATATTCCTTTACATATTCTTCTGATATCTATTTCCAGGGTTTAAATGTAAGAGGATTCCTTTGGTGATAAAACATAAAACTCATCATGGTTAAAGAAAATGTGATGTATTTGTGTGTATTTCATGTTATATAATTGTTGATGTATCTAATTTTAAGGGGAAATTTTCAATTATTATGATTGATTTATGTGATATAATATTGGGTATCGATTGGTTGACCATGTTTAAGGATCACATCAACTATAATACCAGACTGGATATTATTAAGAGTAATGATTGAATCAAGTATATATTTTGAGGAGACCATAATTTAAAGGAATGAAAAATGATTTTTTTTGGAACTAGATGATGGATTGATCTAAAAAATATGGTATTTTGGAATTTGGAATCAAAGGAAGATATTGATAATTTCTGTTTTATAGTATTTGTTTATTAATTTCTAGTTGTTATTCCCAAAAAATTCTCTATGTTACCACCTATAAGGGAAGTTGAGTTTATGATTTATCTATTTCAAGGAGAAGTACTATCTTACTTCTATATTATAGGATATCATAAAAAACAGTATGGGTATTAACAGTACAGTTAGATATTATGGAGTGAAAAAGGGTTCTCAAGTTGAGCACGTGTATGTGGGAAACACTTGTCTTTTTCGTAAAAATGTAGATGGAACTCTAATGATCTCTATGGATTATCATAAGCTTAACTAAGTATAAAAATTTAATATTAATCAAATACCACATATCGATGATTTGTTTAATCAATTGATGTGAAATTTAAGGTTTTCTAAAATTTACTTGTGATCGAGATACCACAAATTGTAGTTTCAGTTTTTTGATATTCCAATGAAAAATTAAAAGAGTAGATATTATCATTATGTGAATGTAGTTATAAATTTTGGTGTTCTAAATAAACCAATGGTATATAGGGAATTTATTAATCAATTATTTTAGATGTATCTTGATTTTTTTGGGGTATTATTTATGGATAACATATTAGTTTATTCGAGGACAATGCTTGATCATGTGAAAAAATCAGTGATATTTTGGGGAATCTTATAAGATCCATAGTGGTATTCCAAATTTTCAATTTTTGAATTTTTTATATAAGAGGTAAGTTTTCATGGCCATGTAATCTCTATTAACGGTGATTCCATTGATCCATAAGATGAAGAAGCCATGGTCTCTTATAAAACTCCAATGAATGACTTTGAGATGTGGAGTTTCCATGGTCTAACTAGTTGTTACAGTTTTTTTGTTTCTCACATCTAGCACCAAAAAATCAAATATCTTACAAGGATAAATGATCCATTATAACGGTATTATAAATTTATAATGTTTTTTCAATATATTAATTACTTCATTACGTTTTAAACAATCATGATATTGTTGGAATCAGGATAATGGATCTTAGTGTTTTACGATGCTTTAGGTTCTAAGGTGGGATATGTTCTTATATAAGGATATCACATTGATTCTCAAGTATGTATATAGTTATGGTTGTTTGAGAAAAATTACCTAACACATGATTTGGAGTCACCTACTACAGTTTAAAATTTAAATACTTGGTGTCATTACTTCTTTGGTAAGAAATTTACTATGTTTGTAGATCATTAGAGATCAAACCATATTTTCCCTAAAAGGGATTACATCATAAGATATTGAAGATTGATTAAGTGTATCAAAATGTTCAACTTTTACTTAATGTATATAATATTTAAAGAAAATATAGTGGTCTATTATTTATGTTGAAAGTTATATGATTAGATGGTAAAAGAAGATTTTGGTGAGTTGTAATTAATTTTGGTCATAGCTAAAATGAAAATGGAATGTGAAGAACAATTTGAAGTTTCATATTTCTTTCTAGTTTCACATATTTTTGATTTTCATAATATGGTTAAATAGACACTAACATCCAATGGTGAATTTTTCGATATGAGGTCCATAATCTCTGGTGGGGAGACCATTGAGGGATGGAACATGGAAGGGATTTCAATTTTTTGGTTCTAAAATTGGATTGTCGTATCTATATCATGTCATGATAAACTTCTTCATACATTCCACCACTCATGTGGAGATATTATTCCTAGAATACAGAAGATGTATAAGACATTGAAATAATAGTTTTAGTGGGTTTTTATGAAAAATAAGGTGGCTGAGTTTGTTTGACGATTCATAAATTATCAACAAGTTAATACAGTGCACTTCTGAAAAGCGTGTATGACGTAGTATTTACCTTTTCATTTTTGTGAGTTGTGGTAGATAGATATGTATTTTCTAATAGGTTTCCCATGTTTGGTTTGGAAATGCGATTCCATATGATTAATTGTGGATTGAATCACTATGTCAACCCATTTCATCCTTATTCGTGAATAATTTATGTTGGAGGACATTTCAAAATTCACTATCTAAAAATTGGTAATGTAGGTTGGTGTACCCATTTCAATAGTTTCGTACAATGTTCAAAAGATTACGTCTCATTTCTATAAATCATTTCAGAAACCCCTTTTTTACTCTGTTGACTATGAGTACAGTGTATCGTTCTCAGATGGATGGAAAATCTAAATGAATAAAAAAAATGATTGAAGAAATTATTTAGGCTTATGTAATGGATTTTTATGGATCACGGGAAGAGCACATACCATTGGAGGAGTTCTCATATAACAATAACAGTCAATAAACAATATATATGAATCCTTATGAAGAATTTTATGCGATTCAATGATGTTCTCTAATTGATGGATGGAATCATGTGAGACAAAAATTGTTGGACCAATATTTTTCCATGAAACAATGTAGAATAAATAGTTTATCCAAAAGTTGATGGAGAAAACTTAGAGCCATCCAAAAACATATGTATATCATCATGGAAAACCGTTTTCATACAAGATGAGTGATCATGTGCTATTGATGATCTCTCCAATGCATGAACATCATAATTTAAAAAATTAGGGAATTTTTTATCCAAGATACATAGCCACTTTTGAGATACTATAATAGATTGTATGGTGGGATATATGGTAGCATTTATAGAAAATGTTACATTTTGTCCATAATGTGATCCATGTATCTCAGTTGAAATAGTATCATCTGGATCTTGACCAAGAGATTCTATGTTATCACATTGACCATGATACAAATGTTTCTGTGGTGTATATGTCAGGACAGATTGTGGATAGGCAAGAGAAATTCATGAATAAAAAAAGGATTGGTATAATGCATGATTTGTGGAAAACTGGTCAGATATATGAATTTACTTGGGAACACAAAAATGAAAATAAAAAATTATGACTATAAATCTTTCATGGAAAATATTTGTTTCCATTTTCTTGGGGTGCAAAGGCCAATGGTGGGGAGAATCTAGCACCCCACCCTGACTTGTTTGATATATGTAACCATTCATTTATGTTTTATAAGTAACTAATGTGTTTCAGTCAAGTTAGATAGGGTTTGGAGACATTTTGGAATGCTTTGTGAGATTTTATATAGGTTTATGATTTGATAATTGTTTAGGGATACCATTAAACTTATATATGAAACCATGTATAGTGAGACAAATTCATAGGTAAAGGAACAAATGAAGGTCACAGGTTGTCCAAATTCATGAGACATCATATGGGAAACTATTAAAATTGGGACATTAGGCTTTGGTACCGTTGGTGTAATGTTTAGAAACCATGTGAACCAAATAATTGAGGCTCATCCTTAAGTAAGTGTATGTCATACAGTTATCGTTCATTTTTTAAAAACTGTGTGATTAACTATGCACGGAAAAAAATATAGATCCACAAAAACTGGATCTAGGTTACGATTATGTTTTGAACCTTTATTTTACCAAAACATACCTTCTCAAAGGATTTCATGCACTCATTGGATATAGATGCTTCTATAATTTATTCAAAGGTAAATCAAAGGATTCTATTTGTGCACTGAATCCATATTATAACATTATGCTAATTATTATGGTTGTGTTGGCTTATGTTCATAGATCTACATCATCCTCCCTCTCCCTATTTTTAAGAATTACTCCCATCGTGGATATATATATGTTTGTAAAGGAAAAATATGTTGATATTATTCTATTTTGATGATCAACAAAGAGATTATAGATGGTTTTTAGAGATTCGACCTTGTTTTTTTTGTGTTTATGGCTTTCTCAAAATTCTAGAGGTAGGTTGATTCATTATCAACTTCTATATTAATAATATGAATGAATATGTTCAAATTTTTTGTTTGGATTGATTGTATTTGAATTTCTAGTTATAAACCCTATTTAGTGATGTCTTGTTTATTTTTTTTTTGGTTTTGTGGAAGTTGGTTTGAATGTTCTATGGTTTCACAATTTTATAAGGATGAATTTAAAATGTATATTTTATAGAATTTCGGTAGTTGGTTAAATTGATAATTTTTATAAAAAATGATAGTTTTATTGAATTTAATTGGAATGGATGATTTGAATTGATTTTTTTAATGTTTTTCAATAAAACAATTGTTTTTTGATATGGTTCAAATCGATGATTTTCCATTTATTCACATAATTGTTGTGTGTGTTCTTGTAAATTAGAGATGAAGAAGGGAAAGAAGTTCCCTCATAATTAGTGGCTTGGAGAAGGTTTCGAGAACTCCCCTAAAAAAATGGTACAATAAGTTATATCTTAGTGAATGAATGACTCAACACTCAAGAGTGTAGGGAGGTTTAGGTATCATGCCTATTTAGATGTGTGGATATGTTAAATGGAATAGTTATTCAAAGAATAAAAATTGTGAAATGGATTGAAATATTTTTCTTCATACTTTTAATGGAATAAAATAGTTCATTAGTAATAAAATTATCTAGGACATTATTTTATATTATGTTATTAACTATTTTAAAGTGTTTCATATAATTGTTTTATATAAATTTACTAACATGTAATATCATTGTAGTGAGATTAGGGAACTTATTTGGGAAAATCTATTAATTTTCATTAGTCTCCCCTACTTTGGAACTTTGGATCTTTTTCAAATGTAATTTATCATGACATGGAAAAAGGTAAATTATAATACTTTTCTAGTGATTCTTAGTAATATAGTGTTTTTGTAGTTTTTCATGCATCACATTGGTGAATATGAGTTATAGTTTTTATTCATTTTTAATAATTTTATACTCTCTTTCTATATATTTGATTCCATTATAGTCTTACATGGTGGTACTATTTGGATTTAGTTTTGATATATGATATTCACGAGTTTTATTTCATTATTTCCCTGAATCATGTAGTATTTCATTTAGTTATGGCATGACTGGTTGGTTTTTTATTTTCAAACAAAAAATCATCCATGAATCGTAAATAAAGCCCTAGGTATTTATTTCCATCCTTAATCAACACGGGGATGTCCCTTTGGGACAAGTGACTTCCATATTCTTTAATAATCCAATGCATATGGGTGATATGTTACATGTTTATAGTCTTTTCAGTATTTTCATGGTTAGAGGTGATTATTTCATTCATTTGACCTTAGATTGAGACATTAAGTTTTATACTTCTTACCTCTATTTTAATGGAGTAAAATTGATTTTGGTAGATTATGTATATCTAGTAGACTTGTGAGCCTAATGATCTATATTTCCCCACTAATTTAATTACATATCCCTATAATGTATTATACCTTGTTATTATTCCCATACTTTTTATAGTTTGGAAAATGAATATTTATTCATTCATCATCTTCAACACATGATCCCTTCTGGGACCCAATGTATCTCTTAATTGGTGTGTTTGTGACTCTATTTTTTCAATTTATTTATTAAAATATATGATATTGGGTCTAGATTTATAAAAAAATCACCACTCTGTCCTTTATCCCATTATTTTTTTATTTGGAAATATTCATCATTTTCCAGGGCATTCAATGTAAACTTTGTTTATTTGTGATTCATCCTTTAAAATAACCAAATGAGTTAACATGAGTGGTTATTACTTTAATATAATTATATTATATACCTATATGAACATTTAACATCAATATGTATCACTTTATATAACTCTAATTCATCCATATTATTCTTACAATCGCCTTTTATTAGGCTCGGTTCAACATATATCAGTATCTGGTTAGCATATATCAATCTTTGTTAAACATATTTTTAATTATGTTTGATTATCTCAAACATATTATAATAATCCTCAAAGTAGATTTTCCAAGTTACCATGATCATTCATAATATAATATAAAATAAAAACAAATATAAATATTTGTTATCAAAATCTAATATATCACTAAAATATTAATAAAAATATAAATTAATATATACCCTTAATTTTTAATATATTTATTTCATTCAATGATATCCATGGGAACATTACAATTAAGTTATCTAATAAAAACATATTAATATACATTATAATGGTTCATATATAGAATTGTAATTTTCCAATGCATATCCCTTGGGATTTTTCTACTAGGTGTGAATTCTATGGCCCATTCATTGGGAACTATTGGGATAATCTAGTCAATGCTCAATATACCTTTTATAAGGTGATTATCGCTTAATAAATCTCATTCATAGTATAATCTACATTCCTTTGACCATTAAATTATTTAATTTCTTGGAAAAACATATAATATATTATTTAGTAAAACATTAGATTTTAATCCTAAAAAAACATATTCCTTGTATTTTTACTTATTTCCTATTATCATACACATTATATAAAAGTTTATTTTAAATTTATTGCTAAATAATATAACATATTTAAGGGTTATCTATACCTTTTGAGTTTTTATTTACATGATATTATCATAAATTATATTATCCTCAAATAGATTCCTAGACTCTAAATGTAGCTAACCTATTCATTTGATAACTATTATATCGCCCTTGACACGCATCCCTGAACATACTTTCGTAAAAAAATACATTACATACTCAAATTGATACCAGCTATAAAACTACGTATACAAATATCCAATGTTTCAAAATTATATATGATTATTGAATATTTTACATAATGAGGAGTAATATTAGTTTTGAGATTCAAATAATTAGAAAAATAAAATTACACAGAAATATCATAATTTTCAAATAAAATAGATTATATTTATCATATATAATAACAATTAGTAAAAAAAATTTGTCAACATATACAACATATTATTTCACATTTTTTATCATCATAAACTTTCCATGTGTATTGATGTAATTTTTAACCTGGGGAAATGGAGATTTAATAATGTGTGAGTATAAAATAGAGCACGATAAAAACATAACTAAGGAAATTATGAAAGGAACATAACCTAAATTTAATGGAAATAATAAATGAATACCATGGAAATATAATAAATATAAAAATGATAGAATTATGTTTCCATAAATATAAATAAAATAATGGAAATCAATTATACTAATCTCATACTAATTGAATTCATAATGGCCAAAAATAAAAATATTTTATCAAGGTCGTATGTGAAGACAATGTCTTGTAATGGGAAGAGATCTACAAAAACACCAAACTTATTTTGTCTTAAGATTCCAATCAATACATCAATAAGAAATATAATTTCAATCCACCCCCATAACTTTTTTTTTCCATTATCTCATTATAAGGGATAACAAAAAAATTCATTCAATTCAGTAAGAAATCCCAGGCTTAATAAAGTCACAGATAAATATATAATGAAAAATATAGAATGTCCATAAATAAAAAATATTTGTTAACAATCATTAATAATGATTAATTTAAAAAAAGTTCCCTAGGTATGTATAATTATAACATGACCATACCCCATTTTTAAAAATAATGTGGAAGGTAAGAATTATATCTTAAACGTTCTCATAATTATCAGTATTGGAATATCATCATAGAAAATTTCAATAATTTTCCTCATGTCAATAATATATAATGAATGATCATAAAACATACAAATAACCATTTTATATGGTTTTAAAATAAAATAATGCTACTGTATTAAATTTAAAATAGATGTGAATTAAAATAAATAAAAAATGATTGCAAAAATAATGGTCCATTCAATATTAGAGAAGAATAGACCTGAAATTGATTTGATTGATACCATATATTCAATCTTAAAATGAATATATATATGTATATATTATAACTAAAATAATGATTTATAAATAAAATTAGGATTAATTATTTTTAAAATGACGAGTATATTAGAAATGTATGATTTATTGATTATTTATATTATGTGATATAAAATAAATACTGACACTCCATGTTCAAAGGTATATTTTAAAAAGGCTGTGTCAAATATTCTAAAAATAGATACTAATATCAAGATTATATAATAACTGAACCTTTATATGGAATACGTCAATATTGTAAAAATTATTATATAAAGAAAAAACATATGAATGTGAAGGGATAAACTGGTTTTGGTGTTTTCAAAATACATTTGTTCATAATATGCATAGTATTTAGAATGGATGGAATTCATTTTCATTAAAAAATCATTTCTTAAAATCGGATCCTGAATATTTATATATTAAAATATTAGGATGGGTGAACACATTAATTGAATAAATACATTCATGATTAACCAATATAACTCAAAGAAATGATATTTGATTTATCAACTTCGAATATAGTTATCATAAATGATAAAATAAGAAAAATTTATAAATCGTTTCTTATCTGATAAAATTTTATTTCATAGAAATATTTTAGAAGACCACATAATTTATTCAATTGGTAGAATATTCACAGTATTTGGGACCATGGAAATTATAATAACTCAATGATTTAAAAATACATAATGAAAATGCTTTACAACTGTGGTAAAAAATGACAAAAATATATATGTTAAAAATTAACCAATTTAGAATTTTATTTCCCATGAATATGAAAAATATATGATAATGAAAATTAGTTCGGTAGTAATTACCCCTTTAAATGGAAAACATGGTTCATAATTGAACCATGTCACGACCAATTAAAAATGTGACAACAAACTTTTCTATCTTGAGAAATATTTTAAACAAAAAAATAATTAATGAGAGGTATTATAACTAAAATTAATATAAATTCATTAACATATAATTCATGATATGATATCTCATAGAAGAAATATATAATCAAAATAATTGAAATTAGATGCATAATTCCAAAAACATTTGAATAATAGAATTTGATATGGAAACACTTAGCATGGTATGTATTAAATTTTTTAATAACTATAATAATTTATTCTAAAATTTATAATCATTAAATTCATATATATATATATATAATTTTATTTTTTAATATTTTCATTACTAGGTGTATGTAATCATTAATGAATTGGTCTACTTCGATAAATGTTGTTCGGGTATATATTATTTTCTAGAAATCCATTTTATGTTAATTATATGGGGTACATGAATATATTTTCAAGGATAGTTTATAATTACATACTCTTATATCATGGTTGCTTTGTTTATGATTCATGAAGTTGAAATCGGTGATGAGAATGTTTCATATATTTTTAATGAATGAAGAGTGATTTCATATTTAGTGAGTTAAATATTGATATATCCATACTAGAAAATAAGAAATAATTTTTTACATAATTTAATCATATTATATCACTAGTTATATAATAAATGTAATACATGATATAAGTGAATAGTTTTTCTTTTTTGATTAGGTGGACAAACTGATTGAAACACGAACCAACAATGAATTGTGAGTGATTATGAGAGGGTTCAGTTATAGGAAAATAATAATGATATAATTTTTGGTTGATATGTGTGATATACTAAAAGTTACAAGAATTATAAATAAATCACTATTTATATATTGACATTTTATAGAATAAAAAGATATCATTTTATTCTTAATTCACATATTTGATAAATATGACTTGATAATAATCATCTGTTAATCATATCATTAATAGGCTATCCAATTTGGATTACTAGAACCATAATTATATCATTAAAATAATATATTTCATTTAATCTCTTTTTCATGACTAAAAAAGTATGGTAGAGAAGAAAATAAAAAATTAGAGTAATTGTGCCACAGAGGAGGTATTTCAAACATATACATGGCTGGTGATTTTATTTTACATGGAATAAATGAAATGTGTATTATGGTAGAATATTTGAGAATCATAAACATGATATAAACAACATAAATAATTTTTATATTACAATTTTAGAATATACATTTAGGGTATTGAAGGAAAACAAAATACGTCTCATAATGAATATTGTAGTCTACACAAGATAGTAATTAAAGTATGAGTTCATCCTGAAAGGCTACTCTAGCTAGGTGGTGGGCTTCATTAGGGAGGAAAGAATGAAGGTGTGGAGAATCGGGTGACGTCATGTCAGTTTGGTTTTATGTGAGGCTTACATTACAGCGGTTTAGTGGGATTTTATAAAGAGTATTGTTCATAAGTCTGGAAGTAACATGGAGAAAGTGGTCTTAACATGGTTGTTCCAGCTTAGACGAGTCACTAGCCATTGGATTTCACAGTAAGAAGATGACCTAGGTATCCAACTTAAATAATTTAGATAATTTTATAGGTGTAGAACCAAATGAGGTCAATGCAATGAGAATTCATATACAATGTTTTCTGATTTGAAAAATGTAGAAGGTATGTCTTGGCCATTAGAATGAGGCATTTTCATTCTCGGATTGGGATTGATAAATGAGATTCAATACATGTCTAATTATGTGTCCAAAATATTTAGTATCAACTATGGGGGGATTTAATTTTGTTATTTTGACCATGGGCCTAAATGGACATGTATTAGGGCTTAGTTACTCAGGTTATACGTGTCTTGAAAAGGATACCCCTTAAACTATATATGGGGATTATCGAATTTATAAAAAAATAACAAATCATTCTCAAGTTCATGTAATATAAAAGGGAAAATTTCATTGATGATTATTACTATAGAATAATAAAATTCATTATACAACCAATAATATATTCCTCACATAGGTATTTGAAAATTATATTATTAAATCAAAAATAGAAATTATTGATGTTATGTAAAATAATGATTACTCATGTTGCACACAATGAGATAACCTTGGAAGAACCCTTCGTATTTGAGGGAACTGGCTAATACCATGTGACCAGAAGATCAATTGAGTAATGATTTATTATTGCGGAATGAAAAATGGAAATGGTTTATTGGGAAGCTGAAATTTATAATTCCTTGAATATTTTGGTGACTATAACATTTTATAAGTGGTGTAATGAAATTTATCTATATATTTCAACATACTATTAAGGGATAACATGATAAACATAATATGTAGATCCAAATATGATAATTATTTCACTTAAGAGTTTTTATTTTCATGAAACTCCTCATAAACTATATTAGAAACAACTTTTTATCATATGTAACATTCTCTATCCAATGAATTAAAAAAATTATCATATTATAGTTTACCAGGGTAACTAGTTTTTACCAAAGGAAATATGATCATTATTCATAAAATCATTGGGGCCTTTATTATGTAATTTTGTACCACTAATTCAAAACATTAAATTCATTTTATTTGATTGAATTTAGTAAATATATTATAATTTATATTACAAAATTTTAATTTTTTATAATTTTCGTAGTATATGTTACATGTTTTCTAAAATAAAAAATATTACTTTTTATATTAAAACTAACAATTTTTATTTTATAAGTCAAATTTAACATAACTAGTGGGATTTAAATAATTTTTTCATGAATTTACTATTGATACATATATAATAAGGTTTTATAAACGACCTATTATTTATATTAATTGAATTCTAAATTAAATATGATTTTAGAAAAATATATAAAAAAACTATTATGATATGATTTTTATGATTAGTTTGAAAATAATATTAAATTTCTAAAAATAAAATTTTATATTTTATAAATATAACTAATAATTAATATGTTGTGATATGAGGGAAGAATGTTTTCATATGAAATTAAATTTTATGAATTATGGGTTCTCATTCATATTTCCTATAATCTAATAATTAAATTATCATTGACCCATTATTAATGTAAATATATTTTGTATACATAATAACGAGTTTCATTAAATGTAAACGCATATCACATATATTGAAATATTCAATAAAATAATTTTCATAATAATAAAAGATCTTACTTGTCATTTTAGTTCAATTAATTGAATAACATTCTTATTAAATGTTTTCTACTACTTTATATATATATAAATTGTAAACTGGTTACTCTTATTCATTAAAATTGATTAAATTTGATTGTTTTAACACAAATACAATTAAATTTTTTTATAAATATATCACAGTTTCATTTAAGGTGTAATTTTTCATTTTCCGAAATCTATCAAACACATTTATATCACATAGATGATATCATATATAAAAATATAGGGGTGTTAAAAAATCACTCATAAGTAACACATTAATATCCAATGTCACTATGGGTGTGATGTAAATGAATAGGAAAAATATCTGTATATAAATTTATAATTGAAAAATAATAGATTGGACTATGAAATAGTTCATTAAACCATTGTGTGATTTGCGTTAGTGTTTTTTTATATGAAATATACATCACCCATATCAAGACCTAAAAAAATTATACAACTAATTTCTATTGAAATATTATAGATCTAATAATTATTAATATATTGTTATATCTAGTATGATAATTTCTTTATATATCCATTTAATTCGTTATAAGAAACTATTAAATACCCTCTTCAATCCATTAAATTTCCCAAATACTGTTATAAAAAAATTGTTTCAAATCATTTAAAAAATAGATCTTTAAATATACATAACATGAAAACTTTATAAATATTTCCATAACATTAATTTCACCTAAACATTCTCTATAGAAATAGATTCAACCCTCTTGGTGACTAGAATATTTCTAAATTTTCACTTCTAATGCATCAATTTTAGCAATGGTGAGGCTCCCAAAATTGGATAAATTTATTAAATTCATGGATTATTGAGTTAATAAGCATTATTTAGTTTCTTGTTAACACATATATTAAAATATTTTCAACAATTACACTCTCAAAATCAGTCCCTCCATCTACAATACCTCTTGAAATATATAATGAAATATCCAGGATGTTTTGAGCCTCTAAAATAATATATTTTATTTTTACAATATAAAATAACTAATGAGTAAAATATTAATCATATAATGATTGATATATATTATGTAAATTACTATATTCATGTTTTATATATGAATTCTTTTTAGTTAAATTTTGGTTTTCCATTATCTTATAACTTTTTTTATGATCAATGAAAAAACTCCCCAAAAAATTATTGATATTTTCACTATTAATTTTAACTAATTTTTCAAATATGAATTATTATTCCTATTGATGAAGAGACGTAGCAGGTATATTAATTATATAATTTATTTATTTATTTATGAATTATAAAATAAAATCATCTTAACGAGTAATAATAAAATGATACTCTTTACGCATATATATTATATATGTTAATTCATTAATTGATTAATAATTTAAAAAACCATAAAAAAAATTATGATATTTTTTATATTTCACAAATATAAGTGTGGAAAAATCCCAAGTAGTTATTATATCTTTATAATTCATACACAACTCTTCATCATCTTTTAATGTATTAATAAATGAAATTTTATATCCTAGAAAATTATTAAATCAAATTTATAAATAATTACTCACCCACCTTATACATGACTATATTGGTGATAAAATTTTTCATACAGATAATAAATAATATACAAAAAGTATAAATAAAATATATAAAATCGGATTTTCATGGCCTAATATACAACATTATGAAATAATAAAAAATTTAAATCTTTTTAGGAGTAATTATTTAAATAATTAGTTCTATCACATTTTATTATGTCACATTATATAATTATTTTTAATAAAATATCACAATTTTTTATAATTTTAATTTTATTTCCCCAATTTAATATTTTATAAATAGATTACGTATAGAATAACTCCTCATTCAAATAATTTACTGTATTTATCGAAATAAAGATCCAATTTACAATGATCTACATAATTTATTTTGATTAAAGATTAATAATATGTATATTGTAACATTGGAAATAGACCATATTTTTATGTCAACCCATATAAAAAAAATAATTAATTTATATAATTATTTATAACTAATTAGACAATATTATCAAATATGATATGTTTGAACCTTTTAATTTCGTAAATATACACACAATATTCTAATTTTTCTTATAAGTTGTAATAGACTATAACGAATCTAAATAAATATCCAAGTAGTATCACCAGTATTTTTAAGGGTCATTGTACAAATGTGAAAGTTATCGCACCACTAATAGAAATTTAATGGTGATCACAATCTACAAAATAAACTATTAATATTTTATATCTATTTATTATTATTTTAATGAAATTATAATTTCATTATATCTTTTTTAATTTCATCAACACCATTGAAAAAATAGGATAAAATCCCTCTACCTTTTATCAAAACAATGATAGAATAAATAGTGACCAATGAATAATTATCATATTTAATGCATTATGGTGCCTTAAAAAATATTTAATTCTTTTAAATTATCATTTTAATATTAAACCTGAAACCAATGTAAATAATTAATAACACCTAAAATTATCTACTTAGGTACATTGAAACACTATTTTTCTATTTGAAACATAATATTCTATAGATTATTTATGTAATGTTTAGTTAGTTTATGGGTCATAACTTTATTATATGAGGATACCTTAATTACAATACAAAATTAATATAATTTAAATGGAATAAATATTCTAGAAAATTCTTATTCCATAAGATTAACCCCATTGTTTTTCCAGCCTTGGTGTAACATATTTGATGTGAATTCAAAAATTACACATGGATCATGTCAACCCAAAAACTCTATTGTACCTCCAAATCCCCAGAGGTCTAAAAAAATATCCTAGAATGAGTTTTATATATATTTTTTGTGATAGTTTATAAGATTTATTTGTAAATAAAAATTATTAGGTTTGGGGTTTAATTTATATCGCGTCTATATGAATTTCATGTATAATAATGTATATACATATTCCCACCAATGGAGTACCTATAAAACCATTTATTCATACAAAAATTGTTGGATAATTTTATTAATATAAATTTACATCAGATCATGGTTAAATGAAATTATAAAGCCTACCAAAAATGTGAAACTAGGCAGAAAAACAGATTTCATAGATTTAGTGTTCCAAAATAATTTAAAAAAATCAAAAACAACAACAATTCATAGAATTAACAAGGAGGAAAATAAATAAAAAACCAATGTACCAACACCTAATATTATTAAAAACATTTAATTTCACTCTTTCGATAAATCAAACATAATGAATAACTAATCCCATTTCCTGAAACTATTCCCCACTCATGAATCAAATATTAAATCTTTATGGAATTTCCATGAGGGGAACATATAGTTTGACAATATTTTATTCTATTTATATAGACATATACCCACCTAGAAATTCATATAATAAAATTAGGTTTATAACGAAAAATAAAATTATAAAGTGATGAATACTAATTAAAAAAATATTATAATCAATCCTTTTAAAATAAACTTAAATAACTATTCTAAAGAACACCCTATACTCAAAAGTTCCACATATATAAAAAAACATTTAATTTCACCCAATATCCTATTCATGGTTTGTGGAATAAAATTTTATAGGCCAACCAATATATGAAGATGTTTATACAAGAGTTAGAATAAAATTCCATCATATTCGGTAGGATAATGGGTATAATAGAGTTTGAGTAACCATTAATCATATCTCATGGAAAATTTTTATGTGGTAAAATATACTTAGGTAATTTTGATCCCATTTAATTTATCATAGAATGCATTAGTGATATTCCAACTAAATAATTCATTCATTAACTATATTACCCTTTTATTATGATAATCATCCCTTAAATAACATGAAATCTTGTGTAATAACCTAAATAAAACTATACATGAGGTGATATATTCAATTACTGAAAAACAAAACCTATATAATTAATGACATTAAAATTTTAATAAATAAATAGATAAGAAAATCATAATAATTTAATAAACAATTTCCATTAAAATTCCAGAGAATGACTAAAACATTTCAAAGGAAGAAAATATAATCAACATAGTCATAATTGAATAATAAACAGTTCTTGTAGTAACATATATAAGAATGTGAAAAAAAGAAAAAATATAAACATGAAAATTTAATAAAGTTTATATTTTCATTGGAAAATATTTATTTTTGTTAGATTTAATCATTCATATAACAATTCCTAAAAATCATTCAATGATAATAAGTATATTTAGGGATTCGCTTACATTTATCGTTGTTGAATGTGACATTGTGGATTAATTTATTAAGGTGGGATATAAGGTAATTAGTAATTATTCAATTAAAAATGTATTCCAAGGATTTAAACCACATTAAATATATATAAATAAATAATGATAAATGAAAAACATTCATAACCTATGTTTTTTAGGGGACGCACCCTCACACACAAAAAACACAATAAATTATAATAAATTAGTAGATCTCAAGAGACCTAGTCCTCTATAATAATTATTTACGTTTCATTACAAATACAATTAAAAGAATAAAAATAGTAGAGATCATATAAACCTATTCCAAGATAAAATAAGTGCATGAGACAAAATAGGTATATTCAGGAAATATTTTTATGAAATAAAAAATTTAAAAGAATGGATAATAGAGATATTTATCATATTAGAAGACTCAATTTATAAATGAAGAATAAATACAAAATAATTAAGTTTATAGGATTCAATTGAATGTTTAATTAAAAAAAAATTAATTTATCTGGAGAACATTACAAAAATATATATAGGGAAACAGATATAGAGATATTACCTACCAAATGGATCATAGTAGAATATATTATATAACTGGACTCCCATTGGTTTTAGAGTCCACTACTACTGGTTAGTGAGTATTGAAAATAAAACATTTCATTTTTCATCATTAATCCTGAATAACCCATTCATGGACCACTATAACAAATAAATCATATCATTAAAAATAATAATGTGATTAAGTTATTATATAATTGTTTAAAAATGCAAGGATAAAAAGAACAACTACCCACACATATATTTCCTGCATCAAAGAACTAAAATACAATAGTTGAATAACCTAAAACGAATATAATTCAATAATGTAGAAATTAGGATCATTATTACCTTCACACATTTTGTATTCTATTAATCTTGATGAATATATGAAAATACGATTCATGAATTATTAATGACCAATGATATCACTACCTACAATTTAAATGATAAAAAAATTAAGACACACAAACAAGGTGAATCCCTAAGATTATTGAAAAATAACAATATTTGTATATTACATAAGGTAAACAATCTTGTTCTCTTAGAATAATGTACAATTCCATAATAAAATTTCATCCTTTTGATATTACAACTACATCATTCCATCATGAAAAAATAAAAAATATGGGAGACAGCCCCAATACAAACATAACTATTTTTCTCATCCAACACATCACCATTTATTTAACTATTCTTCAAATGTTACATTATATCAATGCATTTTGATTTATTGTAGATATATTGTATGATTATTTCTTGGAATTATTTTAATATAAACCAATATTTAATCATTTTACACCATTATTCATTTTTAACCATTAATAATATTTGTCTATAATAAAAATATAAGACATAATATGAATTTATTTTTACATATATACCTCTAAGAAGTTTATTTTTGAAAAAATTAAAACCAATGAATGTAATATTATAATTTTTTAAAAATATGCTATACTATTTCATATTATTAATACTCATAAATAAAATTAGTGTCATAATAGAATGAATTTTTATAAAAAATTAAAAAAAATTAAAAAAAATTCATTTGAATTGGAAACTACTTAAAAATAATTTCTTTTTAAATTTTATAGAAACTAAGAAATAATTATTTATGTATTATTCAAATGTTTAATAAGAAAACAATTGTTTATTTTTTTAAACATCTTATCTATGATCAATTTCTCAAGATAACATGAGAGACAATTTTCTATTCAAATTACATTCATTGAACACCAATATAAAATCATCTACTAGGTAATAGAACCTTTTTTCATCTAAATTGATGATTATATTCTATGTGATTTATTATTATTTTCTAATACTTTTATTTTGAAAAAAATATATTATTTAAAACAATTATAAATAACGTAAATTTTTTAGAGACACAATTAAAAATAAAACACTAATCGTTTATAAACTATTTATAGACACCATATAAATAGTAATTTCATTTAAATATACTTATATTATAATAAGAAAAATAATTAATAATATTATTTTTTATGAAAAATTTCACTTGATTTATCAAAATCTACACACACATGTTATTATCACAAATTAACGAAAATTTTAAAATATACGACCCATTAAAATTTTTAAAAAATAAGAGATAATACATTGTTCTTTAGAAAATTATAAATATGGAATTATTATGAAACATAACATTTTTGATTGTGCGAGGTAGTAAATAAATAATTATATTAATAAAATTATATAACATAGTATTTTTTAAATACTTATTCAAAAAAAATGTCTAATAGATCATTCTTTAAGAAAATCACTATATATTGTAGAAAAATTCACATATCCGAGAATTTTTTATATATTTTATAAATACATATATGAAAACATTGAAATATTGAAAAGGATTATTTAATTTAAATTAATATGTATGTTTTTAATTAGAATTATAATTTAATAAAAATCATTCAATCGAAGGATTAACATATATAAGTTTTTAATATGATTATTTGGTATTTCCTAATGTATGGGGTAAATTATGTCCACGCTCTGTAATATTTGGTAACATCAATCAAGACTATCTTTTATATTATTTTTTTAAAATATCATTTGTTGAAAAATATCAAAACAATGTTTTTATTAAAAACAAATCATATGATCATCCTTTAACCATTAAAAAAGGACAACATTATATAAATATTGAGTTAGTTTCAATATATTAGAATTAAAAAAAAATCAAAACATCATATTCATTGAGAAATAAATAATATGGATGGGTGAGTAAAACCGATGATAATTTAAAGGGAAATTTAAATTAGCTCTGGTGATTGAAAGTCACAATAGATATTTTCTGTAAGTTAAATTTATATTGTATAAGTAGTTGGATCAGATATATATTGTAAAAAATAAGGAGGTGATATGAGTAATATAGAAAACATATAACCCCCAACTGGTTTAAAATTTGTTTCAAATAGATGAAAATGATAAAATTCACTTATACAAAACATCATAACCCAATCGAGTAGCTATTGGAACAACACAATACCCCTATTTGGTGACTAGTAGAGACACCCCCACTAAATTTATCACCAAATTATTGTAACATGATACATGGAACATTATTGTAAACTACTTCCACAACACTGATTTAATAAAATAAAAAAATTACAAACATAGAAATCCAAGACCAATAACATAAAAAATATTTCTATATATACAATTTAGTTTTCATAGGACATTTTTATAATATTATCTATTTGTTTTTTAAAACTAAAAAATTGAATGGTATTGATTTTATTTACATTACAGTTAACTATATTATAATTCGAAAAAAATTCTAAACTCTACAAATATATACACATATGATTCTCATACAAGGATATTATGTAGAGACCCAAAGCATGACGTACATAGACATTACATTAATTCTGAGGAATATCTAATACATAACAAAAATAGACACCAAATGACTGTAATACTTTAATGTATTTGGAATCATATAATATATTCTTCTAATCTTGGTGAAATATCTTCAACATCTCCCATAAAGATATTCTTTTTTTTTTACCTAGAGCCATTCTTTATGTCCTGGGGAAAAGAAAAAATATGAAGGGGTGAGCTCAAATGCTAATTAAGGGTAAGAATGGATAAAATAAAACAAATCATATACATTTGAACTTAAATACATTTACATAATGTTTAAACATCACGATCTTGAGAATGACATAAACCATGGAAGTACGTAAGGCATAGATCACAATGGATCCTCAATCATGATAAAATATCACGGGAATAAATCATGTAATTTAGGGAAAACATTAAGCACATGATATGATTTCTATAGTAGCCAAGGAATTTCTACTAAGACCATCTTAGTGGACAAAGTCCCTTTCTGAATCGAGTTCATTCCTCGTTCCAGTCCTGTAACACTGAACCAGATTAACTTACCGTTCCTGCCATGTCTATCACATGAGATATAAATCTTTACCCAATGTATTAGATGGAGATATATGTCCCACCGATCTCATAATGAAATCATTCTTACTTTTTCCACAACATGAACATAAATCATTCATCATTGCCCAAAGTATAAAATGGGTTTCAAAAACATCATCCCATCATAACATAATCCATAAAAAATGGACATCATTTCATCATAAGAAAAGTGAAACAATTTAAATCATATAGACATTATAATTTAAACATACACATATAAAATAATGTCTTCTTAGATGGAATTTTTTTTGATAAAACACTTGAAATGAATTCCTTAGGAAAATATCCTTTCTTCTTCAAAATAACTTTCTTTTCATAAAATTCCAGGAAATTTCAAAAGAAAAGTATTTTGTTGAAAATAATCGTGAAATATTTTAGAGTAATCTTCATGAAAATAAGGCGTTATATAACTGTAAAAATCCGCTCATGTCATATATGTTAAAAAACATTCTTCTCGTACTTTTGCCGGAAAAGTCAAAAAAGTACATCGTATGGTAAAAAAGAAAGATTATTTAAATACAATTTAGTAAAAGATAAAAATGGTTAAAAAGGACTTTAAACATACATGAAATCATTTTTATAATATAGGTTACATGAATGATAAATATAACCCCAGTAAATACTTACGAATAAATAATCTCGGATACAAACGAGATTGGAAAAGTTATCTCTTACCATAAGTCTGATATGCTTCGTACGTATCTGAACCTCCTCTATAATGATTTAACTAATGTCAATGATTTATTAAAGAATCATATATATCATTATGATATCATATATTGTTCACTTATGTCTTTATATTTCCCGTTCTTTTGTCTATTCCATGTTAAAGCAGCGTTTTGAGTAAAATCATTTTATTTATCTTACGTGTTTGGACTTGTGGTTCTTGATATTATTATTACTTATATCAGGATTTACTTACTTCCATAATGTAAATAATGATTTATATATCAATACATAATAATTATATATATATAATAGATAGATAAATTATATGAAATACACCGTTCATGGAGACGTTATACCATACGTATGCATGAATGCTCTTTTCCTTTCCGTATTTAATTGAATGGAAGTAAGTAGATGACATATATATATATACATATATCTGGTATCTTTATCATGTCACATATTTCATTATTATTCATTATATATACTTTATAATCATTCTTTAATTATTAACATGGAAAATGAATCTCATCGCGGTGTGGAGATGGTAATCTGTATGTACGCACGAGCGATGATATCGTTCCCAGATTTATTGAATGCAATTGTATTGGATGATAAAATATCATAGAATAAATATTATATTATAATAATCATATATAGTTATTATTTACATCATTATAGCCATCCAAGTAAGGTGGTGGTGGAAAACTGATTACACCACTGCGTGGAGATGATATTCCGTACGTACGCACGCGTGGTGATTTCGATTTTCATAGGATGGATAGAAGGTGAAATAGGTTTGTTTAATATCTATAATAAAATATTAGTATATAAGTAATACTGATGTTATTAATTTATAATTAAACAACTCAATAATAGGATGTAGAAGAAGAAAGAAACTTGAAAGAGTTGGTAGAAGAGATTAACTCTTCCTCGACGCGCCTCCTTTAAACTTCTTCTTATAGAACTAGAGTTGGAATTTTTAGAAGAAAAGAACCTCTATGATATAACTAGAGAGGTTTAGAAGCGTACTCTTCCGGGTTTGGCCGAGCTTCACGGCTCAAAAGGGTGTGAAGAGATGATGGAAGGGGTGCCCTTTTTATAAGGGAGGAGAGGGGCACCTTAGGAAAACATAAAATATAATTTTATAATAAAGTCGTATTCAGTTTTTAGTAGCTCCAAATTGATTTATTTCAAAGATAAGGTGGTTATAGGTCTAAATCTTCTAATCCAATTGGTTTTAGATAAGTTTAGGTTGCAATTTTATCCTTATCATTTAGATTTAACTGTAAGTTACATAATTTAAATTTTACTGTGTCTTTTTTGTTTCATACACTATAAGGTTAATAAACATTATATAAAAAGCCAAAATTACCCGAAGTGATTCATTATTAATATATATATTTTTATCTAGGTCATTCAGCCGATCCTTAGATTTTTAGGAATAAAATAACAATTAATAATATAATATTTGTTTTAAAAACTATTTTACGTCAATTTTGACTCTATTTGGTACATGACATTTGTGAAAATCATAAAAGCATGATTAGTTCGAAAATAGATAATTAAATCAAAAATAACATTCAATATTAACCTATAAAATTACTATAATTCATAAAAAGTCTAAAATTACATTTATTTGGGTATTTATAACATCAATTATGTTAATATTTCATTAACAAGGTAATTATTGCATCATCATTGTGTCATAAATAAATTAAATTACATAATGTCTAAAATTTTTAAATAAAATACCATTATGTAGGAAATATTTTTATCTATATAATGAATATTTATATTCGAATTTATCTTATGTATAACCCTATATTAAAATTGTTTTAGTTATTAAACATTTATTTTAACATTTTTAATTCTTCTTTAAATAAAATAATAATAATTGTCTTAATCTAATACAAGTGGACCTAAAGGGTAATATTTTATCCCTAAGGTTGTTTTTGGTTGAACTACCCTTATACAGTAGAATTAGAACATGTTTTAGTGTAATAATAATATCATTTTTTCCCTTAATTACCCTATTTACTTTTAACCATGGTAAATAAAAGTAAAAAGTTACTAATAACCAAAAATTATTTTTATCATATTGAACCACATTTTATTCATTTATATTAACAATGTCTCTCGGATTTTCCAAATTCCACTCCCAGAATCAGTAAAATTTAGTTTTATGAAAATTTTCCAACTCTTCTAGGAGGTGGGTAAAAGACGTTGAAAAGTTAAATAAAATGTTTATATGTCTAAAATTATTATAAAATGACTCCAATGAGTTACATTGAACTTATATAGGTATTATGTATCAATTTTGACTTAAAATAAATTTATATAAAATATATTTTTATTTATATAAAAATTTGGTTTTTAAATAGTAACCTAGTATTTTCACTATTCAACCAAAATTTAAAGTTTTTAGAAAAATACAAAAAAATTCCCCCTAGGCTAATTTCGATATTCTGAATCCAAAAATGAAGTCCGTTTTGAAAAATAAAATTTCAAAAAGTTCATTTAACTATTCATAATGGCTAGTTTATATAGAATACATTTGTTTAGTGAAACTCGGTATTGTGTACAACATACGCTTTCGTGGAAGGTCGCAATTGCGTGTAATGAAATCCAAGTCAAGGAGATCTGTAGTGCAAGATCATTTTGGTATAGTGTACAACACAAGATATCAATGAAATTGAAAATAACATTTTTTATTAAATCTCAGGGTGTTACATTTTACCCCCCTTAAAATGAATTTCACCCTCAAAATTCGTCAGGGTTATAAATGGTTTACTACTCGAAAGTTTTAATAGAAACCCACATCATAAAAAGGAATACCAAAACTTATCTTTAAAAACTAATGTATGAAACATAAATATTACCCAAATTATATAATCACTCAGATTCCACATAAGAGAACATATGTTAAAATTTAGATATAGAAGAGAAATATAACCATCAAGTTCTGATGGAGAGTGGTATAGAACATGGCTTTGAAAAATCCAACAATCACAAAGAAATAAATTTGTGATGATCTATGGTACTATCTCATTAATCAGATATGAGGGCTCTAGGACATCATTTTTTGTTTTCAAGATGATTTCCTTAAAGTCGATGAATTTGAATTAGAGAAAATACTTACTTTATTTTGGTATAATCTCACTATTTTTCGTGACTTAAACAATTTCCACTTCATCTCTTACTGAAATGAAGTTGAATTTTTCAGTCGTGAAGTGTTAGTATATCATGTAATAGAATGATGGGTTATTCCATATGTCTCAAACAAAAAGTTATAAATAGTTATCAAATACACATAAGTCCATCAACAGTGAGGTTAATCGTATATGATTCCAAAAATGGACTTATACTTCATCTATCATACTGCTTAATAAAACCATTTTCTACTAACCAAGGAAATCCTGTAGGCAAGTGGTAGGAAATAAATTCCTGTCGCGTGTCGGCGGTGGGTTCGATTCCCATACCCTTGTCTGACGCGACGGGTTGTCTCCCATCCTGAAGGTTGTCCTTTTTTTAAAACTAAATTATTATAACATCCCATAAATAATATCAAAATAAAGTTCTATCATTAAACAATACTAACTTATGTCCAGAATAATCCATTCCAATCTTTATGATTATACATCTGTCCAAACTCATAGTATAAAGAAAATGATTACTTGAAAGGTTACATAACAAGCACTTGAATACCATCATTTATCCTCCATATATCATAGGATATATCTTGTTGGTCACATTCCAAACATGTGAATACCTTAATCATGAATTCTATTGAACCATAGTGAAAACATGAATGTTGTCACAAGGTAACTCTTTCTATATCTCAAAAATCCGATATACTCAAACCATGATATAACTTTTTCCTTATACTAGTCATGACCTCATTAATACTATCAAACAATTTATTTTCTCCTTATCCCTTCATTTTGTTAATATCATCTGCATTCCAAAATATTTGAATCACTTTTCAGGGTTACCGATACCATTCATCATATACTTTCAAAAAAACATGGAAATACAATAGTGTAACAATCCGTATATTTTTCTTAATTCCATAGTACTATACATTATTCATGATAAACATACAATCATTCCACTACCTTCTTAAACCACTGACCGAGCTTCATCATTTCTTTCATATCATGTATCATTTGTAGTCACTTCATCAACATTAACACAAATACTACCCATATATCCATGTTGTTTCTCTTCATGAAATTTTCCCTTAGAGCATTGATTTGCATAATGACCATAGATTCCATTTTAAAACATTTAACCGTTGTGGATGTCTTAGAAATACCATTGTCCTTGTCCATGGTGTTAACTGAAATTTTTCCTTTACAATTACTAGATTTGTGTCCTTCATTTCCAAAACCAAATCATATTCCAGTTCCTTTGAAACATTCTCCTTGATGCCACATCCCACAGGATTTACATGAGGGAAATTTAACATTCTTTGCTCTATGATCATCGTGAAACTCCATCTTTCTCTTATTAGATTAGTCAGGAAACATACCAAAGTGGAGATTATTGATCATATTTTGAGATTTCTGATTACGCATAATTACTATATGTGGGATTCCAGATCCAATTTCATTTGGTTTCTCATGAAGAATATCATTCCATTATCTATCATATCCTCCATTATCTTGATTCTTCCTGTTTCAAGCCATTTTCTAAAACCCAAAATGAATAGTGTGTGTAACAGCCCGAGATTTTATAAAAAATATTCTTTTTAATTTCACTAATGTCTTGTGTTGTACGCAACACAAAAAGGATCTTGCACAACACGCATCCTTGACTTTCCTTGCATTACACGCAATCACAACCTTCCTCGATAGCGTGTGTAGTACGCAATACTGAGTTTCACGAAACAACGATATGCTATTAAAATATTATTAAAACTAGCTGTTATGAATAGTAATAACCACTTTTTAAATTTTAGAAATTTTAGATCTCAAAATGGACTTCATTTTTGGATTCGGAGTATCAAATTTAGCCTAAGGTGAAATTTTGGTACTTTTCGGATAACTTTCATATTCTGATGAATAGTGAAAATTACTAAATTATAATTAAAAAAACTTTTTAAATCGAAATAATTAATAGTGATAAATCATTAATTTGAGTGGTTTTAAATTATATTTAGAATATATTTTTACAATTTAATACAATGTTGGTCATTGGATGTAATTTCACATTTAAACCAGACATAATCAAGTGTCAATCTTTTGATAGATATTGTTTCTTAAAAACACGCTATTTGTTTTAACAGCGGGATTTAATTATAAAATTAATTAATGCAATTTCTATGTTATGAATTTGGTAAAATAGACTTCATTTTTGAATTCGGAATATGAAATATATCTTAGGATGAAATTTTGGCATTTTTCTGGAAACTTTCAATTTTTGATGAATAGTGAAACCACTATGTGGTAGGTTAAAAACTGAATTTTTCATAAAACGTAATTTTACCGCTTATGTGAATGGAATTTCGAAAATCCGACAGACACAGTTAATATCAAGGACTAAAATATGGTTCAATGAGATGAAAATAATTTTTGGTGAATATTAACTTTTTACTTTTTTTACCACGGTTAATAGTAAATAGGGTAACTAAGGGTAAATATGATGTTAACACAAGTACAAATTCTATTGGATAAGTGTAATTCGACCAAAAACAAACTTATGAATATAATATGACCATTTAGGTCCACTTGGATTAGATTATGACATTTAATATTATTTTATTTAATGAATAGTTAAAATAGTTAAAATCAATGTTTAATAACTTAAAAATTTTTCATATGGGGTTATACATAATATAAATTCGACTATAAATATTCATTAGAAAGATAAAAATATTTCCTACATAATGATATTTTATTTATAATTTTTAGATTTTAAATTAATTAATTTATTTATGACACAACGATGATGCAGTAATTACCCTTTTAAGGAAATATTAACATAATTGATGTTATAAATGCTCAAATGAATGTAATTTGAGACTTTTTATGAATTACACTAATTTTATAGGTTACTATGATATATTATTGATGATTTAATAAACTTGGTTCGAACATATAATTCTGTTATGACTTTCACAAAAATCATATATCAAATAGTGTCAAAATTGACACAAAATAGTTTTTAAATCAAATATTATATTATTAATTGATATTTTATTCCTAAAAATATAAGGTTCGTCCAAATGACTTAGATAAGGATATATATATTAATAATAAACAATTTGGGGTTCGTTTGGCATGTTATAGTATGTGTATTAACCATATAGTGAAAGAAAACAAAAAGACACGGTAAAAGTTAAATTATTTAACTTAGAGATAAATCTAATTGATAAGGTTAAAATAATACCCTAAACTTGTCTAAATACTATTGGTTGATAGGATTTCGACCCATCCCCACTTTAGATTCGAAATAAGACCCTTTGGAAGCATTATAAACTGATTTTGACTTTAATATAAAATAATATTTTGAGATATTCCTAAGGTGCCCCTCTCCTCCCTTATAAAAGGACACCTCCTCCCCCTCCTCCTCACACCAATTTGAGCACTCAAGCTCGGCCAACCCCTGCCTAAATCTCTTATCCACTTCCCTAGAAACATCCTAGAGGTTCTGGTCTTCCTCAAAGACCAATTTTAGTGCCCTAAGAGGAGGTCTCAAAGAGGCGCTTCGAAGAAGAGGAGGTTCGGACACATACCAAGTAAATCGGACCTAAGGTAAGGGAAATATCACAATCTCACTTTTATCCGAGATTGTTTTTACATTGTTAATTACTGGGGTGTATTTTATCATCCACATCCATGTTCCCTCAAAATGTAATATTATTTCCATCCTTATACAATAGTTTATATCAAATTTTACCCTTCGGTGAGTTTTTTGTAAAAGCTATGAAAGGAATCTTTTGTCGTTTTCGTACGAGGTACTTTTTGACTTTTCCGACAAAAGTACGAGAAGAATGTTTTTTTAACTTATACGGCATGAACGTATTTTTACGGTTTTATAAAGGCTTATTTTCATGAAGCTTCCTCCAAATGATTTCATGACTATTTTTAATAAAATCTCTTTCTTTTAAAATTTCATGATGTTTTGTGAAAAGAAATTGATTTTGAAGAAGAAAGGATATTTTCTTCAAGAATTCATTTCAAGTGTTTTATCAAAATTATTTTCCATCTAAGATAATAAAGGGTTCTGTTTCTATCCATATTTTTACAATGATTTGACTTTGTTGTGATGGAATTATGCTTATGAATTCCTTTATCTTATATGAATGGTTTTATGATGTCATGTTGTTTAAGAATCCCATTTTTATTACATGGGTTATGCAATGATGTATGATTTATGATTTTATGGCACACATAAGAATGATATCATTATGAGATGGGTGGGACCTATATCTCCCTCCAATGCATTGGGTAAAGATTTTATATCTCATGAGATAGACATGGCTGAAATGGTAGGTTATACCAGTTCAGTGAAATAGGACTGAAACGAGGGTTACTCGATTCAGAATGGGACTTTGTCCACTAATATAGTCGTGGAAATGAGTCTTGAATAACAAGAAATGATTCTCTATGATTATGTGTGAATGCCACAAAGTTTCATGTTTTAAGTTATGATTATTGTGATTACATTTCACTGCCATGATTTACCCCATGTTATGAAATTATGATCTCTTTTGCAGGTTAAGATTTCCAAAAGTTATGTGCTTATGTATATGATGTGATCGATATTTCTTTTTTTACCCTTACTAAGCATTTGAGCCCACACTTTTATGCTTTCTTTTCCCCAGGATATAAAGAAAGGTTTTAGGTAAAAAAAAGGAAGATCTTTATGGGATATTTTGAAGATCTTTCACCATGATTAGAAGATTATATTCCGAGTTTCCAAAGACACTAAACTATTACGATCCTTGTGTGTGAGTTTTTTTGTTATGTACTATGTATTCCTCAAATGTAAGGTAATGTCCATGTACGTCAATCTTTGAGTCTCTACAGTTGGTATCAGAGGAAAGGTTTAGTCAACCTTTGGAAACTAGGATGCGAAAACGTTAGTGAGATCCCTAGAGATATTTCTAAGGTATGTCTAGGGATGTCCCTAAGTTTAAGTATACTTATAGGTTATAGTCCTAGAATTGCGCTAACAATCATAGAATTTAACCTAAGATGTTAGATATTGAGGGTACTCCCCCTTTACTATGTTGTTTTGTATAGCATGATTTTTGCCTTTCAACGAATTCTTTTTGTGTTTTAGTTAATGGAGGGAACTAGACGGAATTCAGTTAAAATTGAATCCAATGGACAAATTGGTTACTATAAGCAACAAAATAATGTAATGCCTATAGAGAAAGATATTGTGATTATGCAGAATCAGTCATCGCGATATATGATTAACAAGGTGAAATTTAGTGGTATACCTAATTCATCAAAGAAGAGGAAGATAGACTATTATGCATGTTCGCATGTTGAGCAGCATAAAGAAAGGAAGATTGAGATTTCTAAAGAAGGGAAGAAGAACCATGAAGAATACCTCAAATGGAGGGACCGATGTTATTTGTGTGGAGATAAGGGTCATAGAGTGACAGACTGTTATCGAGTTCAATATATTATTTGTGGAGAACATGGGCATTACCCAACTCAATGCCCTGACCTAAAAAGTTACTTCTAAATCATGGAAGGACTTATTCCAGGACAATAATTGAAGAGGATGGATTGAAGTTATTATGTATTGGTATTCAAGAATAATGTTGTTGAGGTACTTTTATTGTTTATTATAATATTTTTTGTATTATTGTGGTTTTCAATAATTTTAAGGTACCGGTAACCATGAAAAGTGATTCAAATATTTTGGAAAGCAGATGATATGCACATAATGAAGGGATAAGGAGAAAATGAAATGTTTGACAGTATTCATGAGCTCATGATTGATATAAGGACTAAGTGATATCATGGTTTGAGTATATAGAATTTTGAGGATTTTGGTATGTGGAAAGTGTTAAATTTTAACTGCATTCATGTTTTCACTAAGGTATTCAAGAGAATACATGATTAAGGACTTTGAATGTTTGGAATGTGACCAACAAAACATATCTTATGATATATGGGGATCAACGATGGTATTAAATCTCTGGTAATCGTTTTCACTATGATATGAGAGTGGACTGCAGTATTATGGATAAGACTAAAGATTGGAATGAATTATGTTGGACATAAGTTGGTATTGTTTAAGGATAGAAGTTTTCTCGATATTATTGATGGGATGTTATAGTAATATAGTTTTATAAAAAGGACAACCTGCAGGACAGGCGACATCCCATCACGTCGGACAAAGCTGTAGGAATCGAACCCACAACCGAAGTGCGACTGGCCTTTATCGCCTACCACTGGCCTACAGGAAGTCCCTGTTTAGTAGAAACTAGTTTTATTATATTAAGCAGTATGATATATGAAGTATAAGTCCATTTTAAGAACAATATATGATTAATCTCACTATAGATCGACTTATGTATATAATTTTTGCTAACCTTTTGTTTGAGACAGATGGAATGACCCGTCATTCTATCACATGATCTGCTAACACTTCACAAATAACAAATTCAACTTCATTTATTTAAGAGATGAAGTGTAAATTGTTCAAGGCACGAACAACAGTGAGATTGTACCAAAATAAAGTAAGTATTTATTCTAATTCAAATTCTTCAACTTTAGGGAAAAGATCTTGAAAACCAAAAATGTTGTCCCAGTGCTCTTATATCTGGTTAATCCGATGGTACCTTAGATCGTCACAAATTTATGAATTTGTGATTGCTATCTTTTCCGTAGCCATGTTCTCTACCACTCTCCATCAGAACATGATGGTTAGATTTTTCTTCCATATCCATATTTTCACCTATGTGGAAACCCAGTGATTAGTTTATTTGGGTAACCATTAAGTTTCATACTTTTGTTTTAAAATATTGGTTTTTATATTCCTTTTTATGATGTGGGATTCTATTAAAGAAACATTCGAATAGTAAACCATTTATAACCCCGACGAATTTCGAGGGCGAAATTCATTTTAAGGGGGGTAGAATGTAACAGCCCGAGATTTTATGAAAAATATTATTTTTAATTTCACTAATGTCTTGTGTTTTACGCAACACAAAAAGGAGCTTTCACAACACGCATCCTTGACTTGCCTTGCATTACACGCAATCACAACCTTCCTCGATAGCGTGTGTAGTACGCAATACTGAGTTTCACGAAACAACGATATGCTATTAAAATATTATTAAAACTAGCTGTTATGAATAGTAATAACCACTTTTTAAATTTTAGAAATTTTAGCTCTCAAAAAGGACTTCATTTTTGGATTCGGAGTATCAAATTTAGCCAAAGGTGAAATTTTGGTACTTTTCGGATAACTTTCATATTCTGATGAATAGTGAAAATTACTAAATTATAATTAAAAAAAACTTTTTTAATCGAAATAATTAATAGTGATAAATCATTAATTTGAGTGGTTTTAAAGTATATTTAGAATATATTTTTACAATTTAATACAATGTTGGTCATTGGATGTAATTTCACATTTAAACCAGACATAATCAAGTGTCAATCTTTTGATAGATATTGTTTCTTAAAAACACGCTATTTGTTTTAACAGCGGGATTTAATTATAAAATTAATTAATGAAATTTCTATGTTATGAATTTGGTAAAATAGACTTCATTTTTGAATTCGGAATATGAAATATAGCTTAGGATGAAATTTTGGCATTTTTCTGGAAACTTTCAATTTTTGATGAATAGTGAAACCACTAAGTGGTAGGTTAAAAACTGAATTTTGCATAAAACTTAATTTTACTGCTTCTGTGAATGGAATTTCGAAAATCCGACATACATGGTTAATATCAAGGACTAAAATAATGTTCAATGAGATGAAAATAATTTTTGGTGAATAGTAACTTTTTACTTTTTTTTACCACGGTTAATAGTAAATATGGTAACTAAGGGTAAATATGATATTAACACATGTCCTAATTCTATTGGATAAGTGTAATTCGACCAAAAACAACCTTATGAATATAATATGACCATTTAGGTCCACTTGGATTAGATTATGACATTTAATATTATTTTATTTAATGAATAGTTAAAATAGTTAAAATCAAAGTTCAATAACTAAATCATTTTTAATATGGGGTTATACATAAGATAAATTCGACTATAAATATTCATTAGAAAGATAAAAAGATTTTCTACATAATAATATTTTATTTATAATTTTTAGATTTTAAATAAATTAATTTATTTATGACACAACAATGATGCAGTAATTACCCTCTTAAGGAAATATTAACATAATTGATGTTATAAATGCTCAAATGAATGTAATTTGAGACTTTTTATGACTTACACTAATTTCCTAGGTTACTATGATATATTATTGTTGATTTAACAAACTTTTTTCGAACATATAATTCTGTTATGACTTTCACAAAAATCATATATCAAATAGTGTCAAAATTGACACAAAATAGTTTTTAAATAAAATAAAATATTATTAATTGATATTTTATTCCTAAAAATATAAGGTTCGGCAAAATGACTTAGATAAGGATATATATATTAATAATAAACAATTTGGGGTTCGTTTGGCATGTTATAGTATGTGTAATAACCATATAGTGAATGGAAACAAAAAGACACGGTAAAAGTTAAATTATTTAACTTAGAGATAAATCTAATTGATAAGGTTAAAATAATACCCTAAACTTGTCTAAATCCTATTGGTTGATAGTATTTCGACCCATCCCCACTTTAGCTTCAAAATAAGACCCTTTGGAAGCATTATAAACCGATTTTGACTTTAATATAAAATAATATTTTGAGATATTCCTAAGGTGCCCCTCTCCTCCCTTATAAAAGGACACCTCCTCCCCCTCCTCCTCACACCAATTTGAGCACTCAAGCTCGGCCAACCCCTGCCGAAATCTGTTCTCCACTTCCCTAGCAACATCCTAGAGGTTATGGTCTTCCTCAAAGACCAATTTTAGTGCCCTAAGAGGAGGTCTCAAAGAGGCGCTTCGAAGAAGAGGAGGTTCGGACACATACGAAGTAAATCGGACCTAAGGTAAGGGAAATATCACAATCTCACTTTTATCCGAGATTGTTTTTACATTTTTAATTACTGGGGTGTATTTTATCATCCACATCCATGTTCCCTCAATATGTAATATTATTTCCATCCTTATACAATAGTTTATATCGAATTTTACCCTTCGGTGAGTTTTTTGTAAAAGCTATGAAAGGAATCTTTTGTTGTTTTCGTACGAGGTACTTTTTGACTTTTCCGACAAAAGTACGAGAAGAATGTTTTTTTAACTTATACGGCATGAACGGATTTTTACGGTTTTATAAAGCCTTATTTTCATGAAGCTTCCTCCAAATGATTTCATGACTATTTTTAATAAAATCTCTTTCTTTTAAAATTTCATGATGTTTTGTGAAAAGAAATTGATTTTGAAGAAGAAAGGATATTTTCTTCAAGAATTCATTTCAAGTGTTTTATCAAAATTATTTTCCATCTAATATAATAAAGGGTTCTGTTTCTATCCATATTTTTACAATGATTTGACTTTGTTGTGATGGAATTATGCTTATGAATTCCTTTATCTTATATGAATGGTTTTATGATGTCATGTTGTTTAAGAATCCCATTTTTATTACATGGGTTATGCAATGATGTATGATTTATGATTTTGTGGAACACATAAGAATGGTATCATTATGAGATGGGTGGGACCTATATCTCCCTCCAATGCATTGGGTAAAGATTTTATATCTCATGAGATAGACATGGCTGAAATGGTAGGTTATACCAGTTCAGTGAAATAGGACTGAAACGAGGGTTTCTCGATTCAGAATGGGACTTTGTCCACTAAGATAGTCTTGGCAATGAGTCTTGACTGACAAGAAATGATTCTCTATGATTATGTGTGAATGCCACAAAGTTTCATGTTTTAATTTATGATTATTGTGATTACATTTCACTGCCATGATTTACCCCATGTTATGAAATTATGATCTCTTTTGCAGGTTAAGATTTCCAAAAGTTATGTTCTTATGTATATGATGTGATCGATATTTCTTTTTTTACCCTTACTGAGCATTTGAGCTCACCCTTTTATGTTTTCTTTTCCCCAGGATATAAAGAAAGGTTTTAGGTAAAAAAAAGGAAGATCTTTATGGGAGATTTTGAAGATCTTTCACCATGATTAGAAGATTATATTCCGAGTTTCCAAAGACACTAAACTATTACGATCCTTGTGTGTGTGTTTTTTTGTTATGTACTAAGTATTCCTCAAATGTAAGGTAATGTCCATGTACGTCAATCTTCGAGTCTCTACAGTTGGTATCAGAGGAAAGGTTTAGTCAACCTTTGGAAACTAGGATGCGAAAACGTTAGTGAGATCCCTAGAGATATATCTAAGGTATGTATAGGGATATCCCTAAGGTTAAGTATACTTATAGGTTATAGTCCTAGAATTGCGCTGACAATCATAGAATTTAACCTAAGATGTTAGATATTGAGGGTACTCCCCCTTTACTATGTTGTTTTGTATAGCATGATTTTTTCCTTTCAACGAATTCTTTTTGTGTTTTAGTTAATGGAGGGAACTAGACGGAATTCAGTTAAAATTGAATCCAGTGGACAAATTGGTTACTATAAGAAACAAAATAATGTAATGCCTAGAGAGAAAGATATTGTGATTATGCTGAATCAGTCATCGCGATATATGATTAACAAGGTGAAATTTAGTGGTATACCTAATTCATCAATGAAGAGGAAGATAGACAATTATGCATGTTCGCATGTTGAGCAGCATAAAGAAAGGAAGATTGAGATTTCTAAAGAAGGGAAGAAGAACCATGAAGAATACCTCAAATGGAGGGACCGATGTTATTTGTGTGGAGATAAGGGTCATAGAGTGACAGACTGTTATGGAGTTCAATGTATTATTTGTGGAGAACATGGGCATTACCCAACTCAATGCCCTGACCTAAAAAGTTACTTCTAAATCATGGATGGACTTATTCGAGGACAATAATTGAAGAGGATGGATTGAAGTGTTTATGTATTGGTATTCAAGAATAATGTTGTTGAGGTACTTTTATTGTTTATTATAATATTTTTGTATTATTGTGGTTTTCAATAATTTTAAGGTACCGGTAACCATGAAAAGTGATTCAAATATTTTGGAAAGCAGATGATATGCACATAATGAAGGGATAAGGAGAAAATGAAATGTTTGACAGTATTCATGAGCTCATGATTGATATAAGGACTAAGTGATATCATGGTTTGAGTATATAGAATTTTGAGGATTTTGGTATGTGGAAAGTGTTAAATTTTAACTGCATTCATGTTTTCACTAAGGTATTCAAGAGATTACATGATTAAGGACTTTGAATGTTTGGAATGTGACCAACAAAACATATCTTATGATATATGGGGATCAACGATGGTATTAAATCTCTGGTAATCGTTTTCACTATGTTATGAGAGTGGACTGCAGTATTATGGATAAGACTAAAGATTGGAATGGATTATGTTGGACATAAGTTAGTATTGTTTAAGGATAGAAGTTTTCTCGATATTATTGATGGGATGTTATAGTAATATAGTTTTATAAAAAGGACAACCTGCAGGACAGGCGACATCCCATCGCGTCGGACAAGGCTGTAGGAATCGAACCCACAACCGAAGTGCGACTGGCCTTTATCGCCTACCACTGGCCTACAGGAAGTCCCTGTTTAGTATAAACTAGTTTTATTATATTAAGCAGTATGATATATGAAGTATAAGTCCATTTTAAGAACAATATATGATTAATCTCACTATAGATCGACTTATGTATATAATTTTTGCTAACCTTTTGTTTGAGACAGATGGAATGACCCGTCATTCTATCACATGATCTGCTAACACTTCACAAATAACAAATTCAACATCATTTATTTAAGAGATGAAGTGGAAATTGTTCAAGGCACGGACAACAGTGAGATTGTACCAAAATAAAGTAAGTATTTATTCTAATTCAAATTCTTCAACTTTAGGGAAAAGATCTTGAAAACCAAAAATGTTGTCCCAGTGCTCTTATATCTGGTTAATCAGATGGTACCTTAGATCGTCACGAATTTATGAATTTGTGATTGCTATCTTTTCCGTAGCCATGTTCTCTACCACTCTCCATCAGAACATGATGGTTAGATTTTTCTTCCATATCCATATTTTGACCTATGTGGAAACCCAGTGATTAGTTTATTTGGGTAACCATTAAGTTTCATACTTTTGTTTTAAAATATTGGTTTTTATATTCCTTTTTATGATGTGGGATTCTATTAAAGAAACATTCAAATAGTAAACCATTTATAACCCTGACGAATTTCGAGGGCGAAATTCATTTTAAGGGGGGTAGAATGTAACAGCCCGAGATTTTATGAAAAATATTCTTTTTAATTTCACTAATGTCTTGTGTTGTACGCAACACAAAAAGGAGCTTTCACAACACGCATCCTTGACTTGCCTTGCATTACACGCAATCGCAACCTTCCTCGATAGCGTGTGTAGTACGCAATACTGAGTTTCACGAAACAACGATATGCTATTAAAATATTATTAAAACTAGCTGTTATGAATAGTAATAACCACTTTTTAAATTTTAGAAATTTTAGCTCTCAAAAAGGACTTCATTTTTGGATTCGGAGTATCAAATTTAGCCAAAGGTGAAATTTTGGTACTTTTCGGATAACTTTCATATTCTGATGAATAGTGAAAATTACTAAATTATAATTAAAAAAACTTTTTTAATCGAAATAATTAATAGTGATAAATCATTAATTTGAGTGGTTTTAAAGTATATTTTGAATATATTTTTACAATTTAATACAATGTTGGTCATTGGATGTAATTTCACTTTTAAACCAGACATAATCAAGTGTCAATCTTTTGATAGATATTGTTTCTTAAAAACACGCTATTTGTTTTAACAGCGGGATTTAATTATAAAATTAATTAATGCAATTTCTATGTTATGAATTTGGTAAAATAGACTTCATTTTTGAATTCGGAATATGAAATATAGCTTAGGATGAAATTTTGGCATTTTTCTGGAAACTTTCAATTTTTGATGAATAGTGAAACCACTAAGTGGTAGGTTAAAAACTGAATTTTGCATAAAACTTAATTTTACTGCTTCTGTGAATGGAATTTCGAAAATCCGACATACATGGTTAATATCAAGGACTAAAATAATGTTCAATGAGATGAAAATAATTTTTGGTGAATAGTAACTTTTTACTTTTTTTACCACGGTTAATAGTAAATATGGTAACTAAGGTTAAATATGATATTAACACATGTCCTAACTCTATTGGATAAGTGTAATTCGACCAAAAACAACCTTATGAATATAATATGACCATTTAGGTCCACTTGGATTATATTATGACATTTAATATTATTTTATTTAATGAATAGTTAAAATAGTTAAAATCAAAGTTTAATAACTAAATCATTTTTAATATGGGGTTATACATAAGATAAATTCGACTATAAATATTCATTAGAAATATAAAAAGATTTCCTACATAATCATATTTTATTTATAATTTTTAGATTTTAAATAAATTAATTTATTTATGACACAACAATGATGCAGTAATTACCCTCTTAAGGAAATATTAACATAATTGATGTTATAAATGCTCAAATGAATGTAATTTGAGACTTTTTATGACTTACAATAATTTCCTAGGTTACTATGATATATTATTGTTGATTTAACAAACTTGTTTCGAACATATAATTCTATTATGACTTTCACAAAAATCATATATCAAATAGTGTCAAAATTGACACAAAATAGTTTTTAAATAAAATATTATATTATTAATTGATATTTTATTCCTAAAAATATAAGGTTCGGCCAAATGACTTAGATAAGGATATATATATTAATAATAAACAATTTGGGGTTCGTTTGGCATGTTATAGTATGTGTATTAACCATATAGTGAATGAAAACAAAAAGACACGGTAAAAGTTAAATTATTTAACTTAGAGATAAATCTAATTGATAAGGTTAAAATAATACCCTAAACTTGTCTAAATCCTATTGGTTGATAGTATTTCGACCCATCCCCACTTTAGCTTCAAAATAAGACCCTTTGGATGCATTATAAACCGATTTTTACTTTAATATAAAATAATATTTTGAGATATTCCTAAGGTGCCCCTCTCCTCCCTTATAAAAGGACACCTCCTCCCCCTCCTCCTCACACCAATTTGAGCACTCAAGCTCGGCGAACCCCTGCCGAAATCTCTTCTCCACTTCCCTAGCAACATCCTAGAGGTTCTGGTCTTCCTCAAAGACCAATTTTAGTGCTCTAAGAGGAGGTCTCAAAGAGGCGCTTCAAAGAAGAGGAGGTTCGGACACATACGAAGTAAATCGGACCTATGGTAAGGGAAATATCACAATCTCACTTTTATCCGAGATTGTTTTTACATTGGTAATTACTGGGGTGTATTTTATCATTCACATCCAGGTTCCCTCAATATGTAATATTATTTCCATCCTTATACAATAGTTTATATCCAATTTTACCCTTCGGTGAGTTTTTTTGTAAAAGCTATGAAAGGAATCTTTTGTCGTTTTCGTACGAGGTACTTTTTGACTTTTCCGACAAAAGTACGAGAAGAATGTTTTTTTAACTTATACGGCACAAATGGATTTTTACGGTTTTATAAAGCCTTATTTTCATGAAGCTTCCTCCAAAATATTTCATGACTATTCTTAATAAAATCTCTTTCTTTTAAAATTGCATGATGTTTTGTGAAATGAAATTGATTTTGAAGAAGAAAGGATATTTTCCTCAAGAATTCATTTCAAGTGTTTTATCAAAATTATTTTCCATCTAAGATAATAAAGGGTTCTGTTTCTATCCATATTTTTACAATGATTTGACTATGTTGTGATGGAATTATGTTTATGAATTCCTTTATCTTATATGAATGGTTTTATGATGTCATGTTGTTTAAGAATCCCATTTTTATTACATGGGTTATGCAATGATGTATGATTTATGATTTTGTGGCACACATAAGAATGGTATAATTATGAGATGGGTGGGACCTATATCTCCCTCCAATGCATTGGGTAAATACTTTATATCTCATGAGATAGACATGGCTGGAATGGTAGGTTATACCGGTTCAGTGAAACAGGACTGAAACGAGGGTAACTCGATTCAGAAAGGGACTTTGTCCACTAAGATATTCTTGGCAATGAGTCTTGACTAACAAGAAATGATTCTCTATGATTATGTGTGAATGCCACAAAGTTTCATGTTTTATGTTATGATTATTGTGATTACATTTCACTGCCATGATTTACCCCATGTTATGAAATTATGATCTCTTTTACAGGTTAAGATTTCCAAAAGTTATGTGCTTATGTATATGATGTGATCGATATTTCTTTTGTTTACCCTTACTGAGCATTTGAGCTCACCCATTTATGTTTTCTTTTCCCCAGGATATAAAGAAAGGTTTTAGGTAAAAAAAGGAAGATCTTTATGGGAGATTTTGAAGATCTTTCACCACAATTAGAAGATTATATTTCGAGTTTCCAAAGACACTAAACTATTACGATCCTTGTGTGTGTGTTTTTTTGTTATGTACTAAGTATTCCGCAAATGTAATGTAATTTCCATGTATGTCAATCTTCAAGTCTCTACAGTGTGAGAGGCCAAAATAAAAATAAAGGGGGAGTAACTTCAATATCTAACATCTTAGGTTTAATTCTAATATCATTACCATAATTCTAGGATAATAACCTATAATTATACTTAACCTTAGGGACATCCCTAGACATACCTAAGATATATCTCTAGGGATCTCACTACAGTTTTCGCATCCTAGTTTCCAAAGGTTGACTAATCCATTCCACTGATAAAAACTGTAGAGACCCAAAGCATGACGTACATAGATATTACATTAATTTTGTGGAATATATAATACATAACAAAAACTGACACCAATGGACCATAATAGTTTAGTGTCTTTGGAAACTCGGAATATAATCTTCTAATCTTGGTGAAAGATCTTCAACATCTCCTATAAAGATCTTTTTTTCTTACCTAAAACCTTTATTTATATCCCAGGGAAATGAAAACATATAAAGTGTTGAGTTCAAATGTTCTGTAAGGGTAATCATGGATAAAATAAAACAAATCATATACATTTGAACTTAAATACATGAACATAATGTTTAAACATCAAGATCTTGAGAAATGACATAAAACAAGGCAGTATGTAAGGCATAGATGACAATAGATAATCAATCATGAAAAAATAGCATGGTAATAAAGCATGTAATTGTGTAAAAATAGTAATCACATGATATGATTTCCATAGTAGCCAGGGCATTCCTGCCAAGACCATCTTAGTGGAAAAAGTCCCTTTCGGACTTGAGTTAATTCCTCATTCCAGTCATGTAACACTGAACCAGATTAACTTACCATCCATCCATGTCTATATCAAGAGATATAAATTATTACCCAATGCATTGGAGGGAGATATAGGTCTCACCCATCTTATAATGAAATCATTCTTACTTGTGCCACAACATGAACATAAATCATTCATCATTACCCAAAGTATAAAATGGGTTTCATAAACATCATCCCATCATAACATATTCCATAAAAAAATGGCTATCATTTCATCATAATAAAAGTGAAAAAAATTAAATCATAGAGACATTATACTTGATACATACACATTTGAAATAATTTCATCTTAGATGGAAAATTGTTTTGATAAAACACTTGAAATGAATTCCTGAGGAAAATATCGTTTCTTCTTCAAAATCATTTTCTCTTCACAAAATTACATGAAATTTTTAAAGAAAAGTATTTTGTTGAAAATAATCATGAAATCTTGTAGAGTTAGCTTCATGAAAATAATTCGTTATAAAACTATAAAAATCTGTTCATGTCATATAAGTTAAAAAAACATTCTTCTCGTACTTTTTACAGAAAAGTCAAAAAAGTATCTTGTATGGTAAACAAAAGAAATATTCCTTAAATACCATGTAGTAAAAAAAATTGTTAAAAGGGATTTTAAACTTACATGAAACCATTTTTAGAAAATTTGGACATGAATGATAAATATAACCACAATAAATACTTATGAATAAACTATCTCGGATAAAAACGAGATTGGAAAAGTTGTCCCTTACCTTAAGTCTGATATGCTTCGTACATATCTGAAACTCCTTTATCATGATTTAAATAATTCCATTGACTTATTACAGAATCATATTCATCATTATTATATTATATATGGTTCACTTATGACTTTATATTACCCGTTCTTTTTCAAATTCCATGTTAAAGCAGTGTTTTGGGTGAAATCATTTTATTTATCGTACGTATTTGGACTTGTTTTTCTTGATATTATTACTACTTATATCATTATTTACTTACTTCCATAATGTATATAATGATTTATATATCAATATATATTCAGTATATATATATATAATAGATAGATAAATTAAATGAAATACATCGTTCATGGAGACGGTAGACCGTACGTATGCATGAACACTGTTTTCATTTCCTTATTGACTTGAATAGAAGTAAGTATATGACATATATATACACTCAAATCCAGTATATTTATCATGTCACATATTTCATTATTATTATTTATATATACTATATAATAATTCTTGAATTATTATCATGGAAAATTAATCTCATTGCGTCGTGGATACGGTAATCCGTACGTACGCACGAGCGATGATATCATTCCCATATTTATTGAATGGAATTGTAGTGGATGATATAATATCATAGAATTAGTATGATGTTATAATAATCATATATAGTTATTCTTTACATCATTATACCCAACCAAGTAAGGTGGTGGTGGAAAAACTGATTACACCACGGCGTGGAGATGGTATTCCGTACATACGCACGCGCGGTGATTTCATTTTCCGTAGGATAGATAAAAGGTGAAATAGTGTTGTTTAATATTTGTAATAACATATAAGTATAAAACAAATACTGATGTTATTACTTTATAATGAAACAAGTAATGAAGACTGTAGAAGAAGAATGAAACTTTAATGAGTCGGTAAAAGAGATTACCTCTTCCTCAACACACCACCTTTAAACATCTTCTTAGGGCACTAGAGTTGGTCTTTTGATAAGAACAGAACCTCTCTGATATAAAAATAGAGTTTGAGAAGAGGAATTGGTAGGGGATGGCGGATCTTAAAGGCTAAAAAGGGTTTGAAGAGAAGAGGGAAGAGGTGCCATTTTTATAAGGGAGGAGACGAGAACCTTATGAAAACTTAAAATATAATTTTATAATAATGTCATATTAGGTTTTTAATAGCTCCAAATTGATTTATTTAGAAGATCAGGTGTGTATGGGTCTATAGCCTCTCGAAAAATATGTTATATACAAGTTTGAGTTACTATTTTATCCTTATCATTTAGATTTAACTCTAAGTTATATAATTCAACATTTACCGTGTCTTTTTGTTTTCTTACACTATATGGTTAATAAACATACAATAACAAGCCAAAAGAACCCCAAGTGGTTAATTATTAATATATATATCCTTATCTAAGTAATTTGGCCGAACCATAGATTTTTAGGAATAATATAACAATTTATAGTATAATATTACTTTTAAAATCTATTTTATGTCAATCTTGGCACTATTTGGTACATGATATTTGTGAAAATCATAACAGCATGATTAGTCCGAAAAAAGTTAATTAAATGAATAATAATTTGTTATATTAACCTAGAAATTTATTTTAATTCATATAAAGTGTAAAATTACATTTATTTCGGTATTTATAACATCAATTATGTTAATATTTCATTAATAAGGTAATTACTGCATCATCATTGTGTCATAAATAAATTAAATTATTCAATGTCTAAAAATTATAAATAAAATAACATTATGTAGGAAGTATTTATAGATTTATAATGAATATTTATTGGTGAATTTATCTTATGTATTACCCTATATTAAAAAAAATTAGTACTTAAACATTGATTTTAACTATTTTAATTCATTTTTTAATTAAATAATAAGAATTGTCCTAATCTAATCCAAGTGGACCTAAAGGGTAATATTTTATCCCTAAGGTTGTTAATGGTGAACTAAAGTAATACAATAGAATTAGGACATGTGTTAGGGTAATAATAATATAATTTTTACCCTTAATTACCCTATTTACTTTTAACCGTGGTTAATAAAAGTAAAAGTTACTATTCACCAAAAATTATTTTTATCTTATTGAACCACATATTAATATTTGATATTAACCATGTCTCATGGATTTTCTAAATTCCACTCCTAGAAGCATTAAAATTATGTTTTATGTAAATTTTCAAACTCTCATAGAAGGTGGGTAAAAGACGGTAAAAGTTTAATAAAATTTTTATATGTCTAAAATTATTATAAAATGACTCCAATGAATTACATTGAACATATATAGGTATTATGTATCAATTTTGACCTAAAATAAATTTAAATAAAATAAATAAATAATTATATAAAAATTATATTTTTAAATAGTAAACTAGTGTTTTCACTTTTCAATAAAAATTTAATATTTTCATAAAAATACCATAAATTAACCCTAGGCTAATTTCGATATTCCGAATCCAAAAATGAAGTCCATTTTGAAAAATAAAATATCAAAAAGTGGGTATTACTATTCATAATAGCTAGTTTATATAACATATTTTGTATAGTGAAACTCAGTATTGCGTACACCATACGCTATCGGGGAAAGTCATGATTGCATGTAATGCAAGAAAAGTCAGGGATGCGTGTAGTGCAAGATACTTTTGGTGTAGTGTGAAACACAAGACATCAATTAAATTAAAAATAACATTTTTCAGTAAATCTCATGGTGTTACATGTTACATATTTTTATATGAATATTAATTACATTGAATAGACAAACACTAGATGACCATAATAGTTTAGTGCCATTTAAAATATGGAACAAAATATTCTTAATTAATGAATGATCTTCAATTTATCTCATAAAGATCTTAATTTTCATTACATTTCGAAAATATACCATATGTAAAACAATTATTTATAACACAAGGAAATAAAATATAATAAAGGGTTATCTTAAATTTTGGTATCAGTTAAAAAATAGATATGTATGAATAACATGAACATAAGAGAATGAGAACATGAGAATAACATTTGGAAACTAGACACTTTATATCAAATAAAAAATCTTCATTCATGGAATAAATATTGATAGTTTATTTGAAATGAATCATATGGTATACAGTGAACCAGATCCATGACTGCATAACATTTTCAAGAGACATATATTTATTGCATAAACATATTTATATAAAATATTATTTCATCTATACCCTCTAAAAAATTCATGCCATGTTATGTATTGGATAAACAACCATGTACTTGATTTTGGCTTGGGATAAACTTTTGTGAACCTGCATTTGTGTATAGGATAACATCATGTGTACCCACATTAATTCATAGGATACAATCTCAGTACCTATTGAGCTCATATAACAATAATCATTACCAAATACCCTGGAGAGATATATTGGTCCAACCTATCATATAATCCAAATTTCGTTTATCTATAATAATATGGAACATTTATTGCATCATAACCAATAAAAAGAAATTAGATTCCAAAAAAATTATTTTTGGCATAACCCATGAAGAAGAAAGTATTCTACTAATTATTTAATCATTTCAACATAATATAATGCATGGATAATTTATGGGTTACATGAAAATTTCATCATATCATGACCAGTGTAATATAAATCGGTTGCAAAATTAACTCATCACTTCTTAAAATCATAACCATTTGATAATATAATGTGTTTTGTAAGCCTCTTTTCATTGTATAACCAGAGAAGGGAAATGGGATTAAAGAAACATATTTTCTTCAAAAAAAAAATTGAGAAATAATAATAATTCTATCTTTAGATAACATTCCCAATAAAGAATAAATTTCTTCAAAGGATTTCAAATTAGATGGAATATTATTTTTAATGGTACAACACATGGACCATTTATTAACGAATATAAATTTTCATCGAAATTATATTTTTAAAACTTAATAATTTTAGAAATACTTTTCTTTTAAAATAATTTTTAATTCTTCTAAAAAAGTCAAAAAAATATTTAAAAAAATATTCATTAAAATATATATTACTCTTCAAAATAGTAAAATATTTAAAAATCCATTCATGTTAAATTAAATTTAATTAATTATAATTTAATTTCTTGCAATAATAATGGACATGATGTTAGGAAATTATATTCCTACCATACATCATTTTAAAATGATAGGGTAGAAACCTTATTTTATTATGAGCATACCTTACAAAAATATACCTTTCAAATTATTTATAAAATCCAAATATGAATTATTTTTTTAAAATAATGTTATGATAAAATTTCTAAAAATTATAAAAACTATAACATAGTTAAATATATATATAATAAAAAAATTTAATAACATTATTTAGTTAATTTTTTTTCAAACATATGGTTTTCGATGAAAAAGGATTATTGACCGAAGAGAGAAATAAAGATAAATTTTCTTAAATGTAATTATTTCTATTATTTAATATATATAAGTAGGGGAAAAAGATGTAAAAATAGTTTCTAATGAAATATTCATTGGATAATAAAATCATCATTTTCTTAAGATATTAATCTTATGAATAACCCCTCAAAAAATAATCCTAAATAATCTATAAACATTATTAGACTCTATAATAAAACTTTTAATACTTTGGTAACGATGAATCGTAAGATCCATAATATAATAAAATTAAATGAAACAAGAAATATAATGATAATAAATAATTTCATGATATTATATGTAAAATTGGATTTATATACACCTTATAAAACAAAATAGGAGAATAACCTGACCAATGCCTCAAATTAGGAAAATTGAGAAAAAAATATCATACCTCTTTGGTATATTTTGAACTGCAAACATGACGACTGAGAGATCATAAAATGGAAAATTAAATCCTTATTTGTTTCATGATAAAAAATATAAAAATAAGTAGACATTATATACACTACATATGACAAAAAAGTGGAGAATATATAATGTGTGTCATGGATTTAGATGTGAGATAAAAAATATATTACTACTTTATTAATTATTTAAATTATAAAACCCAAAAAATAATTACATAAAATACAATTTATAATATTATGATATTATTGATAATCATTATATAACACGAAATTGTGTAATATATAATCCATTTAAAAGAAACTATTAGTGGTTTTTCTTTTTATCCCAGAAATTAAAGTATTACTAGAAATCCCTTAACTCTTAACTTATATTTTTAATCCAAATCTCTAATAAATGATAAAATAAATTATAAAAATAAATTTCCTAAAAATAATTATATTAGTTATTTGATTCAACATATGTGAATTTTATACTCCACAAAAAATAAATGATTCGTATAATGGCATTTGTCTCCCATAAATTACAAAGTGAATAGAAATGCCTTACCATAAGTTTCAAATTACATCGTACACATTGAATCCAAATGTATAATAAATAAAAGTGTATTATAAATATATTAAATTAACCAAAACATATATATCATATAATATACATTAATTACTTATGTCCTTTTATTTCCCATTTGTTATAAAATATTTGTTAATGTCATCATTCTATTTATATATATGTATTGATTTGTTATTTTTAGTTCTTATTATTTGATAATGGTTAAATAAACTGAATAATAATAATAATAACAACAATTAAATATATATAATTTGTATAAAAAACTTATTCTTTAAATACCAATCATGATTGAGGGATTTAGATAAATAATATATATTATTATCATAGAGATGGTATCAGGGGTAATGTTTCAATTTTTTCAACGACCGTTATCTAAAGTTGGTAAATAATAATTTATATTTTTATAATGATAATAATACAAATAGTAACATATTATTCATTTACATATACATATACATGTTATCTATGTGGTGTGGTGGATAATAGAGAGTCACCCTGCTTCATTAATTTGGTAGTCAACATGTATATGTATAAGATACCATATTTCAGCAAGTGGAAAGGTAATAAATTAACTGATAAATTTTCTTTTCAAAATTATAAATATATCATTAATATAATATTTCATTAATTTTCCAAACATATATTTATTATTATTATTATCCATTAAAAATATTATTGCAAATAAATCACATCACTTCATTAGGCGTCAATCCACCGTATACAAGAGAAAAATTATCATATCCCATATGTAATAAAAATTGAAAAGAAATCTATTACATAATTAATATATTGGTATAATTATGTTATAAATATCATATATATATTTATTATATCAATCATCATACCCCACCGTGAGAGGTGATAATGTAAAAATAAATGATATCATTTCGTGAGGCGGTAGTCTATCATACACATGAATAAAGATTTTGTAACACATTTAATGGAATTTTAGATGGTGACAGGTCATTACAATATCATATCAACATATAATTATATTATATACATAGATGATATTATATAATTATTTTTAAATGATAATTTACAGAGTTGAAGGATAACGAAAATAGAAACACTCATTGAAGAATGATATATCTTAATTTTGTAACGTCTATATGTTCACAATAATGTCCTTCATTGGTTGGATTTATTCCAGAAATATTTCTTGAAAGAATACATGAGAGACATTTTGAAGTGATTTCATATGGATCAGGTAGGCCATAATGAGTTTAATGTGTGAAGAAAATAGGGAAAATGTATACTTTTATATGAGAGGTTTGTGACACACTAGTAATTAATTGAAAATAAAATGTTCTACCGACATTCTTTTAGAAAAAATGTTTAAAATAGAGTATAATTAAGACATATAAATTATATTTAATCCATTTTATTACGTTTGATTTTATTTTTTTTCAAAATCCATTTAAGTGAAAATATAATTTTTCATAATTAGATAAAAATATGTATTTTTATTCCAAATATAGAATTAATATTTCATCATTCAACCAAAAATATATATTTTTTTATATAAATTAATCATGTAGATGAGTTGATAATTAAGGTATTGAATGAGGAAATATATATAATTTTATAATGTTTTTATATACAATTTCAATATTAAATTGACTCAAATGATCTAACTTTGGTGAATAGATATATTAATAAATTTATATTACATTAAAAAATTTAAAATATAATTTAGCTTTAAAAATAATTTAAATGAAATGGATGTTTCCAATTAATATTCAAAATCAATTCTTTATTCATCAAAAAAAGAGAAAAAATAAAAAAAATATTTCAAATTCAAACTAATATAAGTTTTTAATTAAGATTTCATAATTTTTTTTTAATTTAATGAAAATTATATATTTTCGGATAAAATTAATTTTAATATAAAACAAGTAGTCATATTAGAAAAGGTGGGATTTTTAGAAGTGTATTTCCCAAGAAAAATGGCATTTTTATATTAAATTTTTGTCTATTTATAATAAAATTATGAAAATAAATATAAATTTATTTATATAAGATATATTAATTTCATTTAAATAATTACTCATTATGTATTGTTTTGTTAATTAAAATTGAGAAGCATTATGTACATCAATTATTATTAGAAAAAACACTTTTTAAAATAAAAAAGTAAGATTATATTAAAATCTAATATATTTTTGATTCAAAAGTAATTAAATGTATTAAATATAATTATATAATAATTATTTCCATTTGAAATTTAAAGTGTAATTTATATTCCATAATTTATGAAATTTAAATTTTAGTCTTACAAAAATAAATATTTTTTCACTATTCCGTGAAAAAACAATATTTTTTAAAAAGTACCTATTTTCACCAAATGTTAATTTATATATGATGATTAAATAATTAAAGTTAATAATATAAAATAAATTTTCTAAAATAACTTTAAACTAATTATAATACTATTTTATTAAATGTTATAAGAATAATTTTTGAAGAAAATATATTTTTTTTGTATAATATATTTACATTGATAAAAACTCATTATTTATTTTCAAGGAATTAATAAAACTATTTAAATGAATATGATATTTATATTTTAGTTCATAAAGTAGTTATTACAATAATTACCTTCCTACTTGATAAATATGTTATTATAATATTATTACACGGTTCATTGAAGCTCATTGTCCCATGTTATGATAGATATGGAGGAAAATAATTGTTGCCTGTAAAGTAAGCTAAACATGGTTGTGAATAAAATACATGACATCTAATAATTTAAAAATATTTTGAAAAAAAATTCTCTAAATATCCTGGTGTCATTTTCTTCCCCCTTAAAATGAATTTTATCCCATAAAATTCATTTTGGTCATCTAAGGATTGACATTTGAAAATTGTTTCATAGAAAGAATCATTGTAAGAATGGTTAGTGGAAACATTTTTGAAATTTAAAAAGAGATTTCTGAGAGTCGTCTTGCATAAAACATAATAGGTTTCCAACTAATATAACATATGTTGGATGTTATGAATTAATCATGGATGAAAATTATAAATAATTATTGAAAGTGACAAGGATAATTGAACATAAAAATCCGGCGGTATAGAAATGGAAAGCAATGATGAAAATCAGAAAACATCGAGGTGTGATAAAGTCCATTAATATAACAAAACTTTTTGATAATATAACAAACTATTAATTCAATATCACTTTCCTAATGTTGTGCAATGGAATTTCATTCTAGATCGGGAACAAACATAAATTTACTTACATGATATATTTCTATTTAAGAAGATCAATTTCCTATTTTGGTCATCATTTGATCAATATCCACTTCATATATAACTCTATGTTATGAATTTTTCCTTTAATATGAAATAAATAAGATCTATAAAGGAAATATAAATTTGTTAAATATATATATAGTTATTATCCAAAATAGATGTTTAGCCCAAGTAGTCCAATATAAATAATTATTAAATGGAGAATAAAAAACATTATTCACTATAACATCATGAAATGATTAAATTAAACCATTAATTAAATAATTAACCTTATAACCCTTACAATATTAAAAATTAATAAATAAGGTCAATAAATTTTTCAAAATTTAATTAACATAAATCCCCCATATCTCATTTAGTGGATCTTGAATGTCATGTTCCAAACATGTGAATACATTCATCGTGTATTCTCCTTAAACATTGTAATATGACGAGTTATAAAAAATATTATTTAAACATACATGAATCATTATTACTTAAATAAAATTATGATTTAATGATATAGTCTATAAATCCAAAAAATATGTAAAATCCTTCAATGATGGAATACGCCACATTATAAAATATCATTAATCTGTTCTCAGGCGACTTGTATTATCCAATTTCATTTATCCAAATCTATCGTCTCTTAATCCACACTAAATTTTCAGAACATTATGAACATATTAGGGGTCATATATCACTTAATAATTTATTTCCCCTATATATCTCCTTTATATTAAATAAAACACCAAATTCATCAAAATCATTCAATATATTCATTAAAATATATGAAAAAAATATCTTTAAAATATATCCTTATATATTTTAAAATTCATATAACATAATTATTGATTTCCTATACATAAATACTTAACTCATCCCTTATAATTTGAGAACAACTAACAAGGCTTCATCATCTTATTCCTTAACACCGCATTCTTTTAAAATGTTATTCATATTCTATTTATCATAAATTTAAAAACCATTACTCATGTAACCCAGATCATTATAATCATGAGGATTACCACTAGGAAATAAATTTGGATAGTTATAATAGGTTCCAAATTTAAATCATTCAATAGTCATTGATACCAGAAGGATATAATTAATATCATCCATTAAGATAATAAAAAATTTAATATTTTATTTTATTTTTTATACGTTCTCCAGGTGCAAAAAATACATTCATTCATCAAGGAAACTTATTTGAGTACCTATTTCACAATTATTTATATGTAAAAAATTTAATCTTATTACATCATTAGTCTCCACTACAAGAACTCTTAGAGAACTATATCCTTATATTCAATGATGAGTCTCATGTTTGGTTAATGTTCATATTGTAAATATTGTTTCATAATAGTTGATTAGAAATAATACCAACAATATTCACTTTAGTCATCATACATTTATGCAATGTATCTTCAAATTTTCCATCAGATTCAATGTTAAACCAGTAATTTTTAGTTTTTAACATTCAATAAAATTAGAACTCATTTGTGAACGATGATAATCATAATGGGAACCCAAATAATCCTCACATAAAGTATTTATAAATAATATCATCATATTTTTAATATATGAATCCATAGGTTTATTCTAAGTAATTCATATTCATTATATATTTAAATAATTCATGATGTTTTGTAAATAGTTTATAAATTATCTAATGCATTTCCCCTGAGAGTGTCAATCCATGTGTGATGTAAGGCCCATTTTATTACATAATGTGTCAATTGATTCTAGATCAATGATCTCTTTTCAGAGTTATTACCCATAAGATCCTCTATAAGAGATACACATCCCCTTGTAGTATCAGGTCAAGGATATAATATCATGGTATTAATATGTTTTATACTTTAACAAAAATACATTTCATTTTATTATAATTTTAGTCTTCCTTAGACTTATCTGTAGAGACATCCTAAGAAATATTTTTTGAGATGTTCATAGGGATAACAAAACATATTCTCACCCTAGTTTCCAAATATCAATTAAATTCTTCCCCTGATATCAACTATTTCAACCCAGGATTCTCATACATGTATCTGAAATCTTATTTATATGAATATTGAATACATTACATAAACATACACTTAAATACCATTATAGTTTATTTCCTCTAGATACATTTAACAAAATCTTCTTAATTTATGAATGATATTCATCGTATACCATAATGATCATCCCATTTAGCACTCTTCAAAAACATGCCCAACATAAAAAATGTCTTCATAACCTAGGAAAAGAAATAATTATAAATGTTGTGATCTCTTGTCTAGTAAGGTTAATCAAATGAGATATGTAAATATAAAATGAATATAATTTTATAATAACATGAGTATAAAATTTTAAAACAATACTATATATATCAATGATCATAATATTGATGCATGGTATGTAGATTATTATTTTTATAATACAAGAATTATAATGGAATAAAATAGAAAGATCCACGATACCATAATGTCAAAATAGGAGAGAGATTTGTCAAATAAATAAAAAAAATATAAGATGTTATGTTATGTGTAATATCGTTAGGTTTTATGAAATATCTTAATTTCAATTTATTTAAATTCATTAATGGATTATGTTACAATATATACATTTTTTATCTTTAATCACACACTATATTTTCTTAATCATTCATAGCATGAAACATCAATTGTGTTTCATGAATTATATAACACACAAGCTCAAGCCATATAAAAAAATATAATATTATTGTTATTATCAAAGCAATCACATAGACATTGGAACCTATGGAATGAAATAAATTAACTAAATTATGAAATTAACATTTAGACCATGGTATAAGATGATTCCATTGGTTATAAAGTAATTATTAAAGAAAATAATGACCAAATCATCCATGTCAATTTTTTTTGAATATTATGAATCTATATTATGGTTATTGGTAAATTTACACATAAAAATTCAATTACAATACCAATAATAAAAAAATTAATTTCAGATTTGAAAACAAAATCCAATAAGACCACATTCAAATACGAAAATCTACCACCTAAAACCTCAGTCTTCATGATCCATGAGTCAGGATTTTTGAGAATCTATATTATCATCCCCATCACACATCCAAGGTAGTGATAAAATAATTATTTTTTATATATAATAAAATTTCTAATTAGATTATTATTTTTCTATAAAAGGGACCCTATGTATGATATCATAACTGACACACAACAATGATTTTCATCAAAATCATTTGTTGCACGCAAAACCAAGTTATAAAAAACAATAATAAACTATTATTATATTTATTTAATATAGTGGTCATCATAGATATGTTTTATTGTAGGGAATGAATAATAAAAATTATATTATTTTCACACATTATTATATTTTTTTTCTTTGATCTAGTAAATTTTATATGAAAAATATATGAATAAATCTAGTTTGATGTGTAAAAATGGAATTTTTCTAAAAAACAATTTTTCCATGTTTTAATGAAGCACCAATTTAAAATATAATTTTTGAAACAAATATAACGTTTATGTAAAAAAAATAAAATTAATTTTTTAATATGTATATCAAATTTTACATTGGGGTATTTTTTTGTAATTTTCTAATAACATTCAAATTTTGATGAATAGTGAATATTATTCTATTTATTTTATAACTGTATGTTTTTAAAATTTATTTATATAGTTAGATTATATTTCTTTTTTGTTTTAGAGTATAATTAGATATATTTTTTATTTATCAAATAAATTTTTTAATTTTAAATAATTTTCCATTGAATTTAGTATTAAATACATACAAAACTTTTGGACATTTTTACATTAAAACCCCTATCCATAGTCCCATCGGTCGTATTAATTTTAAATTAATTTCTCATAATGTTATGATTGAAATTTTTAAAAATAGATTAAATATTTTTCTTAATCATAATTTATAATGTAGAATTTGTTAAAAATAGTTTTTAACGGAATATTTCGTGAATGTGATTAAAGTTAATTATAACAATTCATGTAAATTTATGTTTTTATAGTGTTTCAACATTAATCATTAGAGTCCAAATGATCAATAAACATGTAAAAACATAATTTTTGGAAATTAATCGATTGTGTACCATATTTTAAATAATTAAGACCATAATTTGAGTCCAATTATGTAATAGAGACATCTAAAAAGTGTTTAGATTTTTTTATTTCAGATAATTCCACACACACTTCATAATAAAAAGGCACCCACAAATTCCCTTTATTAAAATATTTATATCCACTATAGATCATCTAAAAACAGCCCAAATAATACCCCTTAATCCATACCCTAACCCTATAAGCCTCTCCTTTGGCATAAATCCAACCAAGATATCCTTTGGTGCATACCAAAAAGAGTTTCATGAAGAACTGGTAATATTAATCAACAAGAATATTTTACTTTTTTTCCTTATACAATACTTTAATTTATTATTAATCAACACTTTTATATAAATATACGTATCATAAATAAAACAATAATTTTTTATATTGTTGTTTTTAGATACACATACACTCACTTAAATCAAATTGGTAACAAATTTATTGTCTGTGTATGGGGAACTAATGCCTCATGTAACGATGACATTTCTTTTTTTCCTTTACCACATCTAATGATTAATAAATTTAATGGAAAAAATATTTTTATATGATATATATAGTATGATATTTATGATATATTCATTATTTTTAATTTTTTATATACACATACCTTCATGAATTCAATTTTTTATATGTGAAAACTTATTTTGTGGACGTGTAGACTACCGCCTCCTCAATTCTATATGATACGATCAAAAATTTCATAGAATTTTAAAATAATGTTTTTAATTAAATTTATGTTTCATAAATAACATCACTATTATTTTAATGAAATTATTAAATGTTTTTAAATATAATGCATCAATTTTCTAATTATCATTTCACACACCAAAATAGTGATAACATTGTTACATGACATGTGGACTACTGCCTCCTCGACGTAATGTGATTACTTTTACATCATGAGAAATATTTATATAATTATATATGAATAAATACTAATGTATTTAAGATATAAATATCATTATTTGAAGGTAACTTTTACATAATTTCATTTAATAATGATCATTGGAAGATGGAAATGTTACTCATGTGTTTGTATAACATACCCTATGTGTCCTTGTAATATCAGTTCATTTTCCCTAACTATATTTCATGATTGGTTTTAAAATTTTATGTTTGGCCAAAATATTATAATTAAATGATTATTATTATTCATTATATGTTTATATAATGGCCCCATTGACAATATCTGACATATTAATGTTGTTTTTGATACATAAACTGACTATGGTCAAACGGCCTGATTTAGATTTAATTGGTCAATTATTTGATTACAATAGAATAAAAAGATTAAAAAGTAATTATAAACTTGAAAAATTTTCTGAATAAATTATATAATTAACATATTCTTGTTAATTAGGATAATAAGGATACACATGACAATTCAGACTCAAGGTAAGGGATTTCGTCATAATATTCTTTCATTGAGGTATTTCCTAATGATATTCATCTCTATTATTTTCTAAATTCATCAAATCCCTTCGATAATATATATACATATTGTATCTATTCTACTATTATTTATTTTATTTTTAATATTTATATATTCAAGGGGATTATTATATAAATGTTCATGTTTTCATGGGATGCATTGAATGTTGAATGATTTAATCCTTTACATGCTATATTATTTATATTATTGAATATATTTATTTAAAAAGATACAAAAATATTTATAATGTGATTATTATGTCTATTTTTAATTTCATTAAATAAATTTTAGAAAAAGAATATTCATTATAGGGATTGTTTTGAAAAAATAAAAAAGGAATGATCTATTATAAATGTATACGTGATCAATGTATTTTCTACAACTTTGGAAATTATTATTTTTGTATTAATTTACAAGATTTCATGTATCCTAAAGTAAATTAATCATATTTATATTTTTCATTTTTTAATAAAAAATGGGTTTTCAAAGAGATTGTTTAATTTGTTAATAAAATGATTTCTTAAATGAAAATTGTTTTTTTATCTGAATATGTTTTTCATATGAGTACAAACACATTTTTAAAAGGGTTTTAGAATAATAGATATTTAATTATTATATGGCACATAATCATTTGATGAAATGGGTGAGCATGATATATCTTATATAATGGGTTGATCCCTATTATATCTCATAGGTGAGCCTAATATAGCATATACAAATGGTTGATACCTGTTATAGCTCATTGGAAATTAGTGAGCCTGATATAGATAATACGATGAGGTGAGCCCCATAATACCTCATGGGTGAGTCCGATAGAGAATATATGAAGGTTCCTCCCAATTATAGATCTCTAATTAATTATGTAATGAATATTTTGGATGTATGTATTATGATCATTAAAATTGAAATAGTTTTGTGAGGGTTTTATGTATGTGATTCTCTAAGTGGCCAAGAGAGGTTTAATTGAATACTATGGGTTTTAATGATTTTACACATGAAAAATGTCTTCTTTTAATTCATGTTAAATTTTTTAATTTTGTATTCTATATGATAATTGAAGATAAATGTAACATTATATTATTTTTCATGTTTTTTACTAAATTAAATATTTACTTTCTTTTTATATACCATAGAAAATCTTATGCTAAGAACAGGTTATTAAAATTTTATTTCTAGTTTTAAAGATGTTTAAAGGGAAAGGAATGTATATTTTAAGATTTCTTGGATTTTCTCAATGAAATTAATTCATTCATTGTTTTCATAGATTAATATTGTTTAAGAAATTGATACTACTTAGATGCGTCCACATTGTATGTTATGGTTGTGTTATGTATGAGTATAGCATATTTCTCTAAAACTCTAATCCTAAAAAAATATTTAATGTTAAAGAATTTAATAACATGATTAAATCTATAGATTATGTAATGTTTAAGTTCAATTCATTATTGTTGGTTTTAAAATAGGGTTTTAGATAACATTAGAGGTTTCGATAATTTTAATAGACTTCCCACTAAAATATTATAGGTTATTACTATGTTAGAATGATATAGAATTTAAGGATTACAATGGTTTTATATCTATGTTATTTTTTCATATTTTTTTATAATGAATAATGATAACATATATAGTGTGATGGTATCAATGGATAAAAATCATTCAAAATAAGAATCTTGACAAGATTTGAATTAGAACTAAGTAATTTATTCAAATGATGGATTAATTGACATAAGATATAAATCGTGGTCGTATACATGATAAATAGGAACCTAAACTAACATTAAGGACTATGAAAATATTAGAGAATTTAAGTTGGAAACATCTCCCCTCATTCATTGGATCATCAAACATATTTGATTCAAAATGATGGATCTCTTCTATGGAGATGCTATTTGACATCATGGGGTGTCTAAAATGTGAAAAGTTAACTCTTTACAGTTATGTTTTTGAAGGGGAAACTCTTCAATTATGGTACCAGAGACCACCGGTCAGCCGGTGCCTGACCACCGGCCAGCCGGTGGAACCAGACAGTAGGCCTTGCCCACTGCCAGGTGCCACCGACCGACCGGTGTCTGAATCACCGGCCAGCCGGTGGCCCAGCACAGGCCCGCCGGTGGAACCCAGACAGAAAGCTCTGCCTTCTGTCTGGAGCACCGGCCAGCCGGTGGCCAAGCACCGGTCAGCCGGTAAGCCTAGTCAAACTAGCCGTTGGGCTTTGACCAGACTTTCCCACTTGACCCCCAACGGCTCTGAAAGCCCTCCAACGGCCATATTGAAGTATTTGGGGATATTTATCCTATAAATAGACGAGTATGGATTCCGGGAACAACTCCCGATACATTGAAATGATATTTTGATCCCTTGAAGCTCTAACGAAAAATATCTAAGGCTACTTGTGATCCATCTCCATCCTTGAAGCTTGGGCTGCCTCTACATCAACTACTCTCACACTCATGGCGCTCAAGGCTTCCTCTAGTTTGTTATAATTTATTTATTTCAATTTTTTAGTTCTTCATTGGGTTTGTATTAAAACAAACCATCCTTTTCTTCCTCACTTTCATTTTTGGTTTCTTGCTACAACCATAATTAAAAAGAAAGTTGTACGAAGGTGATCTATCCTACCTTAAAACGGCTAGTCGGTTTCTTGCTACAACCATTAAAAAGCAAGCTGAAGTAATTCTCTCAATGATTGAGTTGGGAGCGGAGACGTAGGCTTTGGTTTAAGCCGAACTTCGTTATCAAATTGTGTCTTGCCCCTTTTTATTTCCGCTGCATTTATAAATTGTTTTTAAGTTGCTAATTATTTTACAAAGGCAATTCACCCCCATCTTGCCATCACTCTCCGACCCAACATTTGGAACTAGGGACAAATTTGAACTTGATTTAATTTAATTTAATAAATTCAAATAAATTTCACATAAACAATATTTCCCTGGGGTTTTTTTCCAAAGGTGGGTAAACAATTCACAGAGTTAAGCTAAAACAATGAAGATTTTGTAGATTCATATATGGAAAACTTCAAAATATTTTCCATGTATTTTCCAAACATTATCAATGGATTTAAAAATAAAATTAATACATTATACATCAGGTTTAAACATATTCTATAAAAAAATTTGAATCATGTTAATTTAAAATTTATGAAAAATTTATTCATTGTGTTGAGAAAGTTGAAATACAGTTTTTTCAACACATGCATGCCATAATATAAATAGAGTTATAATTGATCAAGTTTTCAAGATATAGGGAATAAACTACTAATTATTCCATAGAGAATCCAAAATATTTTTCATAGTATGTTAAAATACATTTTGGGGAATGTATGTCTAGATGTGGAATGTTTTACCTATGTGGTATGTTTGTTTGTAAGGTTCAATAATTCATGGATAAGTGTATTGAATAATACAACAACAATATTATAGATACCCATTCAACATTATTTTGATTATCTAAAATGAGTTGGGACATTATAATAATGTGTTTCTAAACATAAATAATAAGTTTGGAAATTGTCATGACTATATAAAAAAATTGATTGTCAAATCATATGCTACTACTAATGTTGATGTTAGACCTTTTATTGATGTGATATAATCTTCAAGGATTTCTATATTTTTAGAAGGTGTCTCATAATTTAAATGTATTAGGAACCTCTATTTTAATGTTTTAAATAATAGAAATACCATGGGATTTATTTACAGAGATTTTATAGATGTCTGGGAAATATGTTCAAATGTTATTTGAGAAATAATTCCTATATTTATGTGAATGTATGTTTAATAGAATTGGTGACTATTATTTTCACATTTATTTGGTATTATTTATGTTTATCATTGGGTACTACTATTTAAATTTAATGATTAATTCATTGTCTCATCACATAAATATAGTAATTATATTACAATCTTATAACCATGTTGGTATTGGATGATATCTAATGGCATGAAGAATATCACCTTATCCTATTGATGATTATATGACCAATTAATATTTAATTCTAGTAAATATTACATGAATATTGTTATTGTATACTAATTATTCATGAGAAATAGATGATTTTATTTTTATAAGTTGTTTAAAAAATGAATATATAATAATCAAGTAATTACATTTCCTTATGTTCAATGACATTAGAATAATTACTCAGTTATAAGACAAGGATAATGAAAAAATAACCTAATACCATCATTTTTGTGGATCTGAAGGTCCTATAAATCATCATTAATTTATGGTTTTATCATCCATAACATTCAATTGATCATTAACTTACTGATGTCATTGATCTTTATCACTATGTAAATTTACATTTTCTTTTATTCCATGTCCAATCATCACTCCCAACAAATTTTATCCCATATAGAAACTTCCAAATTAGTAACATTGGGTAACTTTTATGGTTCCAACATTAATTTTTAAAAGGATATTTTATTATTCATTTTTATGTTTTGGTATTCTAAGAGTAGATCATTCAATTAATAATCTTTTGATAACCTAGATGAATTTTGGGTTGAAATTCAGTTTATCTGGTGTAATATGTGACATCCAGATATTTTATGACATAAATTATTTAATGATAATATAAATTCCATATTGTATTGTGTTACACTCTATACATAGATTATCTTCTATCACATTTAATACCATGTGTATCATTCATTTCAGGAAACATCGACCACCTATGATGACTTCTATTAGACACAAGCTCATGTCTTAAAAGAAAAAAAATATACAATTACAGTTTATTGATATTTATCACCTATCAATTGGAATAAAGTGAATGAATGATAGTGAATAAATTATGAATGAATATTTTAAACATGTTTATAAGATGATTCCATTTTGTAACAATAAATTAAAAATGAAAAAATGACCAATTGAATATAAAAGATGTAACAACACAAGTAATAATAAAATAGGTATTTTTTATACCTATTGATATTTATGAATTAGATATTAATTATAACTTAAAATGGATTCCCTATCTGATATAATACATGACTCACAACAATGTGTTTCATCTAAATCGTACATTACATGCATAACTGAGTTATACAAAACTATAATATACTATTAATATTATTATTTAATAAAGAAGTTATAAAATATTCATATTATTGGTGGAAATTAATAGTAATAACTTTATTACGTTTAAATATTATTATAAAATTTTTTTACATTCATATAGTAAATTTCATTCACAAAATATATGAATAAATCTAATTTTATGCTACAAATGGTATTTTCTTAAAAACATTTCTTATGCCTTTTAATGGCACACCTATTTTTAGTATAAATATTGAAACCATTATAATTTTTATATGAGAGAATAAAAATCATTTTTTAATCAGGATATCAAAATTTACTTTCGGTGTATTTTTTGTAATGTTATGAGAACAGTAATAATTTTATTAATGATGTATACTACTGATTATAGTTCAAAACTACATTTTCATCCAATTTTATTATGTGTAATTTTTGTTTTTTATTGATTTAAATGTAATATAAAATCAATTATAAATATTTAAATAGATTTTACGTAATTCACAATATTTTACATTTAATTTATAAATACAAACATAATAAATCATTGAGCATTTTACCTTTAAGAACCCACTTTGTCATCCCATTTGTGAGATAAATTTTAAATTAACATATGGGAATTATGTTAGTTGAATTTAGAAAAGGGGTATATAAATTTATTATAATAATAACTAATATGTATAATAAGTTAAAAAAATTAAAAAAAAATATTAGTGGATGTTATTAATATTAATTACACAAATAAATAAAAAATTTCAATTAAATATTTGTTAAAAATTAATCTTATGAGTCCAAATAACCTAGAAATGTTTTTAGAAAATATTGAGTTGAAATTATTCTAAAATATAACCTATTATATCTAATTGGTACTATTATTTGAGTCAAATTATCTAAGGGAGACCTCTCAATTGTGTTTTATCTTTTTATATTTATATGAATGACTCTCCCCCTCGACTATAAAAAGGCACTGACCCTTCGTCTCTTATATCACCTTGAAAACCTCTTTAGCATGAAAAAAACCTGAAAAAATAATATCTAAACATTAATAACCTCACACCATAGGCCTTACCTTGGTCAAAAATTTGACCAACATGTCCTTTGATGCTAACAACATGAAGAAGATGAAACTTTCACCAACATGCATTTTTACATTGTTTCATTCCCCACTACATTAATTAATTATTATTAAGTGATTATTTAATAACATATACAGAATCAGTATAGTTATAATTTTTTTATATTAAGTGTTATATATAATCCTAAACCAAATTCCATTAAATAGATAATGAAATTAACATTCATGTATTGTGAACTACCTCCCTCAAATAAAAATGTCGTCCAATTATTTCTTTACCACCTTTCATGGTTGGGAATGATAATAAACATAATAGTTTTATATGATATATATAAATATATATATGATATTTATTATTTATATATTGTTATGGAATTTTAATATACACATACCACCATTCTTTTGATTTTCTTTCAGTACGATAAGTGTGTTTGTGGATATGTGGACTACCGCCTCCTCAGAGTGATGTGAAGTATTCTCAAATTACATGGAATGTCATAAATATATGTTCAATAAAATATATTTTTAATAAAAAACTTATATATTAAATCAATTTAATAATTAAATATAGAGAAATATATTTTACCATTTTCATTATTCATTTTCACACATTGGAAAAGTGGTAACGTCATTTGTGGATTTGTGGACTACAACCTCTTCAACATGATGTGATTCCTTCTATATCATAATTATTCTATACTAAGTCTATATTATTATATAAAATAATATTTTTGTTATAATGTTAATTCTGGAAGAAAAAATGTAACTAACATTCTTTCCTTAATGATCATTGAAAAATAGGGATGTTATTTATGTTTATGTATTACCTACCATCTCCAATATTTTAACGTTGGTTCATTATTCATAACTATAATTAATGATTGATTTTAAAAGAATATTTAATGTATAAACATAATCATTTCTTCATTATTATTATTTTGAATATGTTTATATAATTACCTAGTTGAACATGGTTGACCCACTAATTTTTATTTAGATCCATTAACAAAATATGGTCAAAAACATCAACATTTACATAAATGTTAAATTAGTTGTTAAAAAATGTAATAAGTGAATTAAAATAATTCTAAACATGAAAAAATTTATGAATTAATTAAATAATTAACATAGGTTTATTATCCAATAACATTAAGACACACACGTAACATGTCAGACTCTAGGTACTGGATTTCATCTCAATATCCATTCGTTGAGGCATTTCATGATGATATATACCTCTATTATTTTATAAACTAAATATAAACACCCTTTAAAAATATATATCCATATTGTGTATATTAACTAGTTATTTAACATTTTGTTCAATTGTGTACTTTCATTTAGATTGTGATATAGGTTTTCAATGTTTTATGGGAAACATTGAATGTTTAATGATTTATTCTATCCTTTCAATATTATTTATATTATTTTACATATTTATTTTTATAGATATAAATGGATTATAAAGAAATTTGTTTGTCTATTTTTAATTTCATTCAATTTTTTACAAACAATAAATTTTTTGACATGTTTTATATAGATTTTTCTACAAATTAATGATAGAATGATATATTCTTAACGTACAGGTCGATGATGATTTTTTTTTATTCCATGGACATTATACTATTTTTGTATTTCATTAAACGGTTTCAGGTTTCTTTATATAAAATCTCACAATTTTATTTTTGGATATTTTGGACTTGATTTTTTTTCAAATATAATATTTTTTTGGTATTGAATATGGGGTCTCAAAGGAAAAAGGTATTTTTATCCAAAAGTTTAGTTCATATAGGTTTAAAAAGAGTTTTCAAGGAGTTTTATGATGAGATTGTTTTATAATAAATATAGAACCTAAGAATTATTTTGAATTAGAGATCCTGATATTTCTTTTACAAAGGGTTGAGACCTATTATAGCTCACGGGGGAGCGCGATATAGCGTATATAGAGGTTTGATCCATGTTATATCTCATGGGAAACTATTGATCCTAATATAGATTATATGAAAGTTTAAGAACCATTGTAGCTCCCGAGGGAGCCCAATATTGCTTATAAAAAGGGTGATCCCCTTTATAAATCACCAAACAATTGGGTCATGATAATGATGGATGTCAGCCTCATGGTTATTCCAATTAAATGGATTTTCAAAGGGTTTTATATATAGGATTCTCTATGTCACCAGATGTGTTTTTATTGATTACAATGAGTTATAGTGATTTTCTTTTAGAAAAATGTGTCTTTTTATCATGTCAAAATGGTCCATTTCATATTATCAAAAAAATAGTAAATATAAAGGTAAAAATTATATTTTATTTTATCTTCTTATTAAATTCATAGTTTCATTTCTTTTTATATACCTTCTAGCGATTTTTTTTCTCATCCCAAGTGTGTGAAATATTTTCACAAGGTCGAACGATGGGTGAGGGAAATGATGAAGTCATGATGAGAGTCTTGGATATTTTCCATAAAAATAGTTCAATCGTTATTTTAAATGTTTTATATGTTTTAAAAATGGGTATTTTTTGGGACTATAAACTTTTTATTTTATGGTTTTGTTATATATGAGTTATGGCCTAATTCTCAAAAATTATAAACCTAAAAAGATACTCAATGGGAAAATAAGTAGTTTCTTGACTAAATCTCAGGATTATGTTATGTTTTTGTTTGTGTTGTAATATTAAGGCTACCAATGAATACAATATTGTTTTTCGTGAGATAAATAACTATGTAATTGCATTAGGATTGGGATAAACTCCTTTATAACATTTTTTGTTTTGGATAACATACCATGTACCCTCTTTACGACAAGGTATAATCTATCAAAAACCAATTCAGATAATATAATTAATCATTTACCAATTCATTTTAGGGATTTATTGGTCCCTCCCATCTCATTATCCAATAATATATATTACATAAGAACATAGAAAATTAATCATATCAAAATCCATGATAAGAATTTGGTTTCATAAATTCTTTACAAAATAACCCCTATAAATGAAACAGGTTACATATTCATTTCATCATATCAACATATCATATCCCATAGAAAATATATGTGTTATATAAACACTTTTTCTTTCCAAAATCATTGAATGAGTGGTAGGTTTAATAATAAATTCATCATCTCATCAATGTATAACACATAGAAAAATAAATGGTTTTCATAATCAGTTATTAAAGGTATGACCCATGAAATAGAAATGGGTTTCAAAAATGTTTTTCCATCCAGATCATTCAGGGAAATAATAATACCGGGTTCCTTGGTTTATATCCCTATTAAATATAAATTTATATCAAAAGATATTATCATAGATGGAAAACGATTTTTAATTATAAATATCTTATATCATTTCTTATAAATTATGAATTTTAATTTAAAATCAATTTTTAAAACAAAAATTATTTTCTAAATCATTTCCAATAAAATAATATTTAAAACTTATAAAGGATACATTAAAAATTATTTAAAATACATATTAAATAAAATATCAGTGAAAATTTGAAAAAAAAACAATTTAATAATTTATTTTATTAATTTATGAAATTACTTTGATATTATATATACATAATGTATTTATCCTACTATTATTTTAAAAAAAATTATATATTCAGGGGGATTATTATTTAAATGTTAATATTTTTATGGGATGCATTGAATGTATAATGATTTAATCCTTTACACTCTATATTATTTATATTATTGAATATATTTATTTTAAAAGATACAAAAAAAATTAAAGTGATTATTATGTCTATTTCTAATTTCATTCAATTTATTTTAGAAAAATAATATTCATTATAGGGAATGTTTTGAAAAAATAAAAAAGGAATGATCTCTTCTAAATTTATACGTGATCAATGACATTCTTACTACTTTGGAAATTATTATTTTTGGATTACTTTACAAGATTTCATGTATCCTCAAATAAATCAAAAATATTTATATTTTTCATTTTTCTTGAAAAAAATGGGTTTTCAATGTGATGGTTTATTTTGTTTTTAAAATGATTTCATAAAGGAAAATATTATTTTTATCATAATGTGTTTTTCATATGAGTACAAAAACAGTTTTCAAATGGTATTAGAATGATAGATATTTAATAATTATAGGGCACATAATCATTAAGTGAAATGGTTGAGCATGATATAGCTTATATTATGGGTTGATCCCTATTATAGATCACAGGTGCACCTAATATAGCATATAAAAATGGTTGATTCCTGTTATAGATCATTTGAAACGAGTGAGCCTAATGAAGATAATACGATGATTTGATCCCCCTAATACCTCATGGTTGAGTCCAATAGAGAATATATGTAGGTTTCTCCCAATTATAGATCTCTAATTAATTGTGTAATGAAAATTTTGGATGTACATAGTATGATTATTCCATTTGACATATTTTTGTGAGGGTTTTATGTATATTAATCTATAATTGACTAAGAGAGGTTTAATTGAATACTATGGGTTTTACTAGTTTTACACATGAAAAATGTTTTCTTTTAATTGATTTTAAATTTTTTAATTTTGTATTTTATATGATAATTGAAGATAAATGTAACATTATATTATTTTTCATGTTTTTACCGAAATATAGATTTACTTTCATTTTATATACTATATAAAATTTTATGCTAAGAATATGTTTTTAAAATTTTATATCTGGTTTTAAGGATGTTTAAGGGAAAGGAAGGTATATTTTAAGATGTCATGGAAATTTTAAATGAAATGAATTCATTCATTGTTTCCAAAGATTAATATTGTGGAAGAAATTTATAATTCTTGGATGTGTCCACATTGTATTTTATGGTTTTGTTATGTATGAGTGTAGTATATTTCTCTAAAACTCTAATCGTGAAAAGATATTCAATGTTAAAGAATTTTATAACATGAATAAAACTATATATTATGTAATTTTTAAGTTCGATTCATTATAGTTGGTTTTAAAATAAGGTTTTAGATAACATTGGAGGTTTGGATAATGTTAATATAATTCACTTAAAAATATTTTAGGTTATTTCTATGTTAGAATGATATAGAATTTAAGTATTACAATGATTATACATCTAGGTTATTTTTTCATATTGTTTTAATAGAGATTAATGATGACATATATAGTGTGATGGTATCAATGGATAAAAATCATTCCAAATAAGCCTCACAACATGATTTGAATTGGAACTATGCAGTTTGTTCCAATGATGGATTAGTTGAAACAAGATATAAATTGTGGTCCTATACATGATAAATAGGAACCTGAAATACCATTAAGGACTATGAAAATATTATATAATTTAATTTGGAATCATCTCCCCTCATTCATTGGATCATCAAACATAGTTGTTTTCAAATGATGGATATCATCCATGGAGGTGATATTTAACAACATGGGGTGTCTAGAATGTAAAAAGGTAACTCTTTCAATTTATCTTTTGGAATGGGAAACTATTTAATTATGGTTATTAGTTGAGAATACTAGGGAGAAATATGAACTTTATTTCATAGAATTTATTAAATTCAACGAAATTTCCCATGAACAATATTTCCCAGGAGTTTTTTAATAAGGTGGGTAAACAATTCCTAGAGTTAAGATAAAATAATGAAGAGTTTCTAGATTCATATAAAGAAAACATCCAAATATTTTCCAAGTATGTTCCAAACATTATCAAAGGATTTAAAAATAAAATTAATACATTATACATCATGTTGAAACATAGTCTATAGAAAACATCGGCATCATGTTAATTTATAATTTATTAAAAAGTTATTCATTTTGTTGAGAAAGTTGAAATAGATTTTTTCAGAACATGCATTCCATAAGATAAATAGAGTTAGAATTTTTAAATATTTCAAGATATAGGTAATCAACTAACTAATTATTCTTTATAAAATCCTAAATATTATTCCTATTTTGTTAAAATACATTTTGGGGAATGTATGTCTAGATGAGGAACATTTTACTTATGTGGTATGTTTTATCATAGGGTTCATTAATTCATGGAAATGTGTATTGAATAATCCAACAACAATATTATAGATATCCATTCAACATTATTATGATTATCTAAAATTAGTTGGGAAATTATACTAATGTGTGTCAAAACATATATAAAAAGTGTGTAAATTTTCATGACCATATATAGAAATTGATTGTCAAATCATATGATACTACTAAAGTTGATGTTAGCCCTTTTGTTGAAGTGATAGAAGCTTCAATGATTTCGATATTTTTATAAGGTGGATTATAATTTAAATGTATTATGAACATTTATTTTAATGTTTCAAATAATATAAATACCACAGGATTTATTTATTGCGATTTTATAGATGTGTGGGAAATATGTTTAAACATTATTTGAGAAATAATTCCTAAATTTGTGTGGATATATGTTTAATAGCATTGGTGAGTATTATTTTCACATATATTTGGTATTATTTATTTTTATCATTGGGTACTACTATTTAAATTTAATGATTAATTCATTATCTTATCACTTTAATGTTTTAATTAAATTATAATGGCCCAACCATGTTGGTTTTGGTTGATATCTAAAGGCATGAAGAATATCATGTTATCCTATTGATGATTATATGACCAATTAATAGTTGATTCTAGTAAATATGACATGACTATTTTTATTGTATACTAATTATTTTGAGCAATATATGAGTTTATTATTATAACTTGTTTAAGAAATGAATATCTACGCCTAAAGTAAGTATATTTCCTTGTGTTCAAAGTCATTAGAAGAATTACTCAGTTATAAGACAAGGATAATGAAAAAATAACCTAATACTATCATTTTTGTGGAACTGAGGGTCCTATAAATAATCATTAATTTATGGTTTTATCAACCATATCATTCCATTGATCATAAACTTTCTGATGCCATTGATATTTATCACTATCTAAATTTAAATATGCTTTTATTCCATGCCCAATCTTCACTCCTAACCTATTTTATCCCATACAAGAACATACATATTAGTAACATTGGGTAACTATTATGGTTCCAACATTAATTTTTAAAATGATATTTTATTATTAATTTTTATGTTTTGGTATTCTAAGAGTGGATCATTCAATTATTAATCATCTGATAACCTAGATGAATTTCTGGGTTGAAATTCAGTTTATGAGGTGTAATATGTGACATCCAGATATTTTTTGACATAAATTATTTCAAGATAATTTAAATTCCTTAATGTATTGTGTTACACTATATTAATAGATTATCTTCTATCACATTCAATGCCAAGTTTATATTTCTTTTCAGGTAACATTGACCACCTATGATGACTTTTGTTAGACACAAGCTCAAGTCTTACCAGAAAAAATATACTATTACATTTTATTGATATTTATCACGTATCCATTGGAATAAAGGGAATGAAATATAGTGAATAAATTATGAATGTATATTTTACACATGTTTAATAGTTGATTCCATTGGGTAACAATGAATGAAATATGAAAATTGACCAACTGAATATAAAAGATTTATTAACACAAGTAATAATATAATAGGTATTTTTTATACCTATAAATATTTATTATTTAGATTTTAATTATACCTTAAAATGGATTCCCTATCTGATAGCATACATGACACAAAACAAGGAGTTTCATCTAAATCATGCATTACATGCATAACTGAGTTATACAAAACTATAATATACTATTAATATTATTATTTAATATATAAGTTATATAAATTTTCATTTTATTAGTGGAATTGAATATTAATAACTATTTTACCTTAAAAATTTATTATAAAATGTTTTTACTTTCATATAGTAAATTTCATTCACAAAATATATAAATAAATCTAATTTTATGCTAAAAATGGTATTTTCTAAAAAAATATTTCTTATGCCTTTTAATGGTGCACCTATTTTTAATATAAATATTGAAACCACTATATTTTTTATATGAGGGAATAAAAAATAATTTTTTAATCAGGATATCAGAACTTACTTTCGGTGTATTGTTTGTAATGTTATGAGAACATTCATGGTTTTATATATAATCTATGCTACAGATTATTGTTCAAAACTACATTTTAATTCAATTTTATTATGTGTAATTCTGGTTTTTTATTGATTTAAATGTAATATAAAATCAATTATAAATATTTAAACCGATTTTAGGTAATTCTAAATTTTTTACATTGAATTTATAAATAAAAACATACTACAATTTTGAGCATTTATTCTTTAACAACCCGCTTTGTCATCCCGTTTGTGGGATAAATTTTAAATTAATTTATGAAAATTATGTTAGTGGAGTTTAGAAAAGTTGATTATAAATTTATAATAATAATAACAAATAGGTATAATAAGTTAATAAATTAAACAAAAATATTAGTGGATGTGATTAAAATTAATTACATTGATTAATGTAAAATTTTGATTACATAGTGGTTGAACATTAATTTTATGAGTCCAAATGACCAAGAAAGTTTTCCAAAAAACTTTGAGTTGAAATTATTCTAAAATATAACCTATTATGTCAAATTGGTTCTATAATTGGATTCAAATTATGTAAGGGAGACCTCTCAATTGTGTTTTATCATTTTATATTTATATGAATGCCACCGCCCCTCGAATATAAAAAAGAACTAATCCTTCGCAACTCCTATCACCTTGAAAAATTCTTTATCATGAAAAAAACCTGAAAAAATAATCTCTAAACATTAATAAACTCACCCCATAGGGCTTACCTTGGGCATAAATTTGACCAACATGTCCTTTAGTTCTAACTACATGAAGAAGATGAAACTTTCATCAACATGCATTTTTACATTGCTTCATTCCCCAATACATTCATTAATTACTATTAAGTGATTATTTACTAACATATAAAGAATCAATATAATTATAATTTTTTTATATTAAGTGTTATAAATAATCCTAAACACAATTCCATTAAATACGTAATGAAATTACGAATCATGTATTGTGAACTACCTCTCTCAAATAAAAATATTGTCCAATTATTTCTTTACCACTTTTCATGGTTGGGAATGATAATAAACACAATATTATTATATGATATATAAAAATATATATATGATATTTATTATTTATATATAGTTATGGAATTTTAATATACACATACCATCATTCTTTTTATTTTGTTTCAATACAGTAAGTGTGTTTGTGGATGTGTGGCCTACCGCCTCCTCCGAGGGATGTGAAACATTCTCAAATTATATGGAATGTCATAAATATATGTTCCATAAAATCTATTTGGAATAAAAAACTTATATATTATATCAATTTAATAATTAAATATAGAGAATTATATTTTACCATTTTCTTTATTCATTTTCACACAATGGAAATGTGGTAACATCATTTGCGGATTTGAGGATGAAAACCTCTTCAACGTGACGTGGTTCGTTCTATATAAAAATTATTCTATATAGAAGTATATAATATTATATAAAATAATATTTATGATATAATGTTATTTCTGGAAGAAAATTTGTGACAAACATTATTTCCATAATGATCATTGAAAAATGGGAATGTTATTTATGATAATGTACTACCTACCATCTCCAATATTTTAACGTTGGTTCATTATTCATAACTATAATTCATGATTGATTTTTAAAGAATAATTAATGTATAAAAATGGTCACTTATTCATTATTATTATTATTAATATGTATATATAACGACCAAGTTGAACATGGTTGACCAACCAAATTTTATTTAGATCCATTAACAAAATATGGTCAAAAACCTCAACATTGACTTAACTGTTAAATTAGTTGTTAAAACATGTAATAAGTGAATTAAAATAATTCTAAACAAGAAAAAAATTCTGAATTAATTAAATAATTAACATAGGTTTATTATCCATTAACATTAAGACACACACGTAACATATCAGATTCTAGGTAATGTATTTTATCTCAATCTCCATTCATTGGTGCATTTCAGGATAATATATACCTCTAATCTATTATAAACTGAATATACACACCCTTAAACAAAATATATCCATATTGTGTCTACTCTCATGTTATTTAACATTCTCTTAAATTTTTTACTTTCATTGAGATTGTGATATAAGTTTTCAATGTTTTATGGGACACGTTGAATGTTTAATGATTTATCCTTTCCTTTCAATATCAGTTATATTATTTTACATATTTATTTATAAAGATATAAAAGGAATATAAAGAAATTTGTCTTTCTATTTTGAATTTCATTCAATTTTTTCAAAAAATTAATTTTTTTTACATGTTTTATATAGATTTTCTTACAAATTAATGATGGAATGATCTATTCTTAACGTATAGGTTCATGATGATTTTTTTGATTGCATGGCCATTATACTATTTTTGGATTTCATTATTGGATTTTAGGTTTCATTATATAAAATTTCTCTGTTTTATTTTTGGATATTTTTGAATTGAATTTTTTTTCAAATATAATATTATTTTGGTATTGAAAATGGGGTCTCAATGGAAAAAGCTATTTTTTTCCAAAAGTGTAGTTCATATGGGTTTAAAAATAGTTTTTCAAGGGGTTTTATGATGAGATTGTTTTATAATAAATATATAACCTCCGAATTATTTTGAATGAGAGATCCCAATATTTCTTATACTAAGGGTTGAGACCCAATATTGCTCACAGGGGAGCGCGATATAGCGTATATAGAGGGTTAATCCCCATTATAGCTCATGGGAAACTAGTGATTCTAATATAGCTTATATGAAAGGTTATGCACCATTATAGCTCATGAGTGTTGCCAATATTGATTATAAAAAGGGTTATCCCCATTATAAATCACAAAAGAATTGGGTCATGATAATAATGAATGTCAGCCTCATGGTTATTCCAATTAAATCGATTTTGAAAGGGTATTATATATAAGATTCTCTAATTCACCAGATGTGGTTTAATTGATTGCAATGGGTTATAGTGATTTTATTTTAGAAAAATGTGTCTTTTTATCATGTCAAAATGTTATATTTCATATTCTCAAAAAAATAAGTGAATATAAAGGTAAAAATTATGTTTTATTTTATCTTATTATTAAATTTATACTTTACATTTTTTTTATATACCTTCCTGAGATTTTTTTTCTCATGCCATGTGTGTGAAATGTTTTTACAAGGACGAACGATGGGTGAGGGAAATGATGATTTCATGATGAGAGTCTTGCATATTTTCCATAAAAAGATTTTAGTTGTTATTTTAAATGATTTATATGTTATAAAAATGTGTATTTAATGGGACTGTCCACTTTTTAATTTATGGTTTTGTTATATATAAGTTATGGCCAAATTTTCTAGACTTCTAAACCTGAAAAGATACTCAATGTGAAAATAAGTAGTATATTGACTAAAACTCTGGATTATGTTATGTTTTTGTTTGTGTTCTAATATTAAGGATACCAACGAATAAAATATTGTTTTTCTTGAGATATACAACTACGTACTTGCATCAGGCTTGGGATAAACTCCTATATAACATTTTTTTGTTTTGGATAACATACCATGTACCCTTTTTACGGCATGTGATAACCTCCCACATATTCATGAATAATGAATTCATCTTTCAGTGAGTGAAACCGTAATAAATATAATCACATATTGTAATTTAAAAAATTTAATAATGTATTTAATATAATAAATATTACATTTATATCACATATATTAAACCATATTGTCGTCAATTTAATAATTTAGTGAAAAATGAATCACAAATCTTCAAGATGTGGTACTCTAGTGTACACACGAGCAACATTATCATATCCCATTTTGCATGTAAAGTAAAACATTTATATATGAAATTATTAATAAATTGTTTTATAAATGTTATAAATATCATTTATATACTTTTTATCAATCATCATACACAGCCGTGAGAGGTGGTAACAGATGAACGTATAACATCGATTCTTGAGGTGTTAGTCTTCCAAAAACATGAATAATAATTTCATAACACATTTGATGGATTTTTATATGGTTTTAGGTCATGAAATTATCCTAATAACATATATGTATATAAAATATTGTTATTTTATCATTTCATCATGGTTTAATAATAAATTTTTGGGTTGGGGAAGAAATAAAATAAAATATATCTTTGATGAATGTTACATCTTCTACGGGTAACCTCTTTAGGATTTCAAAAAAATCCTCCTAGGTTGGATTTCTACAAAAAAACAATTAGCTAATTATATTTGTAATATTTTAATTGAATTGAGTATGTATTGGATGATCCCAATTTTTTTTGGAGTTGTGATAATGATTGGAGAGTTTCATGCAATTAATAAGTTAGGTGTGTGGTCAATTGTAATGTTTTGAAAATAAATTGGTGTACCAAAGTCTATTTCCTTGAGAAATGATAAAAAAGAGTATAATTTAGACATAAACGTTATGGGATCGATAAATTGAAATAAAATATATTTAAGACAATTGATAATGTCATTTTAACCATCAATTGATTAGTTTAACCCCATTAAACCCATTATTACATTAACCATGGTAAATAATTTTAAATTTTTCCAATGATCATTTTTTAAAAATATTCTTTTCAACTTATTAGAGAATATAAATTATGATGATTCAATATATTTTATTCATTTTTTAAAATTCCATTCATAAAATTTTTATATTTTAATTTAAAATTTATCTCACAGACCTGACGAAGAAAATGGTTTACAAAAATAAAATGAGCAAAAGTTTTAAAAGTTTTTAATCCTAATAAAATATTAAATTAATTAAAATGAATTAAATTAGATAAAAATATATTTAATATTAATAAATTTACTTTAATGCAATATTTATATATTATTTATATTTATAAATAATTTAATATGAAATGTATTATTCATTCAAAAATAATTATTTTTTTACATTTAATAATAAAATTAATCATTGCATAAAATAGTAAATATTTTAGCCAAATATAATTTCTAAATTATAAATTAAATTATAGTAATTTCTTTCAAATAAAATTTTTAACCTTGTAAAAAAATAAATTTAAAATAAATATTTCATACTTGGTGAAAAGATGGGTTTTAAGATGTGTGCTTTCTAATCACAATAAGATTTTTTAACTGAATGTCCAATAATGATAATTATATGAATATAAATATAAATTTATTGATATTTAATCATTAAATTTCATTTAAAAATTTCGTTATTTCTAATTATTTATTTTATATCATACGGAGAAATTTTATTCACATCTAAATATTGTTATATAAAAAAACCATGTTTTTAAACTCAAATATAAACATATATGAAGAAAATATAAAGTTGATTCATATTTAATTAAGTAAATTAAACAAAACATAATAATATTTATGTTAATTTAAATTATAATTTTTCATTTTAATTACTTTATTTGTTTAAAAGGAATTATAAAATAAAAAAACATTGTTTTTTTCATTTTTCACTGGATAAATCAATATTTTACAAAAAAATCCCAAAATTTAACCAAAATTTAATTTCGATATGATGATTTCAAAACTAAATATAAATTCATAAAATATAATATCAAAAATTATAAGAAATTAATTTTTATATATTTCCTAAAAATATATTACAAGTCATTTTGAGGAAAACATACTTTCTGAAGAATTTAATTACTTTACTAAAAATTAATTGATTAATTAATAAGAATTTATAAATAAATTTACATTGAGTTGTAACTTAATATATTATTATTTTATAAAGTATTAAATACTATTCATAACAGCATACTATTTCATGACATGATCTTTATGATGGCTGGAGCCGCAACTACCCCAAGACTGCCTTAATATATCGAGGGTGACGACAACTTCCAAAATATATATCCTAAATGGAATGTTTTTCCATGATGTTCCTGTATGTACACAACTAATAATATCAATAAATAATTATATTTGAATAAAAATAAAATTATGAAACAAATAGAATGTAAGCGAAACATGCAAAACATTAGGGTGTATAATAGTACGACAATGTGAAATGAAAACTAAAGGGAAATGATACACACCCAATGAGAATGATATCACAACCTGACAAAACTATAAAGTAAAATTCATAAGGTTCCCATATCCTAATCTCTAATATGATTCAAATATACACAATCCAAGGAAACTAGTATCCCTATGCTCCTCTGAAGTCACTATCGACCATTCAGTCTTCACTATAAGACATGAATTTCTATGAGTAAATCCCTTACAAGCTTGGGTATACAAATATCTAGTTAGATACCATAAATGATGAAGAGGGTATGAGTAAGATACAAAAGAGTATTTTAAAGATATTATATAGTAAACAATAAAAACTCAATACAGACCAATAGAGTAAGGTCATCTAAACAAAAGGGGATCGGCACGACATGTAGGTGGACTACTCAATTACTCTTTGCAACCCATAGTAGGATAGTAATATATTCTCACCATATAGTGCTCAATACAAAGTGTTATGAACTACCCTATATGTCTATAAAACTCATTCATATAATGAAAAAACTACAAAAACTTGGATACATACATATATATATATATAGTAAAGAACACCAAAAAAGTGAGAAATTACATATCTATCACGCAACCTATCCTTGTAAAAGAGTATCCATCAGTTTCAAGTGTCTTTAAATGGTTCCCAATATCTCAAACCACTTTGTATATGTAATAATGTCAAGGTACACACTTCACCTCTATGCTATATAAGTGTTGGGGCATAATCTCCAAGTGGGGGACCCACTCCCTAGTGGTTCAGGGGGTACTACCCACATAAAATCCATAGAGGAATCACGACATGATTTTTCTATGTTCTTCCACTCTATATATCCATTAATTATAACATGGTCCATCGAGGGGCTCTAATATGGTGTCATGGGGACCTATTCTTTTTTCTGGTATGGGGATTGATAGATAGAGTACCCACGCCTAAGATAATAGGGGGGTTTATCTCTATAGGCCGAGGACTAATGTCATGGTTTGTTAGGTGGTTCCACTTGAATATCACAAGGACCCAGACACTATTCAATATGGGGGTTCCAATCAGTAGATAATGGGTCCACACTGAAGCTGATGGAGGGTTGCAATCTAAATGATGAGGACCAAGGCCCTGATGCATCAGTTTGTGGGGGTCCACTCTAGTGTCATGAGTACTTTTCCCCTATAATATAATGATGTTCAACATAGTATATTGATGAATTTCACACAAACAGATGTGGATATCCACTCTATATGTAACCGGTGATCCAATACCTGATATATTCAATCATCGACCACCACATAAATAAGAATCATGATTGGTACATATCACATCATCTCCCCAAATCAAGAATTCAAAGAACTATAGTATTTTACATGAAATACAAACTCAGGATAGTATACTCATGGGCTAAAATCAAATCACAATATAATGACATATGATAGGTTTATGTTTCCTCAAAAGCAACAAAGATGTACACAACATTCAATGGGGCTTACATGACATGTGATACTGATCCATCATATGGTTTTTTCCCTATAGTTACATGATATTGACACCCATAAATACCTATATGACTTGTGGGGATACTACTCTGTGTGTCCAAGCCACTCGGGTTACCTACCCATTCACCTTGATTGTGTCCATGTACATTGTACACGACCAGGGTTCTAGCCATGCTTTTGTACCTAAGTACAAGATCTTCACCTAGATATTTACTTATGTATAGTATCCTTCCTAAGCATTAAAAAAACATGTCTTTTCCCCCCAAGGAAGATGTACATAGAATGTAGGAGTACTACATGACATTACATCAATATAATGTTCCAAATTCATAGTCATTGAAACACAGGGGATACCCAACGTATGTTCTTCATGATACATACTGTGTAGTAGTGTTTTTCATAGAGCATTATTTTTAAGATTGTTCATACAAATCCATTTGTTTATCCTTTATATATGGCCACCTCTTTTCCTAAAAGTGTTGGATCTATCCATATTTCCCCCATTACGGACATCATGATCCTAAAAATATGATTTTAGTCAATCTCTCAAAGGGTGCACAAACAGCTATCATACTCCACACTTCCCTGTGAAATCTAATTCTCAAATCCATGATAAATAGTTCCAGTAATCATTTATTCATCCAAAAATCCATTTGTGAGTGATTATTCCTTTAACACTCGTTAAACCTTTTTGAATTTGAGTATATGGTCGGGCATAGTACTATTGGGAAATACCAAATCGCAACCTCGGTATTCAATGATGATGAATATGAATAAATTGTGGGTTAGAAGGGAAAAAATTCTTTTCAATAATTTCCATGGGTCATTAGAAAATGATCATGAATGCGGGTTTCTGGTGTAAGAAAAACAATAATAATCAATTTTATTCAATTCTATTGCATATTCATAGTCTAGCAATTTGTGAAAATAATTGAATGAATGATTTGGCTAAATAAATTGTCCCATAATGGAATAAATCATGAATTTAATATTACTAACTATTTATTGGATTATTTTTCTTCAAATAACATGTTTTTAAATGATTTAAGGAAGTCATTTCATTTGTAGTGTCCCCATCTGCCATGATCAGGATTCTTGTCATCACCTAATCCGATATACCAATTTAATGATAAATAACACTCTGGATTCTACAAGTTTTTATGTGGATGACTGTATTATAATCTTAATATAGGTGTTTTTATAGATGAAATAAATTTCATTAATTTAATGAACTAATTAACTTAATAATATAATTATTCCACTAAATGTACCTCCAGTGGCACGATTATATGAACACCCCATTCAATCCTATTTTAGGTCATGAATTGTTTTAAAATTGAATTAATGACTTAAATATGGTCTCATATTTATATTAAGAGCTTCTATTTATGATTTATCACATTTTATTTAATCAATAAAACATACATAATGTAAAATATATTTTAATACTTTTAGGGAATCAATTTCTTGTACACTAGGCCTCAGAATCACACGTCATCTCAGTGCCAAGATCTGAAAATATGTATATAAATAATTAAAAGTATTAATAGGTAAAAACAAGTCTATACATAATTTCATACTTTTATGTTTAAATAACTAAAAAAACTACAAAATCAACATGGGATACTAATCCTACTTATTGATCAATAACTCCTAAGAGATCTCTTACACTCTTCCATTCATCTACAACATATGAACCCAGAGAATGATCCAACCATATAGGGTCTCCTTTTTTATCTTTGATTGGAATAAGGTTCTCAAATAAAGATTCTATATACTTGATATATAGCTCAACCAAATTGATAACATCCATATGTTAATGCATGTCTCCCCACAGCTACGAAATGTGGAATAAATATTATAACTTATATAACTGGGGGGTTGGGAATGAAAATGATAAACCATGACAACCCTTTACATAATCCTGAATGTCCTGATGCATCTCGAGGATAAAACACCATCCCATTTAACTCTCCATAATACTCATTGTGGAGATACTCTCAGTAAAACATGGTTTCCTACCACAGAATTCAAGTGACTCTGATAGATATTTTAATAATATATTTGTATACTCTAAGACACCCCCATTTTATGATGGATATCTTAGACCTTATCTGTCATTTCAGGCACTAACTCTGGTCCCACAAGAAGTTTCTCACCAATCCCTATCCAATAAATCAGTAACCTTCAAGTTCTCTCTTACAATTCATCGAATGGTAAAATTACAATAGATGGGTGGTAGATATTTTTGTATTAAAAATATACCAAGGTAATGAGATCCTCTCCACTGTAGAAAAATTATAAAAAACATGAACCCATCATATCCATCAACACAAGGATATTTCACTCAATTTTCCCATTACACATTTGGTAAAAGGCTGTATTTAGGCTCATTTGGGTCTTGAATTCCTTTTATAGGACAATACCAAACTGCGATATGAACCTTTCTTCAATATTGTATATAATCGTTGATAGATCCCTGTTGTGGTGTAAAATATCTTATACATACATATACTCCAAAAAATCCATTTAATTCTACACCTTGATATTATGGAGGTGGGATGAATTCATGATTAATTCAATTATCACCCATATGATTCATGGTATCTTATCATTCCACAAAATCCCCAAAACAAATTCAATGGTTATTCCACCCTAATAACTATTTAGGATCTTAAGGGGCTAAAAAACCAATCATAACCTTTTTCCTTGCCATCAACATCATGTAGGAGATCCAACATGTGTATAACTCTCACACACTCTTTCTCAAGTTTAACCATTATAATTTTTTTTTTCTAAATTTCATTTTAAATAATCCTCACATTGGTATTTATACCCAAGGGAGATGTAGGGATCCCTCACTTCACCTAATATCATATTATGACTGGGACCACTGTCCATCCCTAGAAAAGGATAAATTATTCCCTCCTATAAAATATCTATATAGTGAATCCCCTATTATTATCTAATCACATAATAAATCATAGTTTATGTTTTCCAACTAGGATTCTCTCAAATGCTCATAATGTGGAGGATTCCACATCATCAACTAAAGCAAATCTTCACCCTACTACTCCATAGATGTCATCTATAAGTAATTATATTACTACAAATATTTATTCAACGTGAAAGTCTATTAATTACTATTATGAGAATGTTATACAACATTTCCCTTTACTAGAATATAAAATATCTCTAATTCATGATCTTGAAAGAACTCCAAACAGTGTTGATGTCTCTTGTTCAAGTATATCTATGTGAAGATGTACCTGATAAACTGATGGATTGTGTAAAAATAAATGTTCTCTCTTTTTATATTAGTGCATATAATCCTCCAATAAAAGACTACCTATACTAGTTATGGGCCATGAGTCTCGTAGTTCTTCTAATGGGGGATCAACTTCCTTGACCTGTATGTAGTAATAGCCTACCAAAACATCAACATACAACCGAGCCCATATCTTAATAAATTGTAATATACTACGTATTACAATCCCTCTTAATGTAGTCTCAACATAGGTGATATTATTGCCATAAAAATTACCTCCTCTAAGGCTCTTTATAAATACTCATCCCAATTAAAAGGTTTTTGTTTCTATGTCCAGGTGGTGAAAGGTTCTAAAATCTGGAAAAGTATATGAAAAACCTTCCTTAGTACCCAACCAATCAAATAATACTCTAAAACTAAAACATAATCTTTTTTGGATCATAATAAATAAAAACATCAATCTTCGCTAGTTCCATTGCTAAACCTTGATTAGAGAAAACATTCCAATTAAAATGAACCTCATGAATCAAAAACTAGAACATTATGAGATTTCTACAAAGATTATTATCAAGAAGAAAATATAAACCATTGCTAATTTCTCCTCATGATAGTAATATGATGAATATTAGATAGGTATTTCTTTAATGAAGAAAACAAATAGCTATTCTAGACACGGTGAGAAGATCCAGTTCATCAAATCTCTATACATGGTTGGGGAATTCATCAGGAAAAAGAGAATCACAAGGAACTTATAGTCTCCATAGCGACATCGGAATTCCATCTTCCAAATATCTGCCTCACACTCTCTCAACTAGTGGTAGTAAAATCTAATATCAATCTATGAAAAACATATGTTACTTCACAACATGTCAAATAGTTATCATTCCTTAATTAGGGGTACATCTACATTATCAAGTCCTGGGTCATGTGATGATAATCCAGCCATGTCATAATCTATCATCCACATTTTTTAGAAATAACAATAGAACTACTCAGTGTTCCACATTGGGTCTCATAAATTAATTTTTATTAAGGGTCTCTAACTATAAATGTAGCATCTAATCATGTTAGGGGACATATTACATGCTATAGAAGATATTGGAGTTGTCTCGTGAGGTAATCGATACAAAAATCTATCTCCCGCCTCAAAGGTATTATAGAAATGTTGTTGTTGAATACATCTATATAAGCTTTCATATCTGAATGGAATATATATTTCTAAATAAAATACATTACCAAGGGATATAATATCCAACTAATGGGTGATGGGTGGTAACCATCACCATTTATTATTATCATTCCCTTCTATGAGATCTACCTCACCCTAAATGTTAATCTAATCCCATTAGTGAAAAAGAATATGACTCATATTTTATGATTGTAAATACGGATTCAGACTATTTAAATCTTATAAATACCCGATATTACATTATTTTGTTCTATAAAGAAGACCAAAATGTTCCACATAAAAATACATCTATGATGAGATATCTCACACTATCGATAAATAAAAGATACAGATAAAGAGTTCCATGTAGGAACCACATGAACAAGCAGTTGGTAAGAATATTCCACTTTGAGCTCTTTCTCACACACTATGAGTACAGAGGTAATGTAATGGCTTGAAACTATTACTTGTAATACTATAATAAGATTATAAGATAAACATATTGTACCATTGACAATCTTGTGTGCTAGGGGTTCATAGTCTTCATTATCCTGCACCTTTTGCTGGCATGGCTGCAAGTTCCCTAATCCAGACGTGGGAAACTAGGTAGTGGAGGTGGAAGAATATAATAGAGTTTTACACCACTGATAACTCCTACTAATCCTTTATCATCTCCACCTCGCAGGGGACCACCATGCCCTCTCATGGGAGATCTCTAACCACGAGACTGTCTTTATTATTTTAGTCCATCTGTTCTCTTCATGTCCTCCAAAAAATGTATAGTCATCATGTCACGTTCTATGAAACCACTCCCACCACAAACATTCCAATTCCATCATTGGTACACCATGGTCCTCTTTTCTTCCCCTAACGACATTCTTCATTTAGGTTATGGGAATTTTTCCTACTCTGAAATCTAATTGACTAGTGCTTACTGGATACTACAGATGACTCAACCATGTAATTCCATGTGCATGATTTGGCTTTCTAGTATCCCTATAAAAGGAATCTTTGTATATAATGTGCTTAGTCGAACTCCTAGGCATATGTTATGATGCACAAGAGAACCATGCTAGGATTAATATCTCTACTGAGTCCCAAGTCAATATTTTGAGCTTGGAAGTATCCATCATGGATTATGTTAAGGAATAATAATGTAAAGTCAGTGAACCTAGTTGTATACCTTTACACAAAAATCTCACCCTATTTCTACTGTATAATCTCATGAATGAAAACTGATCATAAGTTAGAGGGGTAGTTCTTCTCATGGAAAAACTACTAGCAATCGGGCCACTATGCTGTCATAACATTATGAATCTAAGTAACAAGACTTCACTTGTATCTAGCTGTATTGCAGAAAATGATATATTAAAGAGTAACCACATAATCCATTGGTGTAAATATAATACTAATGATATTTTCTATTTTCTATGGTTAATCCTCTACTACTGAGGGATCTGTCTCACTATAGAACATCAAGGGATTCTTGTGTTGGAATTCTCAGAGTGCACTAAGCATGTACACATCCTCATCCTACCATTCTAGTATTATATACTACTCAACATGTAGGGTTGATACTAGATGACTTCATATATGAATGATCAATCGATATGGACCATGAATTGATAGATCATCACTCATTAGATCACTATCATGATCGAGAAATGGTAACCTATATGTCTATCATCACGGAGGAATCATATAATTATAATTAAGAAATACCATGATCAAATGAGAATATATATATATGAAAAAATGGGGAGATGAAATATGAAGTAAAATCAATGAATAATACAAAAATGACGCTAGTACCATTGACCCCATCAACCAATGTCTTTGTTTTTTCAGTTGAAAAGTTAGTAGTCAATGTCTGGGTGAATGGATATGTTACATGCTCATACCGTCATTGTATTCATTGGAATGAGAGCCTAACTGGAGACACATGTAAACAATTACAAAAAATCACATCCAAATACTTGTATGGGGACTACAATATACACCATTACAAATATCGAATAACCTTTCAAAATAATCTATCAATACCTAACTCTAATCGGGGCTCAAACCATAACTACTGTAAGCCCGCCTATATATGTTAATGGGTTAATAAAAGACTTAAAAAGAATAACCAAAATGAGACCTATTTACCTAATTTACCAATACATACAAACCCAAAACAAGAAAGTAATCTCATCTAATAAAATTTGGATAAATAAGGTGTGCAGGTGGACTAAAGATTGAGACCTTCCCACCCATAGTAGGGTTGTAACCTCATCTAACCAAAAGGATCTCAATAAAATGAGTAGGTAGACATCCTATATATCATTAAAACCCATTTAAAGAGTCTTAAATAATTCCATTCTATGTGTAACGTGATATATATATATATATGTGATAATATTTACATAGTGAAAAAAATCACAAATTATAGAAAAATTGGTTCTTCATATCACATCCTAATCCATGAAAAGAGCCATCATTGGTTCAAAATATCCCTCCACATTGTCCAACCTCACATGCATCTACCTAGAAGTAACTATGTAGAGTCAATTATATCACCACTTTACCAGACATCTGAGGGGGCATAATATCTACAGAGAGGACACAGTTCATAGTTTTTAAGGGGTTTCCATCCAATAAATATCTGTAGATGACCATTACCCTAATGTGTAATGGGTTTCCACTAAGTGGGTTGGGGACCCACACCATGCAGAATTAGGGGGTCCCACTCTGGTGTCACAAGGACCAATGACCTATACGATAAGGGGTTTCGATCATTATATTGAGGATTCACAAAGAAGATAATGGGGAGTTACACTCATTTGGATGGGGACTTATACCCTAGTGCAATATGGAGGTTCTACTCTAATGTCGTGATGGCCCACGCAATATCTAATTAGAGGTTTACAATTTTGAAGATCGAGGTAGTACCCCCATGAGGAATGGGTGGGGGGCATCCACACTATATGCTGAGGACCCACACCCTAGTGCATTAGGGGGTATCACTATAGTTTCACAGGGACCCACAACCTATTGTAATTAGGGGTTAGGGGTTCCACTCGGAAGATTGAGGATATGAATGCATGATGATTGAGGGTTTCACTCTATAGGTCAATTATGATCCTCTTTTTAGTAACAACCACTTTCGAGAACATCCTAAATAAGTATCAAACCTATAATATCTCACATCATATCCCAAAATCCATAAATGGGGAACCATCACATTCTACTATGAAATACAATCTTGATTGGCTACACAGATGACAAAATCCTATTTCACAGGAAGAAGATATGAGAGTTTTAGTTTCCCTCAAAAGGAACCCAGGCGTAACTGATTTTTGAGGGGACCCACAATATGTCTTCTTCTACTCTATCACCTAGGTTTTTCCATGGATGGTCCTATCATTCTATCCCATGAAAAAATACACAAAATTTGGGGTTACTAAATTACATATCCAAGCCACTCGGGATCCATAACTGTGCACTTTTTTCGTGTGTGTGTACTTCAATACATAGAAATGTTCAGGTTGTGCCCGTGTACCTATGTATATAGAGTTCTCCTCATTTTTTCCTCTTACACATGGTATTTCCCATTTGTTCCAAAACATGGATTGTCCACCATGGGATGTCATACAAGAAATTTAGGAAAACTAGATACTATGGAATCATTATAATTTTCCAAAATCATATCAAATACATCATAGGGATGACATGCCATGTGTTCATCATGATACATTGTGGGTATTCATGTTTTTCAATGAAATTTATATCTACACAATTTTTTCTAGATCCATTTTATCAAAAAACATATTTGTTCACATGTTCCGCTGAATTTTGTAGATCTAGTAATCTTTCATTATTTCCAACCTACTGATGGACATAATACCATTTTTATTGAACCACTCAATGTTTCTAAAAACCACTACCATCCTGAACACCTCCCATCAGTCTTAGATTTTAAATATTACTGAGAAATTGATATTTTTAATCATTATTCAACCCAAAATACATCTTTTAATATTTATCCCAACATAACTCGTGAAACCATTGTTAATACATGGATTATATTTGGATTTTCCCCCTTGATAATGTTAAATATTGGATGCAAGGTACAATTATAATGAACATGAATTATATGAGGGCGAGATATTAAAACAAGAATGGATTAGAAATTGTTGCCATGGATTCGTGAAAAAATATCATGAACAATGTTATATGATGTTTTAAATGAAATAATAATCAATTTAATTCAAAACATGGGCACATGAAATGTTATAATGCTGGAACATATCATAGAAGCGATGATCTTTGAAAATAAATGTAATAAAAAATGGAACAAATAATGATTTGATATATCCTACCTAGATAATAAATAATATTTTTCATAGAAAATAATCACAAATTATTGAATGAATTATTTGGGTCTACTATATACGGATCTTCCCTAATCTAGTGTATCATCATCACCTGATGCAATTTTCCAACAGAATGAGAAATAAAAACTATGTATTTTTCATGAATTGTTAATATAATCCTATACAAAAATCCATAGTAGTGGTTTTATATAATTAATCTATTTTTTTAATTGATTAAATTAATAACATAATTAATTTACTAAACAACCATCTAATGTACTGCATATCCTAATTCCTCATACCAAATTATTTTTGGGCATGCCTTGGATAAAAATAATGTTATGCACTCGTATGTAGTCTTGGATTTTGGATCCAATATTCCATTTAAGAATAATACCATTATATTTAAGAAACAATTTTTGTGTAATATGATATCTATTTTAATATTTTTTCCAATTAATTTTGTCAAAATGGGCCTTTTAATCACACATCATCTAATCTTCTATCTCCAAAAATATATGCTGAAATATTTAAAACTATTACTATAAAGAAAACAGATCTCTAAAAAATTATAAACTGCTTTAACATAAGATTAGTTATTGGTGTTCTAAATCTCTATGTCATGTGTTCTATACACATTAAATGAAACTCATTGTTGTGTGTTAACAAAAATAAAAAATTGTTAAGATAAACATTTATAAGACACAATTTCATGATAAATATTCCAAAACAAGTTTTCATTATAACCTTAACACCCCAATTATAATCAAAAAATTTAACAAAAATTTCAATAGAAAATATTTACGATCAACAGTTAATCAAAAAATCATTTGAATTAAATATATTAATACCATCAACGCAAGTTAAAAATAAATAAATTTAAAAATATTTCCTTGTCAAAAAATATTTTTATTATTTATTAATATTTTTATATAAATTAATGTTTTAAAATAATCATTCAACTTTTCATGAAAAAATCATCCATAAGAAATACTACAATATTTTGGCCAAAAAAATTCCATAATTTTATTACCCCAAATATTTGAAGGTATAAATATAAATCACACCAAATGGATAAATCATAGATGTTATATAACACTAAAAGATCACTAATATCATAGAGCTCAAAAATTATAAGTTCAATAATAAAAACACTTACAAATACACTAACAAAATATACTAATTTTTTCATGTTTCTCACAATTTAACCGAAATAATGGACTATATAGAAAGGGAATAAACCCCCTCCTAAATATTATACACTTTTAATACTCAATTGATATATATTTGTTAAATCAGGATATAAATTCTATAAATTAATACTTTAATGAAAGTTGATATAGAAAAATAATTTATACATATTATCAAATTCAAAATCCCTTTAACTTGATTTTGGTATTTATTCATAATTAATTGGGAAAAATAATTATATAATTTCATAAATAAAACCAAAACAGAATAATCAATGTGGATGTGGGAAATTACATCTGTGGTTCAATTTATCAAAACACATATCATTTAAAAATAATAATTTATATATCGTGGAAAACAACTCCACATGACAGATCTATCATTAAGAAATATGTAAAAAATGCATAAAATATAACATGAAAGAGACTAGAAATGAGTTATAAAAATGTAATTTCTTAAACATGGAATCATTAATTTGTTTATTTTAAACAGATTATTAATATTAAATATTTGGATTAATAATTGTTTTAAATTTTTTTATTTCATCAATAATTAATTTATTCCATATATAATATAAATATATAAATGAGTCAATTTAATATTTCTTGTTTAAAAAAATTTCCTAAAATATGAAAACTAATTTTAAATAATATAGTCCTGTATTTAAGATCTATTTAGGGAAAATGAATTGATATTTAATACATGGACCACTCTTGGTAATATAATATTCATATATAATTAATTTTTTAATGAATATTTATTTGATAGTAATTGAGCCACAAAAAATCTATCTCCTTGATACTTCCAAATCTCATACACTTGATCTATATATTGGATTTGATAAAATTTTTGAATGTTCATGAACTGCATACTAGAAAAACACTCAAATCTCTTCATCCCAAAATCTCTAGTGCACCTCGAATTCATATGAGGCTGGTGAATAAACCAATGAACAAATATCAAAAACCAGAAGATAGTTCTTCCCATTTAAAAAAAATTAAAACATAAATTATTCATTAAAAATTTTAGGAATGAAACTTAATTATAATGAACATTATAAAATATATATTGACACGTACAAGTTGTTTACAAATAAAAAACATCTATAAGATAATATATTTTTCGATATCTATATGAATATTCCTTTATAAATGAACTATACTAATTACCACTATGAATAATTAAAAATAAAAAATATATAGAATAACATACTTTTGACCTAAAATATATTTCACACATACCCTTAACAGAATGAATGAACAATCTATATAATAGAAAATTTGTATAGGAAACTAACAATGACCCCACTTCTTACATATATGGAAACTCTATAATGAATCCAATAAGACGATTGAAATGTATTGTGTTTATCTTTAGGAATCAAATAATTACCATAATACTGGATCATAGATATAATATGATAAATTCATCCAAGAGATAGACCATTTGGATATGATTATTATAGTACTATGAGTAAATAACCACACTGCCTCCATAGACCATTCAAAAGATCAATTCATTCTTTAACAATATGATGTTAGATTTGAATTAAAATAATAGAAAAATTGATATAGTATTTAATTATGATATAGATACACAATGATTTATCTAGTAAAACTCATTACTAGGTGGGTATATAAATTTACTAAAATTATTTTGGTCTACAATAATATCATTTTTAGGTCTAATGGTAAGGACATCCTCCACCACATCCCATCCAACATGATATAAGAAATATATTCAAGGAATAATTTCATGAAATGGTATATATGAATGGGTATAATAATGTTGAGTTTTTATTTCAAATAGTCCCAATGGGGTGGGGTAACTTATATACATGTTTGAGGTCATATTAATCACATCACATCCATCACACTCTAAATTAATATTATAATACATTAAAAATATAAAATGTGTATATGTACTAATTCTATTATGATACCAAGACATCATTCATTATTAATGATGTTTAATATATCTCACAAAAACTATAAATGAAGGCGTACAATTATTTATATATATACAACACATGTAAATTACTAGACATTCAAATTTTAATGACTAAAAATATTAGAAAATCATATCTTTAGAATATTCATGTATTATAAAAATTTATATGAAAAAATATATCATGTATAGGGAAATTAATTTTATATGATATAAATGATTATAATCAAAACAATTATTTTAATTATAAATATATCTTAAAAATCCTAAATAAATCATTATATATTATGAAAAATAATTTGACTGTATAATTTTTTAAGAAGAATTTGTATTTTTTAAATTCACATAGACATATTTCATTAAAGGTTAATATATTTAATAAACTTAGTGAAGGGAGAGGTTACCCTCTAAATATAATGATAAAAATATCCATCAAATTCAAAAGGATGATTTTATGATTTCATCAAGTTATTTAAAGAAACCAATAATAAGAAATTCTATGGATTCTAACCATTACAAACATTAAAAAAAGATGTATGAAAAAAATAGATAATGTTATCACATAAAATTTACCTTATAAATAATCCGACTAGAACCAAACTATTAGAATCGTAAATAAGTCAACAAAACTCACAGAACAAAAATGTATATATTTACTTCCTTTCCCTCTAAAAAAGAAAAATTAAAAATAATAATATGAGAGGTGATATTTATCATTTCAAGATGAATATATTATCACATTAAAAAAAGAGGCATTCAATATTATTATTAATGAGAGATATTCATAGGGTGGTATAAAAATATATAGAATAATTATAATAGAAGATTCAATGTAAAAAATTTAAATCCCATAAAAAGAGGATTAAGAGTTCTTATATATGGTTTAAGAAGATGATAATTCCATTTTTATAAATATTCAACACTTATATCTACTCCAAACTCGGTATAATGATAAAATTTACCTAGTAGATCTTAACTGAAATAGCTATAGTACCTTATTTCCACCATGTACAAGGTCCACATCCAATAAGTACCCACACGAAAAACATCACACATCACATTATACATCCTCCATCCATTTCACAAAAGAGGTTATCTAACTCCCCAAAACAAAAATTATAAAAATATAAATATAAAAGAAGAATATTTATTTTGGTAATAATTTGATAATAAGAAGTAAATATAATTAACATAACACTATTATATCTCTAAAAAACTTACCATCAACAGAAAATAGGAAAAATAAATTTGATAATGTAGTGATATATAAATTGATGAAATTACACTTTTTGGATACAGTTTTGGAGGCTTCTTCCCTTAGGGGAACCATATTATTGGTTGATATGATACATACTAATGATAAAATAATAATTAAACAATGAATATCCAATGAACAACAATCACAGTAATAATCATTTTAATGATTTTTACATATTCCTCATACAAATGATTTCGAATTAAATTTCATGATATATAAAAAGTTTCATTATTTTTTTCAATTAATCTATGTTATAAATTAATGACTAAATTTATTTTATATATTTAATAATAAAAATCACTAATTCATAAAAATGATTAGATTTTTAGTTGGAACACTAACCAACACCCCCTCTATTATCCCACATCATTCCCCAATTTTTTGATCAATTTTACTAATATTTTCCATTATTTTCATGTTAATAGATTTTAGATTTCTGACCAATATTCCCATTATATATCACATACCCCAATTTATAAATGATATTATTTATATTATCTATTTTAAGGTTTAATTTTTCAATAATAGTAGCTTTTCATGTAATAATATGGTTTCCTACATAGTGTAATATAACTGATAATTATAGGATAACTCAATCGTTAACTACACCTACTATAATGGACACATACTTATATCACATATGGTAAAATATATTTATCAAGACAATGATAATTGGTTCATGCTTCATCAAATATTTACTTGTGAGATTTCAGTGGATGGGATAAACCCATTTACTATAGTACCAACTAAGATTAACAATGATTGAAGTACATATAATATACTTCATTTATAATAATTATAAATTTCATATAAAAATCAACTTTTCATTTTCAACTTTTAACTATATTTTTTATAAATGAAATTTAACAAAACATTTCTCATGATATATTTTTCATTTCATAATATAGTTTTTCATAAATTAATACCTTATCGAAATTTCATGAAAATTAATCATTATCATACTGTGGATAAATACCATAATTTTTATTTGTGTGATCTAAATAACATATTGTGGAAAATACAATATCAACGTTTTAGTGGATCATTCCTATAAATCAATCCCAATGTAGATGGTAAATGTAATTATTTATTTAAAAAATCTAGTTTGATTTGAATCAATGTTATGAGAGTGTGTTAAATTTTGTATCCACTTCATTATATGTATCCCATTGGAAATAATAATTTTGGAATGATGTTTTAATAAAATACAACCCCAACATATTTGGAACGCACAAACAAGACAATACCAATAATTTTGGAATAAAATTTAAGTTAATTAATCATTCATTATGATGTATATATTATTTTAAAGGTAAATTATTGATTGTTTACCATATTCTTTTTGATAGAGAGTTGGTTCACATTGTCTGATATTTTTTTCACAAATATATTTGGATTAATTTTCAGCTTTAGTACCATGATATCATCTAATATTTATCATTTTAGAACCCTAAACGTTGAACTGGAAAGAAATAATTATGCATCATCTATAATTCTATTGGAATCTTGATCACCTGGGAGACTCATAAAAAACTATTCCATGATAATAATAATATCACCAATGTGGCCCTTAATCTTCAAACTACATCCCCAGTGGTTGATCATATTATTTTGGGTAAATGTAAAAATATATTATATACGATTAATATGTTACATTCTAAATAATATTTGGATATGTTTGGTTTTTTTGGTATACCACATTGGTGTTATGTTTATTAGAGAGCCCAAAAGTATGATATAAAGATGAATAATGAGGGTTCATATTCCCATGGCATCATCGGGTAATGTATAATCATTGATTAATCAAATTGATCTATCGATATTCACTTAAATAAATTATATGGGAATATAGACTCAAATTTTTATGAATTCATTTCAATTCATAGTTTAATATCAATGAGAAAGATACATAATATATGGACACATGTGATCTAAATGTTTATGTTATTTAATATGGAGACCCAATCATTTTACACATATATATTACATCTTTATATATGAATATTCAATACATTTCTTAAATACAAACTTGAGGGCCATATTAGTTTTGTGTTATTAGATATAAGATACATAATGTTCCAATTTTATGAATGATCACCACCATATCCCATAAAGATATTACTATTTTTACAATTCATAGACATTCCCAATGTAATACTTTCATCAAAACCTAGGGAAATTAATGATTAAAAGGAGTGAGTTCAAATTCTTAGTAAAGGAAAACGTGTATGAAATCAATTGATAATAAACAGAAATCATAATATAAGTATAAGGTTTTGATAATATGACATTATCATAAAAATTTCATACCCAATCTATAATGGATCATAAAAAAGAACCATGATATAAATCCTTATCATTTCATATTTCTTGAGCCATAAGAGTGAGTAATCATCATAAATAAATCATACACTATAAATTCATGTCAAATAAGTATTGAATCATAATAATAATAAAAACTAATTAATATGTCATGGATAAAATCAAAGACTATCAAATCCAATACTATCATTACTTTACCCATATTTACAATTTAACAATTGATCAAATATCATCATTAATTTCATATAGGGGACCAATCACATTGGAACGAATCCATAGTATATCATACACATCATCTAGATTCCATTCACTGTCTCATGAGATATGAAACATTACCCAATACACTAGATGGATATATCAGTCCCAAACATCACATAATCAATAAATTTCTATAACACAGAATAATAAAACATTAATCATATTATTAATAATGAAAATATATTGGTTACATTACCATTTAATTATGAAATAAATAATGGAAAATATATAGGATTCATGAATACTTCATCATATCATCATTGAATAATATATGGAATATGAATTTTTTTAGAAACATATCTTCACAATAATCTAATGAAAACAAAGAGTAAATAAAGACGACACCATTAGAACAAATGACTAGTAAAACATAACCAAAACCAAATATTGATTCAATTTAGGAACAAAAAATAAATAAATATATCATTACATTAAAAAATTTCCGAATATATTCTATCCAAATATAAATAAATTATTTAAAAAAAATTAAAAATGTAAATAAAACATTTTATTTGAAAAAAAGTCAAAAAAGAAAAATATTTGAAAAAAAAGAATATTAATTTTAAATAAATTTTATAAAAGTATAATATTGTTAAAATTTTCATTAAAATTATAGGGAAATTGTAGAATCATTAATAATATAATTTTTTAAAAACATGGACCTATATGAAGAATGTTTTTTGATTGATGAATGAAATATAAATTGTTTTTATTAAAAATATTTTCTTGGTCACATTTGTTTATAAGAATAGTAATCTAGAAGGAAAAAATTATTATCCATAAATAAATAGTGCATAACAAAAAAATTTAATTTCAATATATTTATATCATAATATTTCATTGTTAGAAGCATAATGACAAAAAATACTAATAAACAATGATATTATAAGATAAAAATCATTACATAGGGGAAAAAATAAATCATAAGAAGAATTGAAGAAATATTAATATATGGGTGTAAAAATATCCATAAAATTCATATAGAAACTCATAAGATACATTAATGTGTATTATATTCCCCACATGAAATAAAAACGCACTGAATATAACTTATGTCTCATTTAAATTATTGTGAGGTGAAAATCCCATCACCTTACATCTGGAATTTATTAATTATAATTCAAACTAAATTTATAATAATTATTGGTTTATAATAAATCGTTTATAGATATATAATAATATATATTATATGAAATTTTACTTACTTATGACTTTTTTATTACCATTAAATTATAATTTCCTTATAAAAATCACATTTTTAATAATAAATGCTTTGTTTTTCAGGTACGCCATAGTTTTGTATTTTAAAAACATTTATTTTTATCAGGGTTACATAATATCCAAAATGATAAATATTTTTTAACTATAATATATATTCTTTATATGTTTACTTATATAATTCTATATAGGTTAATGATCGAAATGAATTCTCTCGTTTGAGGAGATGGTAGGTCGTATGAATGAATGAATGTTGTTTCCTTTTTTTCGAAGAATTGAATGAATTAAAAATAAAATTTAATTAAAATTTAAATAATAAATATTATGCCTCATATATAATTAGTATTAATTAAATCCTTCATTATTACCATACCTCTAAAAATAAAATTAAACACAATTCACAACCCTTCGGGGAGGTGGTAGTCCACACGAATTCATGAGAGATTCAATAGTTTCCTAACAAATTTGAAGGAAAAATGTTATATTTGATATTAAAATTATAAATGCATAATAATTTATTATATAAAATATATTAAATTAAAATATATTATAATATACAGTCCTGGTATGTGGTGATGGAAAAATAATTATATTAGTTCACGAGATGGTAGTCCTTTTTACACACGATGGACAGTTTTATTTACTATTTGATGGAAGTAGAGACTGATGATGGTTGTCAAAATAACATAATTTTATATTAGAATATTTTATATAATTATTTTATTATATCATAATATTTTATAATAATTTTAAATAGGTGGATTAATAAATAAAATGAAAATTCAAGGTTAAGAACATTAACTATTTTTCAGAGAACCCATTTCAGTTTATTCCTAAGGCCTTCTTAAGAAGGCCTACTAATCACAATAATACATATAAAACATGCTTAGAGCTATAAAAAATGGATATCATTATGTCTTGGACAATCTGATGGGTTTTTAAACTATGAATAGGAGATGGGAGAGGTTTCCCATTTATAAGTGTGGAGAGAGAGGACACACATGAGATATTTGAAAAAAAGGGTTATCAACATTATAAGCATAAAAATGGTTCAAAAATGAATCTATATCTAATAAATTTTGTGATATGCTCAAAATATTACAATAAAATAATATTTAATCAAGGATTTATGTCATTTTATACAATATCCTTTTAGATTAACCCCTCTGCAAATCTGTTTCAACCTTAAATGAGCTAACTAATTTTATATGTTACTAATATTCAATTTGAGAAAAAATTAATTTGAATGATTTATATAATATTAATTGTGTTTATTAAAATTATGGAAATATGCTATTCAAATTCCATTTACAAAAGTGAAAAATGTTAAATTGAAATTAAAAGCCAAACGCGGGAAAAGAGGAACTCCACAGAGAAAAGTTTCATAATTATTGAGTGTTTTAATATCATTAGTCAACATGAATTTAATTCCAATGAAAATATGATTTCTCAAATCTATATATACCAATAAAATTTTTTAAACAAGTTTTATTTTTTAAAAAATCTTGAATTGAAACGGTATTTTTTATTAAAAATCAGTATTTTTAACTATTCAGCAAAAAATTACATTTTCATCAAAATTATAAAAACATAACCCTTATATTATTTATACATGTTGATTCAAAAAAATTTGATACATTTATATAATAAATTTTATTAATGATTCAAAATTAATTTTTATTCTTCTTTTGAAAAGTAAATATAAATAATTATTTGGATAAAAATATATTTTCAAACCATATAAAGACTTTAGTAAATATTATGTAAGTATTTCTTAATATATATTCATTATATAAAATAATTATTTCTTATTTTTAGAAATTTTATATTCATATTAATACCACCAAATTTAGATGTTATGTTGTAATGGTGATGTTTAAAAAATAATATTAATATTATATTGTAGTTCATTATATCATAGTGTTGTGTATAACCAAAATATATCAATAATATTAAATTTATTAAAATTAAATTCATAAAATCCCACGGTGTAACATTCTTCCCCCACAAAATTAAATTTTCACTTGAAATTCATCACTCAAATATGTATAATTGAGGATATTTTGGTCTCATCATATCCTCAGTTTCCCTATTTGCTTCTTCAAATTGGTGGGTTCATCAAAAAAAAATTAGTTAGATGAGTGGTCTTGTTTCCAAAAAATTACTCATTATAAAACCAAATCTTCATATTTTTTCCCTCATAATAGCTATCTTTATCAAGTGGTCTAACTGATATATTTATAACACATATATTTAAAATGTAATTATTTTCCCCATCTTTTTTTCATTTTAAAATATTTAAAATATTTATTTATGTTGTCATTACTATATAATTGAAACCAAATTTATAATTTAATATACTATTTAATCATTTATATATTTAATTATGTATTATTTAGTTCTATAATCTCTATTATTTGTTTTACATGTTTTTATTTATATTATTTTTTAATTATTTTTTAAATTTTTATACTTCTTAAACATTTATTTTTATGTTTTATATTCTACTAGTTAAATAATTATTAATTATATATTCTATTTACAAGAAAAAAAATTTATTTATTTTAACTATTTTTATTTTTTGTATTTTCAATATAATTTAACATTATTTTACAAATCTACTATTAATTTTTTTCATCAAATAATTTTAATATATTAAATTCTATTTTTTTATTAAATTTAATACTTTAGTTTCAAATTATTTATTTTTTATGCTTTATAATTTAAGTTTGTTTTCAATTTTAGTTTACATTTAAAATTTGTTTGTTATCTTATTTGGTTTTTGAGTAATTCAATTGTTATACATTTTATCTAAATTAAAATAAAATTTATATAATTTACCGTATTTTTTTAATAATAATTTTTTATTAGATCCGTTTTGATTAATATCTTTCTAAAATAGGAATTCCAATGTGTATCAATTTCGAAAAATCCACACATAGTAACCACCCTCTTCCATAAAAAGGTCACATCCTTGAGGTAGAGCCCTAGCTGGAAAAAGAGTTGTTTCAAGCCGAAATGGAAGAGCATCCTAGAGTGCGATGACCCAATCGGTGATGGTTCATAAAAGAAATTCGTCATCACAGGGGGTCACACCTCATTATTCCATCCGCATCAAGACTGGGTGACCCAGAAAGATGGGAGGATCCTGACAGAGAGGCTTGTCCTAAAAGAGGACTCACAGGATTAAAACCATGACCCTTCCAAAGAACACCATTGTTGTACCACTCACCATCACCACCAAGCCAGCACCGACGTGGATTTAGATCTAATTAATTTTTAAATACTATATTAAATTGTTATTAAATTTTTGTTTTAATTTCTACTTTTCCATGTTTAAAAATTGTACTTAATTTCATACATGTCTTCTTATATGATGATGCTGATGTCGCCAACCACCTATTCAATGAAGCGTCGACTCCACTGTTCAGACAATCATGATTTGAGTCATGCCGCAGTCCAATGGATAAGAGTTATAGAGCCACACCACTATGGAGAGGAGTGTTGCAACATCTGGAGCAAGTAACCCGACCATGACTGAGTAAATAAATGAATAAAAAATAAAAAATAATAAAATAAGTATTAAAAAAATATAATATTATAAAAGTAATAAATTTTATTTATCATCATATGAAACTGAACATTGTTATTTAATATATAATTATAAAATTAATAATAAATTATTAGAATAAAAATATAGAATTTATATATAATAATATTAATAAATATAATAAATAAAAAAATGTAATAAAATAATAACATTTAAAAATTGATATAATTAAAAAAATTATCTATTTATAAAGATGTAATAATATTATTAATCACGCAAATAATAATAGTAAAAAAAATTCAAAAATATTGTAATAATTATTATTAATTTTATATAAAATTAAATAAAAAAATAATATTCAAATATAATAACTATAATAATGATAACTATTATTGAATTTATCAACATATTATTTTCTTTTGAATAACCAAGTTACTATTACATCCAAAATCATATATGAGTGAGCTACTATTTAGTTAGAGAGATTTTTCATAAGACACATAGACTGTAGAAAAGGAAGACACACGTTTAATAACTTACTGGAAGATAGATTTTAGTTTTCATGTAGTTGATGAAGAACTCGAATATAATAGAGGATTCAAATTTGAGAGTAGATAATAGAGTAGACACATCTTATGTATATCCTTGAAATTCTTGATCGAGATGAACATGAGATAGAGGGAGAAACAGAGAGGGCACAAATTCTAGGGGACATCAGGAGGAGCAATGCAACATTCAACTAATCATGGGAGATCTCTTCTAAAATCTATTTTCAATAATATCCTATCAATTTATTTTTTAGTCGAAAATTTTATGATAAATCATGGTTAATTTATTTCAATTGGGGTTTTAGCTTCATTTGGATTATGCTTTCATCATATTCACATATTTTTATCTTTGTAATCAAAATCAATCAATGATATTGATTATAATTTTAATAAAAACAATTGCAGCTTTTGTATTTTGTTTCAAAATACCATGATCATTTGTTAAGAATGATAATGAATGAATTTCTCATATATTTATTTCAAAAACATTGATGTTTATCACATACATTTATTTCAACCTCATTACATCAATATTTATTGGATATTTATTATTCTTGCAGTGGTGAACACCACAATTTCACCATTATATGTTTTTTATCTCTTAGGGAAAGATATTAAACCGACTATTTTTGATGGATGAAAAACCAATTTACATTTTCCATTAAGAATGTCACTTTTAAAACGGGTAGTATTAATTTTCCCTAAATTCTATCTGGAACACATTTCCCACCAATCTATGTTCACTATTATTTTAAAATTTAAGTTTTATTTTTTAAAATTACATGAATGAATAGTCTAGTTTTATAAAAAAAATTGAGTTTTATTAATAGTAAAAATTAAAAAAATAAAATAACATCTATACAACTCATTATAGTGGTTTTTTTTTGAAAAGTTTATCCACATCCTTTTCATGCGTTCGACATAGTGACCCTGCCCATTTTAACATTACTATTACATCATTAAAAATATAAAATACATAATAGTGTTATAGCTCAAGGAAGTAGAGTTTTAGTGTATTTGGAAAACAATGAACACTCATAATATTTACAACATCAAGAAAAAACATTTATTAAATTCCTTCCTCTCTAGCTTCTTATTAGTTACTGACCACTATTTAGTACAAGTAGTTACCCAAGGATATACATCCTAAAGGTGTGGGATCAAAGACAAATAAGAGTATATATATTAACAATATATCAATATTTTTGTACAATAATAACATAGTTAATCGATCACGAACTGGAGAGAATCAATAATAAAATACTTGAAATGTGGAAGTGCGTAAAAAATGTAACATCATATCTTACTGGTTACTTACAACACAATTTTATGAACAATGAAATAAATATGTTCACACATCATTTCACTTTAAATCATGAGATTAATAAAATTACCCAATAAATTGATGTGTTGTATAATTTTTTGTGCACATGTCACATTGAAATATTCATATTGTGGATTATAATTCTAGACGAACCTGTCACCTCATAAATTAACATTATAATGAATGCCAGATAGAACATATGCCAAATATAAAAATAAAATAACTCATTCAATGTATTGGGTTTCACATAATTATTAATTCATTCATATCCATTTGGTTCCCAAAATATATAGGTAATAACATTTTTTACATAGAACAATAAATGATGAGTAAAGAAGAAATTTTTTTTGATAGTGTGTTTATTCGAAAGAATAGTTCGCTTGGAAAACATTGGGTTTCCCATAAAAATTATTTGAAAACATTTATATACCATTAATGGTAATTTAATAATGGGAAAATTATTTTATATTGTAAAAATACAGAAAATGCAGTGAATGATATAGAACCCAATGAAAGAAAGTTAGGTTTGAGAATTTCACAATAACTTGTATAAAAAATCTTTATTCACTTTATTGACCGATATAATCACATTATATTCATTAATTAAAAATTAAAGAACCATTTAAAATTTAATAATAATCATTATGATTTCGTTAGGATCATTAATGGGATTTTGGATGATTTATGGAGTTTAAATTCGTTGTTTGGGAATGTTTTTTATGGTTTTCTTGAATGGTTCACTTTTATTCATTAATAAAAGTTTTTGTAGAACATGGATAAACATATACAACAAATAATTCAAGTAATTTATGAAGTTACATGATTTTTAATGTTCTTATAATGAATTATGTTATATAATATGTGGATGAATCATTAGATAAGAATTTAATGATGATCGTTTGTGTTAATTCATGCAGTTTTTCAACCACAATTAAATTGTGGTCGAAAATGGATACGAACATGAAATTGTGGTTTATGAAATTGTTTTGAATAATAATTTGGTAACATGTACATAAGTTTGTTATTGAACATTAAATAGTATATAATAAATATAAGATAATCTATTTCAATCGTAAAAATGGATTTATGACCAGATCTGAAGGTGGTAAAGGAAAAATTAAAACAAGTTATTTTGGAAGTTGATAAATATACACCTCATGAACAATGTTTTTTATTCTAAAAAAATGAATAGGATAAGGGCGTTGGATGATATAGTATATCATTAGCATTATAAAATTCCATTATATTTGATATAATTTTTATTCCATAACGTGTTAATGAGTATTGGTCGGGATAGACTGAGTAATAGACATGAAATTGCAATGAAATTAAAGGAAAAGAGAGAAGTGGGAATTACCTCTTCAATCCTCCTCTTGAGTTCATAATTATGGAACCTATAAATGGTATTTTGATGAGGCTAGATTCTCTTAGACGTGGGGGAGGAGATATGAATGATTTTTGGGAAGTGTTTTGACAAATTGTTAAGCCTGAAAGGTTTGAGGAGATGTGGGTGTGAAGGGCGGTAATTATATTAGAGGGGAGGAGGATTTTATTAATAGATAGGTAATTATATTCATAATTTCCCTCAAGAGAATAAATAATGTTGATTCCATGAGTAATAATAGAAAATAAGAAATGTGAGTTCACGATTTGGTTTTTTACATCACATTTGATGTTTGGAATAGTTTATTTAAATTTTAATGTCTCTATAAAGTAAAAAAATATATTTTAATTTCACCAAAATTCTTGTATTTAAAAAAAATCCACATAAATCAGCATAACCTTTTTTTACTTGTATGAATAAATAAGTAAATTCTATTCTACAAAAAAAATTCTATGTAAATTTAATTTTATTTTTTATTAAAATAAAAATTTACAAGAAAATATAGATTTTAAAAAAAATATAATTTTATAACAATTTTAACAATTATATAATGTAATATAAAATTATTGTAAAACCAAAAGACATAGAATATTAAATTTTAAAAAAGATTTTTGTAATAAAAATTTTATTTTAATTTAATTAATTAATTATACATATTTATTTATGATATATAAAAATAAAAATACATTTAATATGGTCATATTATCAATTATAAGATGCATAAATTTTTTTTAATAATTCATGGGTGAGGTTACTATTATTTTGGATTATTTACCCATCAAAATGGTTATATTACTATTTATATGGGTAGGTTACTATTGATAAGGGTTAGTTGAAATTCACCAAATATTAGTTTTGTCATATCAGACTCCAAACATCTTACTGATCATAACTGTGTATGTTATATTTTTGTAATTCAAAAAATATAAGTGGAAAAATTATTTTTAATGGTAACATAATATTTATTATCATTTAATTTTGTGTCCTAAGGTGATTATAATTTACATCATGATTATAAGAAGGGTATTCCATTAATAAATGTTTTGGCTATTATATTCTTCCCCCTTCTGATAATTCACCATCTAATTTTTTTTACCCAAATATATTAGGGTACATTATTTTAATCACCTCCAATGGACCCCAAGTTTCTTCTTCAAAATTATGATTTCTCCCCAACACTTTAACAAGGTGGGTTCTCTTGTTTTATAGAGTCTTGTATCACCAAACCAGCATCTTTATTGGATTCTCCTCATAGGAGATATCATCTTTTAGTTGAACCACTTATGAGTTCATTAAATGTGATACATTTGGTATGTAATCCTTTGAAAGTGATACATAAACCAAATCATGAACATGAGACATATTCAGTGGATGTGTAGGCTGATCAGCCACGACTCTGATGTGATCATGGATCTCTAAGGGGCCAATTTAACATGATATTAGATTCCCTTTCTTTCCAACCCCCATGTATCCCTTTCATGATGATATTTGATGGAAGAATTTATCACCAACATTTAACTCCATGTCCCTTCAATGGTTTTTAGCATATCTCTTTTGCCTAATATAAGTACATTTGATATGTTTTTGGATGACATAAAATTTCCTCTATCGCCTATTTCACAATATTGTTTACATGTTTCTTTCTTTCTCCAACATCATCCCAACAGGTTGGAGTTCTACAAAGATTTCTGTACAAATAATCATATGGAGTCATCTGAATACTCTATTGGAAGCTATTATTGTATGAGAACTCATCCAATGGGAGTTGTTGATCTCATCCACTGTTGAATTCTAATAATCAGGCTATTAGCATGTCTTCTAGCATCTGAATAGTCATTTCAAATTTTCTATCTGTCTGGGGCTAAGAGGTTGCGTTGAAAATTAATTCATCCCTCAAATAATGTTAAGGAAACTTCTAGAATATAGATGTGATCCTTGGATAATGCATAGAGACAATCGATAGTCGAACACCCTACAGTCACACCACATCATTCACATACTTCATTTCATGTTTTTCAAGTGAGAGATCTTCTTGGATAGTGATAAAATGTGCACTCTTGGTGATGTGGTCAACAGCAACCAATATCACATTATGTCCCCTCAATATCTTCAGAAGACCCATGGAGAAGTCCATAGTTACATTCTACCATTTCCATATGGGTATAAAAAATGGATGCATTAACCATTTTGACTTATTCTACTCTAAAATAACTTTTTGACATATATAGCACCTTCTGATATACTCTTCAATATGTTTCTTAATGTTTTTCAACCAGAAGTATTCTCGGATATATCAGCACATATTGCTGCTTCCAGGATAGATAGATAATGTTGAGCTATGTACATTGTCCAACATCTCCTTATTTATCTAACATTATTAAGGAACACCATGTTGTGTTCCAAACAGAATCCTACCATCACCGTATATATGAATCCTATGCTGCTTCCCCTCCATTAATGAATTCACATTCTTTTGTAACTCCAGATAATCACATTGTTCCTCCATACTCATCTATTGGATTAATGGTAGTGTAATCATTTTGAATGGTAGGATTTATCCCCTTCTCTTTAGATTTACAAATCCATCCATTGCTTATCCAGGAAAATATATTCTATGTCAATCTTTAAGACGGATAGTGTAGTAGGTTCATTTCTTTGTAGATAATAAGCTACCTTGTTCGCCTTTCTAGGATGACAGTGATTTGATAAATCATTGTCCTCAATTACCTCTATCAATATCCTTTGATACATGTTGAGATCCTTTTGTGTGAATATGTATATATGGTTCTGGTGGTCGGTGTAGATGTCTCACATCTCACCATAAAGGTAGTGCCGCCAGATATTCAATGAAAAAATCATGGGTTTCAGCACTATTTCATGTGTTAGGTATTTCTTCTCATGGATATTCAACTATTGTGAGGCATAGGATATCACATTATCATTTTTCATAACTACACAACCCAATACTTTTATCGATGCATGACTACATATCACAATACTTTCTCCACATTTTTTATGTGATAATTGGTGCAGTGATCAACATTCTTTTAATATCCTTGACACGTCCCTCACATTATTCTGTTTGTACATACTTCACCCAATCCCATGTAAACGTAATTAGAGAGCATGAAAATTGAGATAATTTTCTCACAAAATGTCATTGTACATAGATATTCCAAAAAAATACTTATTTCTGTGGCACTTGAGTACCTTGGATATTCATCAATCATCTTTGTTTTTAACGTTCCATTGATATTATCTCACTTGTGATCACATGTACCAAAATATGACTTGTTTCATCAAGAAGTCACACTTTTTATACATGGAATACAACACCTCCTTTATCGATATTTTCTACTCAATTTGTAGTTGTTATTCATTTTCCTCCATACTCTAGGAGTATATGAGATTATCATTGATAAAAACAATAAAAAAATCTTAAATATAATTACTAACGAATATTTTCATCCAGTCCATGAAGATTTAAGGGGAATTAATATGTCAGAAGGGAATCACTATAAACTCATTGTTCACATACCTTGTACGAAAAGAATTCTTCAGAATATCTCCCTTAATAATCATTAGTGGATGGTATCCAGAATGAAGACCCCCATTTGAGAAGTATTGAGCTCCACATAACAGATCGATCAAGTCATCCATCCTTGGAAGAGTATACATTTACTTTATGGGGATATTGTTGAGTTTATGATAATCAATTCACAACCTCATTGATCTATTCTTATTCATCAAAAAGTGAATGGGTTCAACCCAATATTATGTACTAGTGCGTATGAACCATTTTTTCAAATATTCTTACAGCTGATTTTTTAACTCTTCTAGTTCGATAGGAGCCATCCTAAAGGGAAACATTGAGGTAGATTTTTCTCTAGTTAGGTGTTCAATGGAGTTATCTACCTCATGATATGGTGTAAGTTATGGTAACTCATCAATAAATAAATCAACGCATTCCCTCGTGATGGGAATTTCCTCATGGTTGGAACTATTTATGACTGAATCATTTGTGCGAGGTATGCTTCTTTATAGGGTATCAACACCCAAACCATTGAAGGATTCTTTGATAGAGATTCAAGATCTTCGATTCATTTTTTAGGGATCATGGGATGGTTCTAAATATGAAAATATATTTCATTATTCATATAGTTCATATGTGATCTATATAACAAGATCCAATCCATTCCAATTTTAGCACTTAATTCCACCAAGGGTAGTATTATGAGATTCGCTAGATGAATCTCCCCACATATTACAACAAGATAAGAGTCATACAGTTGGGATGAAATGATTTTACCACATGCTTTTTTTTACATATATCTCTACTTAAATGTTTCAGGGAATGCATTATATTTTTATACCAAACATGAATTATATAATGGAGTGTATAGAATGAGAATAAAATAATAATTTTTCCATTATTTATTGAATAGGAAGTGTACCTTTTAAGACTTCATTATCATTATCATCTTCTTCACTAGTGATGGAATAATTCATCCATTTTTACTTTGGATTTGGTGGCTCCTGATGCCGAATACCCTTGAGGAATCGAGATTTAGTTCACTCGCTTGTATGTTGCTCATGCTCCCTATAGTTGTAGCATTGGACCTTGGGTTGTTCTCTCCTTCTTTCAACTACAACTTCCTTCCTTTTCATGACTTTTCGTCACTCTTGATCATGTTTTCCTTCATTCCCACACTTGAATAATTTCCCCATCCCTTTGAGGCTATAACCATTATGAAACATCCCAAATTATTGGAATGTGTGTTTTTGAATGGTATTCCCCCCTTTATCAATAGATCCCCTAGCTTGAAAATCCAACTTTCATTTTGTATCACCATAGCCATGATAAAGTTATCCTCACTCCATCTCCACTTTTATATCGCATTAATAAAATTCTTCATATCTCCTAATGTCTTGAATATGAAGATCCTTTTGATGTTGTAGTTTTAGTCCACAAAATAATCTGTTAATTTTGATATCATTGTTCATAGATAAACCAATATCCTACTATGAAAGATATGTAAAAATCACGTTTTAGGTCATGAAAAATTCTCATTGCATTTTTATGAGCTCTATAAAATTATCTCAGCATATTCGTAGGAAGATTTCATTGGAAATAAATACTAAGAAACATGATCTTACAGTCTTCCCATTTTATCTCTCTAATTTCATCAATTGGCTTGGTGTTAATAATAATATACCACAAGTAATCAGCCTCTCCATGTTTAAGACAAATGGAAAGAGTCACGTTCACCATCGGAGAAGATTGAATCAAAAAAATGATCTTTTCCACTGGGTTGACCCACTGTTCAACATCTAGTGGATCAGAAGAAAGACGAAATGTCGATGGTCATTTCAATATAAAAAACTCGATATCCTGTTGATCCAACATGGGTGAAAGGGGCCATTCCCCATTATTGAAGTTATTTTCATCCCCTATTATAGTTGGGTAAGCCTCACCATGAATTTTTGAACTCCATATCCCAAAGCATTAGGAATGTCTCTTGTGTTATCTATGCATCGTCCCTCACAGGGGTTGTTGGCCTTGTTTCATTTGTTTCCCAATATTTTCAAAAATAGAAAAGCATAGAATAAAACATAAGTCAACAATTCATGAATAAATTATTAATTAGTAATCATTTAACTAAAAGAATAAAAAATGGTATCCCTATGTAAATCATCTTGTGTTCATATTATACTCAGTCTCATACTAGTGTTTTTATCTAATGGTGACTAATCCTATTTCCAAAATTAACTGAACCCTAAATCGGATACCTAATATAGTGCCACTCCCTTTTTTTTAATTACTATTAAATCATTAAAAAGATATAAATCATATTTGAATTAATCCATGATAAACCAAATGATTACAATATTGGGAATACAAGGACCATAAATATCATTTACTACATCGTGCACAAACATTAATTATATTCCCAATTATCTAGCTTCTTATTGGCTATTGAACTTCCCTTAGTTCATGTATTCAGATGATGGTATTCCTAAAATAGGGGGAATGAAATCCCAGTAAGAGTATATATATGAATAATATAACAATGGGAAAGAACAATACTAACATAGGTAATAGATCATGAACATGAGAGGAAGCATTAATAAAAGACATGAAATGTCAAAATGCATAAAAATGAAACATCATATCCTACCTGCTAACTACATCACATAGTTGTGAAAAATGATAACATCATGATGACTCATCATTTAACTTTTTCTCAAAAGATTCATCAATTTACCCAGGGCATTGGAGGGTTATATAATTCCGTGTGCACCCATCACATTCAATCATTTATATTGTGTTATATAATTTTGGGTGCACCTGTCACATCATAACATTTACATTATCATGAATACCACAGAGAACATCTTTCCAACATAATAATAAAATAACCCATGGAATTTAAATGATTTAAAATCATAATTAATTCATTCATAAACATTTTGTTCCCAAAATATAGAGGGAGAAGCATTCTTGACATATAACAATCAACGATGAGTGAAAAAGAAACAATATTTGAGAGTGTGTTTCGGAAAAGGGTTCGTTTGGAAAACAAATGGTATTTAATGAACATAAGTAGAAAATATCTATATCTTATTAAATTAAATATAATTATGAACCAAATTATTTTTAAGGAGTATCCATATCGAAAATGGAGATAATGATGGAGAAACTGATGAAAGAATGTTATGTTTGATAATTTCCCTTATATCCAAAATTTTATTCACTTTAATATCTTGTATAACAACATTATATTAATTAATTAAAAATTTAAAATAATTACACATTAATAATATTTATAATTTTTCTATTATGTTCATTTATATTATTTGGGATTAGTTATAGAGTTTAAATTTATGGTTTGGGGATGTTCGTTTTGATAGTCTTTTTGAACGATTCACTTGTATTCAGGAATGATAGTTCATGTAGAACAATGATAAAAAACTAGAACTGATATTTAATATTATTAATGATATTATTGTATTTTAAATTATATTATAATGAATAATTTATATACCATGTGGAAAAATTATTAGATAATAATTTAATGGTGATCGTTTCGGTGAATTCAGACATTTTTTCGACCACATTGATCTTGTTTTGTTTAATCATTTAGTGAAACCTATATAAGTTAGTTATAGAACATTAAATATGATCTAATTCATATAACATAATATGGATAAACCATAAAAATAGTTTCATGACCATATATAAATGTTTTAATGGAAGAAAAGAATACATGTCATTATTGAAGATGATAAATTAACAACTCACGAACAACGTTTTTTTCTATAATAAAAAGAAGAGTAGTAGGGGTGGATGATAAATTATACAACTAGTATCATATAATTATTTTACATATTAGATACAGAGTTACCATAACATTTTGATGAGTATATGTGGGGCGGTATTTATAAAATAACATGAAATTGAAAGGATATTAAAGGAAAAGAGAGGGGGGGAATTACCTCTTGAATCATCCTCTTGAGAATCACCTTAAATAATCAATGAATTGTATTTTGATGATGCCAAAAGCTCATAGATGTTGGGGAAAGTCTCGGGATGATGATTTTTCAGTGTTTATAGAATCCATGATTCTTGAATGGTGTGGGTAAATGACAGTGTGAAGGGTGGTATTTTATAGTGGAGGGGGTAAGGGTTTTTTAAGATTTAATACATTAGTTTATTAATTTCACTCAATACCAGCAATAGTGATGCTTCCATGTTCTATAATAGTAAAGAGGTAATTTGAATTATATATTTGGTTTCTTACATCACTTTTGATGTCAGGAATAGTGGATTTTAATTATGATGTATTTATATAGAAAATTGATGTAATTACTATTCACCAAAAATTCATGTATTTCTGAAAAATCCCAAAAATTCACCCTATCCATATTTCAAAATATATAATAAAAAAATAAACTCCATTTTATAAAAAAAATTCTATGTGAGATATATTAAATATTTAATAAAAATTATAATTTACATGAAATATAATAATTTAAAAAAAGTAATTTTATAAGGCTTTCAAAAATTACATAAGGTCTTCAAAAATATCTTAAAACTAAATGACATAGATTTTTTAATATAAAATAATATTATAGGAAAATAAATTTTATTTTAAATTAATTAATTAATATATTAATTATTTTTGACTAACAAAAATACAAATACTTTTACTATGGTCGTATAATGACATATATGATGCCTCAATTTAATTCTATCACTCATCAGTGAGATTAATATTATTTATTTTTTTATTTAATATTTATAAGGGTCATATTACTATTCCTAAGGGTAGGTAAATATTTAAAAAATGTAGGATACTATTCACATAAAAATATGTTTTCACTATCAGACACTTAGCATCTTACTGATCACAACTGTGTTTGTAATACTTTCAAAATTCAATACACAAAAGCGGAAAAATACTATTTTATGGTCAAATAGTATTTAATATCATTTCATTTTGTTTAAAAATATGATTATAATTTGTGGAATTATTATAAGAGGATAATTCCATTAATAAACCTTTGGGTCGTTACATTAAAACATACATTCAAATCTATTTTAGTTAGTAGGAGTTCAAGAATAATTAATCTTCATCACATTTTCAATGAAAAAATGTTAATTTTTTTAGGCCATTTCCGTGGAAAGATGCATGTGACCAATTCTTCAAAACTATATGATACAAAAAAATTGGTACAAAACATAATATATATATATATATAAAGCTAACATTAACATGGAGAAATCATTTTTAAGTTATCTTATTTAGTCTGGTATGTTGGAGGATGATTGACATGTGTTATCTGTCTACTTACTCCATAAAGAAATTATTTAAATAACAAATTAGTACAATATGTTGGTAAAATTGAATGTCTAGTGGTTTGTTTTTAATGATTATATTATGAAAGAACAATTATAGATGAGTGACCATACTACATATTTTTTCATTGATTCAATTATATCAATTACACAAAAAAATAATTGAGAAATTTAATTTATAGAAGTCAAATTTAGTTAGTTTGGTAAATCTAATAAAATCCCCGAGTTTCATATATATTTTTTTAAGGTTAAAAAAACATTCAAACAAAATTTGGTAAAATTATCATTTTGATTTTCAGTTTATAGACGATGGGTTTATGGAAGTAAGAATGAATTTCGTTTATGAATTTTAAAAAAATAATTTTTTATACGTCAAAAATAGGGATATTTATATCTTGTTAAAGATGATTTATATGTGAAATCTAATATTGAACATATTTCAATGATCCAAAAATAGTTTTTAATTGTCCCCGATGACACTCTTATTTGGTATATATATTTTGACTTATCTATTGTCACCTATATTTTTTCAGATCCCAGAGAATTATATTAGTGTATATGGTAGTGATAATCCTAAAAAATTCATAGGATCACCTAGTAAACCATAGTTACTTTCCAATAAATCATATTCTTCAAAAATAGACCTTATATTTAACTATATAGCACTATATCAAATAGTAGATTTAATAATCCCTTTTTAAATTTGAGTATAAAACCATATTGGAAGGTCTTGAGGGAGTTCCTTCTTTTTCACATGATTTTAATTTCATTGAATCAACTATGAAAATTAATTCGGGTTATGAATTTACTGCTCCACGTGATGTATCATTAAGAAATACATTATTTATGGAGTTTGTTTTCTCGGAAATCATTAAACTTATAAGAGTGTGGATAGTTGTTTTAGAAGAATTTGTTCCCATTGAACTCCAATTTGAATTAAATGTAATTGGGAAAAACACATTTCGTGGTTCCTACATTGGAAACTACATCCAACAAGTGAATATGGTTTGTCATTGTTGATGATTATATAGAGACATTACATAAGGTGCTTGATGGGAGTCAACCAATGTCATATTTGGAATGAATTCTTTACCATTTATAAATTTATTGTGTTTGAATAAAGCAATTATTTTATAATTTCTTTTTTATTCTATTTCTATATTAGATACATGTTCATGGTTTATCTGGTTTTTTAATTTAGAGAAGGATTCTAATGAGGTGATTAACAGAGGAGACTTTTTATCTTTTATTTTCATATCACAAGAAGATTCTTGGTGGAGCATCACTGGATAATATTGAGTCATGGTTGTTCCATATTTTAATCTTTGCAATTTTCTCTATTGATTATTTTAGTTGTTTTTTACATGCAGTTACTGGAATAATTTCTTCTTGAGTGTGTCTTTTGAAAAAATAAATCATTGCTTATAAATCAATTCACTATTTGGTATTATGCATGTGGGGAGGGGGAGGGGATACCATTGATTCCTTTCTTTCAACAACTTCATATTAACATGTAGTTGTTCGGAACCTCTTACAATAATGGGCTACATAGGTAGGCATTTGGATTCTGGAATGAAGTTATTATTATAAGATAACACAACTGGAGGAAGATATTGGTCCCATACTCATTTTTTGTCCATTGAGATTGCTGCCAACTTTTCTTCAAGTTTAAAGATAGATAACTCAGATTGGCCATAAGTTTGAGTGTGATAGGATATGATGATTTTTTCCTCAAAATTTAGAGCATCTTTTCACCTCTTCCATGACCTAGAGGTTAAAAATGGATCTCGATCGGATACATTCGATAGTGGTATACCATGTAGACATACTACTTCTTTGATCTATATCTATGAGTTTTTATCCAATGATAAATTCCCAAGAATCACAATAATGATTGATGTCATTATTAAAATATCTACCACAACCCAAATATCATTTTTTCTTATATATGTCATAGGAATCCCAGTGACAAAGTCCATGATGATGTTTTTCAATTCCATGTAGGTATGGGTAATGGTTGAATCACCCACTATGATTTATTTCCATTCTACATTCACATGCTGAAATTCAAGAACTCTTGATGTATATTCAAGGATATCCTACTTTATATTGTCCCACCAATAGTATTCGCAGAGATATCAATTCAACTTTGTGATTATAGGGTGGATAGTGAAGGTTAAGATATGTGCATCATCAATCAACTCCTTCATTATCTCAGGATTTTATTATGCACATAGTCTTCACCAAAATCATTCAACACCTTCATTAAAATCGAATCCCAATGATTTACAATTTATAATATATTCTGCTTTATTATGAATTCCCTAATCATCTCTTTGACCATCTTTTTACATCTCGAGAAGAAATTTGTGTTCAATCATTTGTGAAATGATTGATTATGATTCATCTATCATGATTCCCATGGAAATTCCCTTTATGTCAAAGAAGAATTTATCCTTCTCAATTCTCATTAATGAAAGAGTTGCTTGATCTGTTATAAATAGGAATTATTCCACTTTATTCACTTTCACTAGATTGTATTGAATTCAGCGGTTATAGTATTTGATAAGATCTGATAATATTCATTGGTGCATATTCAACACTTTCAATGTTAATATATACATATGGATTTTTTATCCATATATATTTTTCAATTCTACACAAATACGTAAATTAAACAAAATTTCAATGAAATAAATCAATGCAACCAACTTTAGATAATGAATTGGACAGTTCTACCCCAGAAATTTCAATTTCCTTGAATCATAGGAAATGAAATTGTCATTTTTCATCAACACACTGCCCATTAACTTCTTTGATGAATCACTAAATAACATGAAAATATCTCCACTTATTAGTATTATTAAAAGAGTCAAAGTGATAATCCTCTTTTCCAAAACCTTGAATCTATCTTTTCATTCATCTATCTATGATACCATGATTCCCTTCTGAGTTATCTTGGTTAATGGTTTTGGAAATCAGGATAAATTTATCACAAAATGACTATAATACCCATATTCTTCATAAAAATATATGGTTACCTATAATTTTTGTTGGCATTATGAATCCTTCCATTGACTTATTATTTTAAGGATCCATAGATATCCTATTAAATATGATCATATTCCCCTGGAAAGTGAATTCTATCAACCAGAACACACATTTTTTGTACTTGGAATAAATCGTTTCCAATTTCATGGTTTTTTACAAGTACTTAAATGATCCTCATGATATTTCTTAACATTGAAGTATATTAGAATATAATCAATTTGTGCTGCCAAAATTTTGATGAGTTAATGTCAAAAAAATCTATTCATCGTGTCATTGAATATTTCTACTGCATTAGTAAGTCTTAATGGAATCATAATGAACTTATAAGACCAGTAAATTGTACAAAATGTAGTCTTGGGGATATCTTGCGTCATTACTCTTACTTGTTAATATCATAACCGATGAACCACCGGGGAGAAGTATTTTTCTACACATAACTGATTAAATAAGTATTCAAATATTGGAAAATAATACTTGTTTTTTATCGTGATTTTTTTGAGTTGAAAATATACAATGCAAAGGAGCATTGACCCATATTTATTCTTGACCAATAGAACTATTTCAACCTATGTTAAAGCACTTTGTCATATAAACCCTTTATCCAGATTCCTCTAAAGTAGTTTATTTAGCACCTCATGTTCCACAACATCCATTATATACCGAGTCGTGGATATTGGAAAACCCCCAGTTATAAGATCAATTGATAATTTAATATATCTTAATGGAGGATGACTAAAAATTTCCTTAGGAAACACATTAATGTATTCCCTCACAATAGAAATGACTTTGAGGAAGGTTCCTTCTTTATACTAGATCATCTAATGCAAATACAAATTCTCATATGGAATTAATATCTATAGTTGAGATGATTGTTGAAATGATGATTCAACATCCTCGTTGCCCGTGTATAGAATTGAGGGTTGATTTTAAAAATAGAGAGTTATTTCCCTCTCTCGGTAATTTATGTTGGCTCTATAATGGAAAATACAATACATGCCAATAATTACATAAAATTCTACCAAGGAAATTATTATAAGGTTCCTTGGGATGTTCAATCCACAAATTGTGATAGGGGAGTATTTATATACATGGGATTCTAAAATTTCACCATTTTCAATTTTCACCAACATATCTACTTCCATGATATGTGGTGGTATTTGAATAGTTATTACAATCATTTGAGATATACAAAAATTCGTATAAATATAATAAAAACAACATTCACAATTGTTATATTAATAACTACTGTACCTATCACCACATCATTGTTAGGATTCACTTCAATGGTAGTGATGGAATAATATCTCGCTTACAGCCTTGGAGGTTATTGGTTGACTCCAAAAACCCATATATTAGTGAATTGGTTTGATAAATTCCATTGTAAAATCATTTGTAGTAATGAAAAACGTGACGAGGGTTTACTATATCATTTTGTTCCCCCTTCCCAGTAGAGAAATTTTCTAACATATAATCACTAGAAATGATCCCTTCTTTCCTACACCAAATGAATTTCCTCATCCCTTTCAGTATGTTTCTAGAGTGCTTCTTTAAAAACCTTGGGCAAGTGGGGTGTTTAAATTTCTTGGCACCAATAGATATCTCTATAAGATAGCCATAATTTTGCTCCACCTTCAACTTATTATCCCAATGATACCCCTAAGACTTGTTAATATCCATTTCAAATTTGATGTAACATCAAACAATTTCCTCATAGCTATCAACCTCCTGGATCACCATGGATTTCTATAGGCTATGTTTGAACCCACCAAAGAAGCGGTCAACCATGCATTCCATGGAAATTAAAAAAATAGATGTGTATAATGAAATCCTTTTAAAGGTTTCTTCTATCAATAATATGTAATGTATTATTGATTTATTGAATAATGTTTACAAAAAATTTTATTTAATTTAGTGTTGTTTAATAGTTTAAATTGTTAATTTTTTTTATTTCATTATAATGAAATTATTAAGATACCTCTTTTTAATTTTTTTTATTGTACTTCATGTTTTTACAATTCCTTTATGTTTATTATTTTATTATATTAATATTATATCAATCCATTTTTATTATATCAGGTCGATGCCATTTTTCATGGAGTTAATATATTCACATCATTTTTTAAATTATTCACACATTGTTTGAGGGAACATTATTTCATTTAATTAATATCATTATTTATTATTAAATGAGTCAACATCTATATTCTATTGAGGAAATTCCATCAATGGATGGTTTTACCTCTTTTGGTTAATCCATGTGAGTGTCAATTGGTGGGAATTTTTTATTTTATGATATCTAAATTCTTAATCATTTATTTAATTTTTCATTTTCATAAAATTATTTTCTCTTATTATTATTACAAAATTAATTTTATCATCTCACTTTTCATGTGTTGCTATAATACATTACCTAGAAGTAATATTGAAAATTATCCTCCCAATTTATAGGTGATTATCATGAATATGTGAAGGTGTTAAAATTATTTTGATGAGGTCAGTTTTAATTAATTGAATGATTCCTATAATGTTTATGAAGTCAATAAAATCAAAAAAAAATTCATATATTCCACCCTTAAAAATAAAAAAGGATCTACCAATTATAAAAAATTGAGTTCATATAAATTCATATAGTTTAAATTTAACCCATATAATTTCATCCACAAATTTATCCATATTATAGATAAAATAATTAATAAAATATGTTTCCACTTGTTATTCATAGGACTTTGAGTATTTCAATGCATAAATGTGCTACAATAAATATCATAGACCACCGGATAAATTTAATATGAGAAAACACATATAGACCACACATTAAATAGAATCATAACATCAATATGTCCTACCCTCTTACCCACAAATATTAATATAATTATTAGATATTAATCTTGTAGAGCCATTTTGTTTTTCTTAATTAATTCAATATATAGTTGATCATGGGAAAAGGATAACCATTATTCATTATAATTCAATTAAGGTTCTAATATTATATTCAAAGTAGAATAACATAATATAATTTTTTTAAAATAATAATTTTTCACTACACATTGATGTACATATCCATATTTAAAAATTCAACTACATGTCCTTGATTATTACAGTGTTTTCATTCATATTGTACAATTGTATAAGATAATGTGGTCTCTACATGGGATATGCACCAATAAAGTGTAAAATCTTGAACATAACACAATTATCAAGTTGGGGATTCCTATAAATACAAATTCAAAGAAATCCTGTTAGAGATCCCCAACTATAGTAAACTATATGTGGGATTACACTATTCATAATTAAAGAGACATGTTGACAATATGTACCATAATCAAACTATGCTAGATTCTATATAGACGCGTTATACCTACTCAAAACTACCATTACTAGTCATACAAATTTCATCTCCCTTGGGTGATTTAAATTATACCATTCTCAAATAGAAATATATGTGGGATCAGAAGTTGGTACTCTAGTCCATGCTGAGAGTCTCGTCAAATATCATTATCTCCTGATTCATGATCTTCCACAAATTCATGTAACATATAAAACTATGTGATACTTTTGGAACCACTAGATAATATCCAATTTCATTCTTAATAGTTTATTAAGGTAATCAGAATCAAATTGAAACATAATTGTACGTCATTTTTACAAATAACTTGTGTATATATAGAAGATTGATATGAATTGATATCAAATATATAATTAGAAAATTATTATGTGCCCAAAACATCAGCTCTTAATGTAAATTTAACCTCACCACTATCCACTGAATTTTGACACACATTATAAACTTTATATAAATTAACTCTATATCCTTGACCATGGTATTTGTGACATACCTGAGTTGTCATCATTCGATCCGGCAAGCAAGGAGTTTAGACTATCCTATATCCTGATTCCTATGCTTAACATTAACCTTCACAAAGAATAATTAATGATTAATTTGAGATAAAATATTAGTGACACCATATCTTTCCACAGTAATGACATTTTATCTAATGATTACGGAATAATCAACCCTAATTCCCCAATTGTCATTAGTGGAATCATATAGGACCTACATACCCCATAGAAGGTAATGAAGAGAGACTGATAACCTCTAGATTTATTCCACCACATCCACATGAATCATTTCTACAATATTTCTAAAAAAACATGAACCACTAGTAATTACGATGAAGGATAAATTAAGAATAGTAGATTTATCATTCTATGAGCCTATATAGAATGTCAGTATCCAACAAAGCACAAGAGAATATGTCATCATGATACACATTCTGACATGGGATCTTAACACATTCAAAAACCTAATATTTAACATCCTAGATTTCTATGATCCATCCCCAACCATGATTGGTATCAAGAAAAAAACACCCTAAAATATGGTGACTATGTGTCAACTATCATCATCCAATAATAGAGCTCTATGAAATCTGATGTTTAGTCTCACTTCATTATACCCTGGATGAACTAATTGAAGAATTTGTATTGTAATGTCATATATCTAAGATCCTCACATATTATATCCAAAATAATAATGTCCCACCAGTTTCTAGTACCACCCAGATGCATTACTATCACAAGTGTTACCATATGGTCATTTGGGATAGCAAATAAGTTAAATATCCTATAAATGAACTATATACAATCCCTAAAATCATGAGGGCCTCTAGTTCAATAGAATTATGGATAATTATAGGGATGAAAACCTTGATCAAAGTTGACCATAGTCATGGTAGCTAGCCAATGATATATCAACACTAATCATAACATTTTTTTCTTATGTGGTCCTTCAGACCAAGCCACTGGATTTGATTTATGATCATTATCCTACATGACATGTGGTAGAACATAAAATTACCCCCATGTAGTACTGTTCTGTACTACATGATCATTTTTTCTTGTCTTGTTTCATTGTCATAGTGAATTTATAAAACGTTAAATAAACCTCTAGAATGTCTATTTGTTTTGTTCTAGATAGATCCTAACTAGTATATGGGATCACGAAAGGTTTTCTAAAGAGTCTACCCATAATCCAAGGTATTTCCCTCCACAAACTAACTAATGTATTTAGAGTTACACATTTGACACAATCACACACATAGAGATAGACATATATATATATATATAGAAAATATAAAATAAGGCACACAATCAAATAATTAATATCATAATGGATATATCAAAACAACTTGATAAAGATATATATATATATATATCGATCAATAATAACATTTGGTCTATCCTATATTGATATCTAACATATAATAATTAAATTTCATTTCAAATATGAAGCACACAATAGGTAAATATATTTAATGTGACCCAAAATTCCTATTAATGATTCAAAGATTCCCCCAAATCCTATAAAGTGGTCACAAAAATTATATTAACAGTAACTCATATGTTCATTACCAATGAGTTATCCATGAATATGGGAACAATTCTACATGATTCCCACAAAGCCTTTATTTTTTATACCATGTCATAGGTTAGAATAAATAAAATAAAAGTGTGGACGAATTCAATTTTGTAACCCCCTAACCATAACCAATAAGTCTAAGATGGAGTTGCACATGAATTCTTATAGTCCTCCCAATATTCAAAAGGAAAATGAATAGCAGTGAAGTTTTGAACACTATAACTGTGGAGAATATAACGTTAGTATCAAATCCATACACTAAGAATATAAATAGAATAAAAAATTATAATAAAGAGGTGGGTGATTAAAATATCATATTGATATATCATATAGAAAAAAAGTATAAAAAGTAAACAAATGGATGATCATGTGGATGGGATAAAAGAATCATGTATATTTTATGAAATAAATAAATAAATAATCATAATCTTCTAGTTTATGTACTATTATCAATCGCATATTTATGCTCGTCAGTGAAACCCTCAACCACTAGCCGTATAACCTTGCCTATATTTCTATACATGAATTATACATGAACATTGAGATGATCATGAATGTTGTGAATAATAAAACCTTGAATTTAAACATCAATGAATCCTTAAGATGTGTTCCCATGTATATGATTTAATGTGATGATAATAAATATGATCAAAGATACGAAAACTACAACACTAATCATCAATTCACTAACCATACATCTATGAACTATGATTATACATGACCAAGATCTATGTTAGAATAACATATGAGTTATTATAGAGATATCACAATAAATGATCCATAATTGATTCTTCTCAATAGCCATACATTTCCAAGACCTCTAGTTCCTACAATAATAGTCACTCATTCCTTACTGAAATGTCTTGGGTCATGATACAAAGACAATCATGACCCTTGTTTCCTCATGTGTTAGATCACATAATATTATCATGTGACTAGGTCATACGATAGTAGGCTATCATAAATTTTTTCAAAATTTTTCCAATAATCATTCCATATATAATTATCACACATGCACCACCACATGGGACAATAATCACTGAAATTTTTGTAAGTAATTTTTATATCATGCATCTAAAGAAAAAATATATACCAAATATAACACTTGTAAATTAAGCTTGTCATATAAATACACATCATATAATTGAGTGATTGAGGAACAATATCTAAATATGCAAAAACAAGAATAAATAAACGTGGTCAAATGAATAATAACAAAAGTTTTCATGTCAACATTTTGATAAAAAAATCATTATTTTTTAGTTAACTACCTACATTATGATTGGATATTATTTTCTCCGAAGTTCATCAAAGAATTGACGATTGATACCCATTGTAGAACTATGGAGATTAATCTCACACTTCAAGGATACCTAACTCGAGTTTTGATATATGAAGAAGGTTATTTAGAAGAGAGACCCAAGAAGAATCCATGACAAGTATGGTGTTTATAAAACACATACCATAAACATTACACCAATGGAACCAATTTTGTAGTATATCAAAGGATAGTTCTTCAATTCACCAAGCCTATTATTAAGTAAAAATGGATTATAAATTATTCATCAAATATAAATTCAATTTTTGGGTACATCTAATGAATATTGATCCATCATCAATTCTTAAATGGTTAACAGATATATGATGAATATCACAATAATGAAGATGTATTTATGATCAATCAATAAAAACATACCAATAAAAATACAATATTGATGACCAATTTATATACATTCAATGGGGATGTTTTTAGAATATTTAATCCACCACTGTTATAGAAATGATTCATGATATCATAATTTTATTTCAAACGAATCCTTATATCAACAAAAATACTAGATCATTGAATTTTTTCATTGTGAAATACGTAAAAAACTTAAATAAATGATTGGTGGGTTTTACACTATATACATCAATTTTAGAAATTCAACCCACATAGATTTTATTGAATATTAACCGATGGAGAGGAATTCAACATAGGAGTACATTGGATTCCCAAAAATTGTGTTTTACTTTAATATAATAAAAATTCTTCAAAATAGCACAAAATGCATTTAAGACATATTTTAGATCATAAATATCAATCGTACATGGTTAGAATGCATGGTTAGACATACCTTTTTTAAATAAAAAATATTTTATGGGCCTCTAGAAAAGAATAACTTCTTCCAAATGGTTTTGTATCCAAGAACAAACCATATTTGTTATTACCTGAGCTTTGTACATGATTTTCTTGGTTATTATAAAGGTATTATAATGTATTGTTCCTTACCTATGTGATACCGAAAAATCCCCATCATCCTGATTCATAGTTTTTTGGAGAATCTACAGGGTTTGGGAAAATAGTTTCTAAACATTAGACCCTAGAAAATCCTCCCAAACTCATTGAAACTATCATACACCCAGCAGAACTCATCACAATAAATTCATGGATCCATAAAATATTATTAAATTATAAAATATTCCAATAACACACTAGAAAAATTACAGATATTATCGATAACACTTTTATGCATGATAATATTGACATAAGTTCCATTTGTATATAGAATATACTAATACATTGTAACATTATTACACATTCGTGGATACAGAAGACATACATGATATACTATCCCCACCTTATAATGGCACAAAATCCCACTCTACAAATAATAACATACAATTTTATCCCTGACCAATGAATTGATAAGAGCAGTGATGTATAGAAATTTATATTTTAAGAATGAATGATGAGGCTCTAACACATTATAAAAATCATTATTATGGGCCAATTTATATCAACTTGTATCAAACATAAAATATAATTCACCTTTACTAGGAATAAATATTCACTCCAGTATTTTCAGCAATGTATGAAAATAGATAAAATAAAAATTTTCATACATTAGAATGGTTGATGAGAGAAACCCAAAGGAATCCTAGATGCTTCTTCCCAATCCACATTTAAAAAATATCGAGTAATATAATCAATAGTATCATTCTCCCAGAAAAATAATTTTGTGGAAATATTGATAAAATTTTATGGAATTTTTCATTATATTTGGATATCATAATTACCATTTCACTTGAAGATGATGTTATATTCATCTAAAAGTTTATTTCAATTTATTTTAATTCCAATCAAATATATTCATTGTTTTTTGTGTGAATTTGTTTAATATGATAATATGAAATATCTAATTTTATATATGGCGATGACATGAGTTCAACATCATAAAAAATTTGGATTGTGTGGTACGTGGTCTTTTGTTCATTATTTAGACCATATTTCATGAAATATGACTATGTATTAGAATTCCTGAATCTACTTTTTTTTTATAAGAAACCTTGGGTACAAGTGTGGAGTTCATAGATAGTTTTCCTTATAGAAATTTATATGATCTATATGAATAATTGATAAAAAATTATGATAAATTGGTTTGGAGTTACATTATTTGTTTTTTAACAGTTGACATTTGGTGGAGCCATCTTGAATGATAGATAGAGAGATTAATTATTTCATGCTTATTAATTTTGAATATATATATTTATCAGATATTAATTTCCAAACTATCTTATCTTGTAAGAATAAAATATTATGCATAGTTCCCCTAATAAAAAATCCACATTTTCTAATTGGTTTTGGTAGTGTAGGGCTTTTGGTCTAATGGGGGCATCCCCTATTAGGGGAATCCAATGTGATGTTATTTAAGATGAGTTCCATGCACATTAAAAGAGTCATGGGTGATCATAAAAATTGGATAACATACCTAGGAATTGATGGATTCACAATAATCCCCAAATTGATCCTACCTTTAAATTATATAAAATAAATCATTCAATTACGGACGTCCATGAAATTATATTGAAAATATATTCAAATATTTCAATTAAAAGTATTACATATTGGAATGGAGCGCCTAGGTAATCCAGTATAAAATTCATTTTTATAAATATTTTTTTCTCATAAATATGAATTAAATGTTTGTATATTAATATTTTAAGATATATATTATGATGTATTTTAAATTATTACACTATAAATTTCTGTTGTAATACTTATCAAAATCCTAAATAATATTTTTAATATATTTATATGTAATTTTATTCTAAACAATCAAAAAATTAATGAAATAATAAATTTTTTTGCTAGATAAACCATAAATACCTCTAAATGGGTGTAGCAACCAATATGAAATAGCAATAATAGCCACTATATTATGTGGAATTGAAATGAAAATTCATTTATAAGTAATCCATGTATATTAAAAATCCTTAATTTTCTATAATTAAAATTCTGAAAAATGTAATAATTATAAATATTTAATAATAAATAAATGATAATATATAAAATATATGATTATAAATTTAAATTATTATAAATTTAGAACATGAAATTGATGTTTGATCAAAATTTTCATTAGTGAATCGTAAATTAGAAATGAAAAGAGTGAATTATATAAACTAAACGTAATTTGTAACATTGTAAGGATTGAAAAAGAAACACTTATGAACCTTAATAAATTCTTGGATAGATTATTGAAAATGAAATATAGGATATAACTAATTGTATTTCTTCAAGAGTGAAGAAAACATTATTTTTTGGGGTATTTATGGAAAATGTGTAATAATTGTTTTAGAAATATCTAATTTATTTCAATGTATTTTGTTTGATGGAAATTCAATACCATTGGATTTAACATGGTTAAAAATAAATTAAATTGACAATATAAAAATAGTTTTGGATCCTTATTACATAATGAACATAACTACCATTATAATATTAATTTTTCCATAATATAGATATTTAGTCACAAATAGTTAACATAGAAACATTAAAATATATATTACGCATTGGAAACATTTTTATAGGACATGAAAAAAAATTTAATTTTTTAAATAAAATATTTAAATGATAAAAAAAATTAATCATGCTATTATTTTTAATAATTTATTACATTATTTAACACAATTAGGATTTCAAAAAAACTATTATACAAACACACACCAACAACCTAACATATAATGTATTTTAATGTAAACATAAAATATATAATAATTAAGGAAACTATCTATATTTAACTCACAAATATAATTTATGTAATGATTATAAATTACATTAAATTTTAATGAAATTAATGTACCATATATGGGAAATTAATTTTTTATCAAAACACTTTTGGAATTTTATTATCACCCATTTAGTAGTATGGTATTTGATAAATATTTATTAATACAATATATATATCTATAATTAAATTTTTATTTATTCATTTCTGAAATATGTTTTGTAATTATTTATAATATTACCCTGTAATACTATGTATTTTTGGGACACATATATGATTCATGTAATGGAAAATTTTCCATTACATGGAATATATTAACATGTTAAAACTTTAAATGTCCAACAAAAACTTCAATGGTCTTATTAATTTATTTCATTCTATAAAACAAAAAAAAAATCAATACTTTTAGAGCATCTAGTTCATTTCCATTTCATTTCTTATATTTATCATTATTATAGAAATTAATGATTTCTATTTAATTCATTATAGAACATGATCTTTTAGTGTTCATAATTATTTTGTATCAATAATAATTATCTACTCCATTCAACCAGTTGTGTTCACTATAAAATTTTTAATTATCATGTATATATATTTTATGATTATGAATGGAAATTTTTTCTATTGTATTATTATGATTAATTAAAGGAAGTTTCATTCATGATTGAAATTGAAAGGAATTATTATATTTAGGTAAATATAAAATTATAGAAAATTACTTATTTGATAATACATATCAATAAAATGGAATTTATAACAGCATATGTAAATTTAATAAAAAATATGTATTTAATAATTCATTATGTTTTGTCCAAATATATATTATAAAATAAATATTCAAAATTAGTAAATATACATTAAATAGTTAATAGAAAAAGGAATCAAACATTCAAATATGTGAATTCATATTTTTCATAATTCTATCTCCAAGAGTGTATACAACATGGAGCATCAAATTTAAACATGGTTGTAACATAACATTTAAATATTTTTTGAATGTAAATATTTTTTTAAAAAAAAATAAATGAAAATGAAGTAAAAATATATATTCCAAATGACATTATTCATTTTTAGTATTACATAAATAGTATTTCATTATGAATTTCTATATAATTATAATTTGATATTTAAACATATTATTTTCTTAACAAATGATATATGTATATATACGTACACCTAATAAAATAATTAAATATATTAAAATATTAAATTTTAATAACCCTTATCATTATATATATAATTATTTGAACACATTTATGTAGTTGATATGTTTGAAAAAATATTTAGATCATTTATGCGAATTTAACTTATTAATTAATAATATAATATATTGAATTTGGGATAAGTGTTCTATAAATATTTTTTTCTGTAATAAATTATAGGAATTTTGATATATAATATATTTAATTTTCATTAGATGTGAATATTTCAGAAGATATAATTATGTTTATAGACTAATATAATTGAATTTGTCTTGAGGAATGTAATGTAGTGTTTCTATTTATCATTGAAAATAGCATATACTAATCAATAATCAAAGAAAATGGTATATAAATATGAAATTTAATAAATATAAAATTTATTAATACCTTATATATGTTATTAAAATATTTATTTTTTATACATATTAATATTTCGTGTTACTCTACTGCTATAATATTTTGAAATATTTACCAGAATAAAGATCATTAAATTTATAATACAAATCATCCTTAATGTAATTAAATTTTTATATTTATAAGATAATTTTTAAAATTTACATACATGAAAATGAAATGTAAATTGTTTTTATTTATTATGTTTTTTATCTGATGTATTTGTTTTTATAAATACTAAAATTTATATAACCTGATAATTCTATATAATAATAAATGTTTGTTGAAATCCTAACAGTATACATAATAGTTGAATCCATTACCACATCATAAAATATGGATTCATTAACTAAAGAATATAAAAATTAAACTATACATTGATTTGAATCTTTTAAATAATATTTTTTTTGATGTATCCCTTTGAAATTATCAAAAATTAATATCATGTGTTTTATTCAATAAGGGTATCATATTTTATTTTTCATATAATTATTATAGTTGTTTTATTAAACTACATTTTTAAAAATAAAATCTAATGTAATATAATAAAAAATATTAAACAATGACTATATTAAATTTAAAACTAGAAGCCTGTATATTATGGTTATTTATTACAATATTGTAGAATATATATGATCTGAATTCGAAGGCTCTGATAGAATAGTTATAACAAAGGATAGAATATAAAAGTGTTCATTATATTACATTGGATACATAATTATTATCATAATATTAATTGAAAAAAATTATTTTCTATTATTTAACCATTTGGAATATATAATATTCTCATGTATCCTTGATGAAATTGGGAAATATTATAAAGGTTAATCATAGTTGACCTCACACTAAAAAAAATAGTGTATACATAATATGAAAAAAATTTAATAATCAAATAAATCAATAAAAATTAAAAATTATGCATTATATAGATATATACAACATAAAAATAGAAATAAATAATTATATGGGTTAAAATAACTGATCTCGTAATTATTGATTATGTAATATCACAAATCATAACCATGAATTAATTTATACATGGAAGTACATTATACATATAAGTTTACTAATACCAAGAATTTTTTATATATTTCTGAATAGATCATTTTATTTCATAATGTGGATAGATAATTCATTGTCACTACAAAGGGAGGTTCAAGGTGTAGAAGAAGCCTATGATGGAAAGATCCCACATTTCTTTCTTCATTTTCAATGATGAATTTAAGATCTACATGATGATAAAAATCTTGTGGAAATAAATTGAATCCCTAAATATAGACAGCATGAATAATGCTGAAACTGGCATGATAGGATCATCGTATATCATTTATAATTAATATAATAAAATAAATATTATGTTGAAGGAATTGATTCTTCATTTACGGATCCGGTAATAGATCTGTAATGCGCTATCATTATGTTGTAAGAATTAATTTTAGATTCCCTCTAGTACGGATCTAAACATGTTATATGAATATCCAAATATCACTAATTGAATCTATGGGTGTTGGAAAGATATATCCTTGTGCATGCGTCATCTAAATTTGATCACTATGATATTTTCTTCCAATGAATTCCCCTCGATCCGGTAGAGTAAGACTACTCTCCCATTATGGAAGAAATCTTTGAGAAGAGAGATATAAAGTAATTGAGGGAATTCCCTAATTCTGTTGTGCACAACCCAAACAAATAAATTTTTCTATAATTAAAATAAAAACAACAGGTTTTTATATTTCTAGTGTCAAAATAAAATAATTTCACCATTTCACATAATTTTTATCTTTAATCCTAGTGAAACCCCTATGTAAAATAATAATAATTATTATATTTCAGGAAATTTTCATAACTTCCGACATGAAAAAATATTATATAATCAGAAAACAATCTATATTTATTACAACTTCATAGGAATAGAAATACCTATCTTTCATTGTTCCATACTGTTTATCGGGCATTGAATTATATCTATTTATTTATTAATAAAGTTTTTCTGAAATATTTTCCAACAAATAATGAAATATTATAATTACTAAACATATAATAAACATTAACATGCAATCAATCATATAGTAATAATTAGTAAACCAAAATTAAGAATCATATTTATCCAAATTATTAAATAAAATTTAATAAAATATTATTTAACTTCGACTCTCGAAACACTTTCTGTGTGACCCTCTAGGAGTCTTTCTTAGTGGAATTCTGTGAATGAGCCTAAAGTTAAAGGTTACCATCTAGAAACACACCATTTATCCCCTAGACAAGGAATTTAATGCCACAACAAAATGTTACCTCATACCGATTATTAAAATATAATTTAATCCCTTTATCACAATATCATTAGTAAATCAGGTTTCATTCGATTCAATCAAACAATGTTCTTGATTTATCAGTCATTGATTCCCCAATAATCGAACTTACCTATCAAACAACATGGCCATGGATTTATTTATTCTATATCATTTCCCTAAAAAGTACTTACATATCAACATCTATTAAAATATATGGGGAAAACAATTTCTCTCATTATTAATTAATGTAATATTAATTGGGATGCACCAAACATATCTTACCTTTCTAGGAATATATGTCATCATTGTTTTAGTCAATACATAAAATTTTGGGACTCATAATACTTAATCATAATAATCCTAAATTTTATGGATCAACACACATGTCCACAGATAAGAATATCAAATGATATAATGAAATGTTGATTTCCAAATGGCGGGCCTTGTTCTTATAATATCCTAATGGATATTATCTTGGGCATACATGTTGAAATGATGCCTTAATGTCCTATGTCTCTCCACCCTTGACATCCTTTTCATTTATGACTCTCAAATGATATAATCTGGCTATAGATCATATATTCAATAATATTATCATATTACTTATGGGTTCTCATTATAGTTGGGAACTACTATGATATTTTAGTGTGATCGATACTCTTGGGACATTATCACAAACTATGTCACACAAAACTGAAATCATGATGTGATAATTTTTTTATTAATATTTAAAATAATGAATACGTGTTATCATATTGTATATAGAGGTTTATTCTAGGGAATCAACTCCCACAGAATCCCACTTTCACAAGATCCAACTACTAACAACCAATAGTCTACGTGCATTCAAATGATATACAGGAATCTACTGAGATAGACCTTTAGTGAAGGGGTCCCCCATGTTCCCCTCCATGGGTACTATTCTTACTAAAACATCATCCCTCTAATGAATATATCACAATAGGTGATTCTTTTAGATTATATTCTTCGTTAGTGGGTGTAACCTTCACTCTTTTGCAAGATCCTTCGCTACAATATTATCATAATACAATGTGATGTGTTATTAATGTCTAGGAACCATATCAAGATCTATGAAAAAAAATTTAAATCCAAATGGCTTATTTTGATTCATTAGAGGAGTCTATATACTTGGAATCCACAGTATAATAAGCACCAATTGGATGGTATGAACTCTTCCATCTCACATCTCCAACATTGAGACAAAAAATATATCTTGATTATGAATTCATATAATTATGATCTTTCAGAAAACCACCATCAATATAACCCCTGATGACTATTTTTTCATCTTTTCCAAATAGCAATAACATATCATTAGTTCATCTTAGATACTTAATGACAACCTTAATAGTTTCCAAATGTTTGTTTCCTGGATCAGCATGATATCTTTCTACAATTCTTAATGCATATATATCATCATTTTTTTTAAGATGGCATACATGATTGATCATATTTCTTAAAAATATGGGATCTTACTCAATCTCTCTTTATCCTATAGTTCCCTAGGACACATTTTCTATAAAATATTTATATCATGTGACACTTGATCCAATCCCCTATTGGATTGTTTTATACTAAATATATTTATTATCTATTTCATATTTATACAATGAATTAGTCCAAAAAGTCTCTGATATCTGTCATTAATGATCATTATCTCTATAATGTAGGTTTCTTCACCAAATTCCTTCATAGGGAAATCTATTCATATAGTCCTTAACATACATTGAAAACAACATATTGTATCAAATAAGTAATATATAATCAAGATATAATAATTGGATAATCAACAGAAAATAACTAAATAACATGTAAACACATGAATCACATTCATTCTTAATAAAACTGATTTTTAATGGATTCTGGGAATAGAATGTTCCTTGACCTAGATGCTAGATAAAATAAATAAATTGATCTATGAAACCTATAAATATTTTTCAAAACAACTATAGTCAAAAAAACGTTTGGTTCTGTCATAGATACATATTTTTTAAGGTTCCCATCAAGGAATTCTATTTTGACATCAATCTACCAAATCACATAGTCATGGTAAGATTTTATGAAAAGTATAATTCTAATATATTTAAACATGGAAAATAGTAAAAAAGGTTCATCATAATATATTAATTGACACTTTTTATTCTCTTTATCTACTAAACATGCATCAGATGTACATAATATTCCCTCTATATCTTTTTCTCTCTTGAATACCCTTTTCCACGAAATGAGTTGTACATCACCTTGTGCATTGACCCGAAACACGATTTTTTTAAGATATATGGAGTAAATTTCATAATTAATTAATTCCTTCCATCATGAAGCTTTAGATCTGTCTACCACATCCTTATATAAGATTTGTACATCAATTAATACCAATAAAGAGTCACCATATTTGGTGATTGTAAAACCATTACTTCCTAGTTCTATAACCTCTCTTATTCTCATACACATTAATTATTTTTTAGGAACAAAATATTACAGAGGGACCTATGGAATATGTATCTTCTCTTACTCAGGAGTATCTTGTGCATGAAAATCACTGAATCCAATCTTTCTCCAAGTACCATTTTTTAGGATGGCCACCCTCTTAATTATGATGGATTTTCTGGCAACAATTATTTTATGTTCATAGGGTTTTTATATGTAGTATCAATTTTTTCCTTCAAATAAACATAAAATATAATCTTTTTGCCTTGAGTAATTAGTTTATTTCCTATGATGACTATAAAAAATAACTCACAACCCCATACATTTTTATGTGAAAAAATGGATTTCGTTCCACTCCATAAATTAAAGGTAATTACCTTTTTTCTTTAATTAGATCGATGATTAATTTTTATTCCATATTTTATAATTCAAATCCCTAAATGAATAATGGGTGATATAATGTATCATTATTGACCTTACCATTTATATCATTGTACAATTCCTCCATTCACTAACACCATTCCACTATAGTTTATAAGGTGGAGTGAGATGAGATAAAATCCAAAACAACCATATAAATTCGATTGAAAATTGTTTAAGATATTCACCACCAAAATCAGATAAAATATATTTTATATTTCTATGATGTTGATTCTCAACTTCATTCATTTATTCCTTTAAATTTCCAAAGTACCGAAACATATACCTCATCATGTAGACATAGTCATATCTAATCAATTAATCAGTAAATGTTATGAGGTAAGAACCTCATACTATAGATTCTACTGGAAACGGTCCATATATATTAGTGAATATGAATCCTATGAGTTATTTGGTCCTTTCACCCTATCTACCAAATGGTGGCTTCGTCATTTTTCTTTCAAATCAAGAAAGAAATATTTCATGTGGTTTAATCTAAAATGATTCTAAATAACCATTTCTACTGAGCACTGTCAAATGCCTCTAATTCACATGACTGAGATAGTTATTCCAAAATATATATGTTATATAAGTAGTGTGAACATGATTTTTTTTCAATTTCCATCAGATTGTTTTATTAAATTAATACATAAATACCATTATAATGTTTTATAACATAAGATAAGTTTTCCTTATAAAATAATATAAAATTATTTCTAAACATGAAGATAACCCCTTATGAATCTTGGAATGATATGAAATTTATGTTATTGACAAACGTATGTACATAATAAAATTATTTTAATTCCAAAAAAAAATCCAATTCTCAAGGAAAGGTGTTAGTAACCATTGGATAGGTTGGAAATCTTATCTCAATTAACAGATCTTAGTTCCAACCCTACACTTTGAATCTATCAAAATCTATTTGTCTCCTATATTTGGATACATATGTGGGACCCAAAATATGTATCACATACCAAATGTGTATATATTTAAATATTATACTCAAAAACGAATTAACCTTATATTTGGGTGTAGTTCATCTTCTAGTGGAATGGATTTACACATGAAAAACATTCTACCTCATTTAACTATCCCTACCTATAGACCTTCTTCTTTATGGAATGATGATGATTATGAGATTTATACTATTTATAAGTCTTGGGACTCGTTTCCCTCTTCTCACATTTCTTATTGATCATAAAGACTTATGGTTTTTCATGCCCCATGACCTTATCCACAATGAGAATCAATGTTTGTTGTTCTGAAATACTCTTCTCTTTGTTGTTCATAATTTTATTAATAATATTCATAGATAAGTTCTTTGGAAGTGATGAATGTATGACATCTGTATGAAAATAAATTGGGAATTTAACAATTAATATGTCCACGAATAATAATGTAGACAATAAGCATGACTACATGTGGAATATATAGAACAGAATCTCCAAGACAAGTTCTAAACAAAGAATTAGAGATATTATACTTCTTTTGTCTTTCATTCTCTTGATAGAGATCCAAATGGTGTGAAATCATGATATAGGAATCCATATCCTCATGTGGCCCCAAAAACTAAATATAAATGTTGATATCATAGAACGTTGAACATAAGTAGAATCCTTAAAATGTTTCTCATAGAATTTTAATTCTTCCTCAGTAGACTCATTACCAGGAAACATAGGAAAATGTTCATCCAAAACATAGAATTTCTTTTTATGGAGGAGTACTACAAGTAGTTTCCTTTTTAACTATTCGCAAAAAAATTCCCTGAGAAGGTTTTCCTTATCATGTGTCGATCACAAGGATATTTGTTATCCAATTTTAATATTGTTTCTACCAAATAACATGAGAAAAACATTTATAATTTATTTGATAAAAATATAATAAAAATTTATATATTATATTTCATTAGACACTCAATATTTTATCAAATCCCAATATACAAAACCATTATCATTAAAATATAATTTTTCATGGCATCCTAGTCGAAATGATCCATATTCCCCTTATCATTAACCCAAATTTGGTTTTTCAATAAACAAGAATGGTTTTAGGTAGGATTTCAAAATTCCAACAGCATTAACTTACAATTTCATGATCTGCTATGTGGACTCCCTAATCATGAAATTTTAAAATTGGGTTTCTATTACCATTTTTACATTGTTACACCATGTATTTCATTGATAGTCAACCATTAATATGAACTAAGTTATGTCCACCAAAAATAATAGTTCTGAGTTCTAAAATAATTGAAATCGCCTCAACTATGGATAGTCATTCATTGTGAACAATGGTTCACTTTTAACTGAGGTACTGGAATAATATATGTACTTAATAAATATAATTGAGTTATTTTATCTTTTTTATGCATAAAATGTCAATTATTTTCTTTATTTCAAATTTTTTAATATTATTTAGAATTACATAAGTTATTAACCATATATTAGATAATGTTTTCACAGAATCTAATTTATTTTAGTTCTATCATGAAAACTCATTAATTTCATTAATTTATGTCATCAATATATATATATAATGAAATAACCTTGAATATTAACACAAACAAATTAATAATGTGGTATGATCATGATATTTTTCTAATGGTTAGTCTAGGTAGAGGTTGTTAAACTAAACATTGATATAGGATAAAAGAACCTTTATCCAATTAAGTATCTCGAGGAAGCTTTCCATGTGACCTTTTATGTATCTCCTTGTATTGATTTCTCCATGGCTTCTAACATGATCCACATCCACTAGCTTTGGAGATCCATCCATTACATATGATTTTACAGCCAACTGTGTGAGTGAAAATTGTTTACATAAAAGAAACCATGGGAACACAATCTCTACATAATAATATGAGAGAAGGCATGCATGCCAAAATTTTAATTTAATCATATTTTAAATGAAACCAATAACATATAAAGGTCTCATCTATGATAATGATCATCCACATTCTTGCAAAAAATTAATCATTTAATAAAACTGGCATTCAATCCTTAATTATTATTATTTAATAAAAATTGCACTCGAATTAATTAATTATTATCATTAATCAACAAATTATTATGTATTAATTACCATCAAAATTTCCCTAATATTCTAATACATCATAATTTAAAAATAAATAAATAATTTCATTAAAAATAACTATGAACATAAATTTACAATAGAGACAACATGTTGAATACCCATCGGATTCAACCAAATAGTTTTTATACTAATATATAGTTTTACCATTTATAGTGACATATAGAATACATGGTCTATCATGTACTATCATGACATGTATTATCAACTTATGTATTGAAATAATTAGAAGATTTTTTGGTCACGTGTTATACTTCAATACTTGTTGACTAACAACTATTATACGACTCATACAAGATATGTAGATCTAAACAGTATATAGAAATTATTTAAACACACACACACACAGGTATATATATATATTATAATACATCACATGTCGTGTCCTACAAACATAATAAACAAACATAAGAACAAGTATCATGGTTTAAATAGTATAATTAGTAAATTTTAAATCTATGAAATTTGGTGTATGTAAATGATGTGTATAGTTGAGTTGCACGAGTTTTACATCCCGAGTCTTCTATTCAAGGTACCATCCAAGTGACTCAGTGTGTAAATAATACCTCATAAAATGGAATACAAGGTGTGTCCAATGGGATACATTCCATGTAATATCTTAATTACATGTTCACCAGTCAGGTGGGCCATGTATTGAAATATGGTGCCCTTCTCTGACATAAAGGGACTACATTCCAGTCACATGGTCCACCTGGTGTGTAGAATGGGTGACTATGTTCCACTATGTCTTGTCAACATGTGATGTATGTAATAAATTCATTGTGTTTCATCAATGAAATAAATGTGGATTAATTGATAAATTAATTCTAAATGGATTGAAAACCAGTACATGGTGTGTAATTTTGGTTACACGATGTGTACTCTTATATTTTCCAGACCAAATATTTTGATCCTCTCTATGAGTTACTTGATTTTATTTAATCATAAATTTAATCATTTTTATCATATCTATGAGAAACCAATGAGGAGGAAGTATATATCATGATTTTACAAAAATAATGATTAAAATTTAATTAAAAAATTTAAAATGTGAAAATAAACATTGACCATTAAACAAATATAAATAATTTTTTGACTGATGTGATAACACTTGTAGGTTTCGGGCACTCCAAGAGCATGTGATGGGAGATTTCAACATATTATTTTTAATGTTCAATTATCAATATGTGATATACATGATGATAGATGTTGTGTTCATAAGAATTAAATCCATGAAGAAAAGAATAAATGAATCACTACAGAATTAGAGAGAGATTATCATAAAATATTTTATATATAATTAATATAATTAAATAAAATATAATTTTTTGGAATTCATTCATCACTGATTGATATAGTAATAGATATGTGATTCACTATCATTGCATTGTAGGAATAAATTTCAGATAGCCTCTAGTGATGATCCACACATCTCACAAAAATATGTAGATGTCATCAAAATAATATATAGGTGTTTTCCTAACATATTGTTATGCTTGATTCATCTTCCTTTGATCTCTATGAAAATTTCATCCAATTAATTCTCCTTGATCAGGTGGTGGATGGTTTATCATTGTTCATGGGAGAGATCATTCAGAATGGAGATATCAAGTGCTTGAGAGGATTATCTAATTCCATTGATCACATCGAAAACAAATTAATCATCCTAGTATAAAAATAACACAACTTGTTTTATATATCACAATGATTAAAATAAAATAATTGCAGAAGTAAACTCAATTATATTTTTAGTCCTTATAATAACCCCAAGTCAAAAATTAATAATAATATAATTACTCCACATGTTCTTAACTTCAGATTTAAAATTAAATATTATTTAATAAAATAATATTTTTTATTTTTTATTTTATCACCAAACAAATAATACTGGTCCATTATTCCTCAATAATTTTTATCAAACAATGAATATTGTCTAATGATTTATTAACTAAGTATCACTTCATTATTCACTAAAAATTAATAAATATTTCATTTAATATATAGAAAGTAAATATTTATATGTGATAAAAAATACATGAATAATTATTAATCCACTTTTTGGAATAATATTTATTCTAAATGTGAAATAATAAATAATAATATATTATTTAACTGAGATCCTGCATACACTTAGTGTGTGAACCTGTAGGCCTATTTCTCAATGCAATTAGACAATATTACCTAATGTCCAAGGCTAACATCTAAAAACCTTCCAAGGACCCCATAGATAATAATTTCATTTCATAATGAGATGTTACATCATATGGATATCTACCGTGTAATGTAATTCATTTATCAATATATCTCTAATCAACCTGGTTGCATGCGGGTGCCAACAAGAAAAGTAATCCAGATAATTTTATTTGATTTCCTAGAAATTTAACTTGCCTATCAACACCACGAACACGAAGTTATTTAGGCTATATCTTTTCCATCAAAGGGATGAGATATTTACATATGTTAAAATAAAATGGAAAAATCCTTTCATTCATTATTCATTAATGAAATATTAATCAAGACACCCCCAACATATCCTTACTCACGATGAACATATTTCATCATGGTTTTCATTAATACAACAAAGTACACGACTCATAATTTTAATTTTTAATAATTATAATTTCTAAGGATCAATTAACATTTCTTCCAATAAGAATATCCAGTTACATATAGAAATATTTATTTCCTTATAGATGGTATAGTTCTCATAATATCCTACATGATATTACCAAGAGAGTACACCCCAAGAAGGTAACTCAATGTTCTATGAGTGTCCACCACTAATATATTGTATAAATTGTTTCTATCAAATTATATAATCTGGATATAGAACATATATTCATGAATAGTATCGAAGGAATTTTGAGGTCTCATCATAGAGAAGAATTGCTATGAGTTTTTCGTGCGATAGCTATTCATAGGAAATTTTCACATACTATGTGATAATGAATAACAATAATGATTTGATAAGTAGATTATTAATATTAAAAACAATGAATACATGTTATAATACTATACACAATATTTTTTATGAGGATCCAACTCCAACACCAATCACATAATAAGACAAAATCATGTATTATATTAAAGGAGATTGACAAAAAAATATATCAATATATTTAAAATTGTGCGTAATTAATAAAAATATAATGGTAATGAATAATTATAAATAAATATATAATTTAAATTTTAATATCCATGGTTTCCATTTCTAATTATTGTGTGGAAATATAGGTAAGTAAAATTTTATAAGAATACTTAATTATGTGACGTTAACCCCATAAATAATAAATGGATAAGAGATAATTTCACTAGATGCCCCCAGATAATGAAATAATTTTTGTAATATATCATAATACCATGAAACATGTATAATTTAGTTTATGTTATTCATTCTTTACATAAAATATTATATATTTTCATGTTAAATGATTTCCCAAGTAAATTAAGAAGTGTGGTTATCTATGTAAAAACCCACAATCAATGAAATAATGTGGATGATATTATAAATATATATATATAATAAAAGGATATAAAATCATGTGAATATAAATTATAATTCAATAGAACACTTTTATTATTATGTTTAATAATAATTAATCTCAATACATATGTATAGGGACTTCACACCCTAAAAAATAGTGTGTTATATAATCGTTCTATTTGACTTCCAAAATTAATGGAACAACATTTCAATCTAGGAAAATTCCATTCAATATAATAAATAATGTATAGGGTATTGATACTATAATTACAAAAAATTTATATTTTGGAACCATTACCAATTTGAACATATAATTTAATATTGAGGAAGTTATGGGGTAAACCATTCATTTTGAATATCAATAAATAGTGTATTAATATTGTATAGAATTATTTTTTATGGTAAAGAGAATATATTAACCTATTAAATTGAATGGTATGCCAATAAAAAATAATATTCAAAAATAAATTGATATTATAAATGTAATTCATTTTTTGGAATGTTCTCATATCAATGGAATGATATGGTAGTAATATCATAGGCTATTGTAAATATATATTGATATAAATTATTATTAAAATGTGATCAAAATTGATGTGAATGGTAGTATAACATGGTTATGATACTAATATACCTGTTTAAAATAAAAATTATGTATCATGATATTTGATAGGCATTATGGATACCAAATTTCCTTAATAAATAAATTCATGGAAGATATGTGTTTAGACAAATAGTTTAATTAAGCAAAAATAGATCTTAATCAACCATAATCCGAATAGATATCATTTTGGTTATATCATAGTCTTTTATTTTCAGTTAATATCGCCTTATATTGAAATTTAATAAATATTACCAAAAACAATTAACATTAATTGAGATTTTAATGATGTATTTAACTACAAATTAATTAATTTGGTATTATAATTACTTATAAAAAAGATATAATTAGAGGTAATAGTAACATATAATTTAAATTAAATCTTGGGGTCTATAATTATGAAACATGATGATAAATATTATTGTATTATAAATTAATAGAAAAGGATTGAAAATAAAAATTGGGTAGGGGATATGTAGAACCCGTACGTTGAAATAACTACAATATAAGATATTGATATAATGATATGGAATGTGTAGTAAAAAATTTATAATATTTATAATGCGTGATAACTACATACATTATTAATCATATTAATGTATAAAAAAATATTTTGAAGTTGAATATAAAAAATTAATCCCAATTAGTAATGAAACAAATGAATTCAGAACCCATATAAATCTATATAGATTCAGAATACATGAAATCAAAGTCCTTCGAACCTTAATATCACCTTTGATGATTATTGATTTGTTAAAATATAGAAAATATATGATTATTTGTTTCAATTGATGATAAATTAGAAATGCCTGGGTAATTAAATTTAGTATTATTGAATTGTTTAATATATCTCTGATTAATTATATAAGATCTAGTTTTCAGTGCACATCGGCCTCAGCCAGGTTGGTGAGGTATATGAAAGTAAATCAAGATGACCCAGGATAAAATCACGGATAAATCATAGTTCTGAGTACTATAGTAGATAATGTCACTATACTGTAGTAGTTAATGCAGATGGTACTGTAGCGGAACTGTAGTGGGCATTTTTTGGCACTGTAGCAACCAAGACGATTCCCCCATTTTGGATTTCGGGCAAGCAATTTTGTCCCTGAGTCTTTAATGTACTTTGGGACACCAAGTCCTTTAGGACATTAAGGCCCTTGGGCCACCTCATAGCATTAGTTCCGCCTTAAGTGCATATGAAAACACGACAACCTACAAGGAGCAAGCTCTAGAAGGATGATGAGAAATGAGTTTTCACAATAGCAGAAGCTAAACGGATTTCATGAATGAGAGGGTATAAAACCTTCCATCGGGAAAAGCTTGTACATGCACGGTAAAGCATAATTAAATAGTCATGTGAAGGTTGACAGCTAATTTCACGATGAAGATACTAGGGAGGTTCATTCTCATGTAGTTAGTCTTGTTTGTATGTAATGTTTGAATCCTAGGAGCAATGAATTAATCTATGGCCTATGGGGGAGGTAATACTTACAAATAAATTACTTTTAAGGGATCCAACTCACCCTTTTAAAGGTGTATTATAAAAAATTCAATAAAAATGAAGGGCTTTGGGAAATTGGAGGAGATAATATTTTTGGGAAATTTTTTTTGTCTACCCCACATATTTAAATCCCAGGGTTTCACATTTTGGAGATATAATTATTTTATAATTATATCATATTATGAATTTTGATCAAATAAAATACTTTTATGTATAAATAGTTATTATAAAACCCCCAAAGTACCATTTTATACTTTGGAATCATTATTAGTGGATTGGATAAATTCATTTTAATATTTAAAAATAAATAATCATAGTGAATAATAATTTTTTGTGTAACCATTTATATTTTAAATTATAGATTTCTTATATAATATTTAACTCCAAATACATATTTCACACACACACACAAACGTAATCCCACATAGGCACACACAAACATACCATATTTTACCATTTCCTTGTAAAATCTAATACTTCATAAAAATAATCATAATTCATCAATACCTAAAATTAACATATTGAATATAAATTTATATAATTTTTATGAAAATATTTTTCAATATAAAATAAATTTAATTAATATATAAAATATCTAGTGTTACTAAACTTTTTTTGGTAAAATTGTTAAAAAAATTACAATTATTAATTTTTTATGATATATAGATATATATATATATCTAATTAAAGTCACGTTCATTTATTTTAAGACATTTATTTTATTTACTATTTTTTATATATGAGTATTATATTATAAATTTTGTTTGTAACTCTTTTGATATTGGTAGTTCTCTAATTACAACTATAATGGTCATATTACAATTTTACAATTATAATAATCTCCTTCCCCTTCAAACATTAATATTATGGGATTACCCTTCCATTACTAATATACATATAATATTATTTTACATGAATATTAATTACATATTTTAACAAACCTGGACTCAAAACATTTAGAATTAGTGGCTTTATAGAATATATATAATACCATAATATTACAAATTTATATATTCACATCATTTATAAATAAAAATCACACAATATTCCCTTATATAATGACTTCCAAAAACTACTCCTCTTCATTTTTTGTGGAATTTAAGGATTATAAAAGTGTTATATGAAATAGTATGTAATGATAGGAATAAGAGATAACAATTAATGTTCATAAGTTATCATAAAATGATAATTTGGGAATGATGGAATAATCAATTAACCAAGTCATAAGATATATAAATCATACAAAATTAAGCATTGATCTTAAATCATGAGTCTGTGTATAATGATTTTAACATATCGTAAGACCGGTTTCGTAAGAGTGTTGGAAACTACGCCCATAATCATTATCCATGATAACATAAAACAAGAATTTTTCATGAAAATATGATATAAAATGATAATTTTTAATATACCAATGTCTATAAAATAATTTAAATAACATTGATCACTACCATAACCAGAATCATATATTGGACACAGTCCCTTAGTGTATTTGGTTCACTAGACAGTTCCTAATATATTGACATAAGAGATATAAGGCATTAACCAATCCATTAGGGGGATATATATTTCTAGTACCACCGATCACAAATTGAATATAGTTATATATTATAGAAGGTTATGTACCATGTCCCATGCATTAAATATCATCATAAATAAATTATTCACTAATTCATTGATGGAATAGGCAATAATTGGTTCAACATTCAAATATAAAATAATGTACATATGTCTACCCCATGAAATTATTTATAATTTAGTAACTGAATAATTAATTTATGAGAATTAAATGCTTTTTTTAATCTTAAAAATATCAAATATGCCCTTTTAATTTTTTTTTAATTATATCACCATGTCATATCAAAAGTGTATTATAAGAACATTCAATGACATTAACATAGTTAAAAAATTGTTTATCCTATCCGAATATTTTATATTAGAAAGATAATAATTAATACATTTTAAATTTTTCTAACATATATTATAGAATGGAAATAATTAATAAAAGCTATATTTAAGAAATGTTTAGTCAAATTGAATAAAATTATCTTCTTAAAACATTCAATACATTGAATGGAAGATTAATTAATTTATTCAAAAAAATGATGACATAATATCATTGTATTAAGAACGTTGAAAATGATCCCCTCTTACAATGGTGGACAAAATAATTGTAAATATAAAATGATCATAACAATGCATAGAATTAGGTATTCTATCAATAATGTACGAAACTGAAAATCTTTTATATCTAGGTGAATGAATCATAATTTAAATGAATATATTAGATCGAACATATATATATATATATATATATGTATATATATATATTATATAGGTTTAATTATCACAAAATATGAGGTGAAATATTAGTGATACATGTAATCCCAAAAGATAAAATGTGATAATATGATATACGATATTTTATTGAAAAACATTATACCCTTTTTGTTGAATGAAATTCAATGATAATAATATTTTAATTTAAACATGACTTTGGAAAAAAAACCTTATAAAATATGTTATATTTTACTCGAAATCCCTTAACATTTTTATCATAATATGGATTTTTAAATTGCAAAAATTAAAAAAATGTATGAAATAATTAATTAATTGATAGATTATAAAGTTAATAAAATCACAAATATAGTGAAAATGGGACATATATTAGTGAATGGAAATTTAGAAGCTAGATTGTTAATTTAGAGTCATGATGGGTCACATGTGATCTAACCTCTTATATAATCAATTTGTGTTAATTATTTATCTATTAAAAATAATATTTATGTTTATTGATCTAGATACCAGTAATTAATGATTTTATATAAAAAATTTATTAATCATAAAATTTTAAATGTAATATTTAGTGGTTAATTTCCCCGATCATTTTTCCATTTGTCAATGTTTTGATTCCAATTATTTATATATCATCAGTTTTTCATCACTTTTAGGATACATATGCATGATATATTATAGTGTATTATATAGTTCTTCTTTTTATGATCATTTAATGGATTCCAAATTAATTTATATTATTTACTATTTAAAATTCATTTTTTAATTGTTTAATTTTTAAATTGTTACTATCAATTCCAAACCACTAATATACTTATTTAAAATAGGTATACCGAGATACCCTATATGAAATCAATCAAAATCACAACGTTATATGTCAAAATAATATATAAATAAAAAATTATGTTCTTATAAATAACAATACATGCACCTATAAAATCATTCATCCTAATGAATAATTTAATTTTTATTAAAAATTACATAATTCTTAAATTTATTATTCTATATATAGTAATCATTTAAGGAATAATATTCATATAATAACATGATGACGTGACTACAAGATTTTATAACTTATATTTTCTTTTCTTTTCATTAATTTTTTAATTTTTTATATTATGTTTCAGTTATATTTCTTATAATGTATTATTTTTTTTACAATATTATTGTACAGTGATAAAAAATAATCATTTTAAAAATTATTTTAGTGTGATTTATATTACCAGCTACCCTATACATTATTTATTTGAATGGAAGGATATAATAAATTTAATAGTAAATATATTATACAAATCATCAAATAAACACGTCATTAATGATTTATTATAATGATGAAAACAATTGATGGTTCTTTTCTCTTATTACACAATCATGTTTTATAATTGATTTTCAATATTATAATTCCTATAGAATTATTTATGAAAGAAATTGAACTTGTTTCATTTTCAATTATCTTGTTATTTATACTATTTTTAAATGTCATTCCTTATAAGATTGATCATGTTTTATTTTTACTTACACTATATTTTGTACATGTTAATTGATATATATGTATATTCCCCAAAGTGAGATTTTGAAAACATCATGATCTTGAAAGAGGTTTAGTGATTTTAAATAATAATAGACAATTGTAACATAATGGTCAATGAATTATAATGGGTTAAATGTATTAATGGGTCAAATATCACAAGTTTTTTAATATCATAACCCTCTTACATGGTGAAATTTGAAGGAAAAACTTGGCTCAAACCACAATTTCTCTATCTCTATGATGATTATAAGTGCATCATTTTTATTAATCCTATAAAATTTAAACATATCTATAAATGGATTTAATCTTATCTAAGAGATGTTGAAAATGATTTTGTTCTACAGTCGTATTATTTCAAACATCACAAGATAATGTTTTAGATCTAAACCTCTTCATATAAATATACTTATATTGATCAATATGAATTTAAGAATAGAGATGATTGTTATGTGATAACTATAACATTATATATATTTTACAATACTTTTTATAATATGTTGATATTAATTTCATCATAACATCAATTTAATAAATATATATTTATAATTAACAATAATTTTGACGATGATAATCCATACAAATGTTTTTTTTGTTTTCATTGCATACTATTTATATCCATGGATTGGTTACGTAATACTTTGATATTAATTTCATAAAATTAAATGTGGTAATAAATATGTCCTTTATAATATTTTTATATATATTGTTATATTATCAGGAAATAAATATTAAATAATAAAAATGAGACATCCCTACCACATGATTAGATAGACTTCAACCTAAATGTAATTAAATAACAGTGATGTCATTGGGTGTCCTATGAAATCCATACTAAAGTTATTATATTTCAAAATATTAATGTTTAATGGTTTCATCATCCCTTTGGAATTTTTAAATTAATTTATAACATGTTATAATTATAAGAATCATTATATATACTATATAATATCTCTATTCATGTTATCCAACTATTGAATCACATTTTGATAAATATTCAATGTTTTTTTCTAAATGGAATAAGAATGGCGAGATAAATGCATTGTCCAAAAAATCCTAAATAATTTTTTTCCTTTAATGAAAACATACTCATTTCCAAAATATTATAATTACATCACATTTTTTGTTTATTTTTGGTAATATTATGACTGATATTCTATTGTAACATATCCTCCTTCTATTGTCCGTTTATTACCACATATATGGATGGTTATATATGCAAATGAGTACACATGGATTTAATCATATCCAATATTATTTTCAATCCTATACATTATAAATACCGTAGTTGAGATAGTCCTTTAGTGGATTAGGTTCACTCCCTAGACAATATCATTTCATCTCATGAGATATAATCCTTTACCTAATGTATTAGAGGACTGTATAATTTTGGGCCCAGCCTCCACATAGTTGATAGAGTCTCACGGTGGATTTGGTTCTATTTATAGTTCATTAAATTTTTTCTCACAATTTATACATTATTAATAAATGGATTTTATGTATATATAATTCCCATATAAAATGTCATATATATAAAAAAGTACATATTATTTCCATATACAAAATATTAATTTTTTTTTGAAAAAATCATAATTAATCCAATAGAAAGAAACATGATCCAAGAAAAGTTAAACAAAAAAAATCCAACAAAAAAACTAATTTTAGAAGTATCATTATTTAATATCCCCTATAGATATTGAGAATAATTAATTGACTATAACATAGATGAAGAAACAATAGTATGAGAATTAAGAAATTTCCTTAATAAATAAGCTGAAATTAGCATTTTATTTTGCAAAATATTAATTGAAAAATAAAAAAAATACACGTTTTACTAGATATAAAATAATTTTATTTAAAAATACGTCTTAAAACCATTATATTATTCTAATTAAACTTATTAAAGAAAAATGATATATGGTGGGGTAAAGGGGCACTAAGAAAAAGACTAAAATGGATTATTTGACACTATATTTAACAATAAAAATATAAATATAAAATTTAGTTAAAACATCATATAATTATATATAAATAAATATATAAAATCGTAATAAAAACCTACACATGGTGTAAAATTATTACAAAAATTATATAAGATTTTATTTATGCTCCAAAAAATGAACCCTTACGATGTAATTTTAAACAAAATTGTGGTGAAGTGTTTAAGAGACTTATAATAGAAAAAAAAATAACCATATTATAAAATTTATTCATTTTTTTTAATATATAATCTCCTAAAATATAAATATTGACATAAATAAACTCAATTTCAATGTGATATCACGATAAAACCCCTTCGAGATTAGTTGTATTTGAATCAAAACAACTTAAAGGGAAAGATTACATGATGTTTTAAATCCCATGAAATACCTAAAATTTATGTTATGATTCATATATGGTGTAATATATATTTATGAACCTCGACATTTTTTCAGGTAGGTATTTCCTTTTTCTAGTGTTTTTTAGAAAAGAGTTGTTTCTGGAAATTTTTCATGTACACACCGGGTAATTTATGAGTACAATTCATGTACTTCATTCCCACAGGAGGTTGTGTGTTGGTCATGTCATGTCCACACACACGGTCATGTGGGGTGATGTGGAGGCTGCCTAAAGTAGAGTACAGAAACAGTAAGTACACACTGTGTACTCTAAAAGTACACGCCGTATATTTTGTTTTTTCATTAAACGGATCGAGATCGTGTCTAATCACCAGATGTGTCGTCTTCTAGATATCATTTGATTGAGAGAAACCATACGACACTGAAAACTTATTGGAGCCCCTGAGCCTCCATATCTTATCTGAATCAACTACCATTGATTGCGTTGAAACCACAGCGGTAAGCTCTTCCATCTTCAAGATCATCGTTTTTTAATTCCTCCACTTTTTAAAGTTTTTGTGTATTGAACTATTTATACTTCATTGTGGATACTCAATTTTATATGGGGATTCAAGCCTCTTGGTTCATGTATATTGATCTTCTAACCCCAAGGTAGGTGGTTTGTGCCTTTCCGTTCGAAGTCATTGAGTATTATGTTCAAATTCAAACAATACCCTTGAATGGTGTATTGCATGTTAACAATTTTAAACCTGTTGTCTTCCATACATGCTTGTATGACTGTGTAGAGGTTGATTGGAGATGAATTGGTTTTATTGTTATGCCATGGATGTTATTCCAAGTGTTGTTTTGTTCACGATCATTTAGTCCTCTTTAGCCAATTGGCCGTTTACCTGTTTTCCATGCCTTGTGGTTGTAGGATATAGTGTTGTTTTTCTGACATGATTGATATTGTATAGACTAGATAGCCATGTAGTTCTGTAGGTTTACATTGGACTTATTGAATTACTATGCATTGACTTACACTGTGCCGTGAGAACTTGGTGTTATAGACTAAAAAAGTATAGACCGAGTGAGCTTCTTCAGAGAGTCATTGGACATTATAGAATACAAAGGGATAGACTGTGTGGGCATCCGCAGAGAGTCTTTGAGGATTATAGATTATAAGGGGATAGACCTAGTGAGCTTCCTCATAGATTTTTTTTACATTAATTATATTGAACCCCTCTAGGATATAAGAAGAATTGACTATGTGAGATTCCTTAGAGGGCCTGTAAATTACCTGGGGCTATAAGATGAATTGACCGAGTGAGATTCCTCAAAGAGTCTCTTGACCATGGGGCTATAAGGGGAATTTATTGTATGATCTTCCTTAGAGAGTCCCTGACTTCCTTATACTATAAGATGAATTGACCAATTGAACTTTCTCAGAGAGTCTTATAATTTTCGTATGACCAAACTAGAGGGGTTAGGCTGAGTGTACTGCGCATAGGGTTGTTGGTACTTGTTAGGTAGGACCAGAGGGGATGGCTGTGAGTACTTATCATAGGGTTACCTATTTCTACTTAACTGCTTGTCAGTTGTTTCTTGATATTGGAACTGTGGATTGTTTACCGTAGAGTATTTTCATATTTACTGATCTCTGTACTTTTACCTTCCATATATTCACTGACTGTTAGACACAGATCATCAGGTAGTTTCCTACAGGGATTTAGTCTCAAACACTATTTGGGGCATGATTTAGGGTCCAAACAAATTATATTGTTTCAGTTATAGATAATAGAAATCTTTATTCCACTTTAGGTACATGACATGCTATAGAGCTAAAGAGCATGGGACCAAGCCTAGGCTTGTGATGCTGAGGAGCTATTTATCTTTTCTTTTGTAATTTGGCTTAGTACTATTGTATTCATTATTATGACTTGTTGGATGTTTGAATACAAATATGTATCATGCATCATTAATTATACATTGCTCCAGTTGTTTATTTTCTCTACTCTTCCATTGTTATCTTGTGTATAGATTATTACTGCTTCCTCTATTGTATATTGTTTATCATCCATTGTGTACTCTGCCAATTAGGTCATAGTTACCCCATTATAACACCAAAGTACCTTTATTCTTGTAACATCCCAAGTAAGTAATGAATAATAGATATTTTTATCTATGTCTATTAATGATTAAGATAGTGTTATAGAGGCTTAAAATGAAAATAAATACAATCTTATGCATGTAATACACTAATATTCTTAAAAGATTGTTTTACTGCCTTTTGATGGAAAACCATTTTTGAATCTATATTTTGATAATTTTATAAACTATTTTTGTCAAAATAAACTTATTCTTTATGATTGGGACATCAAAATTTACCTTGTGTGAATTTTTGGTATTTTTCTGACAATGTTCATTTTTTTAATGAATAGTAAAAAATACTGCATTTTACATCAAAACTACTTTTTAATCTAATTTATTTATATGATTAGATTATGTTTTGAATTGGTTTTAAAGTGAAATTAGAATATATTTTTACCATTTTATCCAATGGTGGTCATTGAAATCAATTTCACTTTGAAATTAGACATAAACTGGTGTCAATCTTTTGATACTTATTGTTTTGTAAAAACACGCTATTTGCTCTGGCAGCGGGAATTAATTATTAAATTAATTAATGTGACTTATATGATTTTAATTTTGTAAAATAGACTTCATTTTTGAATTCGGAATGTCAAATATAGCTTAGGGGTGAATTTTTGTTACTTTTCTGAAAAACTTCAATTTTTGATGAATAGTGAAACCACTAAGTGGTAATCAAGAAAACTGATTTTTCAGTTAAATAAAAGTTTACCACTAATTTGTATTGAATTTTCAAAATCCGACATACATAGTTGTTATTAAGAAGTAAAATGTGGTCTAATGAGATTAAAATAATTTTTTTGGTGAATAGTAACTTATTAAGTTTTTAATCGTGATTAGTGGTAATTAGTGTAGTTTAAGGTATAAATAATGCTTTATTAATATGAAATGACCTAGACACATGTCCCAACCTTATTGGTTGTGTCATGGACGATCAAGACAAGCCATGGGTCAACTTGGGGACCCCATGGGGACATTTTGGTTGGGAAATGACATAAATAACTTTTTATTTAATGTAAAGGTAAAAATGACACAAACATAATACGTTTCACGAAAAAAAAATTTACATGGGGTTATAAAGATCAGATATTTGATTATAAATAGTAATTTGAAATATAAAAAGATTTCCTACATCATAGTATTTTTTTTATGATTTTTAGACATTAAATAAATTAAATTATTTATGACATAATAATGATGCAGCGATGACATCATTATTTGACGATTTAAATAAAATTTAAAGATAATGTAAAATCTATGAACTACACATGGCCAAAACCAATTGGATGAGTGGATTTAGAACCCTTATCACCTTATCCACGAATTATATCAATTTGGGACCTTTTAAAACCGAAACACATTTTCAAATAAAGTAATATTTCTTTACTTTCCAAAAGTGCCACTCCTCTCCTCTTATAAAAGGCCCCCACCTCTACCTCATTTCACACACTCCTCAAGCCTTTGGCTCGGCCAACCCCTGCCCATTTACTCTATCCACTTCCCTCTCCTCATCCTAGAGGATTCCCTTTGGGCAGAATCCTTTCAAAGGAAGCCTTTAGGCTCAAATCAAAAGGAGTTACACTTTTAAAGGTAATTCATTCTCTCATGTTCATTTGTTTTATTTTGCTTCTCCAACCCCCTAAACTCTTTTTATTTACTTATTTTGTAACAACACCAGTATCTTCAATATACAAGGATGTTGTTATAAAATTTAATTGAGCTACACTCTCACACAACTACATCAAATGGTTAAAGAACATACGGTTTCCGTGGATGGCGAAATTCCGCCTCCCGAAACGATGATTGTTCAATACTCATTTAACACCTTCAAAGGTGGCCATTATGATGTCACTATTTTTATATATGATATATAATATTTTTATGTTTTCCTTAAGCTTCTTTTTTTTCATTTTGGGCATAACTTTATGGTTTCCATTATGGGTAAACACGATATCTTCATTTTAGGAAGTGCGGACTACCGCCCCCTGAAAGTGATTTGATTCGTTAATACCATATATGGGATGTTTAAAGGATAAAGTTAATGATATTATATATGTTATTATACTGGAATTATAATATAATCTTATATCATTATGATTCCATTCCAGAAAATATGAAATAGAAATGGACGTAGCGTTCATGCGTACGTACGGCTTACCGTCTCCATGAACGGTGCATTTCATTTCTTACCTCTAAATGTGATGTAATATTATAAATACATGTATATGATGAATATATATGATATATATGTTATCCAAATCATTAATATCATTCTGGATATAATGAACATATGACCAAATTAACAACATGTAAGTGTAAGAAGTCTATTTTTGACTTAAAAACCAAATACAGACAAAATGAACATTATTAACTTATCTGATTACATGATGTTCATAACATGGTATAAAAGGAATAATGAACTTGAAAAAGATTCATAAAAAGTAGATATTAACTCAAGTTTATTATTCAGGAGATTAAAGAACGGTCGGGTCATGTCGGATACGAGGTATGGGACTTCGTCTCAATCTCCTTTCGTTGATGCATATTTTATTTTATACACAACTTTCTTTTATACGGTGTATAAACCCCTTTGACTTTTACATTTATTCAAAAGGAATCTTTTTTATACGAAGTGTTTACTAAACGAAAAAAGGGAATGTTTTTGTCGTACATATGCGGTGACAACGACTTCTCCGCCGTCGTGACCGTTATTTGAGTTTCGGCTTCCTCTACAAGCCATACCTTCTTTTTAAAAGAAAAATAAATACCATGTTTTACTTTTCTTTTATTTTGGTATTGAAAATGGTTTTCATAATGTTTTACATCAATGTGTTGTATTGATATCTCGTGATTGAAATGTGGAAATTTTATGTTTCCATTATGCATGTTTTATGTGATATGATTATGTTATGGTTCTTGGGAATTATTATGAAGACGGGTGGTTCCGTGATAAACTAAGGGCAGGTGAGCCCGTTATAGCTCTCCAATGCATTGGGTAACACGAAGGAGTGAAACGTTAAGGTTTCTCCGAATAGATTTAGGGAATATACTGTGATGGGTATTCCAAACGTAACCAAGAGGGTTACTCCCTACGTAAGAATGTTATGAATGCCTCAAGTTACCTTTATGTCTTATGATTTCTATGATTTATTCATGATTTTATGAGGTATGTTAAAGTGCCTATGTTTTATGGGTAAAGTATGATTTCATTCTTATGTATATATGAACTCATGTTTCCTTTCCATGTTTTTTTTATAACCCATACTGAGTTTTTATGCTCATCCCAAGTTTTTGAAATGTTTTTCACAGGTCAAGGGAAAGGTACATGATAAGATGATAGAGTCAAGGATGTGTCATGAAATAATCCTTGTTTTATTTTAAATGTGTTTCCATTGATGGGAATGAAGAATAATATCTTTATGTAACCACTTTTTTTATATGTGGAATGTAATCCAAGTTTTATGATCTAATTCTCTAAAACTCTAAACCCGAAAAGATCCTCAATGTGTAATCTTGTAATAACTCAAGATTAAGTAAGGTTTAAGGCTGGGGCCTTATAATTATAGTCTCCAGCCTCTGGCATTTGGGGAAATGCGCTTGAGGCCATGTCACCAACTGGGTACGGGGCGCCTCTGGGTGGCTTCCCGAATCGGGACATTACAATATGGTATCAGAGGGATTCATTTATCTTGACTTACTGTTTGTGGCCTATATCCTGGGATAGGATGGAATAAGTACTTGGTAATAAGATGTGCCAGGGAGTAGCTAACCAGTGTGCATCGATATTCCAATCTACCTTGTTTGTTGGATTTTATTCTAGTTTTTCAAGTTATAGTTGATCTGATTTTAACCAATGGGTGACTCACATGTTTTGTCTTGTTATTGTTGATATTATTGGGGTTCTATTTTTTGCACAACCTGATGAGATAAGGGTATTCCATCTCATTCATCATAGATTCACATGATAGATATCAAATTTCATGCATTCTTTCCATGCCATTTAGGGTGCATTAGCGATTGCAAGCTGTTGTGATAGATGATGTGTAGATTATGCATGTTGTCGTGATAGATGCTTGATAGAATACCTGCTTTCAATACATATTTCTATATGTAATTTCTTGTTATAATGAATGCCAAGTTTTGTATCTTGTGGTGTTATGGACCCTCATGAATCGGAATATGGTGGATCATTGACTTTTTTACCTTGTATATGACATGTATAAGATTCCATGATTTGAATCTAGGGTAGTTGGGGGCCTCAAGGATCAGAATTTGTCTCCTTAATTCTTGTTTTATGTGTTTTCTGGGCTCTGGGGAAGTTTCTGAGGCTACTGTATGAAAAAACAAAGAATACACAGCGTGTACTTTATGAATTCATGCATTTTAGTTTTTAACAGTGTCACTTACTATGTGGGAAAGGACACGGGGTTGTGAAAAATCATGTAATAACATGTTGTGTATAGTACATACACACTGTGTTGCAATGACCATATGGATACCCGTGTAACTAAAGACACAGATGGATGAAACATCGACTTACACGTTGTGTCCTGATTTCAAACGTTGTATAATGTATCCTACATACTGTACCACCCCGAGATTTTATCATAAGTATTATTTTTAATTTATTTGATGTCTTGTGTTGTATGATACACCAAGATTATCTTACTCTATATGTACCATTGTATTATCTTGCAATATACGCAACACTTTCTTGAATCGTGTTACAAACAATTTCATATTCATTTGATAGAAGTTATTCTATGGAACATTGAGTGCATATATATATATATATATATTCAATATGGTTGGATTATATTATACGAAACCACAAAAGAATATTGCAATACACGCAACCCTGGCATGGCTTGAATTACACGTAATCGCAACCTTCCCTAATAGCGTGTGTTGTACGCAATACCGAGTTTTACTAAACAATGATATGTTATAAAAAAATTATATATACTAGCAGTTATGAGTAGTAATACCCACAATTTGAAATTTAATAAATTTTAACATTCAAAATGTACTTCTTTTTAGGATTCTAAATATAGAAATTAGTATAGGGTGTATTTTTTGTATTTTTTAGAAAACATTCAATTTTTGATGAATAGTGAAAGCACTGAGTTGTTGGTTAAAACCGAATTTTTATTTAAATAATAATTTATTTTATTTAAATTTATTTTAGGTCAAAATAGATTAATAATACCCATATAAGTTCAATGTAATTCATTGAAGTCATATTATAATAATTTTAGATATATAAAAAATTTATTGAAATTTTTACCATCTTTTACACACCTCCTAGGAGAATTTGAACATTTCCATAAAACATAATTTTACCACTTCTGTTATTTGAATTTCAAAAACCCAAGAGACACGGTTGATATTAGTAAGTAAAATTTCATTCAATAAGATTAAAATAATTTTTTGTGGATAGTAACTTTTTAAATTTATTTACCATGGTTTAAAGTAAATCGGGTAATGTAGGGTAAAAATGATATTATTATTACTATAACACTTGTCCTAATTCTCTTGTATATGTGTAATTAGACAAAAAACAACCTTAGGAATAAAATATGACCCTTTAGGTCCACTTGGATTAGATTAGGACACTTATTATTATTATTTTAATTAAAGAAGAGTTAAAAGATCTAAAATCAATGTTTAATAAGTAAAACATTTCTAATATAGTGTTATACATAAAATAATTTCGACTAAAAATATTTATTATAAATATAAAAACATTTCCTACAAAATGATATTTTATTTATGTTTTTAGACATTAAATAATTTAATTAATTTATGACACAAAGATGATGTACTAATTTCCTTATTAGTAAAATATTAACATAATTGATATTATAAATACCCAAATAAATGTAATTAGAGACTTTTTATGAATTACACTACTTTTATAGGTTATTATAACCTATTGGGGTTGGTTATATGAATTTAATTAGAAGTAATAAAGCAATTATGAATTTATAGAAAACAAAATAAAAAATAGTGTCAAAATTGACATAAAGGATTTTTTAAAACAAATATTATATTAATTATTGATATAATGTTCCAAATATCTAAGGGTAAGAAAAAAGACTCTTATAAAAATATATATGACATTAATGAACCAATTGGGGTTCTATTTAAGGTTTATAGTATGATTATTAACCATATATTCTTATAATACAAGAAGACATGGTAAAAGTTTAATTATTTAACTTAGAGTTAAATATAAATGATAAGGTTAAAATGGAAACATAAACTTTTTTAAAACCTATTGGTTGAGATAATTTCAACCCATCCCCATCCTAGAATCTAAATAACTCACTTTGGAGCCATTATAAACTGAATATGAATTTATTATAAAATAATATTTTATGTTTTTCCTAAGGTGCCCCTCTCCTCCCTTATAAAAGGGCACCTCCTCCCTCTCCTATTTACACAATTTTGAGACTTCATTCTCAGACAACCCATAAAAATTTCCCTTATCAACCTCTATATTTATATCATAGAGGTTCTTTTATTCTAAAAATACAAACTCTTGTTCCCTAAGAGTAAGTTTAAAATTGGCACGTCAAAGAAGAGGTAATCTCTTCTACCGATTCTTTCAAATTTCTTTCTTCTTATACTTACTCTTCATTAGTTGTTTCATTATAAATTAATAACATCAGTATTAATTATATAATTATATGTTATTATAAATATGAAACAACCCTATTTCACCTTCTATCAGTCCTATGAAAAACAAAATCACCGCACGTGCGTACGTATGGAATACCGTCTCCACACCATGATATAATATGTTTTTCTACCACCACCTAAGTTGGATGGGTATAATGGTGTAAAGAATAACTATATATGATTATTATTATTTTCAAAAGTTTGGGGCCAAAGCCTCAATTTATTATTAAAGCAAAGACCAATTCAGACTGGGTAGAGGGTGACCCATTACATAGCCCGAAGGCCCAAGGCCAAGTGGCATACATAAAGGGCTAGAAAGCCCAATTTTTTGGCCCAAAGGACCCCTCGTTGAATAGTACTGCTACAGTACCCGTGCATCTACAGTCCCCTCTACAGTACCGCCACCACTACAGTTCCCTGCTACAGTCCCTCCCCCACTCCAATGTTGCTGCTGCTACAGTCTGCCGCTGCTACAGTGCTGCTACAGTGGCCTTCTATAGTAACTTAGTAATTCTCCCCTACCCGGATTTGATCCTGGGTATTTTGGATGCCAATCAAGAGCCTGAACTACAACAGTACAGGCTCTTGGGCATATATGATTATTATAACATGATACATGTTCTGAGATATTATATAATCCACTCCAATTCCATTCAATAATTATGGGAACGATATCATCGCTCGTGCAAACAATTGGATTATCGTATCCACGACATCATTAGATTCATTATCAATGTTAACCATTCAATAATGATTATAAAGTATATATATAATGAATAATAAAGATATATATGACAAAATAAAGCTACAAGATTTATTTATATATATTTATATCATCTACCTACTTCCATTCATGTCAATAACAAAACGAAAACAGCATTCATGCATACTTAGGACCTACCTTCTATATGAATGATTTATTTCAATTTGTTTATCTCTCTATTATATATATATATATACTGAATACATATGATATATAAATCATGATTTATATTCTGGAAGTAATTAAATAATGATATAAGTAATAATAATTGTAACATCCCAAGTAAGTAATGAATAATAGATATTTTTATCTATGTCTACTAATGAATTAGATAATGTTTTAGAGGCTTAAAATGAGAATAAATCCAATCTTAAGCATGGAATACACTAATATTTTTAAAAGATTGTTTTTCTTCCTTTTGATGGAAAACCATTTTTAAATCAAAATTTTTAAAATTTTAAAAGATCTATTTATCAAAATAAACCTATTATTTATTATCGGGTCATTGAAATTTACATTGGATAATTTTTTGGTATTTTTCTGACAATGTTCGTTTTTTAATGAATAATAAAAAATACAGCATTTTACATCAAAACTGATTTTTGATCTAATTTAATTATTTGGTAAGATTATATTTTGAATTGTTTTTAAAGATCAATCAGAATATATTTTTACCATTTATTCCAATATTGGTAGTTGGAATTAATTTTACTTTGAAATTGGACTTAAACTGGTGTCAATCTTTTGATACTTATTGTTTCATAAAAACACGCTATTTGCTCTGACAGCAAGAATTAATAATTAAATTAATTAATGTAAATTCTGTTTTGAATTATTTAAAATAGACATAATTTTTGAATTCGTAATATCAAATATATCTTAGGGTGATGTTTTGGTATTTTATGGAAAAACTTCAATTTTTGATGAATAGTGAAACCACTAAGTGGTACTTAAAAACTGATTTTTCATTTAAATGAAATTTTACCACCTCTGTGTTTTGAATTTCAAAAATCCAACATAAATCGTTTTCATTAAGAAGTAAAATGTGGTTCAATGAGATTAAAATAATTTTTTGGTCAATAGTAACTTTTAAGTTTTTAATCGCGATTAGAGGTAATTAGTGTAATTTAAGGTAAGAATAATATTTTAATAATATGAAATGAACTAGACACATGTCCTAACCTAATTGGACGTGTCATGGCCGACCAAGACAACCCATGGGTTTATTTTTGGGGCCCCATGGAGCCACATGGGTATGATAAAGACATTAATTCCTTTTATTTAAAGTAAAAGTAAAAATGACAAAAACATGAGTTGTTTTTCTAAAACAATTTTTACATGGAGATATACAAGTCAGATTTTTGCCTATAAATAGTCATTGGAATGTTAAAACAATTTTCTACATCATAGTAGTTTTGTTATAATTTTTAGACAATAAATAAATTAAATTAGTTATGACATCATGGTGATGCATCGATTACCTCATTATTTAACGATTTAAATAAAATGAAATGATAATGTAAAATCTAAGACCTAAACTTTTCAAAGACCTATTGAATTAGTATATTTAGAACCCTTATCACCTTATCCAAGAAATACATCAATGTGGGACCTTTAAAATCCGAAACACATTTGAAAATAAAGTAACATTTTGTAACATTCCAAGAGTGCCCCTCCTATCCTCTTATAAAAAGACCCCACCTCTACCACCATACCCACACTTCCAAAGCCTTTGGCTCGGCCAAAACCTAACCATTTTGTCTCTACACATCCCTATATAACTCTTAGAAGCATCACCTTGGGTATAAGTCTTCCAAAGTAAGCCTGTGAGCTCAAATCAAAAAGAGTTACCCGATTTAACAGTAGTGTCTTCTCTTGTGTTCTTATGTTTTATTTTGCTTCTCCAACCCCCTAAACACTTTATATTAATTTCTTTTGTAAAAACTCCAGTATCATAAATATACTAGGATTTTTTTTATATGAATAATTATAGCTACACATACACAAAACTAAATCTAATGGTTAAAGAACAAACTGTTTCTGTGGATGGCGAATTTCTGCCTCACGAAACGACGATTCTTCAAAATTATTTTAACACCTTCAATGGTGGCCATTAAGATGAAACTATATTTATATATGATATTTATTATGTTTAAGTTTTACTTACACTTCTTTATTTTTCATTTATGGCATACATTTATGGTTTCCATTATGGGTAAACGCGATATCTTCATTTTAGGAAGTGCGGACTACCGCCCCCTCAAAGTGATTGGATTCGTTAATGCCATATGTGGGACGTATAAAGGATGTAATTAATCATATTATAAGTGAAATTATACTGGGATTATAATATACCTTTATATCATTATTATTCCATTCCCTAAAATATGAAATAGAAATGAAAGTAGTGTTCATGCGTACGTACGGCTTACCGTCTCCATGAACTGTGCATTTCATTTCTTACCTCTAAACGTTATGTAATATTAAAATGCATCTATATACTGGATATATATGATATTTATAATATCTACATCATGAGTGTAACTCTGGATATAATGGATACATGAACAACTTTTTATTATACAGAGTTTATTTTTGACTCAAGTACCAATGATCGTTAAAATGACCGTTATTAACTTAAATATTTAAATAGTGTTCATGACATGGTAATAATTTATTTTAATCAAATAATGAACTTGAAAAGGTTCTTAAGAAAGTATAAATTAACTCATTTTTATTATTCAGAAGGTTAAAGAACGATCGAGTCAAGTCGGACCCGAGGTATGGGACTTCGTCTCAATCTCGTTTCATTGAGGCATATTATGTTTTATACACAACATTCTTTTATACGGTGTATAAACCCCTTTGAATTTTACGTTTATCCAAATGGAATATTTTTTATACGAAGAGTTTTACTAAATGACAAAAGGGAATGTTTTTCTCATATGTATGTGGTGACAACGACTTCTCCGCCGCCGTGACCATTATTTGAGTCTCGACTTCCTCTACAAGCCATACATTTTTTGATTAGAAAAGTAAATAACATGTTTTACTTTTATTTTATTTTGGTATTGAAAATTGTTTTCATAATGTTTTTATCAATGTGTTGTATTGATATCTTGTGATTGAACAGTGAAAATGTTATATTTCCTTTATGCATGTTTTATGTGATACAATTATGTTATGGTTCTTCGGCATTATTATGAAGACGGGTGGTTCCATGATAATCTAAGGGTGGGTGAGCCTGATATAGCTCTCCAATGCATTGGGTAACATGAAGGATTTAAACGTTAAGTTTTCTCCGAAGATATTTAGGGAATATATTGTGATGGGTATTCCAAACGTAACCAAGAGGGTTACTCCCTACGTAAGAATGTTATGAAAGCCTCAAGTTACCTTTATGTCTTATGAATTCTATGATTTATTCATGATTTGATGAGGTATGTAAATTTACTTAGGTTTTATTAGTAGATTATGATTTCATTGATTCTTATGTATACATGTAGTCATGTTTCCTTTCCATATTTTTAGATCCCTTACTGAGCATTTTATGTTCATCCCAAGTTTTTGAAATATTTTTCACAAGTCAATGGATAGGTACATGATGTGATGATAATGCCATGAAAGTGTCAATAAAGAATCCATGTTTTATTTTAAATATATTTCCATTGATGGGAAAAATTAATACTATCATTTATGTAACCACATTGTTTAAATGATGAATGTAATGCATGTTTTATGATCTAATTCTAAAAACTCTAAACTTGAAAAGATCCTCAATATGTAATCTTATAATAACTCATGATTAAGTAAGGTTTAAGATTGGGGCCTTATAGTTGGTATCAGAGGTCGGTTTAAATAAATTTAGGAGTTACAATTCTATTAAATGATTATCCAAAAATATTTTTTTTGGTCAAATTGAAATGATATAGCATTTACAAATTACCATGTTTCTTCACCTAAGGTATTTCTCTGATAATAATTTTTTTCCATAGAGGAAACAAAGCAGCTTTTCTGGAAAGTCATACAGAGGGAAATGACCTTCCAAATCATCATACTAAGATGGTCCGAATCAGAATTGAGCAGTTTACTACAGTGATGGCTCAGTTGAATTAGGTGATAAATGGTGGTTGTGTTATTGATGATATTTTAATGTTTTCTAAAGCTAAAGTGGAGCATGAAAGTAATTTAAGGGCTATTTTGAAAACCTTAAAAGAAAAGAAATTGTATGGGAAATTCAGAAAGTGCAAGTTTTGGTTGCAAAAAATTTCTTTCGTTGGTCATGTTGTTTCTAAAGATGGGATAACTGTTGATATTGAAAAAACAGTGGTTGTGGAAGAATGGGAAAGACCCACAAATGTAACTGAGATTCGTATTTTCCTTGATTTATCAGGCTATTACCGAAGGTTTGTTAGAAATTTTTCATGGTTATCTATGTCCAATGACGAAGCTAACTCGGAAGGGTGTTAAGTTTATCTCGATAAAAGAATGTGATGATTGTTTTCAGGAGTTGAAAAAAAGATTGGTGAATGCTTCAGTTTTGGAACTACCTTCCAAGAATGGTGATTTTGTTATATACAGTGATGCTTCATTGAAAGGACATGGTTGTGACCAAATGTAGAATGATTAGGTAATTGCTTATGCTTCACGACAGTTGAAAACGTATGAGGTAAATTACCCTACACATGATTTGGAATTAGCTGTTGTAGTTTTCCCTCTAAAATTTTTGAGGCATCATCTGTATGGAGCAAAGTGTGAAATATATACCGGTCACAAAAGTTTAATGTATATATTCACTCATAATGAATTGAACATGAGACCAAGGAGATGACTATAATTAATCAAGGATTATGATTTTACAATTCATTACCATCTGGGAAAAGCAAATAAAGTGGATAATGCTTTGAGTTGAAAAAGTAATGCTTCATTAACAATGTTGTGATTGGAAAGTTATCCTTTGGTTACCTATTTGATGAAAATTGGCATAGAAGTTGTTGGTGCAGGATGTCCTTCTGTTTTGTTTCAGGTATCAGTGAAATCTTCTCTATCAGACAGAATCAAGCAAGCAAAGAAGCAAGACAGTGAGTTGCAGAAAAAGGTAGAGCTAGTTTAGAAAGGTAATTTGCCTGAATTCAACATTGATAATGATTGTGTTTTGAGATTTGGGAAGATATTGTGTGTGCATTGTGATTCACAGTTGAAGAGAGTGTTTTTATGTGAAGCTCATAGTTCTCCGTTTTCAGTTCATCCTGGTAGTACTATGATGTACATAGATCTGCGGGAGTATTACTGGTCGGATGGAATGAAAAGAGATATTGCTTATTTTATAGTGAAGTGTTTGACTTGTTAGCAGGTTAAAGCAGTGAGAGAGTTACTGAAAGGGATGCTTCAGCCTTTACCAATGTCAGTGTGGAAATGGGAAAATACATCCACTGCCATTGTTGCGAGATTACCTAAGACATCGCGAGGTAATAATGCAATATGGGTTATTGTTGATCGCTTGACTAAATTTTCTCATTTCCTTACTATAAGAGATACTTTTCACTGGATCAACTTTCCCATTTGTATCTTAAAGAGATAGTCAGGTTACATGGAGTTCCTCTCTCCATTATATCTGACCATGATCCCAGGTTCACTTCTATCTTTTGGGAAGGCCTTCAGAAGTTGTTGGGTACAGAATTAAATTTTAGTACATATTTTCATCCTCAATCAGATGGGTAGTCAGAACGAACAATTCATACCTTGGATGATATGATACGAGCTTTCTCTATGGATTATCAGGGAAGTTGGGACCAACAACTTTCTTTTATTGTGTTTTCATATAATAATAGTTTTCATTCTAGTATACAGGTGGAACCGTTTGAGGCATTATATGGGAAGCAGTGTCGAACTACAGCTTTTTGGGATGAAGTAGGTGAAAGGAAGCTGATCGGACCAAAATTGGTAGAAGAGATGGCATAAAAAGTTCAGTTGATTCAAAAACACATGAGAACATCTCAGAGCAGGCAGAAGAGTAATGCGGACAACAGGATGAAGGATCTCTCTTTTGAGGTAGGTGATCATGTTTTTCTCAAAGTCTCACCATGGAAAAGTGTGATGTGATTTGGTAAGAAAGGAAAGCTGAGTCCAAGGTTCATTGGACCATATGAAATTCTGGAGAGAGTTGGATCAGTTGCTTACCTAGTGTCTTTACCTCCGATTTTATCTCAGGTACACAATGTCTTCCATGTTTTAATGTTAAGGAAGTACATGCCAGATCCATCTCATGTTTTGAGTCCAGAGGTAGTTCAGCTGGAAAAGAACCTATCCTATGAGGAACAACCGGTCCAGATTCTTGAACACATGGAGCAAGTGTTACAAAATAAGGTGATTCATCAGGAAATGGTTTTGTGGAAAAACCACATGGTTGAAGTGGTGACATAGGAATCTGAAAATGCAATGAGGGCTAAATACCCCCACTTATTCGATAAGTAAATAAATTGTGGGGACGCAATTTTATAAAGGGGGAAAGGATGTAACATCCCAAGTTATTAATATATAATAGATATTTTTATCTATTCCTACTAATGAATTAGATAGTGTTTTAGAGGCTTAAAATGAGAATAAATCCAATCTTAAGCATGGAATACACTAATATTTTTAAAAGATTATTTTTCTTCCTTTTGATGGAAAACCATTTTTAAATGAAACTTTTGACACTTTTATAAGCACTATTTGTCAAAATAAACCTATTATTTATAATTTGGACATTGAAATTTACATTGGATTATTTTTTGGAATTTTTCTGACAATGTTCATTTTTTAATGAACAATGAAAAATAATGCATTTTACATCAAAACTGATTTTTCATCTAATTTAATTATATGGTAATATTATCTTTTTAATTGGATTTAAAGTTAAATTTGAATATATTTTTACCATTTAATACAATATTGGTAGTTGTAATTAATATCACTTTGAAATTGGACTTAAACTAGTATTAATCTTTGGATACTTATTGTTTCATAAAAACACGTTATTTGCTCTAACAGTGGGAATTAATAATTAAAATAATTAATGTAACTTATATGTTTTGAATTTTGTAAAATAGACATAATTTTTGAATTTTTAATATCATATATAGCTTAGGGTGAAGTTTTGGTATTTTTCTGAAAAACATCAATTTTTTATGAATAGTGAAACCACTAAGTGGTACTTAAAAAGATGATTTATCATTTAAATGAAATTTTACCACCTCTTTGTTTTGAATTCCAAAAATATGACATAGATGGTTGTCATTAAGAAGTAAAATTTGGTTCAATTGGATTAAAATAATTTTTTGTTGAATAGTAAGTATTAAGTTTTTAATCGCGATTAGAGGTAATTAGTTTAATTTAAGGTAAGAATAATGTTTTAATAATATGAAATGAACTAGAAACATGTCCTACCCTTATTTTTTGTTTAATGGCTAATGAAGACAACTCATGGGTCGATTTTTGGGACCCCATGGAGCCACGTGGGTAAGATAAAGACATTAATGCCTTTTATTTAAAGTAAAAGTAAAAATGTCACAAACATGAGTTGTTTTAGTAAAACAATTTTTAAATGGGGTTATACAAGTAATATTTTTGACTATAAATAATCATTGGAAATATAAAAAGATTTCCTACTTCATAGTATTTTTTATATAATTTTTAGTATTAACTAAATTAAATTATTTATGACATCATGATGATGCATCGATTACCTCATTATTTAACGATATAAATAAAATGAAAAGATAATGTAAAATCTAAGACCTACACTTGTCAAAGACCTATTGGATGAGTATATTTCGAACCTTTATCTCCTTATCCTCAAAATACGTCAATGTGGACTTTTAAAATCCGAAACTCTTTTGAAAATAAAGTAACATTTTGTTACTTTCCAAGAGTGCCCCTCCTCTCCTCTTATAAAAGGCCCCCAACTCTACAACCTTCCCCACACTTCCATAGCCTTTGGCACGGCCAAGCCAAGACCATTTTTTCTCTCCACATCCCTCTATAACTCTTAGAAGCCTCACTTTGGGCATAAGACTTCCCAAGTAAGGTTTTGAGCTCAAATCAAAAAGAGTTACCCTATTTAACAGTAGTGTCCTCTCTTGTGTTCTTAGGTTTTATTTTTCTTCTCCAACCCCATAAACTATTTTTATTCATTTAATTTGTAACAAATCCAGTATCTTATATATACTAGGATGTTGTTATAAGAAGCATTCGTGCTACACTTACACACACTTACATCTAATGGTTAATGAACACACTTTTTTGGTGGATGGCGAATTTATGCCTCACGAAACGATGATTGTTCAAAATTCTTTTAACACCTTCAAAGGAGGCCATTAAGATTAAAATATATTTATATATGATATATAATATGTTTTTTTTACTTAATATTCTTTTTTTTCATTTATGGCATACCTTTATGGTTTCCAATATGGGTAAACGTGATATCTTCATTTTAGGCAGTGCGGACTACCTCCCCCTCAAAGTGAATTGATTCGTTTATGCCATATGTGGGACGTATAAAGGATGTAATTAATGTTATTATATATGATATTATACGGGGATTATAATATACCTTTATATCATTGTTTTTCCATTACATAAAATACGAAATAGAAATGAATGTAGCGTTCATTCGTATGTATGACTTACCGTCTTCATGAATGGTGCATTTCATTTCTTACCTCTAAACGTTATGTAATATTATAAACGCATGTATATACTGGATATATATTATAATATTATATCTATATCATTAGTATAACTCTGGATATAATGGATACATTAACAACTTGTAATTATAAAGAGTTTTTTTTTTACTCAAGTACCAATGATTGTTAAAATGACCGTTATTAACATAAATAATTACATAGTGTTCACGACTGGGTAATAAGTGATATAAAAGGAATAATGAACTTGAAAAAGGTTCTTAAGAAAATATAAATTAAATCATGTTTATTATTCAAGAGGTTAAATAACGATCGAGTCAAGTCAGACCCGAGGTATGGGACTTCGTCTCAATCTCCTTTCATTGAGGCATATTATGTTTTATACACAACTTTCTTTTATACGGTGTATAAACCCCATTGAATTTTAAGTTTATCCAAAAGGAATATTTTTTATACGAAGTTTTTTACTAAACGAAAAAAGGGAATGTTTTTTTTCATACGTATGCGGCGAAAACGACTTCTCCGCCACCGTGACCATTATTTGAGTTTCGGCTTCCTCTACAAGCCAAAAAATTTTTTAAAAGAAAAATAAATACCCTGTTTTACTTTTATTTTTTATTGGTATTTAAAATGGTTTTCATACGGTTTTTATCAATGTGTTCTATTGATATCATGTGATTGAAAAGTGGAAATTTTATGGTTCCTTTATACATGTTTTATGTGATACGATTATGTTATGGTTCATGGGCATTATTATGAAGACGAGTGGTTCCATGATAAACTAAGGGTGGGTGATCCCAATATATCTCTCCAATGAATTGGGTAACGCGAAAGAGTTAAACGTTGAGGTTTCTCCGAGGAGATTTAGGGAATATACTATGATGGGTATTCCAAACGTAACCAAGAGGGTTACTCCCTATGTAAGAATGTTATGAATGCCTCAAATTACCTTTATTTCTTGTGATTTATATTATTTATTCATGATTTGATGAGTTATGTAAAAGTTCTTATGTTTTATGTGTAGATTATGATTTCATTTATTATTATGTATACATGTAATCATGTTTCCTTTCCATATTTTTAGATCCCTTACTGTGCTTTTTATGCTCATCCCATGTTTTTGAAATGAGTTTCACAGGTCAAGGGAAAGGTACATGATGTGATGATAATGTCAAGAAAGTGTCAAGAATGAATCCATGTTTTATTTTAAATATATTTCCGTTTATGGGAAAAATGAATACTCTCTTTTATGTAACCACTTTTTTTAAATCTGGAATGTAATGCAAGTTTTATGATATAATTATCTAAAACTCTAAACCTTAAAAGATCCTCAATGTTTAATCTTGTAATAAATCATGATTAAGTAAGGTTTAAAGGTGGGGCCTTATAATAATATCAAGAAACTGCAATTCAAAACACGTACAATAAATGAAATGAGTTTACCCCAAACATTGCATTGACATGGAATTGAAAAAGGAACAGTTAATATAAAGTCATAATTGAATCATATATGATATCATAAAAATTATTATGATTTCGTTACAAGATAATAATATGTTTAAACCTAATATACAGGTTTCTTGGACACATACTGATGAAATTGGACATAAGGTAAGGGATAATTTTGAAAATCTCATTTTTATCCAAGATTTCTTATACGTAAGTATTTTCTGGGGTTATGTTTATCATCCATGTCCATGTTATCTAAAAATGTTTTCATAAAATGTTTACTATTGTTCCATGTTTTTTTAAAGTCATTTTTACCATTTTTTTACTTTTTACCACATTATATGGAAGGAATATTTCCTTTGGTTACCATATAAGGGACTTTTGGACTTTTCCGGCAAACCTATGAAAAGATTTTTGTTTTTAACTTATATGGAATGAACATATTTTTACGGTCTCATAATTCTAAATTTTCATGAAGCTTCATCTACAATATTTCTTTGCAATTTTCAATAAAATCCTTTTCTTTTAACATTGTGTGGCATTTTATGAAAGCAAACTGATTTTGAAGAAGAAATGATATTTTCCCCAAGAATTCATTTCATATCTTTTATCAAAACTCTTTTCCATCTAAGATGACATTATTTAGTATGTTTATGTTTAAAGAATAATGTCTCCATTATTTACATGGTTTGATTTTACTTATGATGAAATGATATCCATTTCTTTTATATGGATTATGTTATGATGGGATGATGTTTATAAAAACCATTTTATTCGTTGGGTTGTTATGAAGGATTTATGTTTTGTGGCACAGGAAAGAATGATTTCATTATAATATGGGTGGGACCTATATCTCCCTCCACTACTTTGGCTAATGATTTATATCTCATGAGATAGACATGGTTGTAACAGCAGGTTAATCTGGTTCAGTGATACAAGACTGGAACGAGGTGTGAACTCGATTCAGTAAGGGACTTTGTCCACAACGATGGTCTGGCAGAAATGCCTTGGCTACTATGGAAATCAGATCATGTTCTTAATTCATTGCCAAAATTACATGTTTTTTCCCGTGTTATTTATCATGATTAATGTCCCTTTATGATCTATGCATTATGCATTGTCAAGATTTATGTCATTATTGATGTTTTTTATGTTTAATTTTCAGGTTCTTACATTGAAATGTTTATGGATTGTTTTATGTTTCCTTGTTTTCAATTACTGAGCATTTGAGCTCACCCTTTTTATGTTTTCTTTTACCTAGGATTTTATTAAAGGTTTTAGGTATGAAAACAAACAGGGAACACCTTTGTGGGAGATGTTGAAGATCATCCACCATGACCAGAAGATGTTGTTTTGAGTTTCCAAAAACATTAAACTATTACGGTTCATTGGGTGTCTGTTTTTGTTATTTATTATGTATTTCGAAAAAGTATTGTAATGTCATTGTATTTCAAGAATTGGGTCTCTACAATTGGTATAAAAAGGATGTATTAATGAATCCGATCATTGGAAACTCTCACATGTGAGTGTTGGATGAAGCATGGCTCTCTGCCCAAGGGCTTCATGATTAAATGGATTCCACTGGGGATGGTGGTATGTACCACCCAGGGGGTGTAGCTTCCCATGGATTGCTCTGATAGGTATCAATTTTAGTTCAGTAGAAATAATTCTAGACCGCTATAGTTGGTATCAGAGAAAATGTTTAGTTAACCTTTGAACACTAGGATGTTATTTCTTTAGTGAGATCCCTAGAGATATTTCTATGGTATGTCTAGGGATATTCTTAAGGATAATTATAAGTGTAGGTTATAGTCCTAGAATTACGGTAATGATATTATAATTTAACCTAAGATGTTAGATACTGAAGGTACTCCCCCTTGATTATGTTGTTTTCCTCGTATTTGTTTTCCTCTCAAACTATTCTTTTTGGGTTTTAGAAAATGGCTGGATCAAGAAGATTCACGATAATTGAGGATATGATGGAAAATGGAATGTTATTCTTCATTAGAAACCAAATGAAATGGGATTCGGAACTCTAACCATCATTATTATGACTAATCTGAAATCTCATAATATGATTAATAATTTAATTTTGGTAAGTTTCCTGACTCATCTAATAAGAGAAAGATGGAGTTTCATGATGATCATGGAGGAAAGAAAGTTCAATTTCCCTCATGTAAATAATGTGGGAAGTGTCATTAGGGAGAATGTTTCAAAGGAACTGAAAGATGATATTGGTGTGGAAATGAAGGACACAATGCCACTAATTTCAAAGGAAAAGGTTCACTTAACACCATGGTCAAGGATAATAGTATTTCTAAGACATCAACAATGGATAAATGTTTTAAATGTGGAATGTACATCCATTATGCAAACCAATTCCCTAAGGGAAGATCTCATGAAATGAATAATCATGGTCAAATGGGTTGTATTTATGTTGATGATTATGAAGATACTAAAAATGATATGTGAGATGAAATAATTGTTGAAGCTCGGTTAATAGTTTAAGAATGGAGTGGAATGATTACATGTTTATCAAGAAAAATGTATGGTACTATGGAATAAAGAATCATCTTGGGATTTTTACACTATTTTTTCCCTAAAGTATTTGAAATTATATGTTAAATGGTACCGGTAACCATGAAAAGTTATTTTGGAAATAAGATGATATGCGCATAATGAAGGGCTAATGAGAAAATGAAATGTTTGATATTATTAATGAGCTAATTAATTATATAAGGAAAGAGTGATATCGTGGTTTGAGTATATAGAAATTTTGGGATTTTGGAATGTGGAAAGAGTTACCTTTTGACAGTATTCATGTTTACACTATGGTTCTATGGTAATTCATGTTTCAAAGGAATTATTGATTAAGGTATTAACATGTTTAGAATGTGACTGACAAGATATATCTTATGACATATGGGGGATAAATGTTGGTATTCACGTGCGTGTTATGTGACCATTCAAGTAATCGTTTTCATTATACTATGAGCTTAGACTGATGTATTTTGGATAAGCCTAAAGATTGTAATGAATTAAGTTACTCATAAAATAGTATTGTTTTAGGCTATAACTTTTTTTGATATTATTGAATGAATGTAATAATAATGTAATTTTAGAAAAAGGGAAAACCTACATGATGGGCGACAACCCGTCACGTCGAACAGGGTTACAGGAATCGAACCCACAACCGAAGTGTGACAGGCCTTTATCGCCTACCTCTAGCCTACAGGATGTCCATGGTTAGTAGAAACTAGTTTTATATTATTAAGAAGTATGATAGATGAAGTATAAGTCCATTTTTGGAATCATATATGATTAACCTCACCATAGATGGACTTATGTATATTTGATAACTTTTGTTTACCTTTTTTTGAGACAGATGGAATGACCCAACATTCTATCACATGATCTTCAAAAACTTCACGAATGAAAAATTCAACTTCATTTCTTTAATATATGATGTTTAAATTGTTCATGGAACAACAAACGGCAAAATTGTACAAAAATCAAGTATGTATTTGTTCTAATTCAAAACTATCCACTGTATGGAAATGATATTGAAAACCAACAATGTTGTCCTAGTGCCCTCATATCCGATGAATCAGATGGTACCTTAGATCATCAAAAATTTATGGCTTTGTGATTGTTGGATTTTTCATAGCCATGTTCTCTACCACTCTCTATCAAATCATGATGGTCAGAATTCTTTTCCATATCCATATTTTCACCTATATTATCCTATGAGGAAACCCATTGATGAGTTATGTTGGGTATTTTTTATGTTTCTAACATTCCTTTTTAAAATGGTGATTTAGTATTCCTTTTTACGATCTGGGTTTCTATGAAAGAAACCTTCATGTAGTAAACAATTTATAACCCCGATAAATTTTGAGGGCGAAATTCATTTTAAAAGGGGTTGAATATAACACCCTGAGATTTTATGAGAAATATTCATTTTAATTTTTTTGATGTCTTGTGTATTATGTTACACCAAGATTATCTTCTAATATACTCAACACAGTATTAGCTTGCAGTATATGAAACACTATTCTTTGATCGTGTTACACACAATTTCTAGTTCGTTTGATAGAAGTCATTCTATGTAACATTGAGTGTATATATATATATATTCAATATGGTTAGATTCTATTATACTCAAAAACAAAGGAATATTTCACTACACGCAACCCTAACTTGTCTTGCATTACATGAAATCACGACATTCCCCGATAGCATGTTTTGTACTAAATACCAAGTTTCACTAAACAATGATATGTTATTAAAATATTATATAAATTTACCGTTCTGAATATTTATACCCACTTTTTGAAATTTTATAAATTTTATCTTTCAAAATAGACTTCATTTTGGGATTCTGAATATCTAAATTAGCCTAGGGTGAATTTTTTGTATTTTTATGAAATCATTCAATTTTTGATGAATAGTGAAAAAACTGAGTTATTGGTTAAAACCGACTATTAATGTAAATAATAATTTATTTAATTTAAATTTATTTTAGGTAAAAATAGATACATAATACCTATATAAGTTCAATGTAATTCATTGGATTCATTTTATAATAATTTTAGATATATCAAAATTTTATTGACCAATTTACCATCTTTTACCCACCTCCTAGGAGAATTTGAAAATTTACATAATACATAATTTTACCGCCTATTTGAGTGAAATTTAAAAAATCCAAGAGACACGGTTGATATCAGTAAGTAAAATGTGGTTCAATAAGTTAGTTTTTTTGGTGAATAATAACTTTTTACTTTTATTTACCACGATTAAAGTGAATAGGGTAATTTTGGGTAATAATGATTTTATTATTACACTTAGACTTGTCCCAAATCTATTGGATAAGTTTAATTTGACCAAAAAAACATTAGGAATAAAATATGACCCTTTAGGTCCACGTGGATTAGATTAGGACACTTATTATTATTATTTTATTTAAAGAAGGGTTTAAAGAGTTAAAATCAATGTTTAATTAATAAAGCATTTTTAATATTGGGTTATACATAAGATAAATTAGACTATAAATATCCATTATAAATATAAAATTTTTTCCTACATAATGGTATTTTATTTATATTTTTTAGAGATTAAATAATTTAATTTATTAATGACACAATGATGATGCAGTAATTTCCTTATTAATGAAATATTAACATAATTGATATTATAAATACCTAAAAAATGTAATTTGAGAAATTTTATGAATTACAATAATTTTCTAGGTTAATATAATATATTAGGGTTGGTTAGTTGAATTTCGTTTTAAGTAATAATGTTGTTATGAATTTTGAAAAAACAAAATACCAAATAGTGTAAAAATTGAAATAAAAGAGTTTTTAAAACAAATATTATATTAATAATTTATATAATGGTCCAAAAAATATATGGTTCGGAAAATATGAATTTAATAATATATATGACATTAATGAACCAATTGGGGTTTGATTGGCAGTTTTTAGTATGTTTATTAGCCATATAGTGTAAGAATACAAGAAGAAACGGTAAAAGTTAAATTATTTAACTTATAGTTAAATCTAAATGATAAGGTTAAAATGGTAACATAAACATGTCTAAAACCTATTGTTTGAGAGTATTTGGATCCATCCTCACCCTATCCTTGAAATAAGTCACTTTGGGGCCATTATAAAATGAATATGAATTTATTATAAAATAATATTTTATGTTTTTTCCTAAGGTGCCCCTCTACTCCCTTATAAAAGGGAACCTCCTCCCTCTCCTCTTTAACAATTTTGATCCTTCAAGATTGGCCGAACCCTTCCAAATTCTATTTTAAACATCTCTAGTCATATTATAGAGTCTCTTGTATTCTCGAAAGACGAACTCTAGTTCCATAAGAGGATGTTTAAAAGAGGCACGTCGAAGAAGAGGGGATCTCTTCTACAAGTTCTTTCAAATTTCTTTCTTCTTATACTTCCCCTTCTATAGTTTTTTAATTATAAAGTAATAACATAATTATTACTTATTTACTGATATATTATTATAAATATGAAACAACCATATTTCACCATCTATCCATCCTACTAATAAAATTATTATGCGTGCATACGTACTGAATACCGTTTCAACGCCATGGTGTAATATGTTTTAATACCACCACCTTACTTGGATGGGTATAATGGTGTAAAGAATAAAAATATATGATTATTATGACATGATACAAGTTATGATATATTATATCATCCACTCCAATCCCATTCAATAATTTTGGGAACTATATCATCGCTCGTGCGTACGCACGGATTACCGTCTCCACGACGCGATGAGATTCATTTTCCATGTTAATCATTAAACAATGATTATAAAGTATATATAATGAATAATAATGAAATATAATACATAATAAAGATACTGTATTTATGTATATATATATGACATCTACTTATTTCAATTCAAGTCAATAAGAAAAGGAAAACAACGTTCATGTGTACGTACGACCTACCGTCTCCATGAACGGTGTATTTCATTTCATTTATATATATTATATATATAATGAATATATATGATATATAAATCATGAATTAAATTATAGATGTAATTAAATCATGATATAAGTAATAATAATATCATGAAATAACAAGTCCAAACACATATGATAAATGAAACGATTTTACCCAAAAACACTGCATTAACATGGAATTGACAAACAAACGGTTAATATAATGTCATACGTGAATCATATATGATATCATAAATATTATTATGATTCTGTTACAAGATTATAATATGTTTAAACCCACAATACACAAGTCTCAGATAAATATGGAATAAATTGGACATAAGGTAAGGGATATTTTTTCAAATCTCATTTTTACCCGAGATTGCTTATACGTAAGTATTTACTAGGGTTATGTTTATCATCCATGTCCATGTTTTCTAAAAATGTTTTCGTAAAATGTTTAATATTCTTCCATATATGTTTAATTGCATTTTTACCATATGTTGACTTTTTACCACATTTTATGGAAGGAATCATTTCTTTGGTTACCATATAAGGTACTTTTTTACTTTTTCAGAAAAAGTACAAGAAGATTGATTTTTAACTTATATGGCATGAACAGATTTTTACAGTTTCATAATGCCTAATTTTCATGAAGCTTAATATATTATTGTTCGTGGTTATTTTCAATAAAATTCTTTATCTTTTAAAATTGTGTGGCATTTGGTGAAATGCAAATGATTTTGAAGAAGAAAGGATATTTTCATCAAGAATTCATTTTAAGTGTTTTATCAAAACTATTTTCCAACTAAGATGAAAATATTTAGTATGTTTATGTTTCAAGTATAATTTCTCTATTATTTGCATGGTTTTATTTTTCTTATGATGAAATTATATCCATTTCTTTCACATGTATAATGTTTTTATGGGATGATGTTTATAAAACCCATTTTATTTTTTGGGTTACTTTGAATGATGTATGTTTTGTGGAACATGAAAGAATAATTTAATTACGAGTTGGGTGGGACATAAATCTCCCTCCAATGAATTGGGTAATGATTTATATCTCATTAGATAGACATGGCTGGAATGGCATGTTAATCCGGTTCAGTTATACAGGAATGGAATGAGGAGTGAACTCGATTCAGTAAGGGACTTTGTCCACTACGATGGTCATTGAAGCAATTCCTTGGCTACTATGGAAATCATATCATGTGCTTAAGGGTTTTCCATAACTCCATGTTTTGTACCTAGGTTATTTATCATGATTAATGTTCCTTTATGATCTATGCCTTATTAATTTCCATGATTTATGTCATTACTAATGATTTTATTTTGTTTTATGTTCATGTTCTTACGTTCAAATGTTTAGGGATTTTTTTATGTTTCCATGTTTACCCTTACTGAGAATTTGAGCTCACCCTATTCATGTTTTATATTCTCCATGATTTAAAGAATGGTTTTAGGTAATAAATCAAATAGGGAAGAGCTTTATTAGAGATGTAGAAGATCTTCCACCATGACTAGAAGATGATGATCCGAGTTTCCAAAGACATTAAACTATTAGGGTCCTTGGGTTTTTGTTTTTGTTATGTATTTTGTATTCCGAAAAATTAATGTAATGTCTATGTACATCAAGATTTGGGTCTCTACACGTACTCGACCATGTCACGAACAACACGGGTCAGGGAAATCCATTAAGTACACGTCGTGTGAACAGGATGCACACTATGTAGAATGAACCGTGTATCCGGTTGTGTAACAAAAAACACGGGTCATTCGAACTTGTCTAGTACACGACGTGTCCTTAGTGAGCACATTGTGTAGTCTAGGTTTAAAAGGACCTTGTGGGTTATCCTTTTAAGGAGAATTGGGAAGGGGAATATAGTTCAAGTACACGCTGTGTGTGGGGACACCACGTCGTGTTGCTGGGGTGTTACACGACCAGTTGTCGAAAAAGTACATGCCCATGTGAATGGATTAGATTAACACAATGTTTATTATTTATACACGTCAAGTAGTCATGTTTTTGTAATACTTGAATGTTTTTTCTCATGTTCCCTTCTTGTAGTATTATGTTTTTAGTCTCTGTTAATCCTCTTCTAGGGTGTGCATTTATCCTTTCAGAATTATGCCACCGAGACATCCTCCGGTTGAACACCAGTTTCTAGACGCTGATCAGAAACTGGATATGGCTGATCAAAGACTACCAGCTAATCCTCTATTGTGAAGGCCTTGGCACCAGCCATTATACCTAGCACAGGTTCCGACGCACAGTTCTAGGAATGGTTTCTAAGGATGATGTAAGCTTTTCAAGGAGAATCGTCTCCTGCCCTATCAATGGTGGAATTGACGGGGGGTTTTCAGCAACAGCATCCTCCCTCATTCTTAGGGGATGGAGGACCCCATGTTGCAGAATCATGTCTAGAGGCAAGGTTGACAATCTTCGAGCATCTAGAGATACCTCCAGAGAAGATGGTGTAGCTCCTTACCTATATTCTCCAAGACTCTTCCAAGAGGTGGTGGGAGGAGATCTCATAGCCAGAATACTAGCAGAGTATGACTTGGGATGAGTTTTGGCACATCTTCTATGATTACTTCTACTCGATGAACATGAGGGACAATAAAGCTCAGGAGTTTATGAGTCTGTAGTAGGGCAATATTTCTGTTATGGATTACTCATCTCACTTTACTGAGCTGCAGTGTTTCATGCCTATTCAAGGAGGTGATGAGATGTTCCTTGCATGGAAGTTTGAGGATGGTCTGAGGAATGACATTCGATCACATGTGAGAATCTTTAGGTTGACTCTGATATCCTCTATCGTCAACTAGGAACTAATTACTAAGCACAATAAGAGGGATTCTAGAGTAGTGAGCAAGGGTCGATCGACATCCAGAGTTAGTGTTCCTCCTAATGATAGCAGAAAGTGTTGTAGGGAGTCTCCTCGAGCAGATCATTGTACGCATGATGCATCTTCAGGCAGCCATGTAGTATTCTTCCAATGCGGTAGGAGCCGGAATACTAGGCCTCAGTGCAAGAGAGACATGATTGAGTGTCGATCTTGCAGCAAGATGTTCCATCTTCATCTTTTTTGTCAAATATTCTCACCTACAGCTATTGGCAGGTGTTCTTCTATGACCCCGAGTTCATGGGAAGCATCGCAAATTTCTCAATAGTCAAGGAACTGGTTTTCATCCAACCGTTTGGGCCGAGGTGGAGGCCTCTGTGGTGGTGGTCAGTCACTAGGCTACCATCGATAGTAGAGTGGATCAGCTCAGAGTGGTCAGGCAGGGTCACAGTGCCATGGAGTAGGCCAGACCTTTGCACTGGACTAGACACATTAGGATCCAGATCATGGCCCCTCTATAGTTCAAGGTACGATCTTAGTAGCCTCTATTTTATCTTTATATCTTTTCGATACAGGGGATTCCCATATCTTTATATCTATCACTATGGTGGAGATTCTTGGTCTCTGCATCTTTTCTTTTGCCAACATCTTGACACTAGACATGTCGTTGGGGACTAGGATAGCTAGTGTACGTTAGTGCAAGGAGTGCCCTATTGAGGTTCATGGGTGTCAATTTCTATGGGACCTGTATGTTATAGAGGTGACAGGTTATGATGTCATACTCTGGATGGACTGGTTAGTTCCCTTCTAGTCAGTTGTTGATTTCTATTGTCATAGGGTGAGTTTCATATCACCAGAGGGTGGATCGTTTCTTCACAAGGGATTGTGGGATGTCCATGTGAGTATAGTAGGTCCAGAGCCTCTTGGGTTAGGAGGAGTTACAGCCAATATTTCGAGTCTATTTCTGGATGACCAGGGAATTTAACTGTTGGACCTTCCTCCAATGGTGGATCATTTTAGTGACGTCATTCCAGAGGAATTTTCAGGTTTGCCTCTAGACCGTGAGGCATACTTTTCTATCACTATCACAAAAATATTTTTTCCCGGTGCCAACCTTTATCAGTGCTAATGATAAAGCACTGATAATGGGAACCACTATATCATCGCTTTTTTTGGTAACACAAATAAAGGGGGGGCTTTTATCAACACCTTTTTTAAAAGCACTGATAATGGGTTGACATCAAAAACAAACTAATAAAAAAAATAATTTATTAGTATATAAATATATAAATATGGTTATATTGATATAAATTTAATATATAATTTTTAAATATATTTTAGATAAGTATAAATATACATTTAAACTTAATATACATAATATATATGATATTTAGTGAAAATGACTTGTAAAAAATTAATAAAATATTTTTAATTAATAATTTTATAATTATTATGGAGGAATAGTCATTTCATAACAATTTGAAGACCCAAAAAGACAATAAATTAAAAAAAGATCCAAAATATGTTGAAAACACAACATAAACTTCGAACGACCATAAATTTTTATCCGGGTGTCCGTTTGAGCTCTACCTTATATCAAATCAAAGAATGTGATGAGATATACACCCTGTTGTTTTAGGGGGGCCTTGGTCATGGTTTTTTCGAGGTGTGAAAAGGCCTAGAAGGCCTCCAAAACTGAGTTTTTATTCTGGGTACCCTGATTTTTTAACATTTTGTGGATTTTCAGCCTCGTTAAAAGGGGAATTTTTCCTATTTATTTTGGTGGGGACTAAATTTATTCTGAGGTATTACATTCACATTGATATTATGTCTTTTAAATTTTATCATTTTTATAAATCACTGTTATTTATAATCAAATATATAACTATATGTACTTATTTTTTTTTATTCACACCAAAAAAATAAATTTTATATATAAATATTTAATCATATTTACATATAGAATATATTAGCTTTATCTAAATAATAACTAATATCCATTTTATTTAAAATACCAATATATGAATATTTATATAACTATATATTACTATAAATAAATATATATATTAATATAACAATAAATATATATTTTAATATAAATATAAAAATATATATATTAATATATCTATATATATCGATATAACTATATATAAAAATATGAATATAACTATATATATATTAATATAAATATATGTTACTATACGAATAAATATAACTAAATATATATATATATATATATATATATATCATAAATAAGAGAACAAATCAATATAGGGGAGTAGCAAAGGCTTCAGGCGCGTAGGGGGAGGTCTCAAGATCAAATATGTGTGGAGGCAGGGGCGCACGTGCATGGGTGAATTTATGCGGCTATCTCTGATAAAAGTGTGGGTATAGCACTAATAAAGGGTTGAGGCAGTGCGTGTTGGTGTTGGAGGTGCGAGAAAGTACTCATAAAGGGGGGCTCAATCACTGTAAAAGACCCCCATGTGATTGGCATGATTGTTTTTAAATTTTTTTAAATTTTTATAGTTTTATTAGCACTTTTAAAAATTCTCTGATAAAAGGGGACTTTTATCAGCTCAAAAAAGAAAGCGCGGAAAATTGACCCTTTTATCAGCCTTTCTTTTGCACCGATAAAAGACCCCTTTTATCGGCGCATTTTTTAGTGCTAATAAAAGGGGTCGTTATCAGCGCTTTTTAGAGCACTGAGAAAGGGGACCCCTTATCATTTCCGGCTTTAACTGTACTTTTCTAGAATAGTTAAAGGCCATTTTTATCACTGATAAATGGGTTATTTGTAATAGTGTACTGATCTTGTGCCAGGGGCGGCATCAGTGTCCCTTACTCCTTATAGGAAGGCTACACCATAGTTGCAGGAACTCAAGAAATTGTTGGAGGAGTTTCAGGCCAAGGGTTTCATCCAACCCATTTCTTCTCTTTTGGATTCGCCTATCATGTTCGCGAAGAAGGAAGACAGTACCTTCAAGCTTTTTGTGGACTATCAAATGAATAACCATTTAATGGTCAAGAACCAATATCTCTTACCTAGGATTGATGACCTCTTTGATCAGCATCGATGAGCCCGGGTGTTCTCGAACATTGACATGAGGTCCGGTTATCATCATTTGTGTGTTAGAGCATCTAATATACCTATCACAACCTTCCAGAGTAGGTATGTTTTATACGAGTATACGGTTATTCCATTTGGTCTCATGAACACACCTACATTTTTCATGGCACTGATGAACCGAGTGTTCCATCCGTACATGCATTCCTTCATGGTGGTTATCAAGGATGATATCATGGTGTACTCTCACACACGACACGACCATTATACCCATCTTGAGATAGTTTTGAGTACACTGAGGGAGTATCAGTTATATTCTAAGATCCTAAAGTGCCACTTGTGGATAGACCTGATTCTATTCTTGGGTCATGTTATCTCATAGACAAGATTGTCAGTGGACCTAGAGAGAGTGAGGGCAGTAGTTTTTTGGGAGTAGCTGAAGATCATCTTTGAGGTTCAGAGTTTCCTATGGCTGGCTAGATACTACCGACGCTTTATTCAAGACATTTCACGCTTATCATCACCACTGATGGGTCTGACTTAGAAGGATTCGAATTTATTATGGTCATATTCTTGTGAGTCAGCCTTTCAGGGGATGAATGGGAGGTTGACTTCAGCACCGAAACTTGTCTTTCCAGAGAAAGGCAAGAGATGTACTATTTATTATGATGAATCAGGTATCAGGCTAGGAGCTATGCTTATGCAGGGAGATGGAGTCATTGCGTACGGGTCTGGGAAGTTGAGGCCACATGAAACGAACTACCCAACACATGATCTAGAGTTGGCAACTGTTGTTCATGTTGTATGTTGTAGGAGACATTATATGTTCGAAGGGATTTTGTGGTTTTCACTAACTACAAAAGTCTCATGTACATTTTCACTCAGCTTGAATTGAATTTGAGGCAGGGAAAGTGGGTTGAGTACCTTCTGTCCTTTGAGATTGAGCTAGCTCATATGCCTAGGAAAGGAAATGTTGTGGCTGACGCACTGAGTAGGAGGACTCAGATACAGGCAGTTTAAGGGGCCAGTAGTGAGTGGAAGCTTATGGATTTGTTCACCGAGATTCATTTGGAGGTTCACGATAGAAAGGGAATGACTTTTATATCTTCTATATCTATTACCTCTACCCTTCTTGATCGAGTATGAATGAGGTAGATATCAGTTCTTGAAGGCCTAGTCTTAATGTATTGTGTGTCAAGAGATGACCCTATTCTTAGATAGATCATAGGTGAGGATAAGATCTTGTGTTTCCAGGGGAGCATATGGGTGACCTAAAATATACGTGAGGAGTTAATGTAGGAATATCATTCCTTAGTTTGGGTAGTTCATCTCGGTGTCACCAAGAGATATCGTGGTCAAAACCATCAGTATTGGTGGCCAGGTATGGAGAGGGATGTTTCTTGGTTCGTCATGAGGTGTTCCACTTTCCAGTAGGTAAATGAGGAGCATCAATGAACATCAGGGCTTCTGCAGTAGTTACCCATTCTCGAGTGGTAGTGGAACGACATCGTGATGGATTTCGTGACAAGGTTGGCGAGGTCTCCTTGAGGGAACGTCGTAGTATGGGTTTTCATTGACAGGTTTACAAAGGATCCTCAATTCATGTCGATCAGTGATACCTTCAGTGTTGATGAGCTGGGATGGTTGTACATCAGAGATATTGTACGCCTTCATGGAGTTCCTAACTCCATTGTATCATACAAGGATGGACATTTTACTTCTCGGGTCTGGTAGGGGCTTTATAAGTCTTTGGGTATACTGGTACTTTGGATTATAGAATACAATCCCTAGACTGATGGCTATTCCAAGCATACGATTTAGGTTCTTGAGGACATGCTTCGAGCATGCATTATGAATTTTGGAGATTTATGGGAGAAGCATATACCTCTTATGGAGGTTTCCTACCACAATAGTTTTTAAGAAACTATTCAGATGGCACTTTATGAGGCATAATACGGTAGTTCATTCCGATCACCCTTATGTTTGCTAGAGGCAGAATAGGCAGCTATATTTGGACCTCGACTTGACCAAGAGACCATAGAGAAGATAGATTTTAATCAGAAAAGGATGGATATTGTGTACTCTCGTGAGAAGTCTTATGAAGATCATCAGACACAACATCTGGAGTTCAAGGTCGGGGATCAGGTTTTCCTACTTGTCGCAAGGAGGTTGGGACACAAGAGGATTAGGATACAGGGTAAGATTTCGCCAAGGTACATCGTTCCATTTGAGGTGTTGGAGAGTGTTGGGCCGGTTTCCTATCAGTTTTAGTTGCCTTAGAGTTATTGGGCTTTGCATGACATCTTCCACATTTTTCAGCTCCGACGTTATGTTCTAGACCCGTCTCATGACTTTTAACCTGAGGAGGTTGAGCTCGAAGTGGATGAATCATTCGAGGAGCATCATATCTAGATTTTTTATCTCATTATGAAGGTTCTTCATGGCCGGTCTATTCCTTTGGTACGAGTGCTATGGCAGAAACGGCAGGTTCAAGACGAGACTTAGGGGAGGGAGGTCAACGTACGACCATAGTGGCCAGAGATGTTCGAGGTTTCTTCTTCTACATTGTGCTAGGGAAATTAGTGGAATAATTTTTCTAAGGGGGTAAGTTTGTAAGAAATTGGACCTTTTTTCAGGTATGTTTTTCCTTTTTCTAGAGTGTTTTTTTGAAAATAGAAGTTTCTTGAAATTTTTCAATTACACACCGTGTACATTATGAGTACATGTCGTGTACAAAATTTCCGCAGGAGGTCATGTGTTGGTCGTGTCATGGCCACACACACAATCATGTGGGGTGACGTGGAGGCTGCCTAAAGTGGAGTATGGAAATAGTTAGTACATGTCGTTTACTATAAAACTATATGCCGTGTATTTTGTTTTTTTCCCATTATACAGACTGGGGTCGCGTCTTAATGCCAAAAGTGTCTTCTTCTAGGTCTCGTTTGACTGAGAGAAACCGTATGGTGATGAAAACTTCTCCGAGCCCCAAGCCTCCATTTGATCTCTGAATCGACTGCCTTCGATTTTTTTGGAACCACAGCAGTAAGCTCTTCCTACTTCTAGATCATCGTTTTCAAATTCCTCTTCTTTTCAATGTTATGATGGGTTGAAAAGTTAGACGTTTTTGTAGATATTCGATTTTATAAAGATATTAAAGCCTCTTGGTTCATTATATTGATCTCCTAACCCAAAGGTAGGTGGTATGTGCCTTTCCATTCAATGTATTTGAGTATTATGTAAAAATTCCACCAATACCATTGAACGTGGTTTTGCGTGTTTACCCTTTTAACCATGTAGTTTTCTTTCCATTCTTGTATTCCTTTGTAGAGGTGAATTGTAGATGAATTTGAGTGATTTCAAGGTATTGGGTTTTCTTCTCACTCATTGTTTTCTTTACAACTGTTTGGTCCTGTTTTTATCATATTGGATGTTTACCTGGTTTTCATGCCTTGTGGTTATAGGATGGAGTGTTGTTTTTCTGACATGTTCGAGATGTTGTTGATTGGTTAGAAAAGAATTTCTATAGGTTTGAATTGTCCTCATAGTATTACTATGCATTGAATAACATGGGGCCATGACATCCTGGTGTTATAGACAAAATAAGGATAGGCCAAGTGAGCTTTCTCAAGGAGTCTTTTGACATTATAGACTACTGGGGGATAGACCGAGTGAGCTACATCAGATATTCTTTGGACATTATAGACTACAAGGGGAAAGACCGAGTGATATTCCTCAGTGAGTTTCTGATATTTATAGACTATAAGGGGATAGACCATGCGAGATTCCACAGAGAGTCTTTGATTTACATGAATTACCTTGAACCACTCCAGGATATAAGAGAAATTGACTGGGTGAGCCTCCTCAGAGAGCCTGTACGACCTGGTGCTATAATGGGAATTTAACGAGTGAGATTCCTCAAAAAGTCTCTTGACCTTGGGTATATAAGGGGAATTTACTGTGTGATCTTCCTCAGAGAGTCCATAACTACCCTACACTATAAGGGGAATTGACTGTGTGAGATTCCTCAGAGATTCATATAATTTTCTTATGATCAAACCAGAGGAGTTAGGATGAGTGTACTACCCAGAGGGTTGTTGGTACTTGTTAGGTAGTACCAGAGTGGATGTCTATGAGTAATTCATTGAGGGATACCTATTTTTACTTAGCTTCTTGTTAGCTATTGAATGATATTGGATATGTGGATTGATTACCACTGAGTATTTTCTTGTTTACTACTTTCTGTACTTTTACCTGCCATATATTCACTGACTATTAGGGACAGATCATCCGGTGGATTCCTACTGGGATTTAATCTCACACTCGGTTTGGGACATGATTTTGGGCCCAAACATATTATATTGTTTCTGATATAGATAATGGAATGTTCCCTTCCACTTCAGGTACTTGACTTGCTATTGAGATGGAGAGCATGAGACCATTCCGAGGGTTACGATGCTGAAGAGTTTTTTGTCATTTCTTTTGTACTTTGGATTAGCACTGTTGTATTCAACATTGTGACTTGTTGGATATTTTCCTAGACATATGTATCATGTATCATTTATTATGCATTGCTCTAGTTGTTTATTTTCACTTATATTCCATTGTTCTCTTGTGTGTGTATTATTATTACATCCGCTATTTTATATTGTTTCTCATCTACTGTGTACTATCCCGATGAGGGAGTAGTTTCCCCACTATCACACCCAAGGACCTCGCTACTAGGTGGTAGCCTCTGGTGTTCAGGGAAATTTTCTTGAGGCCATGTGACCAACTGGGTATGGGGAGCCTCTAGGTGGCTTCAGGAACCCGGGCGATACAATATGGCCAAAAATAATTATAATAACTAGTTAGCATAAATTGTATTATAATTAATGGAAATTGTCATGAAAATATCATACCATTAATTCTCAGTCATTTATAAGTGCACTAAGCACAAGAATAATAAAATTAGTATTATAGATCATTCATATAGAAACTATATTATATTTAATTTATTTTATTCTATTTATTTATAATTTCATATTATGAATGATTTAATAAATAATTGTTAAAATTAATATTTGATTATTAATTATCCAGTTGATGCAATGATAGACTATGCATTGATGGTCTAGTGATATCTCCATATACATGTTTTCATCATCTATAATGTTTTCAATAACGTTTTAGCGTTTATTATAATATATTTGTGGGGTCCAAGAGTGTTTTATGAATAATATAGTTATGGTTTGTAAATAGATGATAAAATATATATTTTTTAGTATTTTTTTATTTATTTACAAAAATATACACCAAATTAAATTATATTTGGACTATTGGTATATAAAAATTATATATATATAAATATATAATTAAAATATGTTCGGGGTCAATATATATCACACACATATTAAATTAAAATATATATCCTTATACACATCTCTAAAATAATTCAGCATATTCATCGATTTGACTTTAAATATGTTTGTCATATGGATAACATTTTTCAATATAATAGTTTCCATTGGTGATATATCGTCATGTATGCTAGTGATGATGAGAAATATTACCTTTATGTGTTTTTATTAATATTTGGTGTAAATACTTTAGTAATTTTACTTATTATATTTCTTTTATTTGTGTTAAAATGTATTCTATTTTGAATTATAATATTCTACCATAATAAAATAATGATTTATCCATTTTATTTTTGGGTTTTATACATTAAAATATATTTAAAATTATTTTTATAGGGGAAAATACTCAGTAGATATAAATTTATTATATATCACCAAATAATGTTAGAAATTATTCAGTCTTTTAATTTCATTCATTAATTACTCATTGTCCATGATTGATTTAAATTACAATTTTTATCATTATAAATATAAAAAATGTATCTTTTAATTATTTTTTGTACTATAATAATCTTTTCTTGAGTTAAGGGCATTGAATTTTTTTTTCATGTTATATTTCAATTTTTTTATTCATAGATGTAAATATAACTCTATAATTGTACATATAAAATCATAATTAAATATAATACCTTAGAAAGTATAACATTGTTAATATAATAGAATTTTTATTATTTGAGTAATATTATATTTTATTATTAATTTTATCTAAATAAATATAAAAAATTATTATATATTTTATAAAATGTATAAATATGATAACTTAAATTATTACATAATTATGTATTTTAAAATTTAAAATAAATTTTTTTATTTAACATTTTTTGTTCATATGACTACTGAATTTTTAATCCCATTGAATAATGGAATTCATTTCCACAACGATATTTTTTTCACTATGTCATAATGGTTTAGAATTATTTTTTATTTGAGGGATAGAATAATCAGTACATTTTATATTTTTAAAATAAATTATTTTATAAAAAAATTAAAAAAATCCCACCTGTGTCGATTTTAACAACACTATTCATTACTTTTTTATAGAATATTCTAGTATTCAGCAACATTACCATTCTACCTCCTCATCTAGTATTTAACTTGTCCCTTTTTCTATGAAATTCTTATCGCTTCACATTGGGTCTCCAAATCATTCTCTCTCGATTATGTAATTCCAATAGACTTTGATTCATCATGGATTTTCCTAACAAGCTGAATTCAATCAAAGACACTCAACAGGTGATGTATTTCACATGTTCCATGAAGAAAAAGTTTCTTTGAAGGAGAGTCCATTGGTTAGGTTACTAGATCATCAATACATTCACACGTGATTTATTGTAGCATATAATCTATATTTTTTAGTGTCCAATGTCCAATGATATATTTAAGGATATTTGTTTTCTTTGAATATAGGGAACAATAGTTTCCACATGATGTCTGATGCCCATTTAATGGTGATCTGGTTTATTTTTTTGGTTTTTACCCACTTTTTTAAACCCCACTGTTCATCATATTCTTGATCATAATGATGGAGTATTTCTTAATTTTGATGATTTTTTGATGTCTTAGTAACATTCTATATTTTCCTGAATATGGGTAGAGATCGATGTTTCTAAAATCCGGGTACAATTATTGTGGATAAAAGTTGGTGGAAAATTAAAATTTGATATGACGGTGGATATGGAACACTTTTTATTATATCTAATAATTCTTATATTTTGGTAACATCCAACAAGGATTTTATCTCCAAATGAAGAAGGGGGTGATGATTGTTAATGGATTTTTCTTCAGTGATGAATGAAAGTGTAATATTATGGAACTATATAATAAATCTCTCAATTAGATTCATAGAATTCATAAGGCTATCCAATTTCATTGTTTTGGTGAAGCTACATATTCTAAAATAATATAATCCTATTGATTAGTTTCTTTATTTGTGGATTTTAATATAGAAGGATTTCTCTATTGTGGATACATGAGATATGATCAATAAACTCACATAAAATGTATTGAGACAAGATATAAACTCCAATGTCCCTAGAGACATTAATGATCTAAAAATGAACCCATGTACGAAGTGAATATTTTAAGGATTTATGAAATGTGATTATGTTTTATTTAGTATTTTATATTGTTTCCAAGGAGGTGGTGTGGAATAAAAGGGCCTCTTGTGGTCATATGGTTGTTGAATTTGTGTTTAGTTGTAACACCCTGAGATTTTATGAGAAATATTTTGTTTTTATGTATTATGTTATATGAAACACCAAAGGAATCTTTCACTACACACAATGTTGTCTTGGCTTGCATTTCACGCAAGAGAAACCTTGTTCAATAGCTTGTGTTGTACGCAATACCGAGTTTCACTAAAGGACGATATGTTATTAAAACTAGCCATTATGAATAGTAATACCCACTTTTTGAAATTTTATAAATTTTATCTTTCAAAATTTACTTCATATTGGGATTCGGAATATCAAAATTAGGCTAAGGTAAATTTTTGGTATTTTTTTGAAAAATTTCATTTTTTTATAAATACTGAAAAACACTGAGTTAAAGTTTAAAACCAAATTTATATTTAATTAATTAATTATTTTATTTAAATTTATTTTAGGTTAAAATATATACATAATACATATATATGTTCAATTTAATTCATTGGAGTCATCTTATAATAATTTTAGTTATATAAAAAATTTATTGAGCTTTTGACCGTCTTTTACCCACCTCCTAGGAGAATTTGAAAATTTACATAAAACATAATTTTACAGCTTCTATGAGTGGAATTTCAAAACAATGATAGAAAATTTTCATATCAATAAGTAATATGTGGTTCAATAAGATAAAAATAATTTTTTGTTAATAGCAACTTTTTAAATTTATTTACCACGGTTAAAAGTAAATATTGTAATTAAGGGTAAAAATGATATTATTATTACCCTAACACATGTCCTAATTCTATTGGATAAGTTTAATTCAACCAAAAACAACCTTCCGAATAAAATATGACCATTTGGGTCCACTTGGATTAGATTAGGAAATTTATTATTAATTTATTTAAAGAAGAGTTAAAATAGTTAAAATCAATGTTTAATAACTAAAACATTTTTCATATAGGGTTATACACAAGATGACTTCGACTATAAATATTAATTTGAAAGATAAATTTATTTAAAACATAATCTAATTTTATTTAAATTATTTATACATTAAATAAGTTATTTTATTGATGACACAATGATGACAAAGTAATTACCTTATTAATCAAATATTAACATAAATGATATTATAAATACACAAAAAATGTAATTTGAGTCTTTTTATGAATTAAACTATTTTTATATGTTTACATATCATATTGAGGTTATTTATATGAATTATTTTAAGTAATAATGATATTTTTAATTCAAAAAAAACAAAATACCAAATAATAACAAAATTGACATAAAAGAGAATTTAAAACAAATATTATATTATAAATTTTTATTCTATTCCTAAAAATCTAATGTTATGCCAAAAGACCTATATAATAATTTATATTACATTAATAAACAAATTGAAGTTCTATTGGTAGTTTATAATTTGTTTGTTAACCATATAGTGTAAGAATACAAGAGGACACAGTAAAAGTTAAATTATTTAACATAGAGTTAAATCTAAATGATAAGGTTAAAATGGTAACCTAAACTTGTCTAAAACATATTGGTTGAGAATATTGTGACCCATACCCGCCCTAGATTCTAATTAAGCCACTTTTACGCCATTATAAACCGTATATGACGTTATTATGAAATAATATTTTATGTTTTTCCTAAGGTGCCCCTCTCATGCCTTATAATAGGGATCCTATTCCCTCTCCTCTTCACACAATTTTGAGCCTTCATGCTCATCCAACCAATGAAAATTTCTCTTCTCAACATCTCTAGTTATATCATAGAGGTTCTGGTCTTCTCAAAAGACCAACCTTAGTGACCTAAGAGGAAATATAAAAGAGACACGTCAAGGAAGAGGTAATCTCTTCTAACGATTCTTTCAAGTTTCTTTCATCTTCTAAATCCGATTCATTATTAGATTCATTATAATGTAATAACATCATTTTCACTCTTATACGGATATGTTATTATAAATTTGAAACAACCCTATTTCACCTTCTATCCATCCTATGGAAAACGAAATCACTGCCTGTGCGTACGTACGGAATACCGTCTCCACACCATGGTGTAATATTTCTTCCCCCTCCGCCTTTCTTGGATGGGTATAATGGTTTAGATAATAACTATATATTATTATTATAACATGATACTGATTATGAGATATTATATTATCAACTCCAATTATACTCATATAATTATGGGAATGATATTATCGCTCATGCATACGTACGACCTACCGTCTCCACAATGTGATACGACTCGTTCTACATGATCTTCATTGAGTAATGATTATATAATTGAATTTAATGATTATATATGATATATATTACACTAATACCATTATTTAAATGAGTTATTTGTAACCTAAAAAGAGGAAAAAGAATTAATTAAACAAAACATGCATAAGAACATAATGCAATAAACACACGAATAACAAGTAGCAATGAAATATTATTAAAATAAATATAAGAATTTGACCATATATGATATCATAATAATTAATATAATTTAGGAATAAGTCAATGAAATTATTTAAATCATTATATAGGTGGTTCGGATACGTACGAAACTTATTGGACCAAGGGTAAGGGAAAATCTCGCAATCTCATTTTTATCCGAGTTTGTTTGTACATCAGAATTTACTGGGGAATATTTATCATCCACAGTCATGTTTCTTCATTATGTAATATTATTTCTATCTTCCTACAATTTTTTAATTCCAATTTCACCTATTGGTGAAGTTTTAGGAAAAGTTATGAATGAAATATTTTGTCTTTTTGAGTACGAGATACTTTTTGACTTTTTCATCCAATGTTCGAGAAGAAAGTTTTTTAACTTATATGACATTAATAGATTTTATGATTTCATAGAACATTATTTCCTTGAATCATCCATTACATATTTTAATGTTTATTCTTAACTTAATTCACTTTGTTTTAAATAGTATGACATTTTATGAAAGGAAAAAAAATTTTGAAGTAGAAAGTATATTTCCCTCAAGAATGGAGTTCAAGTGATTTATCAAAATTATTTTCTATATAATATAATATAGGGTTCTGTTTCTCCCCCTATTTTTCATTAATTTGATTATGTTATGATGGAATTATTTTTGTGAATTCCTTTTATGGATTCTGTAATGATTGCATGATGTTTAAGAATCCCTTTTTTATTACAGGGGTTATGCTATGATGTATGATTTATGATTTTTTAGCCCTCATAAGAATGGTTTAATTTTGAGATTAGTGGGACCTATATCTCCCTCCAATGATTTGGGTAAATATTTATGTCTCATGAGATTGATATGGATGGAATGGAAAGTTAATCAGGTTCAGTGAAACAGGACTGGAACGAGGAGTGAACTCGGTTCAGAAATGGTCTTTTTCCGCTATGGTATTCTAGGAAATGATTCTTGACTAATATGAAATGATTTCCTATGATTATGTGTGTATGACAAAAAGTTTCATGTTTTATCTTAGTATTATTGGGATTAAATTTCACTATTATGATTTATCCCATGATAATATATTATGATCTCTTTTTCATGTTATTATTTCACAAATGATATGTTCTTATGAATATGATATGATTGATCATTCTTTTTCATACCATTACTGATCATTTGAGCTCTCCCTTTTCTATGTTTTCATTTCCCCCGGTCAGGAAGAAGGTTATTATGTATGATATTCCAAAATAGACTCTAGATATGATGAAATAAACGGGAGGCAATGTAGATGCTTTATAGACTAGATGTTTATGTTTCCCAGTTTCTAAAGACACTATACCTATACAGTCTTATAATGGCTTTTTTATATGTTGTAATAAGTATGATTCAATTCTGAAGTAATAACAATGTATGTAATGTATGGGTCATTATATTTGGTTTCAGAGGAAAGGTATATTCAACCTTTTGAAACTGGGATGTGAAACCCTTAGTAAAAACCGTATGGATATGTCTAAGAATAGAATACAATATTAGTATTTTAGAAATGGCCATTAATAACCTATCATAAGAACATAAATGTGAAACTTTATTCTTGATTATGTGGTTTTCCTATTATGACAAGTGTTTCTCACACTATGATTATTATTTTTAGTCAATGGCTGGAACCCGAAATAACCGTGTTAATGTTGAATACGACGGGCAATGCAGTGATAGTCCCCCTGAGAAAACAAACGTTATGGGAGCTAGAATGAAAAATCTTTTAGCCATGATCACACAACATTCTAATCTATGAATCATGCATGATTTCCAAATGATCAATAGAAGAAGCATCATTCTGTTGAATCCTTCATGAGGCAGCATCCACCCTCATTCAACGGGTCTACTGATCCATTAGTGGCTGAATAATGGATCAGGACCACTGAAAACATATTTTCAGTTCTTCAATATTATTAACATGATAATGTCATCTTAGAAGCATATCGTTTTGAAGGTGAAGCTGATCAATGTTGGAATCTTATCAAGAATACGAGGCAAAGAGACGAAATTGATTACATGGAATGGGACGAGTTCAAGAACATATTTTTCAATAAGTACATCCTTTTTATTATTATAAAAATTATGGAGAAAGTGTCTCTTAAACTAAAGCAAAAGGATGGTGAATCTATTGGTACCTATGAAGAAAATTTTACAATACTTTCATGGTATGCTTCCAGAATTATTAACCATCCTGAGAGTAAGATCGATCGATTCTTTAGTGGCTTCAAACCATGTATTCGAATGACATTATCCATAAGGGACTTCAATATCTAGGAGGAAATTTTTCGATGTTCTCTCAAAGATTATATAGATATTGGAGTAACCCATCAGTCATATGCATTTGATAAGAAGAGGAAAATGGAATTCAAAGGGAAATCTAATGACCACACTGAAAAGAAGATGAGTTTTACCTTATGATCAATGTGTGGAAGGAAACATGTAGGAAATTGTCTTAAAAGGACAAGTAAATTTTTCAAATGTGGAAAAGAAGGACACCGGGCATTTGAATGCCGCAATGATGGGAAAAAGTTCTCTAGTGATGCGAACAAAGAAAAGGCTACACAGAATCCACCTCCAATAATTCAATGTTACAAGTAAAAGGAAATGGGGAATTATGCTAATAAATTCTCTAATCCAAGGGTTTTTGATGATGATCGATGTCTACAAAATCATAAGGCTATAGACAAAGGAATGGAACATGAAATTTCTATCAGTGGTGTGGAGTATGATAACGAAGTGGTGAAAGGTACACTTACCATCCACTCTAAAGTATTAAATTTTTTATTTGATTATCGATCCACCCACTCTTTTATTTATGAAGAATTTTCTAAGGGTATCGTCATATTACCTCAAAAATATGATGTTGAGTTAGCCGTGACAACCACTAATGGAACAACAGTCGCAGCAAATGTTTAAAAATAATCTCCGATTGAAGAATGTGGGAAAGTGCTTCATGCAAATCTGGTGATCCTTCCTAGAGTGGAATTTGATGTGATTCCTGGCATGTATTGACTTTCCTTATATTGATCTTATTTCGATTTCCAAATAAGGGAAGTCACATTTCATATTCCTGATCAATCTATGATCATCTATCGATGTAAGGATGAATATAAACGTCCAGTAGAAATTTCTTCTATCTTATGGGTCATGATTCCAATAAATTAAGGTTATTTATCTCATATGGTTTGAGAGAAACTCAGGATTAAGAATACACCCATTGTACTAGAGTTTGATGATGTCTTTCTCGAGGAATTTTAAGGTCTTCCACCAAATCATGAAGTTGAGTTTTCAATAGAACTCATACATGGTGCTATGACAATTTCAAAGACACCTTATATAATGCCCCCAATTGAGTTACAGTAAATGAAGAAGCAACTCCAAGAGAATCTTGATAAGGGATTCATATTCCCTAGTGCATCACCTTGGGGAGAACTTGTTCTATTTGTTAAAAATAAATATGGATTAATGAGACTCTATATTTATTATCGAGAACATAACAAAGAACACCATCATGAACAAATATCCTCTCTCACACATTGATGACTTATTTGACCAACTAAGTGGAGCTTAATACTTTTCAAAGATTGATCTTAGATCAGGGTATCATCAATTAAAGGTCAAAAGGGAGGATATACCAAAGAAAACTTTTTGTACAAGGTATGGACACTATGAATTTATAGTGATGCCATTTGGTATTACTAATTCCACTAATATCTTCATGTATCTAATGAATAGAGTCTTTAGAGACTATCTTGATCAGTTTTTGGTAGTCTTTATAGAAGATATTCTTCTCTATTCAAAGATAAAGGAAGAACATGAAGATCAGTACAAAACTGTATTAAAGACCCGATGAAAGGAGAATCATTTTTCCAAATTTACAAAGTGTGAATTTTGGCTTAAAAATTTTTCAGTTTTTGGGTCACATAATCTCAAAATTGGGTATATCTGTAGATCTAGCAAAAATAAAGGTTATTGAAAGATGGTTGAGACCAACAACAGTAACTGAGATCTGAAGTTTTCTTGTTTTGGATAGATATTATATATGATTTGTGAAAGATTTTTCATGATTATATAATCCACTCACTAGGTTGACTCAAAAAGGAGTTAATTACTTTTGGGAGAAGGAGTGTGAAGAGAATTTCAAAGAGTTAAAAGGATGATTATCCAGTGCAACTGTGCTCACACTACCTTGTAGTGGAGAAAGGTTTGTGATATATAGTGATGCATCCAAGAAGGGATTGGGGTGTGTTCTCATGAAAAATAATATGGTGATAGCTTATGCCTCATGACAGTTGATAATCAATGAGAAAAATTACCCAACTCATGATTTGGAATTAGCTGAAGAAATATTTACATTAATGATTTGGAGGCATTATATTTATAGTCAAAGGTGTGAGATTTATACTGATATAAAAGTTTAATGTATAATTTCACAATGAAATAGATTAATATGTGCCAAAAAATATGGTTGGAGGTGATTATGGATTACGACTGCTCAATTCACTACCAACCTGGGAAAGCAAACAAGTTGGTAGACACGTGAAGTCTACAAGACCATGCTATCTTATCCATGATGAGGATAAAAAAAGATCCAATATTTATGGATTTACACAAGATGGATCTTGGAATTATAATTGAAGGGGAAAATCATATCCTTATCAAATGAATATTCAACCATATATACATGTGAAGATTAAAGAGGAACATAAAGAAGACGTAGAATTACAAAAGAAGGTGAGAAATGTTCCGGAATTCCACATTGATTGTGATTATATAATAATGTTCAGGAATTGGGTTTGGGTTCCTCCCACCCATGAATTAAAGAAGGAAATATTGTATGAAGCTCATAGTTATTCATTCTCTATTTACCCTAGAAGCATGAAGATGTATAGGGACCTGAAGGAGTACTTCTAGTGGGATGGCATGAAAAGAGATGTTTCTGAATATGTCTCTCGATGCTTGGTTTTTCATAAATTTAAAGATGAGATAGAGAAGTATAAAGCGATGTTACAACCATTACCCATACTATATTGGAAATGGGAAAACATCACTATGGACTTTGTCACTGGACTTCCCAAAACATCGAAAGGTAATAATGCTATCTGGGTTATAGTTGACCGTCTTATAAAGTCGGAACAATTCATTGCTATTAGAGAGGATTTCTCTCTTCATCAGCTTTCCAGGATATATGTAAAGGAAGTGGTAAGGTAAAATTAAGTACCGATTTCCATTATATCTGATTGGGGTCCTAGGTTTACCTCGATGTTCATGCTATGTTTTCAGCAAACTCTAGATGCAGAGTTGAGTTTCATCACTGCTTATCATCCTCAGACATACGGTCAGTGTAAGAGTACAATTAAAACTTTAGAAGACATGTTGAGAGGATTATCTATGGATTTCAAAGGTGGTTGGGATCAACACTTACCTTTGGTGTAATTTTCTTATAATAATATCTTTCACCACAGTATTCAAATGGATCCTTATGAAGGTCTTGATGGAAAAAAATACAGAACTCCAACTTGCTGGGATGAAGTTGGGGAATGAAAGATATTAAGACCTGATATAGTTGATGAGATTGTAGAAAAGGTCAGATCTATTCAACAACACCTAATAGTAGCTCGGAGTTGACAAAAACAATATGTCGAAAAACAAATAGAAGACCTAGATTTTGAAGTGGGTGATAAACAGTTCTAATGAATATCTCCTTGGAAGAGAGTAATCAGATTTGGAAAGAAGGGAAAGTTGAGCCCTAGGTATATTGGTCCATTTGAAATATAGGATCGTTTTGGGAAGGTATCTTACCGATTGTTGCTTCCACTGAATCACACTCAAATTCAAGATGTGTTCCATGTGTCACTCTTGAGAATGTACATACCTGATCCTTCACATGTACTAATCTCAGAAGTTGTACCGCTGGAGAAAAATCTTTCTTATGAAGAAGAGCCGATATATATTTTGGATCGTAGTGAAAAAGTACTAAAAAACAAACCACTTGCTTCGTTAAATTTTAATGGAGGAACCACCAATTAGAATAATCTTCATGGGAACTTGAGGATATGATAAGGGAGAGGTATCCTCGTCTGTTTGTTACAAGGTGACGAAATTCAAGGGAGTAATTATTTTTAAGGGGAGTAGAATGTAACACCTGTAGATTTTATGAGAAATATTTTGTTTTTATGTATTATGTTATATGCAACACCAAAGGAATATATCACTACACACAACACTGTCTTGGCTTGCGTTTCACGCAAGAGCAACCTTCGTCGATAGATTGCGTTGTACGCAATATCAAGTTTCACTAAATGACGATATATTATTAAAAATAGCAGTTATTAATAGTAATACCCACTTTTTTAAATTTTATAAACTTTATCATTCAAAATGGAATTCCTTTATTGATTCAGAATATCGAAATTAGACTAGGGTGAATTTTTTGTATTTTTCTGAAAACATTCAATTTTTGATGAATAGTTGAAAACACTCAGTTATAGTTTAAAACTGAATTTTTATTTAAATATTTATTTATTTTATTTAAATTGATTTTAGGTAAAAATAGATACACAATACCTTTATAAGTTCAATGTAATTAATTGGAGTCATTCTATAAAAATTTTAGATATGTAAAAATTTTATTGAACTTTTGACTGTCTTTTACCCACCAACTAGGAGAATTTTCAAATTTACATAAAAAATAATTTTACCACTTATGTGAGTGGAATTTAAAAAATCCAATAGACATAGTTGATATTAGTAAGTAAAATGTGTTTTAATAATTTAAAAATAATTTTTGGTGAATAATAACTTTTTACTTTTATTTACCACGGTTAAAAGTAAATAGGATAATTAAGGGTAAAAATGATATTATTATTACCCTAACACTTGTCCTAATTCTATTTTATAAGTGTAATTCGACCAAAAACAACCTTAGAAATAAAATATGACCATTTAGGTCCTCTTTAATTAGATTAGGACATTTATTATTAATATATTTAAAGAAGAGTTAAAATAGTTAAAATCAATGTTTAATAACTAAAACATTTTTAATATTGGGTTATACATAAGATAAATTAGCCTATAAATATTCATTAGAAATATAAAAATATTACCTACATATTATAATTTTATTTATATTTTTTAGTCATTAAATAAATTAATTTATTTATGACATAATGACGATGAATTAATTACCTTATTAATAATATATTAACATACTTGATATTATAAATACCCAAATAAATTTAATTTGAGATTATATATGAATTTAACTAGTTTTATAGGTTAATATATCATATTAGGGTAGTTTATATTAATTTTTTTGGAAGTAATAACTCTATTATAAATTTAATAAAGACAAAATAACAAATAGTGTCAAAAGTGACATAAAAGAAGTTTTAAAACAAATATTATATTATTAATTGTTTTTCTATTCCTAAAAATCATAGGTTCGGCCAACAGACTTATATAATAATATATATGACATTAATGAACCAATTTGTGGTTACATTATATGTTTATTGGGTGTTTATTAACCATATAGTGTAAGAATACAAGAAGACATGGTAAAAGTTAAATTATTTAACTTAGTGTTAAATCTAAATGATAAGGTTAAAATGGTATACTAAATATGTCTAAAACCTATTTTTTCATATTATTTAGATCCATACTTACCCTTTATTTTAAATAATCCACTTTGGATCCCTTATAAACCGAATATAAATTTATTATAAAATAATATTTTAAGTTATTTCTAAGGTGCCCCTGTCCTCACTTATAAAAGGGCACCTGTTCCATCTCCTCTTCACTCAATTTTGAGAATTCATGCTCAGAAAACCCCTAAAAATTTCTCTTCTCAACATCTCTAGTTATACCATAGAGGTTCTGTTCTTCTCCAAATACCAACTCTAGTGCCCTAAGAGGAAGTATTAAAGAGACACGTCATGGAAGAGGTAATCTCTTCTACAGATTCTGTCAAATTTCATTCTTCTCCAACTTCCGTTTCATTATTTTTTTCATTATAAATTAATAACATAGGTATCAATCATATACTGATATGTTATTATAAATATGAAACAACCATATTTTACCTTATATACATTGTATGGAAAATGAAATCACTGCGCGTGTGTACGTACGGAATACCGTCTACACGTCGTGCTGTAATCTATTTTTCCACCACCGCCTTACTTGGATTGGTATAATGTTTTAAAGAATAACAATATATGATTATAATAACATGATACGTATTTTGAGATTTTATATCATCAACTCCAATTCCAATCAGGTAATTATGGGAGCGATATCATCGCTCGTGCGTACGTACGACCTACAGTCTCCACGATGTGATGCGACTCGTTCTACATGATCTTCACTGAATAATGATTATATAAATGAATTTAATGAATATATATGATATATATTACACTAATAACATTTTTTAAATGAGGTATCTATAACATAAAAAGAGGGATAAGAATTTATTCGACAAAACATGCATAAGATCAAAAGGTAGTGAACACCTGAATAACAAATAGCAATGAAATATTATTAATAAGTATATAATAATATGACCATATATGATATCATAATAATTAACCTGATTATTTAATAAGTTAATAACATTATTCAAATAATTATACAGGAGGTTTGGATACATACAAAGCTTATCGGACCTAAGGTAAGGGAAAATCGCGCAATCTCATTTTTATCAGATATTGTTTATACATCAGAATTTACTGGGGCATATTTACCATCCAAATTAATGTTTTCAAACTATTTAATATTATTTCTATCCTCCTAAAAAATTTTAATTACAATTTTACCAAATGGTGAATTTTTAGTAAAAGTAATGAATGGAATATTTTGTCATTTTCGGTACGGGATACATTTTGACTTTTTCAGCCAAAGTGGCAGAAGAATGTTTTTTTAACTTATAGAGCATGAATAGATTTTATGATTTCAGAGAACACTTTTAAATGAAGCTTCCTTTACATGTTTTGAAGATAATTTTTAATCTAATTCTTTTTTATTGAAATTTTATGACATTTTAAGAAATGAAAAATGTTTTTGATTGAGAAAGGATATATTCCCCATGAATGGATTTCAAGTGTTTTATGAAAATTATTTTCAATAAAAGATAATATAGAGTTTGGTTTCTATCCATATGTTTACATTTATTTTATTATGTTATTATGGAATTATTTTTGTGAAGTCCATTTATGGATTATGTTATGATTTCATGATGTTTATGAATCCCATTTATATTACATGGGTTATGCTATGATGTATGATTTATGATTTTTGTGGCACACAAAAGAATGGTTTAATTATTAGATGTGTGGGACCTATATCTACCCCCAATGCATTGAGTAAAGAATTATATCTCATGAGATAGAAATGGCTGGAATGGAAAGTTAATCTGGATAAGTGAAACCGGACTGGAATAAGGAGTGAACTCTGTTCAAAAATGGACTTTGTCGGCTATGAAAGTTTTGGAAATGAGTCTTGACTAATATGAAATGATTTCCTATGATTATGTGTGTATGCCACACTGTTTCATGTTTTATTTTGGTATTATTGGGATTATATTTAACTACTCTGATTTATCCCATGTTATGATATTATGATCTCTTTTGCAGGTTAAGATTTTCAAAATGATATTCTCTTATGAATATGATAGGATTGATGTTTCCTTTTCTTACCATTACTGAGCATTTGAGCTCACCGTTTTATATGTTTTCTTTTCCCCAGGACAGGAATAAGGGAATTAAGTAGTAAATTACAAAAGGGACTCTAGATATGATGAAATAAATGGGAGACAATGTAGATGATTTATGAAACAGTTGTTTATGTTTCCCAGTTTCTAAAGACACTACATATACAGTCCTATAATGGTTTTGTTATACGTTGTAATAAGTATGACTCAATTATGAAGTAATAACAATGTATGTAATGAAAGGTTTGTTATATTAGTGGCCCTTAACAAAATATTTTTTTATAGGGACGATACCATAGAAATTCTTCCTAAGATCAAGAGATTAACCTTGATATTAATTCATTACATGGATAAACTACTAACGAGGAATAATACCTATGAGATTTATCTAGAAATATTTCATTTTAATATCATTATTGTCCTTTGTGATCTTGATATATATAATATATACATTATTTTTTGTTAAAATTTATATATAATTGAAACTTAAGTAATATATTATTATGAATATAGAGGAAGAAGGATCTGAGAATTTCAAATGTGGGAGTTCATCTAAATCCAACAATAAAGGAGCAAGATAAATCACATAGTTTTATTCAGGTTATGAATAAAATTGAAGGGGTGATGTTTTTAATTGTCATAATTGACGAATATGATAATGGATTATTAGACGTCAAGATTTATCCAGTCAACAATGGGAGGAAAAAATTGAAAAATGACAACACCAATATTACACAGTAAGTGGTATCTAGATTACTGAAAAAACTATCAGAACTCAATTATTTGACAAATCAGTCAACATTGATGTTAAAAAAATAAATAAACTAAAATATATTTTCCAAATGTTTGAGGAGATTTTTATGGAATAGTTGATGGAGGGTCAACAATTATATAGGGTCCCAAAATTCAACAATACAAAACTCACGAATCTAAGAAATCTAAAGTATTATCTATTTTTCATCATGGAGATGTATGTTCCAATACTGTTAATCCATGAAAACAATATATAACCATGATTTTTAATTTAAATAAAGAGGTCTTATTAGGAACATTCATATTTGGGTTACTTATACACACAAATGAAAATATGGAGTCATAGGTAATTAAAATAAATTCATTAGTGGAGGATAACAAAAAACAATTTGAATGAATTATTTATCCTAAAATCAATGATGAATTATAGGAATTTATCAATACTGATAAATAAAATACAATTCAATGTTAAAATAATGGGGTTATTATTAGCAAATTATAAGTAAGTGATTAGGAAAAATGTTTTATTACCAGGGGAATTTATTAATGATGAACTTGAGAGGAAGATGATTACCATTAATAGTAACAGGTACATAGCACATAGAAATAATCTACTATATTTTTTATTGAATGATGTGGTGATGTACTATAAATAATAACACTAATTATTAGTTATTTCATATTTATATTCATTCAATAATAAAAAAAGATACATTTTCTAAAATGAACTATTAATTTTTTGACCAATTGAGAAATTGAGGAAAAAACAATTACATTACAAATAACTGTCATGAGGGGAGACTATAATTATTTATTATCATTGAAAATATATTGATTTTTTTTAACTTTTAATAGGTGAGAATTCCAATATTTCATAAAAAACTGCCTTTGGTAAGTGGAATGAATGCATAACATCAATGACGAGGCCATAAATTGATATATTTTTGGAAAATAGATTGTTTAATGTAAATGTGATTTTTATTTAATTTCTTTATTAATGAAATATTTATTATTTCTAAATAAATTATAAAAAAAAATTCTTTATATTTATATGAATATTTTCAATTTTAGTTCCAAAATGAAAAAAATGATTCATTTTCTTATTTTATTATAGTTTTAGCTTTATATATATTGTTATTTTTTTAATTTTAATAGATATCTATTTTCCTAATGTTATTTATGTGTTTATGATTTTTAATTATATTTTTTGATTTTTGATTTCCTTATTTTAAAAATTTTTTAATAATATTTTTTTCTAAATGATTTTGATTGGTATATATTGTTTTTCATGTGTAATGATAAATATAAATTTCATGTGTTTATTATATTATTTTATTTTGAAAATAATTTCATAAATTAAATAATTGTTGTACTTTATATGTCTTATGTTAAAATGTTGAATATTAACTTTTTTTTAACTTCTTCTCAACTTTTTTCATTATCAGATTTTTAATTTAGCCTAATTGGATATCTGATAGGATGATTCATATGTGTTTTTTTGTTATGTTTTTATGATTTAGATGGTGTAGTCTTGTGGTGTATTGGAAGAGTTTGATGGGTGATGCCCATATTTTATTTTTCTATAAGCAATGACCATTCCTGGATCAATACAAAAATAAACACCATTATCCACAGAATTAAATCAACGATTAAGATAAGAAATAATTACCAGCATAACTCAGAGTGAGGATTTGTATATTTTGATTATAATTAATTTAATAAAATTAAAGTAATATTATCGAGGTTTTATTTCATTGTTGATGTGTATGACAACATATCTATTGTGCACATTTATTGTGTTGTAGAGATCAAGAGTATATTTCATCCAGTGGTGATTCACACGTGTCCTCTGAATATCTAGATGTCGCTGAAAGAGTATATGTTTTCTAGCATGGAAGATATTATCACTTGTGTTGTCTACCTTTGATCGCCGTGAGAGCCTCTTCTAATGTATTCTCTGATCCAATAGAGGACGACCACTCTCATTCTTAGGAATTTTTTTGATGAATAGAGAGCTCTCAAGGCTTGATAGATTTTTTCATAAATGTTTTTCACAACCACTTCTGCTAGAATTCACTTTCCCGTGATAAATGATAAAATAAAATCATAAAAGATATTTTAATTCAGTAAGAAATAATAAATAATTAACTCATGTTCTGTTATATATTTTATTATTCCATTGGAAACCCCCATGTCGAATAATAATTGAAATACAATAACTTCAATGATATTTTTTTAACTTGAAAGTTATATTATAATATTATTTAATCAAATAGTATTTAATATTATTTATCGTGAGACCTTAAAATTAGTTATCCAATCTTGCACAATATTTATTGGGCCTTGAATAATGACTATATATTTCTTAAATAAATATAACTGCATTATTCTTCAATAAGAAAATATTCCATCTGCAAGTATATTATCTCAAATAACTATAAATGAAATAAATGTGATTATGCATACATGAATAATTATTTAACCATAAATGGGATTAATATTTATTTATCTTGTTAAATAATTAATTATTTAACTAAGACTCTAGATACACATTTTCTGTGAACCTCTGGGCATCTTTTTTAGTGGAATCAGGCGAAACTACATAAATTCTATGGTTATCATGTTGAAACATGCCAAGCCACCCATATAGAAATATGTTAATGATTCCATGACATGTAACCTAATATGAACACTTACTATGTAATATAATCCCTTTGTCTTGATATCTTCAATCAAGTGGGTTGAATTCATGTTCCATAAACCCATGTGCATAATTTCAAATTCTTTTATTTCATAGAGACTGGTTATGCCTATAGAATATGTTTTCCACTGATTTATTTTAGCTACATCATTTCCCTCAAAGGTATTGAGATATCAACTTCTATTGTGTTATAGAAGGGAAAATTCATTTACCGCATTATTCATTAATGCAGTTTTAGTCGTGATGCAACCAACACATCCTACCATGCGGCGAACCTATGTCATCACAGTTTTCACTAATACATATATGTGAGTGATTTATAATACATAATAATAATATTTTTAATTTATATGTACTAATACACACATCCATAGATTAGAACATCCAATGACACTTACAAATGTGGATTTCTTACTGGCTGGCCACGTTTTCATATTATTCAACTAGACATTACCACGTCAATACACTATGAGAAGGTGCCTCAAAGTCCTATGAGCCTCCAACCCAAAACAAATTGTTTCATTTTTTCCCATCAAATTATATCATCCTGTAATAGAACATTTGTTCAAGAATAGTTTCATGGCACTTTCGACTATTCATCATAGTAGGGATCTGCAATGACCTTTTTGTGAGTCAACTACTCTTAGGATAATATGACATAAAATTTCATGTAGAAGAATAATCATGATGTGATGAAAAGATTATTAATATAGATCATATTTATATATTCTTATCATATTGTAAAAAAATAATTTTGTTCTAGGGAACCTACTCCAACATTCTCTCACTAACACTAGAGTGGGCCTCTAACTACCATTAGTTCACTAGCTCTCACATGTTACTCATGCTTCTGTTGAGAAACTACTTATGTCAAGGGATTTACCATGGTTTACTCCATGTAAAATCTACTGAATGATACAACACCCATTTAATAAAAATCCTTCAAATGAATATACTTACAGAGTATGTTGTTTATCCATTTATGTGACATTGTCTTTTTTTCTAGATCCAACACTGTAGTATTATCATAATGCAAGGTCATAGTCTTTACTGCTAGGTACCACATATTTTTCATATACAATTATCATAATATATACAACTTCCTTGGATGCATCACAACCAGCTATATATGGAGACTCTGTGATTGAATCAGCATCAATTGGATACTTTGAACTCTTCCCGCTCAGAGCTCCACCATTCAGACTCAAAACATATCCCGATTGAGATTTTATATCATTCTGATCTATTTGATAAATAGAATCAATATAACCTTGGATTACAAGATCCTAATCTCTTCCATATAATAGGAACACATCCCTTTTTCTTCTCAGAACATAATAATAATCTTAACAATAGCCCAATGTTATTCTACTTGATCTTCATGATATCTACCTACAATGCTCATATCATAGGAAACATAATCCCTATTACATAACATGGAATACATGATCAGTCATACCGCTAAATAGTATGTGATCCTACTCATTCAATCATTATCTTGTTGTTTTGGGGATGAATTTTCATAGAAATATGTAAACAATTTTACACTAGAACCAATCACCTCTTGAATTGTTTCATACTAATTATATTTAGAATATGGTTAATATATAAACATTAACATAGTCTAAGAAATCACTTCAATCTATCATGACTGATATTCATCCATATAATGTAGGATGCTTCACCTATGTCCTTCATGGAGAAGCACTTGTTCAACCAATCCGTAACCGATTGTACGACTGGAATGTTATTTCCAATAATTAATATGTAATCAACATAGACTTCTATAGAAATAACCTCATTACCATTAAACCTTTTATAAAAAAATTCATCACATTCATTCTTAATGAAACCAAATTAACTTATAGATTCAATGAATTTGAATGTTCCATGGTCTGGATGGTTTCTTCAATCCATAAATGGACCTCAACAACATTCAAACCTGTTTGGCATCACCTTGAGTCCAAATAACTTTTGGTTGTGTCATATAGAAATCAATATGATGGATCCCATTATGTAATGTTGATTGTATATACACTTCGCATTCTCTTCTTTATCGTAATCTACTATGTAAAATGTTATTATATTGAATTTAAATAAGGAAACTGGAAACAATGTTTCATCATAGTCAATTCATTGATGTTATTTAAACCATTTAGCTTCTAGATTTGTTTTAATGGTACCAAAATTACCTTCTATGTCCATTTTCCACTTGAATACTGATTTACATCCAACAAGATTTATATCAACAAGTGCACAGAATAGAAACCAAAAATTGTTCTGACACATTGAATCCATCTCATGATTCATATCTTTTTTCCATATTGTATCTTATGAGATCTATACATCCTACTTGTATGAGTGAGGTTCATTAATTTCTAATAATAACGAGTCTCCATTATCATTAAAAATTAAACCATATCTCTATGGTTCTGTTACCTCACTTACACTCTTACACAGAACATTTGTTTTAGGAAATTCTTCTTCCACATGGACCTCTAAAACTTCTCCCAATAGAAAGGCATATATATCTTGAGCATCAAATTCATCAAAATCAATGTTTCTCTCACTATCCTTTTAACGATGTACTCCCTCTCAAAAAAATGGATTTTCTAGATATAATCACTTTCTTGTCTAAGGGGTGGTATATGTAGTATCCCTTTGTTTCCTTGGGATACCCTATGAAAATACACCTCATGCAATGGGGTGCTAGTTTATTTCCTGAGAAGTCCATTACAAACACCTTGCATCCCCATACATGTGTATTAGATAAAATGGGTTTCTTTCAACTATATATCATGAAGGGAATTTGATTTTCATCTTTAGCTGCTACATGGTATAATGTGGATGATGTATCTTGTAATTCATATCCACCGAATGATAATGAATGATCTGCATGACTCGTCATTGACATTACCTTGTCAAACAAGGTATGATTACTCCTTTCACCTAATCCATTACAAAGTGGTGTATAAGGTGGATTGATTTGAGATAGAATCCCAATCTATAGAAAAAATTAAATTAATTATTGGTTAAGATATTATCCACTTCAATATGATTGATGATTCATTATCATCATACAATGGTCATTTTTAATTCATTGAATTTCTCAAAGGACTCTAACTTAAATATCATCATGTAAATATATCTATATCTACTCAAGTCATTAGTTAATGTTTTGAGGTAATAATATCCACCTCTAGCTTATAATAGAAATGGTCCAAACATATTAGTGTGTAAAAATACTAGAAGCTCTGTGGCCCTTTCACGCTATACACCAAATGGTGGTTTGGTTGTTTTACCTTATAAACAAGAAAGGCATCTGTTAACATTTTTTAGCTCGAAAGAGTCTAAATATCCATCTTGACAGATCATAGTCAGGAACTTATTGTTTACATTAAAAGGGTGTTGATTCCATAGCTGGGTGTTATATGATTCATGTGAACAATATTCCTTATCGATTTCCAAAACTTTTGGTTTTTAATTTAATCCATACTAACTGTTAGATAATTGTTCCTAACCATAACACATGTGGTCTATATAAAAGAAAAAACTATAAATTCTAAATTTAAAAATTAACCCATCTATATCCAAATTTGATAAAACAAATATTATTTTGAAACACTAACAACAAAATAACAGTAATGTAAAACCAAAATCATCTTGGTCATAAATGAATGGTTCAAGTCACCAATGGAAAGTGTAACCAACCTCAACCATTGACAGATCACATATATACATCTCCTGTATAAATTTTCAAAATTATACTTGGTTACTTACAATGAATATAGATGTTAGAACCACAAGTAGTATTTAATAACCAATGCGAATAAATGGAATGATTTCACTCGATAACGAACACTTGTTTGGATTCCTATTTTGTTTGGGTGCAGTATCTATTCTAGTGGCCTGACTTCCACATGCAAAATACACTTCCTCCTTTTCCTTTTGTTGCCTCTTCATCATATTTTTCTTGGTCAGACTGTGCCCAGGGGATTCGGATTTTTTATAAATCGGTGGCCCTTTTCCATTGACTGTCCACTTCCAATTAACCATAAGGACTGTGGGTTTTTCATGCCCTATGAACTTATCCACTTGAGGAATCAGGAGCCCAATGTTTTGATAGGCTCTTTTCATTATTTATCATATTATAATTCATAATAAAACAAGATATGTACTTTTTAAGTAATGATAGTTTGAGATCTATATACAATTCATCTGGGAATTTATTCTCATAGATGTCCATAAGCTCAATGTTGCTGATAAGAATAACTATATGAGGCCCAAATAGTGCATACTCTCAAAGCATAGGGTTAAACAATGATTTATAGATCTTATACCTCTCTTGTCTAACCTTTTCTTTATAGAGATCCCAAATGTTATACATCATGCAATATGAATTCATTTACTCATATTTCTTCAAGAGATCATTGGTCATGGCTGATAACATGTGCCACTGAACATCTGTGGAATCAATTGGATGTTTCTCTTACACATAGAGATCCCCATCACTCTACTTATTTTCAGGCACAACTGCAAAATTTTCTTATAGCACATATAATATCCTTTCTTGGTGAAGGATAAACTGGTGTATCTTTTTTCACTCTTAAAATTTATTGTTTGGGAGTTGTTTTTCCTTATTTATTATGGACCAGACCTATATTTTTGATGGAATGATTAATGTAATTTGTACAAATAATTTTTATAGTTTTTTAGTTCCTTATAATATAAAATTAAGACAAATAAATATTCATTAGTATCTTGCTATTTTATTGAAACCCAATATCCCTCACCATTGTCATTAGAATATCCTATTTTTGGAAATTTTATTGGAAATGATCCATATACCGTTATCATCACCTAAATATTAGATGGTTAAGAAACATTAATGGTTTTCGGTAGGCATTACAATTTCCAACTACATTAACTCTTAGATCAATGATCTATTTAGTGGAATCCACAATCCAGAAATCATAATATTATATTTTTATAACCCTTTCCTCCAGTTACCACAATTCATACTTTGGCAGACTAAAATTGATGTAAACCAATTTTAGTCAAACCAAAACCTAAAAATAGAATTTCATGGTAATTGAAGTCCCCTAGACATTGGCGGGTCAAGCACTTTGAACTATTGTTCAAATTCTAACCGAAGTAATGGAAGGATATTCCAAACAAATATTTTATTGAGTACTTTTATTATTTTTGAATAAATTGAATCTTACTATATTTTTCCATCCTTGTTTATATTAACTGAGATATATTGAAGTGATGAAACATGTATTGATAATATTTACGCATAAACCATTTTATGTTAGTTTTATCATTCATGCTTATTAATCAATTAATTTTTCGATCGTGAAAATACAACCACATTAATAAACATGAAACAAATAGAAATATAATAAGTGGTATGATCATGATATATTCTAATGGTTAGTTTATCTAGAAGTTAATAAACTGACACTGACCTAGGAGGTTAACACCTTAAACCTTTTAAGGTTCATGTTTATATATTTCTACATGTCCTCCTTTGTATATCCTTGGATCAATTTCACCTCATCACCAAACATGCACCACCTCCACTTGCTTGGGATCTACATTAGATATATATACTTTAATCTCCCACTCAATTTAGGTGTAAAAGGGGGTTTACCTAAAAAAACATGGGAATACATGACCTATATATTAATTAGGGGATGTCATGCATTCCAAAAATTTTAGTTTAATAAATAAATAAATAGGAATCCAGTCACATAAAAAGGCCTGGTATAACTCATGCTCATACACAATCATGAAACTAATTATACATTTAATAATACTACCATTCAATTTTATACTAATTTTTATTAATATAAATCACCCCTGAATTGATTAATTATAATTTTTAATTAATTAATTTTTTAAATTAATGCTTTTGAAGAGTTTCCATGAGATTCTCAACCGTTATTACATTAAAATATTAATAAATTATTTTAAAATTAACAGCATACATAATTCATAACTCGGAGGATCCCAGTGAATAATCATCCAAAAATACCCAACTTGTACTGTACTTGTATATACTATATTCTTTATTACATGTATCATACATGTAGAATTATAATTTGAATACACCTCATATATGATGTATAAGTATATGAACATTAAATAGTTGTTAATTATATATATATATATATATATAAATCATCTATCACATGTTGTGTCTTGGAATTATTACCACACAAATGTATATGTCTCTAGGATTACATAATACAAAAAATAAATTCTAAACTTGTGTAATTTGGAAAAAGTACACTGTGTGTAGATCTACTACATGGAATGTACCCTCATCACTATCCATCCAATGTATTTTCTTGGGGAAATGGTGTGTGATGTGTACTTTAGATATCATCAGATTACACGACATATCTAGTGGGCCACACACCATGTAGACTTAGTGTTACATAGTCACCAGCCAGAAAAGTCATGTGTGAGATACACCACTCGACCCTAACCAGAAAGAACTGCACATCATGTACTATGGGATACACATTTTCTACTCTGGTTGACAGTGCACTATTCTGTCCTAGTCAAAATGTTTTGTAAGAATTGAATATACAGCTTGTAATTAATTCACCAGGCTCTAGTAATTCCTGAATTACCCTTATGCGTTGAACAGAACTACACGATCTGTGATCCAGATTATGTGTCATGTATGGTAGATTACACAACTTATAACTCCAAATACACAATGTGTAATCTCATGTTACCTAGATAGAATCATCAATTCCTCTTGATGATAGCCTATAATTAATTTTAATCATATAATTATTCATTTCTGTTAGATCTGCGAGAAACAATAAAGGAGGAACATATCTGAAAATTCAGATTGCAGGATATATTATAATTTATTTGAAAAAAAATTATTTAATTATAGAACATCAATAAATTATTTGAACTACTATGAAATTAAATATTCCCCGCTCTAATACCACTTGTAGGTTCCAGGCGTAGTAGAAGTGGGGGACTGGCGGTTCTCAACATTGTTTTTTCCAAAATCAATTATCAGTTATGGATCAATACAATGATAAAAACAAGTATCCAAAGAATTAAATGAAATATTTAGAAAAAAAATAATTTCCTTTGGAACTCAAAGATAACATCAAAATATTATTTTTATATTTAAGTTAATTAAATTATAGAAATACCTCAAAGGTTTTCTTTGTTCATTGAAGTGTCAGACCACAAATCTATGGTGCACCATCATTTCATAGTAGATATCATGAGTAGATATTTTATAGAGTTTATCCACATGTTCTCAAAAAAATTCTTGATTTCACACCCTCATATTTCATAGTATGTTATCCTTTTAAAGTAATTCCATAACTGGCGCTACATATAACACCGAGTTCGAGCGCACCCCATGTAACCAAACTAGCCGTTAAAAAAGCATTTATGAATATTTTTAAATAAATATTTAGTTTTAATACACAATATAATTTTAAATTTCAAATTATGTGTTACTTAGATATAATATAAGAACAAATTCGATTTTTCATAAAAAGGATGTTTTTTTTCAGAAAATGAAATTTTACTATCTTTTAATGGACAACCGTATTAAATCCAATAGTTTTCATATTTATATACTAAATTTGACAAAATTAACATATTCGTTAGATTCAGGAAATAAAAATTAGGTTTTGATAAATGTTTGGTTTTTTTCAGATAATTATCATATTTTTTTGAATAGTGAAAAATACTCTATTTTAATTGAAAAAAAATTTTTTAATCAAAATAATTTATACTGTTAAATTATAAATTTCAATTATTTAGAAGTATAATAGGTTATAATTTTATCATTTAATACAACTTAAGTTATTATAAGTTATTTCACATTTAAATTATACATAAACAAATAACAATCTTTTGATAATTTTTTCTTTTTAAAAACCCGCCTTTTCATTTTCACTACAGGAATTAATTTTAAATTAATTAATTAAAATTATTTGTATTTAATATGATAAAATAGACTTAATTTTTTAATTTGGAATATCGTAATTAGCTTACGGTGAATTTTTTGTATTATTCTGAAAACATTCAATTTTTGATGAATAGTGAAAAACACTGCATTATTGTTTAAAACCGACTTTTTATTTAAATAATTATTAATTATATTTTAATTTATGTTAATTATAACTAGATAAGTAATACCTATAAAAGTTTAATTTAATTAATGGCAATCGTTTTATATAAAAAGAGATGTATATTATTTTATTTAAAAATTTAACGTCTTTTACACACCTTCAAAAAACATTTACAAATTTTCATAAAAACATAATTTTGTTGCTTCTTTGAATTGAATTTCAAAAATCTAAAATAAATATTCTACATAAGTAAGTAAAATTTTGTTCAATAAGATGAAAATAATTTTTCATGAAAAGTTATTTTGACATTTATTTACCACAGTTGAAAATTAATTTGGTAATTTAGGGTAAAAATGATATTATAGTTACAATAAAACATATAAAAATTATTTTGGATAAGTGTATTACGACCTAAATAAACCATAAGTAGAAAATATTATCCTTTTGGTCAACTTGGATTAGATTAGGACATTTATTATTATTTTATTTTAATAAGAGTTAAAAGTGATAAATTCAAAGTTTAATAACTAATCCATTTTTCATATAGAGTTATACATAAGAAAAATTAAACTATAAATAATCAAAATAAAGGTAAAATAATTTCCAAAATAATTTTATCTTATTTAAAAAAATTACAGATTAAATAATTATATTTATTTATGACCCAATGATGATGTTATAATTACTTTATCAATGAATGATTAAAATAATTGATATTGTAAATATCAAAGTAAATGTAAATTTATTCTTTTGATTCCATATATGAACTTTCCTGGGGAATATTACATTCAAGAGTTTATTTAATAAATTTTATTAAGTAATTGACTTGTTATGACTTTCACAAAATCCAAATACTAAATAGTGTCAAAATTGATATAAATGAGTTTTTTAAAACAAATACTATATTATTAACTGATATAATATTACTAAAATTCTATGGTTCTACCAAATAACTTACATAATGATATATATGTCATATATTAACCACTATATGTTATATTGGCATTATATTTTATGTTTATTAACAATTTAGTAAGAAAATATAAGAAGAAATGGTAAAAGTTAAACTATTCAACTAAGAGTTAAATCTAAAGGATAAGGTTAATATGTTGACCTAAACATGTATAAAACATATTGGTTGAGAGGTTCAATACCCAGCCCCACCATACCCTAGAAATAAATAATTTTTAAGATATTATAAACTGAAATGTTTTTATAATAAAATATTATTTCAAGCCATTCTTAAAGTGACCCTCACCTATCTTATAAAAGGGTGCATCCCCTTCTCTCAAAATCACACCAACAAATCCATTTGGATCGGGAAAAACCCAGCTAAAAAATATTCAAAAATACCCTCAATTCAACTTAGTGGCCTTAATTATATCATATAGACCTCCTAAAGATCCCTTTTTATCAAATTATAAGGAAGCACGCGTAGAAGATGTATTTATTTCATCACCTCTTTAAATGTTCTTTTCTTCTTCCACTTCCTCTTTCTCTATTGTTTCCATTATAAAATAATAACTCTAGTACATTCAAAAAACTGTACTGTTTTTATAAATATTTTATAATAATATTAATTATTATATCTATCCTATGAATTCTAATGTCACCATATGTGCATGCATATGGCTTACCATCTCCATGTCAGGGTGTAGTTTGTTATTCAACACGTTATTATTAGGATGGGTATAATAGTGAGTATAATTAATTTAAATAATAAATATAACATTATAATGAATCTTTATATATGATTTTACATCCAATTACATATTTTTTCACCATCAATATAATGACATCATCGCTTGTGGGAACATACAACTTACCATCTCCATGACGCGATAAGATTCATTTCCACGTTGACCATTCAATGCTGATTATAAATATATATATATATATTTAATAAGTATATTATATAAGAAAAAATAATACTAATTGAAATATATATATGTGTGTGTGTGTTTTTCTGTATGTTTTTGTGTGTGTTTTTATTTACATATATCTCATTCACTTACTTCCATTCAATACGATATGAAAACGGAAACAACGTTTATGCATACGTACGGCCTACCGTCTCCATAAACAGTGTTTCAATTTCAAAAATATATCTATTATAAATATTTATATTTTCAATATATATGAAATATAAATCATTTTTTATATTTTGGATGTTTTTAAATCATGATCTCTGTGATACATTTAAAAAAAATTAAAATGCATATGATATCAAAAACAATTATTAACTGAAAGGTTACTATTACATTGATATTATTATTAAATGGGTAGTATAAAGTCAAAAATGAATCATATATGATATCATAAATATTAATATGGCTATATTATAATTTATAAACATACTATTGTCATTATACATGAGGATAAACAAACCATTTACTAAATGAATGTACATGGTATGTGTTATTTCTTCTATCTCATTATTATCTGAGATTGTTTAACTGTAAGTATCTACTGAGAAATTTTTATCATCTTATTCCTTGTTTCCTTAAAATTTATTAAAAATTAATATTGTATGTTTTTATGGAAGTGAATCATTAACTTGATCATCATTTTCACTGTTTTTTAAGATTTATTTTTTTAAATCTTTTAAATACTGTCCATTTTTTCAAAATGATTTTAAGGATTTATTTATGTAGAAGTGAATGTTTAAAAGTGTTAATTTTATTGAAAGGTTAAAATGTGGTTTGGGACACTTTTATACAAAAATATCATATAAATGACTTCATTTATAAATTTTGAATATTTTACATGATCTCTTGAAATGGTGTATCTATCTCAATGAGTTTTATAGATTATATTCAACTATGTCAACAACCTTTATTGGATATTATTATTGATTGAAGTTGATTTACTATAATATAATCTTATATTGGGTTGAATTATTTATGATATGTTTGAATTTGGGTGTGCTATTTTTATACGATTCATGTTTTATGGTTAAAGTATTATCATTTCTTATGCTATTTTTATACGCATGATTAAGTTATGTTTCAACATTTTTCATACTAGGAATGCATTGGACAAAGTAAGTGATAGGTGGATATCATTATAGCTCCTCGATGCATCAGTCGGAATTATGAGACAAATTAGTGTCTCGGCACAAGGTCGTGAAAAAAAATAATATTTGTAGTCTTTGCATGAGGCCTTGAATACGTGGTAATGGTTTCCATCATTAGGCATTCCCTCATTATGAAATTTGATATTACATGTTATTATTTGACGAGTACAATATCCATGTGCATGTTTATATGGTAATGTTTGATTTATTTTTTACATATTATATTCCAGTTTATGTTTAAAAGTGTTTGTTTTTATCACACATCTTGCCTTAAATTTTGATAGCTTCTGATGAATTATTTACCCATACAGAGAATTTCAGCTCATCCATTTCTTATGTTTTATTATCCCATAAGCCCAAGAAGTGTTTTATTATTGATATGTAGGGTTAAGCTAAGGATAAAATTGAATTATAAATAGATAATTAATGATGTGGTGTATGTTATAAAGTGTAATGTAAAATTCATGTATGTAATCTTTTTTCAATAAAGCTAATCTGATCGGCCCTTCGGGGATTGATTCTATGTAATAATGTAAATGTATTAAAATAATGCACCAGCTCTGGGCTTCTGGGTTTGGAGATTTATAGTTGGTATCAGAGGATGTTCTGAATCAACCATTGAAATATATTTAGATACAATCTAATTTGAGAAAATTACCCTAAGATAAACATTGAGTATTAGTATAGAATAACTTACAAGAATTTTGGTAATGTAGAGATTTTTTGAATTTTCCATGTAATAAATCCATGTATGGATACAAGCATGTATAGGATGCTTTGGAACAGCTGTAACTATGATTACAACTCCAAAAAGGATTTTTGGTCTTAACCCAAGGTATCCTGGTACTCAAAAATGTGCCTTGATGAACACTTTATTACGACACTTTTTGGGGATAGGATTAGGATAATTCACAGTTTTTACAAGACATTATGATGGATTAATTAGTAAAAAGTTCCTCAAAAAAGAGTTATTTTATGATAACAAATTCTATGAAAAAATTCCATCTTTCGTTGGGTATTTTACATGTTTGAAATTATTCATTTCGATTCATAAACATACCTAGTGTATTCCATTTTTAGAAATGGATCTGACAGAAGAAATGAGAACCCTAGTAGTATGCCTGATCCAAGGAGTAAGAAGGATCATATCTTTCATGGTATTAATCCTTCATTTATAAGGGAAATATTCCCCCATGTATTCTCAAAATATGAAGAAATAGTATAATGTGTTAATAAGATAAGTAAATAATTCTATGAGTCTAATGTCTTTTTAGAGAAGAAAGAGAAGAAAAGGATGGTAGAGGTAATGATGTATAAAGGGATGAGGGGATAGAAATATTTTCCCATATGTGATAATTGTGGAAATAATCACTTTGGTAAATGATTGAATGGAATGGGAGTTTTTATAAGTGTGGAGAAAATGTAAACCATATATGTGATTGAATGCGTAAGAAAATAGTTTTAAATATACGATGCTCTTTCTGAAAGGAGTTGGGACACTATGCGAATCAATGCCCTAATCATTAGAGTTTTCCCTAAATGAAATTATTGGATAAGAACAAAGATATGATACTACCGCAGATGAAGTAGAATGATTAGTTTTCATGGGATGTTATTAAATAATTATGTCATCTGCATATTATATTAATGATGTACAAGTTATAAGAATTATAAAGTATATAAATTTTGTACTACAGTACGTTTTCATTAGGGGTTTCTGATTTATTGTACCATGTAAAGTGACACAGTTTCATGTTTATCATTTTTGAAAACACAAGGTTTAAGGAAAGGTAATTGTTAATATGGTCCTTGTACTATTGTACTAATTTTGATGTAAGAGATAATAGATTTGGTTAAATTATATGAAAAATTCATGACTACATTGGAACTAATTAATGATCTGTTTATTGAATTGTTGTTAGAGTATTCCAAATTTATGGATATAATGAATATATTTAGAATTTATCAAGGAATAATAGATCATGAATGTAATCAATATGGTTTTATAGAAATTCAGGGTGTCACTTTGTTTTAAGATAATACATGATGAAGGTAGTCACATGTTATTATGTGGAAAAAAGAGATCTTAATTATGTCATGTTGTCCTTACATATAAAATTTTTTACTCTGAGTTTGGACACATGTATTTTGGATAAGCCTAAATATTGGCATGGTTTATGTTGGACATTAGATAATATAGATTGACTTTAAAACTTTTTTTATAATTTTTTTAGGATTTATTTATAGAAATGACAACCCGATGGTCAGGAAACAACATGTCGTGTCCTCATAGGCCGCAAGACATCAACCTACAACTGAAGATATAAAAAGGAAAATCACATACCACTATCCTACATGATATCTTGGTTTGTATAATGTAGTTTTTTTATTATCTGATAGATGGATTATATATTCATTTTTTCAAATCCTATTCGATTATGATAAATAGAATATTTTTGAGTTCTATTATATTTTGGAGTGAAAGTTTGGTTTTTGGTTGAAATTAGTAAAAGGATGGAACAATACTTATCTCATTATTATTATTATTATATTTTAATTAATTCATAAAATTTATTGATTGTATCTTGAAACCAAAAATGTGTTGTCTTAATACATTTTGTTTTGTTGAACTAATAATATTTTAAATCATCATATATTAATGGCTTTGGGACCATCAATTTTTTAGTCACTGGTTTTTGATTGATGACCACAATCATGCCCAAAAAATATTTATGTTTTCTTATAATTATAATTTCCACCAATTTTCCCCTATTAGAGATAAAAATTTGGTGGTGACTATGTCATTTTCCTTTACCACTTATTAAGACTAAACTTTATTAGCCCTATTTTTTATGTAGGTTTTCTAAAATATTATTTTCTATAATTAATATTTTATTTTTGAATAAAAATTTAAAATTATGAGTATGAAATTTATTATAGAATTGTAGATTGTAACACCCCATGGATTCATAGTATGGTATCTCTTAAAAGTTATTCAATAACTTCTGCTATATGCAACAATGAGTTCATGTGCACCACGACTTACCAAAATAAATGTTCAAAAAGTGGTTATGTATAGTAATAAATGAATTTTTGAATTTTATATTTTCTATATAATTTTATCATTTATATTATTGGTTTATTAGAAATAATATGAGAACAAATAAACTTTTTTAGATTAAGGATGTATTATAAAAAAATGTTATTTTACCACCTTTTAATGGAGAACCATTTTTAAATCCAATATATGACACTTTTATATATATTAAATTTGAAAAAATAAACTTCATATTTATAAGAGGGACATAAAAAATTTTGTTTTGATTAATTTTTGGTGTTTTTTCTGATAACATTCATATTTTGGTGAATAGTTAAAAATAATAAATTTTAATTGAAATTTTTTTTAATGAAAATAATTTTTAGTGATAAATTGTACATTTTAATGGATTTAAAGAATAATTATATTAAATTTTTATCATTTAATAAAATTCAGAACATAATATATAATTTCTAATTTTAATTTGACATAAACACATTACAATGTTTTGAAAATATTTACTTTTTAAAAAAATGATTTTTTGGTTTTGGCAACGGGAATTAGTTTTAAATTAATTAATAAAGCTTACAGGATTTTAATTTCGTAAAATAGAATTAATTTTTGAATTTGGAATATCTAAACATTCTTATTGTGAATTGTTTATATTATTTCGAAAACATTAAATTTGCGATGAACAGTGAAAACAGTGTGTTATTATTTTAAACCGACTTTTTATTTAAATAATAATTTATTTTATATAAATTTATTTAATGTAAAAATTGATACATAATTTCTAAATATGTTAAAATTAATTAATTGAAGTCATTTTATAATAAAATTAGATGTATAAAATTTTATTGAACTTTTTAACGCCTTTTATCCACCTTCTAGTCAAATTTTCAAATTTGCATAATATGTAATTTTATCGCTTCTGTGAATTGAATATCAAAAATCCAAAATACAAGGTTGATATTAGTAATTAATATGCGGTTCAATAAGATAATTGTTTTGGTGAATAGTAACTTTTGACTTTTATTTACCATAGTTAAATGTAAATAGGGTAATTAATGGAATAAATTATATTATAATTACCCTAAAAATTTCCTAATTCTATTGGATAAATGTATTTAGACCATAATAAACCTATGTATTAAAATATGATCCTTTTGGATCACTTGTAATAGATTATGATATTTATTATTAATTTATTTAAAGATGTGTTAAAAGTTATATATTCAATGTTTAATAACCTAAACCTTTTAAATATAGGGTTTTAGATAAGATAAATTCGACTATAAATACGAATTAGAAATATAAAAAGATTTTATACATAATGGTATTTTATTTATAATTTTTAGATATTAAATAATTTAATTTATTTATAACACAATGATGATACAGTAATTACTTTATCAATAAATGACTAAAATAATTGATATTATATTAAATAAAAATAAATATATATTGAGACTATTTATGACATCGAAAAATTTTATTGGTGAATATGACATGTTAGGGTTTAATTTATTTATTTTTTCGATGTAATCAACTTGATATAACTTTCACAAAAACCTTATACTAAATAGTGTAATAATTGACTTAATGAGTTTTTTAAAACAAATATTGTATTATTAAATAATTCAAAATTCTTAAAAATATAAGTTTCATAAAAATGAATTTCATAATGATATATATGTCATTAATGAACCACATTAGGTTCTCTTGGAATATTATTGTTTATATATTATCCTTGTAACATAAAAATACAAGAAGACATGGTAATAGTTATGATATTTAAATAAGAGTTAAATACAAATAATAATGTCATTATTGTGACATTAACCCATTCAAAACCTCTCTATTGAGAGGTTTTATACACACAAAAAATGTAGAATTCAAATAAATACTTTTGGAACCATTTTAAAATTAATATAAATTTATAAAAATATAACATTTCAAGCAGGTCCTAAAGTGACCATCACCTCTATTATAAAAGGGTACATACCCTTCCCTCATAATCACAAATCCATAGCCATTTGTATTATCCAAAACCTACTCAAATATCCTATAAAATACCATCAATTAAACCAAGATTCTATACTTTAATCAAAAGGACATCCTAAGGATCCATATAGATCAAATCAAAATGAAGAACCATATGAAGATGTATTTATTTCATCACCGCCCTCAATGTTATTTTTTTCATCCACTTCCTATTTCATTCTTGATTGCATAGAAAAAAATAACTCCAATACCTTATACGTATTTTTTTATTTATATATATATGTTTCAACCATATTTATTTTCTGTCCATCTTTTGAATGAAATAATCACAATATGTGCGTACACACGCATACTGTCTTCACATCATTGTGTAGTTTTTTATTCAAGATATCATTATTTGGAGGGTTGTAATAGTGTGTATAATTGATTTAAATGAAAAATATAACAATTTAATGATTCTGTATATATAATATACCATCTAATTACACACTATTTCAACATTAATGGAGTGAATTCATCGCTCTTGTGTACGTACGACTTATCATCTCCACGACACGATGATATTCATTTCCATGATCACCATTCAATGATGATTATATGTATATATATATTTAATCAGTATTTAATATATGAAATAATAATTCTTATAGAAACATATATATGTGTGTGTGTATATTTAAAGATATATCATTCAGATACTTCTGTTAAATATGATATGAAAACGGAAATGGCACATATGCGTATATACAGCCTATCGTCTCCATATATAGTGTTTCAATTTCATAAATATATATATTATTAATATTTATATTCTAAATATATATGTTATATAAATCATGATTTATATTCGAGAATTATGTAAATAATTATCTATGATATATGATCTAGAATTAGATGTTAAAACACGTACGATAACAAAATCAATTATTACCCTATAATCCTAAATGAAAAAATGGGTGTTCAAAACCCATTGGATGCTGTTTACTATAACAGAATTGTATCATATCATAGTAGTGGTGGTACTCTAGCAACAATGGGCACTATAGTGAGGACATGTCACTATAGTGGAGGTAGGTTCTTTGTTTCATTGTAGCAAGCATGTGTTGTAGCAGTCCTATTCAAAGAATTGGGCATGGGCCAAAAAACAATTTAACAGGACATGTAATCGGATAAATACCAACTGGGCCTTCGAGCTATGTAATGCGTCTCCCTCTACCAATATAAAGAGGTTTTTTCTTTGCATTATTAATAAGTTAGGCTTTAGCTACAATCTTTTAAAAAATTAAATGGGTAGTATAAAGCCATAAATTATTCATATATGATATCAGAAATATTAATGAGGTTTGTTATAATGTAGTAACATACTATGGTCATTGTACAAGAGGCTAAATGTACCCTTGACCAAGGGAAAGTACAAGGTTAGTGTTATTTATTAAATCTCATTACTATTTGATATTTTTTAACTATAAGTACCATCATGGACATATTTATCAACTATGTCCATGTTTCATAAAAATGATTTAAAAATGATTATTTTATGTTTTTATGCAAGTGACTCATTAAATAGATCATCATTCTTAATGTTTTTAAAGATTTGTTATCTAAATATTATAATTAAATTCTATGTTTTCAAAATGATTTTAATGATTTATTTACGTAGATATAAGAGTTTTAAAGTGTTATTTTTTAAAAATATTCAAATTGGTATGGGAAAATTTGATTCAAAAATCTCTTTTAAATGAATTCCTTTATAAATTGTGCGACTTTTAAATGATTTCATGAAAAGTGTTTTTTATGTCTATGTGTTTTACAGACTATTTTCATCTATGTCAACATCAATTAATGGATATTAATCTTTATTGTGGTTGATTTACTATAATACAATATTCCATATTGTATTAAATGAATTATGATATGTTTGACTATGGATGTTCTATTTTAATATCATTCATTCTTTATGATTATAGAATTATCATAACGTTTGATAGTTTTAATATGAATTTTTATGTTATGTTTCAAACTTTTCATATGAGGAAATCATTGGACTTAGTATGTGATGGGTAGAGCCCTCTATATCTCTTCGATGCATCTGTAGGTCTGATGAGACAAACTAGTGTCTTGTCACATGACCTTAACAAAATCGCAATTTTAGTTTAGGCATTAGGCCTTGAATATTTGGTAATTTTGTCCGAAAATAGGCAATTCCTCATTATGAAAGTAGTTATAACTTGTGATTATTCCACTAATAGAATATCGATGTGTATGTTTATGTGGTAAAGATTGATTTATTTTTTGCATAGTATTTTCATGTTTATGTTTAAAAGGAGGTTGTTTTTATAACAAATATAACCATAAAATATTATATCTTCCGCTAAATTATATACCCTTACTATGCATCAGAACTCACCCATTTCATTTGTTTTATTTTACATGGATCATAAGAAGTGTTTTATGATTGATATGGAGGGTTAATTTAATGAAAAAATGGCATTCTCAAAATATTATTTATGTTGTGTTTTATGTTATAATATGTAATGTAATGTTTATGTATTTATTATATTTTCCAAGACTGCAAAAATGATTTCCCCTTAGAGACATGATTCATTGTAATCATGCAAATGTAAAAAAATAATGCACCGGCTCTGTGCTTCTAGGGTCGGGGTGTTACACTAGACTTTCCTAAAGGAGTCTCTGGGTGCGAGCATGGAATATCATTGTGCTTGGTCTCCCACCTATGATAACCATGATATCATCTTACAAAGAATTCACTATCCTGGTGGCTGATATATTCTCTTGTTCTTTAGAAAAATCGTGGAGAAAAGAGACCTCTCGAGGCTTGATATATATCACAAAAGATGTTTTTCACAACCACTTTTTTAGCATTCAAGTTATCCTAGATAAATTGTAAAATAATAACATTAACATGAGTTTAATTATCTGGGTAATGATAAATAATTTATAGAAGAATTTTTACTTATTTTATAAATCTATAAAGACCCTAAAATTTCAAGGAAATTTTTTTCTTAAATACTTTGGAATTTTAGGAGTGTGCGGTTTCGGATGGCACCTGATTCTGACACCCGGTGTTCCAGGAATCAATTTTTTAAGTTTTTTTTAGGTACGTTTAGTAAACATATGTGAAAGTTTTTCTATCTTTTTAACCAGTGCTTGGAAATGAAATATGAGGGCAGTGATGAACTCACAACACCGATATTCACTTAAGGGGACCATTATCGTAGATACGTTCCTCCGGAGGAGAAGTTAATTTTTGGGAATTTATATGAAATTAAATAAAATTTTTGTACACAATTTTATTGTTTAAGAGTTGGTTATTTCCTAAAAGGTGGAGTTAGAGTTGGGGCCCACACCCATATAACCTCCCATCGGTGGATAATTTGTGGTGGGTCCCACACGAGCCCCTAACCCTTCAACTCCCCATTAACTCCCCTTCATTAAATTTGAAAACTCCCCTCTTTTATTTTTTGGATCCTCTCCACCTCCCACCCTTTTATTATGAAAACCAATCTAATTAATAACTTCATTAATTAATTGGAATCTCTCTTTTGAATCATTTTTAATTGCATGGCTACACTACTTAAATTTGCGTAGATTTTATAATATTTTATTGGCTAATATTACGGTGGAGAAAACTATGGAGAATTAGAATAAATGGTCCCTCTCCGACTAAGAACACTGTTCTTCGACGAAGAACAACTCTGACGAAAAACGCAAAGGACTTCTCTATCGATGCTTCCCTTCAGACTCACCCTGACATCAACGAAATCGACATCCATATTCCGCGACGCCTAACCTCCTCGATGCTTGTCTCCCATGACTCGTTGAAGCGCTATACTCTTGAAATTGAGGTAGGGGGTTTGATATAATATGAAGTGAATGAAATTATATCTGGTCCTCGGTGAATTCTTAATTTTTCTTATTCCAATTGTCATCGCCAAACGCGGAGGGCATGTACCGAACAAACACAGCCAGAAGACACTCCGAAGATTGTTGAATATTTTGGTGGCGGCAACGGGAGGCAGGGGTGAATGGAGGCGGCGGCGAGTGAAGGTGGCAGCCATGTGCCTACCGCGTGCGGAAGAACCGTGACTTGAAACTGCAGGCCGCTTGGCCAAAGAAGAACCGACCGGCAGTGCTGGAGGAACCTCGGCGCCCAATGGTACTGCGATGCGAAAGACAGCGGCCCGTGCTCCATGGGTAGCTTCGGTGGGTGAACCAGCTGGCTCGTCAGCCATCCAGGTTAGAGTAGACTACGACACCCGTAGGTTCTGCGCGGGATGACAGCGGCCCGCCCATGCGGGCTACTCATGCTGGGAAGACTGGATGGAATCGGGCAGCCGGGTAAGAGGGCGGCGCCGCTCGGCGCCATCTGTTCAGGAAAGAGGGGGGCACCCCCCCCCCCCCCCAACACGCTCTACCAGCTAGTCTGCTCCACGTCGGGTGGTCCAAGCCATGCCACACTAGGTCGGGCCGACCCCCCTACCGGGTCGGACCCACCAAAATGGGGTCAGGCCGACTCGCCAGCCCACTGGGCTTGACGGGCCGGGCTCGATTAACTTTAACGAGAATAACATTAAGACAACTCGTTTGATCGATGCTCCCTATGTGGAACTAGGTCCCTCGCAATGAAGCGTCCCTTTTGGGATACTCTAAGTGAGTTTTTCATGACTTTGGAAAATGGCCAGGTTTGGAACGAGCATATTTCCAACCAGACCCCTGGAACAAAAATGCTAATAACTCCCAGAACGGTGTCCGATTGATGATCCGTATGTTGCGTTGGGTTCCTTATGATAAGAAAGAACTTCGGGATGCATCAAATCCGGAATTCGGATAGTTTTTGTATCGACCCCCTTGGTTTGAGAAGCGGACCCTCCCAGAATCGAGTGTGCTGTGTGTGGGAACCCCAGAGCTGGCTACGACTACGACGACTAGTGTACTGGAATCATCCATGGGTTCGGCAGGGGCGACAAATGTACCAGAATCCTCCATGGGTATGGCTGCGACGACAACTGTAGTGGAATCCTCTGTGGGTTCGAAAGTGATGACAATTGTACTTGAATCCCCCGTGGGTTCAATAGTGTAGCTAGTCTAGTATCCTACGTGGGTCCGACAGCATAACAGGTCTAGTATCCTACATGGGTCTGACATCTTAGATGGATCAGTGACTACACCTGATCTTCTCTATCGCTTTACGAAAGATGTATACTTGTGTGAGCTGAGTCTTAATATTCAATCATTAACATCGATGTGATTGACCTTACATCCTGTGTTGACTAGTTTGTTCTTGGGATCAAGAGTGGAGTCAAACTGAGATTGATAACTTTGGTATATGTATGGTCATATATCTAGTAAGGGTTAGTTGATACTGTGTGATTGTATCTCTCTTCTGTGGTATATACTTCATGGATTCTGGGAGACATTCATGGGTCTTGGGGTCCCTATTGAGTATTGTATACTCACCCATGCACGGGATATACCCGCACTACGTTGCGTTGGATGCAGACAACGGACAATACTGATCGAGGTGGAGGCATGTGGAGCTGGATGGTACCTAGAGGTGGACCACATAGAGAGACGTACAAGGAGCGGACGGATGGACCCAAGGTGATGATGAGGCCATCTGTACCCACCCTTCAGGTGGGACTTCCATAGGATGACTCAGTAGTTACTGTTTTACATTACAGCAGTTGTACTAGCTTTTCAGTTGTCCTGTACTTACTGTTGGGCTTGTATATTTGGCACCTTTCCTTTCAACACTTACGTTTATATTCAGTATTACTTAGTTCTTTTTTCCTTTTATGTACTCCGTTGTGTTTGTTTACTTTTAGAAAGGAAATTCCTTCCCTTTTTATTTGGATTTACACCTTTGGTGCTAGTCGCCAGCCCCTGGCCTATGGAAGGCGGGTGTGGGGTAGTCACGGAACAGGCCCCGAGGACGGGTCATGAAAAATTGGTATCAGAGTAGTCGGTTCTACTACAGAACTCGGGACTCTGATCATTCTTTCATTGAAGAAATAGTGTTAAGAGTATTGAGTGTGGGTTTCCAACCAGGGATTCCAGTGTTGGGGCGGCAACTAACGTATCCATACACCAGGACCCTGCCCTCTGATTTCCAACTCAGTGCACGAAAACACTGATTGTGTGTGTGTTTACATTGAAAATTTTTTCTTTGTGATTACTTTGTGTCAGCTCACCAGGTATGCTGTTTGACCATGGTGCACTTGTTTATTTTAGGATGGCCCCATGAAGGCAGCTAGCTAGAGTTCTGAGTTACATACGAGATGGTATCCCACCGAGCAACGAGGCCTTGGTGCAGGGCCTCATTATAGTGGAGGCACCAGCGGTACCACTACCTGCTGATCCACCGATATCACCAGTCCCAACAGCAGAGATTGCACTCCGCCTGAGTGCGTTGCATGAGTTCAAGTGACAGAGGCCACCAAGGTTCTATAGAGAGACGGACCCACAAGAAGTTGAGGATTGACTGGAGGCTGTCATCAGAGTTTTCAGATTAGTATGGACACCAGCCGATCTTATGGTGATCCTTACCACGAGTATCCTACACGTAGAAACATGTAGGTGGTGGAGCCTAATGCTCTAGGTGCATGACGAGGCATCTTTACTCTAGAAGTACATCGAGAGTCTCTTCCACTCGGAGTTTTTTCCAGCCACCCTTCGTGCGGTGAGGATTCAAGAGTTACTATATTTGCGGTAGGGCAGCATGATATTAGCTCAGTACTCAGCGAGGTTTACTGACCTCTCACGCTACTCCACAGACATGGAACGAGACCCATTCTTTAGGGCCTAGACCTTTGAGCTGGGAATCAGACTTGAGATCAGGGCTTCGATGATCTCCCTCAGTATTCCAACGTAGGTGTGGGTGCTAGAGCGAGCCATTATAGTGGAGAGCTTTCTCACGGAGTAGCCACCTGTAGTGAGACCCACCATAGTGCAACACATATTAGAGTCTTCTATAGTTGATAGTAGAAAGATGACACAGAGGTCCAAGAAAACGAGGCCATCAGGTGGGCGACCTCAGAATACATGTTCTGATGTGTGGGGCACACAAAACTAAGCCATCTATACAAGGAGCAGGAAGTTCTATGCGTGCGGCGGGCAGTGCCAAATGGCTCGGGACTACCCGACCTTCCATGCAGACGAGCAGCAGACAGAAGAGGAACCTCCCAGGCAGAGTAAGAGGTTCGACCATGGTGGTTTGTCGGGAGCAGGCAGACGAGGCAGAGGAGCTATCCGAGCTTCATTTGGTGGATGATGTTTTCAGGCCCTACCACCACCACCACCATCAAAAGGACCACCCTGACCACATGGAGCTGGCAGACAAGGGCATGCTCAACTCTAGGAAGTCGAGGACTATGAACACGGCGCACCTGAGATGATTCAAGGTACTATCTGTGTCTACTCCACCCTTGTTGCAGTACTTATAGAAATAGGTGTGAGTAATTATTTTATTGCTTCTACCCTTGTTCGGAGCTTGGATATTCCAATGGAGCCATTGGCTCGATCCATACGGCAAGAGACTTCTACGAGAGAAGACTCGACAATTACACACTGGTTCCAGTAGTGTGGGCTTACTCTAGGAGGCAAAACCTTCGACTATGATCTTCTTATAGTAGCCTTGAGGTCTTATGATGTCATCTTGGGTATGGACTGGTTTTCTATAGTCCATGCTCAGATAGATTGCATTAGTAGCAATGTGTGGTGTGCCCACACGGATGGGACCAGGTTCACCTTCACAGGCGACAAGCGAGCCTTGGCAACGCAGGATGGACTTATGCAGAGGAGAGGGACGCCGATCACACATCAGTTTCCTAGTCTCATCCTCAGAGCAGTTGATGTGAGGAGGCCAAGTTTTCCTGATGTGGTGGATCAGTACACTGAAGTTCTTTCTGATGACGTTCCAGGACTACCTCCTCGCAGATAGGTAGACTTCTACATTGACATGTACCCCGAGACAATACCGATATCTACTCAAAGATATCAGATGGCTCTTGCTGAGCTTTGTGAGCTGCGGGTATAGTTGGAGGACTTGTCGGGGAAGGGATTTATCCAACCTAGTGTTTCACCCTGGGAATCTCTGATTTTGTTCCCCAAGATGGCGGATGGGAGCTTGCAACTGTGTGTCGACTTCCATCACCTGAATCAGGTGACCGTGATGAACAAGTACCCACTCTTGAGGATTGACGACCTCTTTGATCAGCTCAAGGGAGATGGATGGTTCTCCAAGATAAACCTCAGGTTATGCTATCACCAGCTTAGAGATCGAGAAGAGGATCTGTAGAAGACGGCCTTCCAATGTCAGTATGTCTACTACGAGTTCTTGGTTATTCCCTTCGGCGTAAAAAAATCTCCTACAATGTTCATTAGTCTCATTACCATAATCATCCAGCCCTACCTTGATCGAATTTTCGTAGTCTTCATCGACGACATACTGATTTACTCGACTACTGAGGAGGAGCACTCCTACAACTTGTGGGTTGTACTGGATACACTCTGAGAGAACCAACTATATATTAATCACTCGATGTGCTAGTTCTGGATTCAAGAGGTTCACTTATTGGGGAATGTCATCTAGGATGCTGTGGTAGTTGTGGATCCATCGAATATCGAGGCAGTTCTTTCTTCGGAGCCACCCAAGAGTGTGACGGAGGTGCGAAGATTCCTAGGTCTGGCTGGGTACTATAAGAGATTTGTTCCAGACTTCTCCAGAGTTGGAGCACCGCTTTCAACTTTGCAGAAGAAGGGGAAACCCTTCGAATGTTTAGATAGATTCCAGCAAAGCTTTTAGGATCTGAGTTAGAGGTTTACCAGTGCGACCATTTTGAGGCTACCGAAGGAGGGAGGTGGGTATGTAGTGTACTAAGACGCATCGGGTACTGGAATCTGGTGTGTCCTGATGTAATAGTGAGCGGTGATCGCATATGGTTCACGGAAGACGAGACAGCATGAGAAGAAATACACTACCCATGACCTTGAGTTAGCAGTAGTGTTGTTCGCCTTGAAGATGTGTCAAAACTATCTAATGGGTGAGCGCTTTACAGTCTACTCTGACCACCAGAGTCTCTGGTACATCTTTCATGGAATAACCTGAACCTGAGACAGTGGAGATGTCCCGAGTTCCTCCAGGACTATGACTTTGAGATAGTCTATACTTCTGGGAAGGGGACCGTTGTAGCATATGCTCTCAGTAGGAGATCGGGAATTCAGCTGCTATGAGAGGCGACCGAGCAGCTGGCCGCATTGTAGATATCCTTTGTGGATAGAGATGGATACGTTTTTCTACAGTCTCGCATAGTCACTCCACCACTCCTTCAGTGAGTCAGAGAGGGACAGCGTGGGGACGATGACTGTGAGATGCGATATTCTTAGACATTCTCAAGGCAGACACCTGATGGTTTTTCTGCAGGAGGGGAGCACCTCATCATATTCAGGGGATATACCATGGTACCAGTTTCACTATAGGTGGAGGTGCTGAGGGAGTTTTACACTTCCCCTCTAGTGGTACATCCAGGTGTGGCAAAGATGTACCAGGACCTCAGAAGACAGCACTGGTGTCCAGGAATAAAGAAGGTTATAGCAGAGTTTGTTTCACGATGCCTCAATTGATAGCAAGTGAACGTAGAGCACCAGGTACTAGTAGGCTTGGTACAACCCTTAGAGGTATCCGAGTGAAATTAGGATGGGATATATATTTATTTTTTTTGAAGGGGCTTCCATGTACATCCAGAGGACACGACTCTCTCTGGGTGATCATAGACCGACTCACCAAGTCGGCCCACTTCCTACAGATCAGAGATCAAGGATCAGTAGAGAGATTGGTATTCCTCTACATTCAGGAGATGGTACGGATTCATGGTGTTCCATCATCTATCGTTTTTGATCAAGATTATCGATTCACTTCCCAGCTTTGGAAGGGGTTATATGAGGATTTTGAAATGCATCTTCGTTTTAGCACCGCCTTCCATCCTTAAAGGATGGTTAGACTGAGAGGACCATTCAAACTCTCAAGGAAATGCTCAGTTCATGTGTCCTCAACTTTGGTCAAAGCTGGGAGGATCACTTACCCTTGGTGGAGTTTGCATACAACAACAGCTACCACTACACAATCGGGATAGCACCATATGAGGCAATGTATGGCCGACCATGCAGATCACCTCTATGCTGGACTGACCCAGGGGAGTCAACACTTGTAGGACCAGAGATGGTTTAGACTACAATGGAGAAGGTGTAGATCATCTATGAGCAGATGAAGACTGCACATAGTAGATAGATTTCCTATGAAGATAGGAGATGAAGACCACTGGAGTTCGAGGATGATGGCGACGACTTCTTACGGGTCTCACCTCGATGATGACTACAGATATTTGGAAGGGGCATCAAGTTATCTCCAGGATTCAACGGACTATTCTAGGTCCTCAATAGAGTATGCGAGGTGGATTATCTCATGTCCCTTCCACCTCAGTTGCATCGGGTGCATGACGTCTTCCATGTATCTCAGCTGAGGAGATACGTGAATGACCCGACCCACATCATCAACCACGTGGAGCTGGACATCGATGATGGGGCGACATTCACAGATGTCCCGGTGGAGATCGAGGGTGAACAAGAGAGGGTCCTATGTGGATGGTCAGTTCCTTTTATGCGTATTCGCATAGAGCATGGGAACCTCCAAGAGAGCACATGGGAGCGGGAGGCTTAGATACGAGCTCAGTACCCCCATTTGTTTCTCGGGTGTGTGTTGTAGCTTTATGGGGACATAAATCCCCGATGTGGGATTAATTTAAAGACTTCTAAATTTCAAGGAAAATATTTTCTTAAATACTTTGGAATATTACGAGTCTTCAGTTTCTGACGGCACCTGATTTTGAGGCCCGGTGTGACTAGAATATATTTTTGAAGTTTTGTTTGGGTACGTCAAGTAAACATACGTGCGGTTTTTTCTATATTTTGAACCGGTGCTCAAAAATGAAATCTGAGGGCACCGATCAACTCGCAGCACCAGTATTCACATAAGGGCACCTTTATCGTTGATGCGTTTGCTATGGAGGAGAAGTTAATTTTTGGGGATTTATATTAAATTAAATTAAATTGTTGTATACAATTTCATTGTTTAAGAGTTGGTTACTTCCTACAATGTGGAGTTATATGTGGGGCCCACACCCACATAACCTCCAATGAGAGGATAATGTGTGGTGGGGACCACACGAGCCCCTAACCCTTCAAATCCCCATTAACTCCCCTTCATTAAATTTGACAACTCCTTTCTTTTATTATGTGGAGCCTCTCCACCACCCACCCTTTGATTATGAAAACACATCTACTAAATAACATCATTAATTAATTGGCATCTCTCTTTTGAATCTTTATGAATTGCATGGCTACTCTACTAAAATTGGGGTAGCTTTTATAATATTTTCATGGCAAATATTACGGTGGAGAAACCTCTAGATAATTAGAAGACAGGGTTCCTCCCAAACGAAGAACATATTTCTTTGATGAAGAACAACTCTGATGAAGAACACGAAGTACTACTCCATAGATTCTTCTCTTCAGATGCACCCCGATGTCAATAAATTCGACATTCATATTCCGTGATGTCTGACCTCCGTGATGCTTGTCTTCCGCGACTCATTGACGTGCTCCGTTCATGAAATCGAGGTTTAGGGTTTGATATAATTAGAAGTGAATTAATCTATATCACATCCTTGGTGAATTATTAATTTGTCTTCGGTCAATTCTTATCACCTAACGTAGATGGCGCATGCTGAACGGACACGGCCTGACGACCCTCTGATGATTCTTGAATATTTTGGCGTCGAAAATGGGAGGTGGTGGAGAACAGAGGTGGCGGCGAGCAATGGCGGCAGCCGCACGCCGGCGTCATACGAAAGAACTGCGGCCCGCAACCACAGGTCGCTCGGTCGAAGAAGAACTGGCCGGTAAGTACCCGGCTGTGCTGGAGGAACTGCAACGCCCCATGGCGGCACACTACGGAGGACCGCGGCCCGTGCTCTTCAGGCTGCTTTGGGGGTGAACTGGCCATCTCGTCAGCTGGCCGGGTTGGATGAGGCCGCAACACCCACAGGTGCCACGTGGGAGGACAGGGGCCCGCCCGTGCGGGCCGCTCACGCCGTGAAAATCGGTCATCTTCTACCGGATGGGTAGGAGGGTGGCGCAGCTCTGTGACGCCAGTTCAGGAAATCGGGGGGGGCACGCCCCCCCCCCCCCCCCCCCCCCCCGCATCACTCGACCACCCGGTCCGCGCCAGGCCAGGGTGGGACGCGCCACACCGGGCCGGGCCAACCCCCCTGCTGGGTCGGACCTGCCAAATCAGACCGGTTCGACCTTCTATCCCACTGGGCTTGACGGGCCGGGCCCGATTCACTTAAACGAGAATAACATGAAGACCGCAGGTCTGATCGATGTGCCGTCTGCAGCAGTGGGACCCTCAAGAAGAAGTGGTCCTTTTGCGATACTCTAAGTGAGTTTTGGACGACTTTGGGAAATGACCGGGTTTTGAATGAGCGTATTTCAAACTGGACCCCTGGGACGAAAATGATAATAACTCGCTGACAGGGCATCCGATTGAAGCATCGTCTACCGTGTTGGGTTCCTTTTAATGAGATGGATCTTTGGGATACATCAACTCTGGACTTCATGATAGTTGATGTATCAAAACCCTTAGCATGAGGAGCGGACCCCATGGAATCGAGCGTGTTGTGTGCGGGAACACTAGAGAAGGCTTCGACTACGACGCCTTCTGTACTGGAATCCTCCGTGGGATCGACAGCGATGACAACAGTATTGGAATCCCTTGTGGGTTCGGAAACAATTACAACTGTACTGGAATCCTCTGTAGGTTTGAAAGTGTAGCTGGTATAATATCCTACAGGGTTCTGACAACTTAGCTGGTATACTATCCTATGTGGGTCCGAAAGCTTAAATGAATCAGTTACTACACCTAATCATCTCTTTTGCTTTATGAAAGATGTATACATGTGTGAGTTGAATTTTTTACTTTCAATCATTATCATCGATATGATTGACCTTACATCTTGTGTGGACTGCTTTGTGCTTCCGCTCAAGAGTGGAGTGGAAATGATATTGATAACTTAGGTATATGTATGTGCATATAACTAAGTAGGGTTGGTTGAAACTTCATGTTTTTATCTCTCTTCTGTGATTTATCCTTCGTGGATTTTGGGAGACCTTTGGGGGTCCTGGGGTCCCTTCTGAGTATTGTATACTCACCCCTGCATGGGCTATGCGCGCACTAAGTTTTGTTGGTTGCAGATGATGGACATCACTGATCGAGGTGGAGGCTTGTGGAGCTGGATGGTACCCAGAGGTGTACCACATGGCAAAACGTACACGGAGAGGACTTCCAGTCCTGAGGAGCTAAAGAGGCCATCTATACCCACACTTCAGGTGGAATTTTCAAAGGAAGACTCAGTAGTTGATGTTTAACATTATTTTAGTTGTGCTAGCATTTCAGTTTTACTATGCTTACTATTGGGCTTGTATTTCTGGCACCTTTCCTTTTAGCAATTACTTTTGAATTAAGTATTACTTAGTTCTTTCTTCTGTTGTGTACTCTATTGTGTTTGTTTACTTTTATAAAGGCAATGCCTTCCATTTTTATTAGGATTTACACCTATGGTGCTAGTCACCAGCCCTTGGCATATGGATGGCGGGCCTGGGGTAGACATGGCACAGGCCCCGAGGATGGGTCTTGACAAATTACTTGTGAAACTCCCATGCCAAATAACAACCGAAATACCATTATTTCCATAAAATGTGTTTGACATTCATGTTGAATTGAAATATTATATAAAATATAACATTTAATATTATTTTTCACTGGACCCTTAAACTCAGTCCTCCCGTCCTCCTTCATATTTATATGTCCAAGAATAATAGAAATTTATTTATTAAATAAATATAACTATATTTTCCAATGATAAATAAATATTCCATCCACAATATATTCTATTGAATTGCTATCAATAAAGTAAATGAAATCAGACATACATGGATAATTTTTAAACCTCAATTGATATAAATGTTTATGCATCTTGTTAAATAATTAATTATTTAATTGCGATTCTAGGTACACTTAGTGTGTGACCTTCAAGTACTCTTTATGAGTGGCATTAGAAAAAACTACATAGTGTTCAAGAGTAGAATTTCTAAAAACACCATAGCACCCATGTAGAAATAAGTTAATTCTACAATGATATATCACCTCATACAAACTCTTACAGTGTAATATATTCATTTTATTGATATAGTCAGTCGCCCTAGTTTTATGCCAGTTCCTTCAACCCAAGTGATCGATTTATCATTTGTTTACATATAAATAACTGAACATGACTATATAATACAATGACCATGGATTTATTTAGGATATATCACTTCCAAAAAATGGAGTGATATATCAACATCCATTGTGGAATAAATGGGAAAAATATTTTATCATTTTATTCATTTATGCAGTATTACACATGATGTTCCAAAAATAGTCTACCTCACCATGAATATATTTCATCACAGGTTTCACAAGAACATCTATGAGTGCAAGTCAAAATACCCATTAATAATAATCCTAATGTATAAGGACCAATAAACATGTCCAGAGATAAAAAAATCCAATGAAACATATAGATGTGGGTATGATACTGGTGGTCCTCATTCTCATAATATCATCAAGGAAATTACAAAGGGAATACACAATGATATGGTTCCTTAATGTCCTTGGAGTCTCCACCACTAATATCATATATCATTTGTGTCCATTCAAATTATATCAACTACCGAAAGAACATATGTTCATGAATAGTGTCATTGAACTTCTAGGTTATCATCTTATTAGGGATACACAATGGCATTTTAGTTTGACATCTACTCGTAGGAAATTATCACATACAATGTCATTAAGAAGAAAAACCATGATGTGATAAATAGTTTATTAATATCCTTCCAACGAATATATGATTGTCGTGATGTAAAAAATAAGAATCTTATAGGGCACCAACTCAAATAGATTAATCTTAAAAAAAAATTAAACATGGACTATAATAATTTTTATTGTAAAAAATATAAAAATTGTAACACCCTAGGCTTCCATAGAACATTTCCGTTTGAATAATGCAGTAGGTTGCGTTGTACGCAACATGGAGTTTTAACACACCACGACCAACGAAACTAGTTGTTATGAATAGTAATACCCACTTTTTGAAATTTTAAAAATTTTATTTTTCAAAATGGACTTTGTTTTTGAATTCTGAATTTCAAAATTTGCTTAGGGTGAATTTTTCGTATTTATCTAAAAACATTCAATTTTTATGAGTAGTGAAAAACACTGAGTTATTGTTTAAAACCGACTATTGATTTAAGTAATTAGTTTTTAATTTTAATATATTTTTTTTCAAAATAGATACATAAAACCTATATATGTTTAATGGAATTCATTGGAGTCATTTTACAATATATATATATATATAATTTTATTGAATTTTTTACCGTTTTTTACCCACATTCTAGGAGCATTTGAAAATTTTCATACAACTTATTTTTAACACTTCTTTGAGTTTAATTTCTTAAATTTGAGAGAGATAATTGATATCATTAAGTAAAATGTGGTTCAATAAGATGAAAATAATTTTTGGTGAATAGTAACTTTTGACTTTTATTTACCAAAGTGAAAAATAAATATGGTAATTAAGGGTAAAAGTGATATTATAGTTTTCCTAACACAAGTTTTAATTATATTTGATAAGTATAATTCGAAAAAAATACCTTAGGAATAAAATAATATCCTCTTTGGAACACTTGAATTAGATTAGGTCATTTATTATTATTTTATTTAAAGAAAAGTTAAAAGAGTTTAATTTAATGTTTAATAACTAAATTATTTTTAATATCAGGTTATAAAAATTATAATTTCGACTATAAATATTATTTATAAATTTCAAAAGACTTAACAAATAATGGTATTTTATTTATAACTTATAGATGTTATATAACTTAATTTATTTATGACAAAATGATGATGCAGCAATTACCTAAATAATGAAATATTAAAAAGTTGATATTATAAATATCCAAATAAGTGTAAATTGAGTCTTCTAATGAATTCAAAAATATTTCAAGGTTAATATTACATGTTAAGGTGATTAAATAAAATTTATTCAATGTGATAAGGTTTTTATTTATTTCAAAAAAAAATCAAATAGTAAATAGTGTAAAATTTTACATAATTGAGTTTTTAAAACAAATACTATATTATTAATTGATATAATATTCCTAAAAATATAGATTTCAGCCAAAGAAATTAGATAAGGTTATATATATTAATTATTAACCACTTGGGGTTCTCTAGGCTTGTAATAGTTAGTTTGTTAACCATATAATAAAAAATAATACAAAGACACTTGGTAAATGTCAAACTATTTAACTATAAGTCGAATCTATAAGATATGATTAATATGGAGACAGAAACATGTATAAAATATATTTTTTGATAAATTTTCGACTCATCCCCACTATAAAATCTAAATAAATAATTTTTTATCCATTAGAAACCGAAAATGATTTTATTATAAAATAATATTTCATGATTTTACTAAAGTGACCATCACCTCTCTTATAAAAGGGTACTTCCAACTCTCTTAATTTAATACCTCTAAAGTCATTTGACTCCACCAATCCCTACTCTAATATCTATAAAAAATCCTCCCTTCAACTTAGGAGACTTACTTTGATCTGAAAGCTAACCTAAGGAGCCATTTTAATCTACTCAAAAAGAATCACTCGATGAAGAAGTTGTAATTTTACCACCCTCTTTCATGTTCTTTTCTTCTTCCACTTCCTCTTTCATTGTGGTTTCTATACCCAAAAAAATAAATCTAGTAACATGTACATAATATGATGGTATTATAAATTTGGTTCAACCATATTCTTTATTTTATCCTTCCTATTTATGACAATGTCACCAGCGTGCGTACATACGGCTTACCTTCTCCTCGTCGTGGTGTAGTGTGTCATTCTAACTCTTCATTATTTAGACAGTGTAAAAATGAGTAAATCTAATGTAAATAAAAAATATAACATTTTAATGATTCTATATATATTATATGACATCCAATTAGATATTATTTCACCTCAAATGTAATGGTATTTTCTCTCGTGCATACAAAAGGATTACCATCTCCACGAACGCGATGAGATTCGTTCCCCATCGTAATCATTGAAGAATAATTTTTATTTTATGATTAAAAATAATGTTTATGAACATAATATCATTCTGTATATGAATAAAATTCAACATATCCATAAAAATGGCTTATATAACCAATCATATAATGGAAAATGAATCAGTTAACACCCAAAACGACGATACTACTAAAATATTATTATCAAAGAAATACTAGAAGATCACAAATGATATAATATATATGTATATAATTATTTAATAATTTATTATCAATGATTTAAATATTATAAAGTAAGTTAAATTACCCTTGACTAAGGAAAAGTAAAAGGTCAGGGTTAATTCTACATTCTCATTACTTATCAAATGTTTTTAATAAGTAAGTACCTACAGAGACCTACTTAACATCCACATCCATGTTTTATTAAAAATTTAATTCAAATAATTATTACTATTTAATAGACTATGTGATAAAGTCATTTATACCCTTATTTTACAACATATGTTTTGAAAGGAATCTTTCTGTCGTTTTCCAAAAAAGGTAATTTATGACCTTCTCAACACAATTAAGGTAAGAATGTCTTTTTTTAACTTATACGGAGGGTGCAACTATTTTCCACCATTATAAAATCATCAACACATCCAATACAAGATTATAAGAATATTTCAATATAACTATTTATTATAATTATATAAATTTTAAATGATTTCAAAATAGTAAGAGATATATGTCTACAAAAGGTTTTGATTTTATCTATGTCAACATCCTTTGATGGATTTTAATCTTGTTGGATGTTGATAATTATGATACATATCTTCCATATTGAATTGAAGGCTTTGTGATATTTTTGAATGTGGATGTGTTATTTTTACACCATTCGTTATTTAGGGTAACTTATTGACATTAATTATGCTAGTTTTATTATGAATGTTTATGTTATGTTGAAATATTTTCATACGAGGCATGAATTTGACTTGGTATGTGATGGTTGGAGCCTGCTATAGCTCCTCGATGCATCGATAGGTCTCATGAGACAAACTAGTGTCTTGGCACAAGGCCATGAAAAAATATTATCCTTATTATTGGTACAAAGCCTTTACTATGTGGTCTTGATGTTTAGAATTATAAATTACATCATTATGAAATTGGATATTGATATTACATGTTATTATTCGACTACTAGAATTTCAATGTGAATGAGTAAATGGAATATTTGATATATCTTTTCCATATTTTGATGATGTTTAAGATTAAAATAATTGTGTTTTAGTCTTATAAAATTCCATAAATGTTCAGGTTTATTCTTGAATGATTCTGATATATTGTTATGCATACTGAGCATATGTGCTCACACCATTCTATGATTATTATTTCACAGGATGTGAAAAAGTACATTATAACTGACCTATAGGTATTTTCTAAGAGATTAATGAGGTCAATGTATACAATGTTGTTGTTATATTCATTTTTCAATATAATGTAAAACATAGAATTTATCTAGTACTTCCAAGTCTATCAAACTAATCGGTCTTTCAGGATTTTGATCCATTGTGATCATTACATTTTTATGTAATAATGAACTGACTATTGATAACTGGGGTATGGGAATTATAGTTGGTATCAGCGGAAGTTTAGTACAATCCTTGGAAACTATATGTAGATAAACTATTATTAGAGCACATTCCCTTATGATAATCATTGAGTATTGGTATATATGAACTTCCTAGAATTTTGGAAATGAATATATTTTGTGTATTTTCAATGAAATAAATCCTTGTCTGTATATGAGAAGGTAGAGGTGGCTCTGGCACAGATGTACCTAGGAGATAAAACTACAAAAAGTGTTTCGGGCTTGACATGAGGTATCCTAGTACATAAAAACGGGTCGTGCTGCACTCTTGGTTACGACACACTCGAGGGATATGATTAGGTTAATTTATATTTTTTATCCACTATGATAGATTAATGAGTATATACCTCCTAAAAGAAATTTTTTTATGAATATGGATTATATCCATAAAGTCCTTAAATTAGTTTAGTGTTTTACAAATTTCGACTTATGTATTGTGATTCATAAACTAACATAGTGTATGCCATTCTTTAGAAATGGTTCCTAGTGGTAGGAATGGAAATTGTATCAATGCGCATAATCCATGTAGGGATATACCTCCTACTCAAGATTATTATAGTGGAACTGGTATTGCAACTGGTGCTGATCAGATTATTACTGTACTGGGACAACTCACTCAGGTTATAAATCATAACTGTACCTGTATGGAGCTCCCAGATCCAAAATGTAGGAAATCAAGGTTAGACCTCTTCATGAGGAAAAAACAACCAACATTAAAAGGTAGTAAAAATCCATTAGTAGCTGTGAAATGGATATGTTACTTAGATAAAATATTTCATGGTTTGGGGAGTAGTGAAAGGGAAAAATATTTCATTGGAGGTTATCACCACATGTGAGATTAATATAAATTTTTCTAATTAATCCAAAACACAATGGAATATGAATAAGTATAGATCTTTTAATGGAGGGAGTTTAATGTTATTTTCATTGAAAAATAATTTCCTCATGACCATCAAACAGATAGGGAACGACAATTTCTGAATCTGAGGAAAAAGGAGGACTAGAATGTCAAGAAATATGATTCAAAAATTACATGGTTAGGAAGGAATGAAATAGATTATATATGTAACCAAAGGAGATTGATTTATTGATTCTCTAATGGGTTGAAAAAATTTCATCATCAAGCATTAGTCTCACAGTCCTACTCATCGTACGATGATATTGTCTTCTGCACTATCAAGACAGAAAGGAAATTGTCCAATCCTTATGACTTGAAATTACACACTGGTTCCAGTAGTGTGGGCTTACTCTAGGAGGCAAAACCTTCGACTATGATCTTCTTATAGTAGCCTTGAGGTCTTATGACGTCATCTTGGGTATGGACTGGTTTTCTATAGTCCATGCTCAGATAGATTGCATTAGTAGCAATGTGTGGTGTGCCCACACGGATGGGACCAGGTTCACCTTCACAGGCGACAAGGGAGCCTTTGCAACGCAGGATGGACTTATGCAGAGGAGAGGGACGCCGATCACACATCAGTTTCCTAGTCTCATCCTCAGAGCAGTTGATGTGAGGAGGCCAAGTTTTCCTGATGTGGTGGATCAGTACACTGAAGTTCTTTCTGATGACGTTCCAGGACTACCTCCTCGCAGATAGGTAGACTTCTACATTGACATGTACCCCGAGACAATACCGATATCTACTCCAAGATATCAGATGGCTCTTGCTGAGCTTTGTGAGCTGTGGGTATAGTTGGAGGACTTGTCGGGGAAGGGATGTATCCAACCTAGTGTTTCACCCTGGGAATCTCTGATTTTGTTCCCCAAGATGGCGGATGGGAGCTTGCAACTGTGTGTCGACTTCCATCACCTGAATCAGGTGACTGTGATGAACAAGTACCCACTCTTGAGGATTGAGGACCTCTTTGATCAGCTCAAGGGAGATGGATGGTTCTCCAAGATAAACCTCAGGTTATGCTATCACCAGCTTAGAGATCGAGAAGAGGATCTGTAGAAGACGGCCTTCCAATGTCAGTATGTCTACTACGAGTTCTTGGTTATTCCCTTCGGCGTAAAAAAATCTCCTACAATGTTCATTAGTCTCATTACCATAATCATCCAGCCCTACCTTGATCGAATTTTCATAGTCTTCATCGACGACATACTGATTTACTCGACTACTGAGGAGGAGCACTCCTACAACTTGTGGGTTGTACTGGATACACTCTGAGAGAACCAACTATATATTAATCACTCGATGTGCTAGTTCTGGATTCAAGAGGTTCACTTCTTGGGGAATGTCATCTAGGATGCTGTGGTAGTTGTGGATCCATCGAATATCGAGGCAGTTCTTTCTTCGGAGCCACCCAAGAGTGTGACGGAGGTGCGAAGATTCCTAGGTCTGGCTGGGTACTATAAGAGATTTGTGCCAGACTTCTCCAGAGTTGGAGCACCGCTTTCAACTTTGAAGAAGAAGGGGAAACCCTTCGAATGTTTAGATAGATTCCAGCAAAGCTTTTAGGATCTGAGTTAGAGTTTTACCAGTGCGACCATTTTGAGGCTACCGAAGGAGGGAGGTGGGTATGTAGTGTACTAAGACGCATCGGGTACTGGAATCTGGTGTGTCCTGATGTAATAGTGAGCGGTGATCGCATATGGTTCACGGAAGATGAGACAGCATGAGAAGAAATAAACTACCCATGACCTTGAGTTAGCAGTAGTGTTGTTCGCCTTGAAGATGTGTCAAAACTATCTAATGGGTGAGCGCTTTACAGTCTACTCTGACCACCAGAGTCTCTGGTACATCTTTCACGGAATAACCTGAACCTGAGACAGTGGAGATGTCTCGAGTTCCTCCAGGACTATGACTTTGAGATAGTCTATACTTCTGGGAAGGGGACCGTTGTAGCATATGCTCTCAGTAGGAGATCAGGAATTCAGCTGCTATGAGAGGCGACCGAGCAGCTGGCCGCATTGTAGATATCCTTTGTGGATAGAGATGGATACGTTTTTCTACAGTCTCGCATAGTCACTCCACCACTCCTTCAGTGAGTCAGAGAGGCACAGTGTGGGGACGATGACTGTGAGATGCGATATTCTTAGATATTCTCAAGGCAGACACCTGATGGTTTTTCTGCAGGAGGGGAGCACCTCATCGTATTCAGGGGATATACCATGGTACCAGTTTCACTATAGGTGGAGGTGCTGAGGGAGTTTTACACTTCCCCTCTAGTGGTACATCCAGGTGTGGCAAAGATGTACCAGGACCTCAGAAGACAGCACTGGTGGCCAGGAATAAAGAAGGTTATAGCAGAGTTTGTTTCACGATGCCTCAATTGATAGCAAGTGAACGTAGAGAACCAGGTACTAGTAGGCTTGGTACAACCCTTACAGGTATCCGAGTGAAATTAGGATGGGATATATATGTATTTTTTTGAAGGGGCTTCCATGTACATCCAGAGGACACGACTCTCTCTGGGTGATCATAGACCGACTCACCAAGTCGGCCCACTTCCTACAGATCAGAGATCAAGGATCAGTAGAGAGATTGGTATTCCTCTACATTCAGGAGATCGTACGGATTCATGGTGTTCCATCATCTATCGTTTTTGATCAAGATTATCGATTCACTTCCCAGCTTTGGAAGGGGTTATATGAGGATTTTGAAATGCATCTTTGTTTTAGCACCGCCTTCCATCCTTAAAGGATGGTTAGACTGAGAGGACCATTCAAACTCTCAAGGAAATGCTCAGTTCATGTGTCCTCAACTTTGGTCAAAGCTGGGAGGATCACTTACCCTTGGTGGAGTTTGCATACAACAACAGCTACCACTACACAATCGGGATAGCACCATATGAGGCAATGTATGGCCGACCATGCAGATCACCTCTATGCTGGACTGACCCAGGGGAGTCAACACTTGTAGGACCAGAGATGGTTTAGACTACAATGGAGAAGGTGTAGATCATCTATGAGCAGATGAAGACTGCACATAGTAGATAGATTTCCTATGAAGATAGGAGATGAAGACCACTGGAGTTCGAGGATGATGGCGACGACTTCTTACGGGTCTCACCTCGATGATGACTACAGATATTTGGAAGGGGCATCAAGTTATCTCCAGGATTCAACGGACTATTCTAGGTCCTCAATAGAGTATGCGAGGTGGATTATCTCATGTCCCTTCCACCTCTGTTGCATCGGGTGCATGACGTCTTCCATGTATCTCAGCTGAGGAGATACGTGAATGACCCGACCCACATCATCAACCACATGGAGCTGGACATCGATGATGGGGCGACATTCACAGATGTCCCGGTGGAGATCGAGGGTCAACAAGAGAGGGTCCTATGTGGATGGTCAGTTCCTTTGATGCGTATTCGCATAGAGCATGGGAACCTCCAAGAGAGCACATGGGAGCGGGAGGCTTAGATATGAGCTCAGTACCCCCATTTGTTTCTCGGGTGTGTGTTGTAGCTTTATGGGGACATAAATCCCCGATGTGGGATTAATTTAAAGACTTGTAAATTTCAAGGAAAATATTTTCTTAAATACTTTGGAATATTACGAGTCTTCAGTTTCTGACGGCACCTGATTTTGAGGCCCGGTGTGACTAGAATATATTTTTGAAGTTTTGTTTGGGTACGTTAAGTAAACATACGTGCGGTTTTTTCTATATTTTGAACCGGTGCTCAAAAATGAAATCTGAGGGCACCGATCAACTCGCAGCACCAGTATTCACATAAGGGCACCTTTATCGTTGATGTGTTTGCTCTGGAGGAGAAGTTAATTTTTGGGGATTTATATTAAATTAAATTAAATTGTTGTATACAATTTCATTGTTTAAGAGTTGGTTACTTCCTACAATGTGGAGTTATATGTGGGGCCCACACCCACATAACCTCCAATGAGAGGATAATGTGTGGTGGGGACCACACGAGCCCCTAACCCTTCAAATCCCCATTAACTCCCCTTCATTAAATTTGACAACTCCTTTCTTTTATTATGTGGAGCCTCTCCACCACCCACCCTTTGATTATGAAAACACATCTACTTAATAACATCATTAATTAATTGGCATCTCTCTTTTGAATCTTTATGAATTGCATGGCTACTCTACTAAAATTGGGGTAGCTTTTATAATATTTTCATGGCAAATATTACGGTGGAGAAACCTCTAGATAATTAGAAGACAGGGTTCCTCCCAAACGAAGAACATATTTCTTTGATGAAGAACAACTCTGATGAAGAACACGAAGTACTACTCCATAGATTCTTCTCTTCAGATGCACCCCGATGTCAATAAATTCGACATTCATATTCCGTGATGTCTGACCTCCGTGATGCTTGTCTTCCGCGACTCATTAACGTGCTCCGTTCATGAAATCGAGGTTTAGGGTTTGATATAATTACAAGTGAATTAAATTATATCCCATCCTTGGTGAATTATTAATTTGTCTTCGGTCAATTCTTATCACCTAACGTAGATGGCGCATGCTGAACGGACACGGCCTGACGACCCTCTGATGATTCTTGAATATTTTCACGTCGAAAATGGGAGGTGGTGGAGAACAGAGGTGGCGGCGAGCAATGGCGGAAGCCGCACGCCGGCGTCATACGAAAGAACTGCGGCCCGCAACCACACGTCGCTCGGTCGAAGAAGAACTGGCCGGTATGTACCCGGCTGTGCTGGAGGAACTGCAACGCCCCATGGCGGCACACTACGGAGGACCGCGGCCCGTGCTCTTCAGGCTGCTTCGGGGGTGAACTAGCCATCTCGTCAGCTGGCCGGGTTGGATGAGGCCGCAACACCCACAGGTGCCACGTGGGAGGACAGGGGCCCGCCCGTGCGGGCCGCTCACGCCGTGAAAATCGGTCATCTTCTACCGGATGGGTAGGAGGGTGGCGCAGCTCCGTGACGCCAGTTCAGGAAAGCGGGGGGGGGGGGGCACGCCCCCCGCATCACTCGACCACCCGGTCCACACCAGGCCAGGGTGGGACGCGCCACACCGGGACGGGCCAACCCCCCTGCTGGGTCGGACCTGCCAAATCAGACCGGTTCGACCTTCTATCCCACTGGGCTTGACGGGCCGGGCCCGATTCACTTAAACGAGAATAACATGAAGACCGCAGGTCTGATCGATGTGCCGTCTGCAGCAGTGGGACCCTCAAGAAGAAGTGGTCCTTTTGCGATATTCTAAGTGAGTTTTGGACGACTTTGGGAAATGACCGGGTTTTGAATGAGCGTATTTCAAACTGGACCCCTGGGACGAAAATGATAATAACTCGCTGACAGGGCATCCGATTGAAGCATCGTCTACCGTGTTGGGTTCCTTTTAATGAGATGGATCTTTGGGATACATCAACTCTGTACTTAATGATAGTTGATGTATCAAAACCCTTAGCATGAGGAGCGGACCCCCTGGAATCGAGCGTGTTGTGTGCGGGAACACTAGAGAAGGCTTCGACTACGACGACTTCTGTACTGGAATCCTCCGTGGGATCGACAGCGATGACAACTGTATTGGAATCCCTTGTGGGTTCGGCAACAATGACAACTGTACTGGAATCCACTGTAGGTTTGAAAGTGTAGCTGGTATAATATCCTACAGGGTTCTGACAACTTAGCTGGTATACTATCCTATGTGGGTCCGACAGCTTAAATGAATCAGTTACTACACCTAATCATCTCTTTTTCTTTATGAAATATGTATACATGTGTGAGTTGAATTTTTTACTTTCAATCATTATCATCGATATGATTGACCTTACATCTTGTGTGGACTGCTTTGTGCTTCCGCTCAAGAGTGGAGTTGAAATGATATTGATAACTTAGGTATATGTATGTGCATATAACTAAGTAGGGTTGGTTGAAACTTCATGTTTTTATCTCTCTTCTATGATTTATCCTTCGTGGATTTTGGGAGACCTTTGGGGGTCTTGGGGTCCCTTTTGAGTATTGTATACTCACCCCTGCATGGGCTATGCGCGCACTAAGTTTTGTTGGTTGCAGATGATGGACATCACTGATCGAGGTGGAGGCTTGTGGAGCTGGATGGTACCCAGAGGTGTACCACATGGCAAAACGTACACGGAGAGGACTTCCAGTCCTGAGGAGCTAAAGAGGCCATCTATACCCACACTTCAGGTGGAATTTTAAAAGGAAGACTCAGTAGTTGATGTTTAACATTATTTTAGTTGTGCTAGCATTTCAGTTTTACTATGCTTACTATTGGGCTTGTATTTCTGGCACCTTTCCTTTCAGCAATTACTTTTGAATTAAGTATTACTTAGTTCTTTCTTCTGTTGTGTACTCTATTGTGTTTGTTTACTTTTATAAAGGCAATGCCTTCCATTTTTATTAGGATTTACACCTATGGTGCTAGTCACCAGCCCTTGGCATATGGATGGCGGGCCTGGGGTAGACATGGCACAGGCCCCGAGGATGGGTCTTGACAAATTACTTGTGAAACTCCCATGCCAAATAACAACCGAAATACCATTATTTCCATAAAATGTGTTTGACATTCATGTTGAATTGAAATATTATATAAAATATAACATTTAATATTATTTTTCACTGGACCCTTAAACTCGGTCCTCCCGTCCTCCTTCATATTTATATGTCCAAGAATAATGGAAATTTATTTATTAAATAAATATAACTATATTTTCCAATGATAAATAAATATTCCATCCACAATATATTCTATTGAATTGCTATCAATAAAGTAAATGAAATCAGACAGACATGGATAATTTTTAAACCTCAATTGAGATTAATGTTTATGCATCTTGTTAAATAATTAATTATTTAATTGCGATTCTAGGTACACTTAGTGTGTGACCTTCAAGTACTCTTTATGAGTGGCATTAGAAAAAACTACATAGTGTTCAAGAGTAGAATTTCTAAAAACACCATAGCACCCATGTAGAAATAAGTTAATTCTACAATGATATATCACCTCATACAAACTCTTACAGTGTAATATATTCATTTTATTGATATAGTCAGTCGCCCTAGTTTTATGCCAGTTCCTTCAACCCAAGTGATCGATTTATCATTTGTTTACATATAAATAACTGAACATGACTATATAATACAATGACCATGGATTTATTTAGGATATATCACTTCCAAAAAATGGAGTGATATATCAACATCCATTGTGGAATAAATCTGAAAAATATTTTATCATTTTATTCATTTATGCAGTATTACACATGATGTTCCAAAAATATTCTACCTCACCATGAATATATTTCATCACAGGTTTCACAAGAACATCTATGAGTGCAAGTCAAAATACCCATTAATAATAATCCTAATGTATAAGGACCAATAAACATGTCCAGAGATAAAAAAATCCAATGAAACATATAGATGTGGGTATGATACTGGTGGTCCTCATTCTCATAATATCATCAAGGAAACTACAAAGGGAATACACAATGATATGGTTCCTTAATGTCCTTGGAGTCTCCACCACTAATATCATATATCATTTGTGTCCATTCAAATTATATCAACTACCGAAAGAAAATATGTTCATGAATAGTGTCATTGCACTTCTAGGTTATCATCTTATTAGGGATACACAATGGCATTTTAGCTTGACATCTACTCGTAGGAAATTATCACATACAATGTCATTAAGAAGAAAAATCATGATGTGATAAAGAGTTTATTAATATCCTTCCAACGAATATATGATTGTCGTGATGTAAAAAATAAGAATCTTATAGGGCACCAACTCAAATAGATTAATCTTAAAAAAAAATTAAACATGGAATATAATAATTTTTATTGTAAAAAATATAAAAATTGTAACACCCTAGGCTTCCATAGAACATTTCCGTTTGAATAATGCAGTAGGTTGCGTTGTACGCAAAATGGAGTTTTAACACACCACGACCAACGAAACTAGTTGTTATGAATAGTAATACCCGCTTTTTGAAATTTTACAAATTTTATTTTTCAAAATGGACTTTGTTTTTGAATTCTGAATTTCAAAATTTGCTTAGGGTGAATTTTTCGTATTTATCTAAAAACATTCAATTTTTATGAGTAGTGAAAAACACTGAGTTATTGTTTAAAACCGACTATTGATTTAAGTAATTAGTTTTTAATTTTAATATATTTTTTTCAAAATAGATACATAAAACCTATATATGTTTAATGGAATTCATTGGAGTCATTTTACAATATATATATATATATAATTTTATTGAATTTTTTACCGTTTTTTACCCACATTCTAGGAGCATTTGAAAATTTTCATAAAACTTATTTTTAACACTTCTTTGAGTTTAATTTCTTAAATTTGAGAGAGATAATTGATATAATTAAGTAAAATGTGGTTCAATAAGATGAAAATAATTTTTGGTGAATAGTAACTTTTGACTTTTATTTACCAAAGTGAAAAATAAATATGGTAATTAAGGGTAAAAGTGATATTATAGTTTTCCTAACACAAGTTTTAATTATATTTGATAAGTATAATTCGAAAAAAATACCTTAGGAATAAAATAATATCCTCTTTGGAACACTTGAATTAGATTAGGTCATTTATTATTATTTTATTTAAAGAAAAGTTAAAAGAGTTTAATTTAATGTTTAATAACTAAATTATTTTTAATATCAGGTTATAAAAATTATAATTTCGACTATAAATATTATTTATAAATTTCAAAAGACTTAACAAATAATGGTATTTTATTTATAACTTATAGATGTTATATAACTTAATTTATTTATGACAAAATGATGATGCAGCAATTACCTAAATAATGAAATATTAAAAAGTTGATATTATAAATATCCAAATAAGTGTAAATTGAGTCTTCTAATGAATTCAAAAATATTTCAAGGTTAATGTTACATGTTAAGGTGATTAAATAAAATTTATTCAATGTGATAAGGTTTTTATTTATTCCAAAAAAAAATCAAATAGTAAATAGTGTAAAATTTTACATAATTGAGTTTTTAAAACAAATACTATATTATTAATTGATATAATATTCCTAAAAATATAGATTTCAGCCAAAGAAATTAGATAAGGTTATATATATTAATTATTAACCACTTGGGGTTCTCTAGGCTTGTAATAGTTAGTTTGTTAACCATATAATAAAAAATAATACAAAGACACTTGGTAATTGTCAAACTATTTAACTATAAGTTGAATCTATAAGATATGATTAATATGGAGACAGAAACATGTATAAAATATATTTTTTGATAAATTTTCCACTCATCCCCACTATAAAATCTAAATAAATCATTTTTTATCCATTAGAAACCGAAAATGATTTTATTATAAAATAATATTTCATGATTTTACTAAAGTGACCATCACCTCTCTTATAAAAGGGTACTTCCAACTCTCTTAATTTAATACCTCCAAAGTCATTTGACTCCACCAATCCCTACTCTAATATCTATAAAAAATCCTCCCTTCAACTTAGGAGACTTACTTTGATCTGAAAGCTAACCTAAGGAGCCATTTTAATCTACTCAAAAAGAATCACTCGATGAATAAGTTGTAATTTTACCACCCTCTTTCATGTTCTTTTCTTCTTCCACTTCCTCTTTCATTGTGGTTTCCATACCCAAAAAAATATATCTAGTAACATGTACATAATATGATGGTATTATAAATTTGGTTCAACCATATTCGTTATTTTATCCTTCCTATTTATGACAATGTCACCAGCGTGCGTACATACGGCTTACCTTCTCCTCGTCGTGGTGTAGTGTGTCATTCTAACTCTTCATTATTTAGACAGTGTAAAAATGAGTAAATCTAATGTAAATAAAAAATATAACATTTTAATGATTCTATATATATTATATGACATCCAATTAGATATTATTTCACCTCAAATGTAATGGTATTTTCTCTCGTGCATACAAAAGGATTACCATCTCCACGAACGCGATGAGATTCGTTCCCCATCGTAATCATTGAAGAATAATTTTTATTTTATGATTAAAAATAATGTTTATGAACATAATATCATTCTTTATATGAATAAAAGTCAACATATCCATAAAAAATGGCTTATATAACCAATCATATAATGGAAAACGAATCAGTTAACACCCAAAACGACGATACTACTAAAATATTATTATCAAAGAAATACTAGAAGATCACAAATGATATAATATATATGTATATAATTATTTAATAATTTATTATCAATGATTTAAATATTATAAAGTAAGTTAAATTACCCTTGACTAAGGAAAAGTAAAAGGTCAGGGTTAATTCTACATTCTCATTACTTATCAAATGTTTTTAATAAGTAAGTACCTACAGAGACCTACTTAACATCCACATCCATGTTTTATTAAAAATTTAATTCAAATAATTATTACTATTTAATAGACTATGTGATAAAGTCATTTATACCCTTATTTTACAACATATGTTTTGAAAGGAATCTTTCTGTCGTTTTCCAAAAAAGGTAATTTATGACCTTCTCAACACAATTAAGGTAAGAATGTCTTTTTTTAACATATACGGAGGGTGCAACTATTTTCCACCATTATAACATCATCAACACATCCAATACAAGATTATAAGAATATTTCAATATAACTATTTATTATAATTATATAAATTTTAAATGATTTCAAAATAGTAAGAGATATTTGTCTACAAAAGGTTTTGATTTTATCTATGTCAACATCCTTTGATGGATTTTAATCTTGTTTGATGTTGATAATTATGATACATATCTTCCATATTGAATTGAAGTCTTTGTGATATTTTTGAATGTGGATGTGTTATTTGTACACCATTCGTTATTTAGGGTAACTTATTGACATTAATTATGCTAGTTTTATTATGAATGTTTATGTTATGTTGAAATATTTTCATACGAGGCATGAATTTGACTTGGTATGTGATGGTTGGAGCCTGCTATAGCTCCTCGATGCATCGATAGGTCTCATGAGACAAACTAGTGTCTTGGCACAAGGCCATGAAAAAATATTATCCTTATTATTGGTACAAAGCCTTTACTATGTGGTCTTGATGTTTAAAATTATAAATTACATCATTATGAAATTGGATATTGATATTACATGTTATTATTCGACTACTAGAATTTCAATGTGAATGAGTAAATGGAATATTTGATATATCTTTTCCATATTTTTATGATGTTTAAGATTAAAATGATTGTGTTTTAGTCTTATAAAATTCCATAAATGTTCAGGTTTATTCTTTAATGATTCTGATATATTGTTATGCATACTGAGCATATGTGCTCACACCATTCTATGATTATTATTTCACAGGATGTGAAAAAGTACATTATAACTGACCTATAGGTATTTTCTAAGAGATTAATGAGGTCAATGTATACAATGTTGTTGTTATATTAATTTTTCAATATAATGTAAAACATAGAATTTATCTAGTACTTCCAAGTCTATCAAACTAATCGGTCTTTCAGGATTTTGATCCATTGTGATCATTACATTTTTATGTAATAATGAACTGACTATTGATAACTGGGGTATGGGAATTATAGTTTGTATCAGCGGAAGTTTAGTACAATCCTTGGAAACTATATGTAGATAAACTATTATTAGAGCACATTCCCTTATGATAATCATTGAGTATTGGTATATATGAACTTCCTAGAATTTTGGAAATGAATATATTTTGTGTATTTTCAATGAAATAAATCCTTGTCTGTATATGAGAAGGTAGAGGTGGCTCTGGCACAGATGTACCTAGGAGATAAAACTACAAAAAGTGTTTCGGGCTTGACATGAGGTATCCTAGTACATAAAAACGGGTCGTGCTGCACTCTTGGTTACGACACACTCGAGGGATATGATTAGGTTAATTTATATTTTTTATCCACTATGATAGATTAATGAGTATATACCTCCTAAAAGAAATTTTTTTATGAATATGGATTATATCCATAAAGTCCTTAAATTAGTTTAGTGTTTTACAAATTTCGACTTATGTATTGTGATTCATAAACTAACATAGTGTATGCCATTCTTTAGAAATGGTTCCTAGTGGTAGGAATGGAAACTGTATCAATGCGCATAATCCATGTAGGGATATACCTGCTACTCAAGATTGTTATAGTGGAACTGGTATTGCAACTGGTGCTGATCAGCTTATTACTGTACTGGGACAACTCACTCAGGTTATAAATCATAACTGTACCTGTATGGAGCTCCCAGATCCACAATGTAGGAAATCAAGGTTAGACCTCTTCATGAGGAAAAAACAACCAACATTAAAAGGTAGTAAAAATCCATTAGTAGCTGTGAAATGGATATGTTACTTAGATAAAATATTTCATGGTTTGGGGAGTAGTGAAAGGGAAAAATATTTCATTGGAGTTTATCACCACATGTGAGATTAATATAAATTTTTCTAATTAATCCAAAACACAATGGAATATGAATAAGTATAGATCTTTTAATGGAGGGAGTTTAATGTTATTTTCATAGAAAAATAATTTCCTCATGACCATCAAACAGATAGGGAACGACAATTTCTGAATCTGAGGAAAAAGGAGGACTAGAATGTCAAGAAATATGATTCAAAAATTACATGGTTAGGAAGGAATGAAATAGATTATATATGTAACCAAAGGAGATTGATTTATTGATTCTTTAATGGGTTGAAAAAATTTCATCATCAAGCATTAGTCTCATAGTCCTACTCATCGTACGATGATATTGTCTTCTGCACTATCAAGACAGAAAGGAAATTGTCCAATCCTTATGACTTGAAAGTACATAATGATATGAAGTGATATGCATATCACACTATAAATAAAAATAAGGGAAATAGGGGAATGTTTTATTATAAATCCAGGGAAGGATCGGTTTTTTATTTATAATGATGCTTCAAATAAAGGACATGTTTGGGTCCTTGTGTCGAATGATAGAGTTATTTCTTGTGGAGAACAAGCTAAAAATTCATGAGAAAAACTATACAACTCATGATCTTGATTTATAAGCTATAATATTTGCTATCATGATATGGATATAATATCTCTATGGTGAAAAATGTGATATTTATATTGATATCAAGAGTTTGAAGTATATTTTCTCACAAAAAGAAATCAACATAAGGAAAAATAGATGTCTAGAACTTCTCAAGGATTATGATTGCACAATACACTACCACCTGGGAAAGGAAAATATGGTGGCAGATTCTTTGATTAGAAAGGATCATGGAGTTTTGAACAAGATAAGAGTAGAAAGGGATCATATTTTAATGGATCTAGTAATGATGTATATGGGAATAACCATGGAATGTGAAACATCAATACTTTCTCAAATGGTTTCCACACCATCTTTACTAGAAAGGATATAAAGTTCTCATACTAATAATGAGGAGTTTAAAATCAGATTAAAGATGTAAATGTTGGGATATTGAGTGATATCGTATAAAAAGATGGAATTTTCAAATTTTGGAATAAACATCGTGTTCCCAATATAAATTATATAAAAATGAAATTGTAGGATTATTCTCATAGCTCTAATTTCTCTATAAACCCTAGGAGTACCAAGATGTATAGATATTTGAAGAAACATTTTTGTTCAGACCACATGAAGAAGGAGATTTCAGAATTTTTGTCAAGATGAATGGTTAGTCAACAATTGAAAGCATGAAGGAAACATCATAGTGGAATCATGAAAACACATTCCATATCTGATTGAATATTGGATAATACTACGATGGTTTTTTTCCTTGGGATACCAAAGACTCTGAGAAGGAATGATGTAATATGTGTTGTTATTGGTCGTCTTACGATGTCAGCACATTTTCTTGCTATACGAGATGATTTTCCACTTGAAAGTCTATAATGAATATATATTTATGTTTTTGTGAAACTCTATGGTGTATCCATATCGATTGTTTGTAATCATGATCCACATTTTACATCAAGATTTTGTAAAATCCTTTTGAAGGCCTTGGATACTGAACTTCATTTGAGCACTTCCTACTACCCTAAAACTGATGGATAATCAGAATAGAAGATTTGAACCATCGAAAACATGCTGAAAACTTTTTCACATGAATTTCAAGGTATGTGGGATCAATATTTACCACTGGTTGAATTTTCCTATAATAATAGTTTCTATTCATGTATTCAGAAGGCACCATATGAAGCATTATATGGAAAGAGATGTCGCACAACAACTTGTTTGAATGATGTTGGAGAAAGATAACTCATAGACCGATAACATGTTGGGGAAAAAATGGAAAATGTAAATATTCTCCAAACCCATATCACAATAGCTTAAAGTTGGCCAAAGATCTATGACGATAATCGGGGGAAGGATTTGGAATTTCATGTGGGAGATCATGTTTTTTGGAAGGTATCTCCATGGAATGTTGTTATACAATTTCGAAAGAAATTAAAATTGAGTCACAACGACATCGGACCATTAGAAATTCTTAAACAAATTGGAGTAGTGGCTTATCGTTTGGGAATTCCTCCATGTCTCTCCAATGTTAATGATGTGTTCCACATATCACTGTTTAGAAAATATATGCCTGACCCAACACATGTACTCACCTATGAGTAAAATGAACTAGAACCTGATATGTCTTATTTTGAAGAGTATGTCATGTTTGTTGATACCAGATAACAAGTGATGATAAACTAGATGGCTCGTCTGGTAAATATTTTATAGATAAACCATTAGATGCAAGAGGAAATATGAGAACCCGAGTAACTTATTATGAAGAACCAACCGAATATTTACGTGCAGTAATATTCTAGAAATATCTATGAATAAATCATTTTATGGCGGGGAGAATGTAACACCCCAATATTGCATAGTATATTTCCCTCTGAATAATGCAGTAGCTTGCGTTGTACGCGATAGGGATTTTTAACCTACCACGACCAATAAAAAAAGAAAACAATGAATATTAATACCCAGTATTTGAAATTATAAAAATTTTATTTTTCAAAATAGAAATCATATTTCAATTCTCAATACCAAAATTTTCATAGGGTTAATTTCTGGTGTTTTTTTGAAAACATTGAATTTTTTATGAATAGTGAAAAACAATGTGTTATTGTTTAAAACTGACTGTCAATTTAATTAATTAGTAATTTTATTTTAATTAATTTTATGTCAAAATAGATACAAAATACCTAAATATGTTTAATTTTTTTTATTGGAGTCATTTTTTAACAAGCATAGATATATAAAATATTATAGAACTTTTTACTATCTTTTACCCACTTTCTAAGAGCATTTACAAATTTGAAAAAAACATAATTTTACCACTTCTGTGAGTTGAATTTCAAAAATAAAAGTGACATGGTTGAAATTATTATGCAATATTTGGTTCAATAAGATGAAAATATTTTTTGGTGAATATTAAGTTTTGACTTTTTTTTACCATGATTAAATGTAAATACGGTAATTAAGGGTATAAATTATATGATAATTATCCTAAAAATATCTTATTACTATTGGATAAGTTTAATTCGACCAAAAAAACCTTAGGAATAAAATATGACCCCCTTTGGTCCACATGTATTTGATTCGGACAGTTATTAGTATTTTATTTAAAGAATAGTTAAAAGACTTAAATTCTTTGTGTAATAACTAAACCATTTTTAAAATAAGGAGTTACAATCAATATAAATTAGACTGTAAGTATTCATTAAAAAAATAAAATATTTCCTACCTAATGGAATTTTATTTATAATTTTTATATATTATATAGTTTAAATTATTTAAGTCACAATGATGATGCAGTAATTACCTTAATAATGAAATATTAAAATAATTGATATTATAAATATCAAAATAAATATAAATTGGGACTTCTAATGAATTGAAATAATTTTATAGGATTATATTTCATGTTATTTTTATTAAATAAAATTTAATATATGTGATAAAGTTTTTATTTCTTTCAAAACAATTAATTACTAAATACTATCAAAATTGACATAATCAAGTTTTTAAAACAAATTCAATATTATTAATTTAATTAAAATTACTAAAAATATAATGATTGTCCAAAGGACTTGATAAGGTTATATATATTAATACTGAACCACTTGAGGTTCACATGGGTTTTTATAGTATGTTTATTAACATTATAATATAAAAAAACAAAGAAACATGGTAAATGTCAAACTATTTAATGAAGAGTTAAATCAAATAGATATGGTTAATATTATAACCTAAACCTATCTAAAATCTATTTTTTGATATTATTTCAACCCATACCTATAATATCCTTTAAATAAATCATTTTGGAGCTACTATAATGCGAAAATTATTTTATTATCAGATAATATTTCAAACTTTTCTGAAAGTGACCCTCACCTCTCATATAAAAGGGTACTTCCCCTTCACTTAATTTCACACCTACAAAGCCATTTGGAACGGACAAAGCCAGAAAAAATATCCTCTAATCTATCCTCCATTAAACCTAGAGGCATTAATTCAATCGTAAAGCCATCCAAGGGATCCCTTTTGATCAACTCAATCGGAAACACCTGAAAAGGAGGTAATAATTTTACCACCCTCTTTCAAGTTCTTTTCCACTTCCACTTCCTCATTATTTGTTGTTTCCATAAAAAATAATAAATCCAATACCTTCTACATATTTTGATGTTATTGTAAATATGGTAAAATCATATTCGTTATCCTATTCATCTTATATATGAAAAAACGTACCATACGTGCGTACGTACAGCTTACCGTCTCCACATCGTGGTGTCATTTGTTATTCAAACACTTCATTATTTGGATGGTTATAATAATGAGTATAAATAATTTAATTAATAAACATAAAATGTTAATGATTCTTTATATATGATATGCATTCCAATTACCTATTATTTCACCGTCAACATAACGATATTGTCGCTCATGCGTATGTACGGATTACCGTCTCAACGAACGCGATCAGATTCATTCCCCATCATAATCATTCAAGAATAGTATTCATTTTATGATTAAAAATAATGTTTAGAAACATAATTTCATTATGTATATGAATCATATACAACATATCCATAAAAATCATGGCTTTTGTAACCAAGTATATAAAGGAAAACGAATTAGTTAACACTCGAAATGATGATACTACTAAAATATTATTAAAAAGTAATACTAGAATAACATATTTGATAACATTTTTATGTATATGGTTCTTTTATAATTTAATAACAATTATTTTACATATATATATGAGTTTAATGTACCCTTGACTATGGAAATGTACAAGGTAAGGGTTAATTCTACAATCTCTTTACTTATCGAAAGTTGTTAATAATAAGTATCTACTGGGACCTCTTTATCATCCACATAAAGATTTTCTTAAAAATGAAATTCAAAACATGTTTACTATTTACTATACTATTGGTCAAATTCATTTATACCCTTATTTGACAACACATTTTTTTGAATGGAATATTTTTGTCCTTTCCCAAACAAGGAACATTATAACGCTCTCTACAAAATTAAGGTAAGAATGTATTTTTTTAACTTATATGGTGGGTGCAGCTACTTTCCACCATCAAAACATAGTCGAAGCTTCCCAAAAAAGATTATCAGAATATTTTCCGAATAAATGATTTATTTTATAATTATAAGACTTTTAAATGATATCAAAATAGAAAGAGATATTTTATTCCAAAAAGTTTCGATTTCATCTATGTCAACATCCTTTGATGGATTTTAAGATTGTTTGATGTTGATTATTAGGATACAAATCGTCAATATTGTGTTGATGGATTTGTGATATGTTTGACCATGGATGTGTTCTTTTAACACCATTCATGGTTTATGGATAATGTATTGACATTTTGTATTCTAGTTTTAATATGAATGACTATTTTAGGTTTAAACCTTTTCATATGTGGAATGCATTGGACAAAGTCAGTAACGGGTGTATCCTGGTATACCTTCTCAATGCATTAGTAGGTATCAGGACACAAACTAGTGTCTTGTCACAAGGCCATGAACAAATGTTATTTGTAGTATTGGAACAAGGCCTTGACTATGTGGATATGAAGTCTGGCATTACGCATTTCAGCATTATGAATTAGGCTATTGATATTACATGTGATTATTCAACTAGTATAATATCAATGTGAATAAGTAAATGGCACTATTTAATTTATCATTTCCATATTATGATGAATTTTATGTTTAAAAGCCTTGTCATTTTGTCTAATACATTTTGTTAAATGTTCTTGAGTTTTCATGATTGCTTCTGCTATATTGTTATCCTTACTGAGCATCTGAGCTCACCCCTTTCTATGTATTATTTTTCTCAGGATGGAAAGAAGTATATTATGACTTAACTAAATGGATAGTCTAAGTGATGAATACGGTCAATGGACACAAGGTTGTTGTTGTTTTTAATTTTATAATGTTATGTAAAACTTATGAATGTAAATAGTACTTATAAGGCTACTAAACTGGTCAGTCTTTCTAGATTTTGATCCCTTTCCATTGTTATGTAATAATTCACCGACTCTAGGCAACTGGGTTCAAGGTGTTACAAAAATGGTGGATCATATAAATTTTTTCCCTAAATATATGGAAAAATGAAATATTTTATATGGGTGATCATATGACATTTAATCTATTGAACATTTGAATTTCCCATTTTCAATTCATTAACACACATAATGATCTCTGTAAAATAAAGCATCAAATTACTGATAAGGATTTATTTATTCTCAAATGATGGTATGGATCAAATAAAAAATGAGATCCAAACATAAATTAATGGGAATTTTCATAACATTGAGTGACTAACCAACATTTGGAAAACTGAATATCTCAAAAAAATAAGATGTGAACTAAGTGGAATGTGGATACCAAAATACCTTATGAGAGATTATTCATTGGTAATCTGATGAAATTTCATAGACAATATCAAATTTTAAATTAATGTTGCATTATTATTTCTTTACATGAGAATGCACATTTGGTGTCCTTGTTAAGAATATATGTGCTCATTGAAAAACTAGTTATGATCTAATTTACACAATAGGGAGACTGATTCTTGAATTGGAGAACTAGATTTTGAATAATCAATGTAGATATATGTAAAAGTAGATATTTTGACTAGACATTGATATATATTTTTAAGAAATGGATCATGATTTGTGTGTTATATCATAGAATGTGATCAACTGATTATCATCTTATAAAAAATAATTTTAATGTGATATCGTGGCCTACCAAAAACATAAAAGAGAAATCATTTTATATTAGACTAAGAGAAACACATGTTGAAGATAAAGATATGGTGATTAGTTTTCAAATGAAAGTTTGAATTAATGGTTTGTTATTATATTAATGTTATAACTATTGATAGTGGAGCCATTATGAATCTGACTTAACTAATTGATTAGATGAGCATAGACACACCAAGTGCACGTTTGTTTTCCCATGAGGAGATAAATAAAAGGGCATTGTCTGGAATAGTGTCATACATTCTTCCTGTGATAGTTTGAGTTTTGAGTGGAGGGGGAGGGTTAATGGATAAATTTTGGGGGTGTTTTTTTGATGTTGAAATGGAGGGGCTATGATGTTCTAACTATGAGTGATTTGAGTTCGACCAAGGATAGATCAAAATAGAAGATGAAGATGAGGGAAAAATGGTAATGACGATATATTTTATAGAAGATACTATGTATTTTATAAAATATTTAGATTAATTGAATAATAGTATTTCATTGATTATTAGGATCCATATTCAATTAGATCGTGTTGTTGAATTAATTTTTTTTATGATTATTTCCACATGGAGATTGATTAAAAGTGGTTGAATTATGTGTAATTTCTCACCTCAGGTTTATTATCATGGAATGGTCCCTATTGGTTTTTTCATGGAGCTGAAATCTACCAACAACAATCATATTAATGACACACAGACTTACATTATAAAGGAAGGAATTCACTTGATAACTATTCCAATGATAGATAAGAAATCACATTGGTTAAGATGATGGGATATTGGGATCATTATAACCTTGGGGGATATTTCATATTATAGGAACTGATTTTTTATTTCAGATATATTTGTGAAATCATTTTTCATGTCCAAGTATGTATACATAGATCATCATGAGATAATGATTAAATATGAATACACATTGTTCTATATTCATTTGTATTATATTTTAGGTTATAAATAAATGGAGATATCTATATGTATCAAAGGTTATCTATACATGGATACTTTTTTATATAGGGATCATAGTTTTTTGGTCATTTATTAAGATGATGATGGTTTAAAGCCTCGCAGTATGGCAACCTAGAGTTTTCTATCACCTAGTGGGATGGAAGTTGTTTTGATGTAGGGATAAAAACCATTATATGGGATTCCAATGTATCCTGATGAGAGGAATACAAGCGTATATTGATTAGTTCCACTTAACAATAAACATCACATTTTAAGGTCTCATGACCGGGACCAAACCATTCATTTTAACATCATGGAGGATGAAAATCCATGAAGATGTTTCCAAGTTAATGTTTGTTTTGTGACTTCTGAAAAGGAATCCCTATGTACATGTACAAGTTGTAGTCTTCTTGGTGGATATAAAAAGTCTAGTAATGTGGCTCAGAGAACATTATGGTGAATTTGGGTGTGGGGTTTGAACCATTAGGAGGCTTCCTATATGTCATATTTAGTTGGGAATCAAATCAAAGTTAGTTAATTAGGATTGGGGCTTAGACCTACAGAGGATTCCCACGGATCAGGAATGGGGATTAAACCCTATAAGATTTCAATTTGAATGAGATTGGTGATTATAACATATATGAGGCCTATTTAGATAAAAGTATTGAGTCTTACACATAGAATGATTCCTTTTGATAATGGTTGGTTCTTATACCATGTAGGAGGCCTATTTGGGTAACATGATTAGGGCATACTATTAGAAGGATTCCTGTTAATCATGGTTAGGTATTATAGCATATTTAAAGATCGTTTGTGTGACATGATTTTCCCTTTTAGTTTGAAATATTCCCATTCACCATGGATGGGGATTATTCCATGTCGGAGGACCATCTAGTTTGGGATCGTGTAGATCTAATGACCAGAACGATCCTCTATTACAATACGAGTCCTGGTAGGTGTTAAAAATAAGAGGTAGATGTTGATATAAAGATCATATAATCCACTTCTTCCTCCAATGAATGAATACTAGGCACAATGGGAGAGAGATGGGGGGAATTGAATTCCTCATATCCTCACATATTTTGGTAGCCCAACTAGTAACATTAGGCGATCTTTCAGGGTACGAACCGAGCAAGATAAGTGGAGAAATAATTATACCACAAACAATAAATGTTATTGGATTATGGTAGGAGGAATACCCTACTGGTCCCCAGGGATAAGAGTAGTTTCAAACACCTTCCCTTATCGATCATAGAGGTCCGTGGTGATCCTCAATCCCTATAATGGGGAGGATCACATGAGAGAATCCTAGGTCATAATGGCCATTACTAAGAGAAAGTATACTTGAAAACATTCCAATAGTCCACCTTGTTGAGGAGTGTACACATGTGAATCTAATACCATTGGAATATAGACTTGAAATGACATGTTTTTGTGCTTGATAATTTTACCATGCTTTTCAGGTATCTTTGTGTGAGGCTATGGCTAGATGCTATTGGATAGGTTCATTATGCAGACAACATGATTCCTAATGATATGATTCATGGGGTGATTCAATTTGGATGAAAAACACCATAGAATGCCATATTCTATGTAATATTTTCTTAAGTGGGATGTGTTTCCCTCTATGAAGAATGTTTCTATGATGATGACAACATTGTCTAGTTAGTGTTGTGCAATTAAAATATGTGTACTGACCATGTAGTGTGTTGCAATGTGGGATGAGGTTTCTCCATCATAACATGTTTCTAGTGTGAATGATTTCATCTAGCATATATTTTGTTTTATATGTGAAGTGAGGTTCCTATGGTTCAGTATTTTTTTATGCGGGGTGGTGTTTTGTCTGTATAGATATTTTCTATGCGGTGTGCTCTACCTCAATGGGGACATCAATTTATTCCACATTGAAGGGTATCTACTTAGATAATTTTATTTTTTTATATGTTGGGATGTCTCGTTTATTTATCCAATGCTATGTAGTTTTATTACTAGTTTGGAATCAATAAATATTACTTGATTCATCACAGAGGCTCTTAGTTATTCATTTCTTCATAACTCCTCAACTTTGGATCTCATTTTATCCAATTTTCTATCATTCTCTCAATTCCCCTCATGGATTTATTTTAGAGTAATGGAGGGAATAAAAGCTATAATGTCTGGTCATCCATGGAGGCCCATAGGGAATTTTTTGAAATCCGAAGGAGGAAACCCTAGTCCGTGATTGGTTTCATTCATGGTGGAAGTCATTTATGGAAGGGGAAAAAAATATGATCCATAAAATGGTTGTGTTTTCATTTTCGGGCCCTTGCAATACCATATCTACCCAAGAATGATTAACTTCATAGGTTTCTTCATTCAAAGATGAGGAAATCACCATCTAGACCTAAAATGGAATTAGGTTTTGTTCACTTGAACTTTCAGTTTGTCTTTTCTAGGAACATTTTCATTCATGAGGTGCTTCTTGACTTGGAAAAATTATTTGTTGAGAGGTGGTCAGAAAATAATTTTTCTGATCATGGACTCACCCCACACTTCACAACATTCTCTATCTAAACATTTTAAAAGAATTTTTCATATGGGAATTTTTCTATCCATTTTGTTGTTAATAAAATTCTCTTATTCATGTGTGAGGAATATTTAGGACCCAAAATATTCTACTCATTATAATCTATTATGATTTGGATGAGAATGAGATATTTTGATCTATAAAGAGGGCTACTTTTGAACCAATTTTCAATATGCAGGTGGATTAAAAAGAGGGGACCACAACTATTGATATAAGGGACCAACTAATTTATGGTTAACCAGACCTTTTAGATTACCGAGCGCTCGGTAGACTCTTAAATCAACCAATGGTTCCACATAGTTTTTCTTTCGTAGATGTCATTTATCCTGAACTAATCATTGGTTCATAAGTATGGTAAATTTTTATTTCCTTATAGATAATGGAAAAAATGCAATGATCCTCCAACAGATTGAATTTCTTTCTGGATGATGATTCACATGCCATCACTTTAATAAACTAAATGTTCACGGGCTGAACACCTCACAAACTGATCGCTTCACGAGATGGTCATTTCACAGAATAAAGGTGTGAGGGTATTTAAATGTCTTCAATTTTTATTGTGAACAAACCCTTTACTTAAAAATTTACATATAGAAGATAAGAAGGACTCTTTTAAGACTATTTCTACTACCGTGTCTACTCCCCTATCTGCTTTAGAATAATGGAGGAATGATATGATTGGTTTTGTTGACAATAATGCTAAAATAATTATCATCCCACTCCACCAACTATTGCAGGGAATTATCTGTGTTCATAATAAGGGGTATATAGACTAGGAAAACATTCCCTTTTTGGATTTAGGCTACCATCAAATTCTTTGATTTTTATACCACACACTACTAGTAAACATGCAGCCAGGACAGTTGAAAATAAAAATATTCCATGAGCTAGAATCTATGTAAGGGTGGATACATACAGGAAACTAACACATCCAATTTCTTTTTTAACTAAACTCCTTGGTTAGTAGAGGAAACCGTGAAGGGTTTAGATATGAAATTTTATTTCAATCATAGCATTAAAAGGAAGATCATGGAATGAAATAAACTAGGGTGGTAATCGAAATGGGACATTCCCCCTGGTTGTTTATTCAGCATGGAGTGAGGGTGTCCTTTATTAGATCTCTAGACTTATGATGAATATAAGAATTAATTTATGGATGTCAATATGTATGAGGTGGTATGGGTATCATAGAACTACTTTCATCATAACCAAAAATTTATCCAGCAACGAATTATTAAATAAATCCTAGACACCAATAACTTCAACATGGTGTGTTGGGAGGTATGGATTAGTCACTTGGAATTGTAGTGGAATTCAGGGGAACATATAATGGGTGACATGTATGATGAATCTATTCCTCCCCCTTCATCTTAATATGATGAAGAGAAAACTCTCCCTCATTTTAAGAAACATATCGAAAATGAAAATGATTTTTGAAGGGTGACCCCCATCCCAAAAAAGACCTCATATTTTCTAAATAGGTTAATGCATTTTCTACATTAAGAGACCAAGAGCCTCATGCGATGAGGCTTAGAACATTACCAACTCTCGAGACCTAAAGGCACATGGGTTCCAACTATCCTATGTGTGAGGATGATTGGTTTAATGAATGCGGCTAAAAAATCAACCTCAATGTTGACCAACTATTTTGGATAGTATCCTATATTTCCATCTTTCTCAGTGGCAACTTACTTGAAATTCATGACACTTGTACCAGGGTCACAGTCATGAATATGATAATTGTGACTCAATTGGCCACTGGTAGGTGTATTCACCATGTCATCCTGGTGTGGAATAATATTTACCATTTTTTGATAGATAAATAATGGGGAATACCATTCTAGTTGGCGGGTCTCTTATATGTTATATGTGGATAGGTTGGATCCCACATTGGAGGATTATCATATATCAACCCTCAACAGATCCCAAGGTTATATTTCTCACCATATATTTAATGAATATGTGTGGTAGACCCATTGATATTTATTGAAAAGGAGATGATAAGTCAACTCAATTATGTTGAATATTTTTCTTATCCTTTGTATTCCCCTCTTTTTGTTAATTTGGTAAATTATGCCTCTGGGGAGCATGATTGTGACAACCTGAATCATTGAAAATGGAAAAAATCATTAGTTTTTCTTCTTGAACGTATTAAATGAAATTATTAATGTCTTCTAATCAATCTAAGGAGGTCATGATGTAATCTAGGGCATTCCTATAGACTACAACACTGAAAAGGGAATTTATGCAGGGCCATAAATTAAAGAGAAACCATTCGGGCCTAGGAGCATAGCCTTATAATATTTTGTAGATGTTACATAATGTTGTAGAGCCATTTTTCATGGTTATGGAATCTTTACGAAGAAACCTTGCATACATATTGTATGGATGTAGTTACATGTTCATGGTATGCACACGATTTCCCAAACCATGTTCAAAAACCTTGTGAAACCAATTTTAAGGGAAAATATACAATTTTTCCACTTCCGGATCTTAAATCCTTTTTTCTATTATCTTCTCCCATGTAGGAATAACAGCTCCTCCTTCCTCTTGAGCTCCCATGTTTCTCCTCTTTTTCTTATCCATTAACTCCTATATCTAGTGTATGATCGATGATGCGTTAGTGGAATTATATAGGCCCTGGTAAGGATATCCTATTGTGCCATTTCTACCTCACTAAATCATGTCATTGGTTGTGCTATTTAGGTGTAGGATAGTTTTCCCTATTTTTAGTTTTTGGGAGAGTATCTCATATCTATGGTAACATACAATGATTCTATGGCTGATACATAGTGAGTCATCATACATGGACATACGGTTGTGGGTCTCATTGTTTTCCATTTTAGATTCATTCATTTCATATATTTTCTCAAATTGCATTATCCGACCATTTTCATGCTTCATTGATGTAGTGGCTTCTTCATGTATAATGGACCACTGATGCTTTGATATTGGGGAATTGGATCTTGTTAGGGAGTTTAGGAACCACCTTTACTATAAAAGGACAGCTAAGGGTGTTTCCAAACATAATTTTCCATTTATGTCGATTTCTAAAAATGATATTTTACTATTTATGGTTTATTCTCATTTTTTTCTGTTCAATGTAACCATTTTATCATTTATATTTTATTGGAATATTTTTTTATCAAATTATGTTTAGGGCCCTCAATTTGGAATAGTAAAATTAACCTTATGGGTGTTTGACCTTTTTTCCTTTATCCTTAGTACCTTAACTTGAAAAAAAATTCCTTGTTAGGAGAATGTTGATAGATGTATTATAGGATGACTAGGATGATATTTCCAAAACCTAAATGATGAATTGAAAAAAATAAATAAATGGTTTAATGGATTTAATTGACCATTCTCTTATTATGTGGGACCATAAGGTTTATTCCTGTTGAATGTAAATGATATATTATGGGTTTTCAATACATCATATAAGGTGAATTCTGTTCTTTTTGAGTATGGTCCTAAGGATCGTGAGAGCTTTGAGGAACTATATATCATGTGTTCTTGTAGTTATAGAACCAAGGACCATGAGATACATTGGATAGTTAAGATAGTGAGAGCTTCCTTGTGTGTTGAAAATACACCATGATAACTCTTGGAGTTTGTTTAGAGGTTAGATTGTGAGAGATACCCTACTGTTGGATGTCCATGAGTCACGTCCCAGTCCATCCCAAATTATATAAACATGTATATATATATATATTATTTGTGGTGGATTTCTCAGACTTACCAGACTTGAACTGAATTAGGTAGACCGTCATGTGTCCATTATGAACATGATTGGGTGGTTATTTATCAATTATTCAAATTTATACTTTTTTGTGACTAGTACCCTTTTTATATATGAGCATCCATCAGATTATATATAGAAACAATTGGTGGTGAACTGCTGATATTTATCTCACACCCTGTCTGGGACATCGTTGGCACCCGAGTAGATTTCTTGCAAACAATTATAGATAGAGGGAAACACCACGCTTTTGTATGTTGGCTTATTTCTCTTAGTTGGAGCTTATGAGTAGAGGACCTATATTTAGATCGAGATTCATGGATAAAATCTTGGATTCTATTTCACTATTGTAGTAATGTACCATGAATGAACGTTTCTTTCTTTTTCTCTATTATATAATAACTTTATATGCATGAATACTTGTATCATATATTGTCAATGAGGATTTTGGTTATATTATTATTCTTATACAGTTTACTTATTCTATATTTTGATTATGGTCTCACTGTTTTATGTTTCTATTACATCTCTTGTGTACTCGGACATAGGTGTAATGTATCCCCGATGAATTTACTATTTCACTCAAACTACTGGTCGACAGCCTCTGTAATATGGGGACATGTATAAGGGGTCATGTGGAAAATCGGGATAGGGGCACAGGTTACACGAATGCCGGGTTAAGGCTATTTCAAGGTGGTAACAAATGCTTCCTTTATCGCTTAACTATTTGGAGACGACAAATTGGATATTAGGAATGCTTAGGGACATAAACATGAGATGCACTTGGGAATCATGAGACCATTTATGGGGAAGAGACCAAGTTTCCTTACATAATGCTACTATCGATTCTAAAAATACTATTGATATCATTTCATTATTGGGTGCTTCAAATGTTTTATGATGTTATTAATATTGATGATATTTGAAATTGTGTATTCATTATTCAACCTGATGAGATGAGGGTTATATGTTAGAACATGCATCACAATAGGCACAATATTAATATACTAGGCATTTATCCAGGTCACATTTATAATTTCTGGGAGCATTGGCTATTCCATATTTCTATTCATTATTAGAAATATATAATTGTGATGAAACATTTTCATTGGTTGGTTAATACTTTTTTGTGACTTTAGCAAGTGACATTCTTTGATTCATAGGTATTATGGACCCTTATATATCGGAAAATGTAATTCCAACTAGATCAACAATTTGGGGAATGATATAATCACATGATTAAGTATAATATAAAATGTAAATGATAGTAAATTGAGTGTAATATTCTAACTCATATTGTGCATGGGCCCTTATGGGATAGAAAATGATATATCACAGAATGAAACCTTATAAAATGATTTGATGTTTGAGAACAACCTATTTATACATGATAACAAAGAAACATGACACGAACATTACCTTATTAGTTGGAAGGAGTGGTTCCTCATTCTTATAGAATAGTATGTTATGTTCTACAATCTAGTATTTGATTTAGAAATAGATAGAGAGGCATGGTAATTCGTATAGGAGGGATTTAGTTCCTCTACTAATTTTCTATCAATAATCCTAAAAATGATTGAATATATTCATTGATGTTTGTTTGGAATTATAGAATTATTCCACCTTTTCATCCTTCATTAATTTCCCAAAATGTGGTGATGAAATAATTCCTATGGTGGTGGGACCTATGACGCCAATTGTTCTTTCTGATGATCCACCTGTGGTTCCTCCTTCAAAAACAGAATTAGGCATTGATTCCCAGTTTTATGAAGGATTCTTTCATATGATGCAGAATATGAAATGTGGAGTGAAAACTACCTCAAGCATAGAAGATTGACACATGAGATTAAATTTTAGAATCATTCCACCTTCTAACAAGATGCCATGAATTATTCTATGGAGTCTTGGATTTAGGTGATTCATTATATCTTCAAACACCTAGAGATTCCTCTTATGTGGAAGGTAATGTCAGATCACTATATGCTACATTACTAATCCCAGATGTTGTGGGATTCTATATCCTAGGTGGGACAACATTAAAAGATGGTTTGGGATGACTTCTGAATTTTTTTCAATGAATAATTATTTCTCCAGACTCATAGGGATGACTGAGCTATAAATTTCGTGAATCAATTATAGGGAAAAATGTTGTTCAGGGAGTACTTATCCCGTTTCACTAAGTTGTACCATTTATCTCATTCCATAGTTGTTGATGACCATGTGGATGTTGGTAAATTTTAGGATGGAATGTGTTATGTTGTTTGGTCACATGTGAATTTTTCCAATATGATGACTATTTCAAAAGTCACCAACTAGGCCCTAATTATGGAGAAGAATATGAGATATGTTGATAGTGAGAATCAGGGTGCCTCATCACCTAAATCTCTTAGTGGATCTTCTTCTAAGGGAAGTGATGATTTGAGTCTTATCATAGAGTACATTATATTCAGTCTTCTACCATTGATAGGTAGCATAAAAATCACTAAGGAAGGAAGTCATTTCACTTCAGGGCATAGTGTCTGTGATATCTAGTTGAGTGTTAGGGCTATGGAAAGATGGGTCACCTCCACTATTTCTTCATATCATTCCCTATAGTGTCTAGAGAGAAGGGATTTGCACCTACTCTTCATCCATGATTGGGGTCAGTAAGATATCGATATGTAGGTAGCTCAAATACAATGAGTTGATCAGGATGAGGTATTGGAAGAGGAATAGGAAATCAGGGATATGATTCACAGTTCCAATAGAGAAGGACAATTTAGGTAGTCAGACAGTGACTCAGGGCCATGCAATAGGCAAGATACACACTTTTCTACCTATGCTACAGGAGTAGAGTGTTGAACCTTCAGCTTTATGTTGAATTATTCCGGTATCCTCTAATCTAGTATCTATGTTTTTTGATATAAGAAAATATAACTTGTTCTTATCTGAGTATAACATTGAGATCATGGGCCTCAATGTTGAGTGATATCATGGAATTATGATGCAAGATTCTTCCATTGGTTTTCATTCATAGGTTGTTCATTGTTTTTATAATTGACCCATATAAGTGGGTGATTATATTTTCTAATGGAGATTGGAAATTCCCTGTATGAAAGGTTATGATCTAATATTCCGGATAGATTGGTTATTTCCATAAAAAACTCTTATTGACTGCAATCATTAGAGTGTGATGTTCACTTCACCAAATGTAGCTACACAAATGAATAAGGAATAATGGAAGTTTGGTGTAACGTGAGCAGGACCTGAGAAATAGAGGTTGTGTAGTGTTACGACACAGGTTGGCAGTAATTATCTTGATGAAAAAGGATTGTAAACCGTAGTTTTACTCTTGTAGTGGACAGTTTAAAAGTTGTTGTTCCTAATGTCTTTTCTTGTGAATCTCTTGTATAAGAGGTGGAGTTTAACAATGAATTGGTGATGATAGCAGCACATGTGACCATTCCCCTATATAGTATAGAATCTAAGGACATTTTTTAACTCAAAACACAGTTGGAGTATCTAGTGGATAATGGTCATATATGCCCCAACACATCACCTTGGGGTTTACCTATCCTCTTCTACAAGAAGGAAAAAGTTACCTTTAGGATTTTCATAGATTACCATCAGTTTAATTATCTAATTATAAATATCCCATATCCTTTTCCTAGAATTGAAATCCTCATTGATTATCATCAAGGAGATAAGGTTTTATCAAAGATAGACATGAGGCCAGGATAACAACATATTTATTACAAGACATCTGATACATTGAACATAACTTTTATGATTAGGTATGGTCTCTATGAGAATCTGTTTATGTTGTTATGACAAAAAAACACACAAAACATCTTCGTGTATTTTATGAATAGAGATTTTAACCCATATTTGGATTCATTTTTGGATGTCTTTGTTGGTTATATCTTTTTGTATTTTCGCTCGATATACAACCATTAAACCCATTTGAAAATTATCTTCATATCATTTCAAAGTCAAGAGTTTCTATTGACCCAGAAAAGGTGTGTGATGGGGTTATATGGGATCCTACCAATATCCTCTATGATATTTGGATTTTATTGTGACATTATGGGTATAATAGAAAATTCATTAAAGATTTTTCTTCCCTTGCATCACATCCTGCTGGTTTGATGAAAAATGATGTGAAATTCATGTTGTCTGAGTCTTGACAATCAACCTTTCTGGAGATAAATGGTAGACTTACTTCAACCCCAATTCCTATTCCACCAGATCCAGTCAAGGCCTATACAATAACTTTTGATGGATTAGGTATTGGTCTTGGAGATATTCTAATGCAGGATGAACAGGTTGTTGCATATGGTACTTGTCTGTAGGGGCCTGATGAGAAGTATTACCCAATACATGACCTCTATCCCACTATAGTTGTTTGTTCCATATGCTTATAGAGACATAATTTTTTAGGAGTGCATTATGGTGTTAAAAAAAAGAGATCATCAACTATATCTTCACTTAGTGGGATTTCAATCTTAGGCAACATGTGTGGGTCTAGTACCTGAAATATTTTGTTTTCAAATATTCCTACACATATGTTAATGAACATTTTGTATCCAATTATATGATCCAAAAGACTCAAACACATTCAATTTATAATATCATTGGTGGATAAAGGCATATGTCCTTATTCTCATAGATACATATTGAGGTTCACGAAGACAATGGACAAGCTATTAACTTCTCCTTTGCGATGACATAAACAGATTTAGAATATGTATAGTCTAGAAAACTATCTGATCCTGAAGGTCTTTTCATATGAGAGTGTATCTCAGACGACAAATTGACATCTAGCTAGAAATTCAATAGGGATGATACTATTATTTTTCTTGGGTGTGTATGGGTCCCCGAAGACATCATAGAGGAGATGATGGGGGGGTTTCCATGCCTCATCATAGACTATTAAACCTATTGTATACAAAATGTACCCATATTTATGGAATCAATGATGGTGGGACAGTAGAAAACCTGATGTATCTGAGTTCATTATGCGATTATCAAACTTTCAGTTGGGAAATTTGTAACATCAATGTCCAGCATGGCTTCTTCATCCATAATACATTTCTGATTAAAAATGTGATGATGTTTTTATGGAATTCATAACTAGTTTTCCCAGATCCCCTCATGTCAACAAAGCATTGTGGGTTGTCGTTCATAACATGAAGAAGGTCGTAAACCTTCTACCATTGTGGGATTCCTTTTATGATGATAAACTAGGAAGACAATGTGGAGGAGGTAGTACGTCGTCATTAAGCACCTCATTCTATTGTTTCTGATAGAGATGGTCATTTTACATCACAGTTCATGAAGGGTTTTCCAATGTCTATGGGTACAATGGTACATTTGAGCATGGCCAATAACCCTTAGTCTAATGGGAAAATAGAGCATACAATTTAGGCTCTAGATGATGCGCTCAAAGAATGTGTTCTCCACTATGAGGATCTAGGAAAGAACCGCTTCCCCACTTCATGTTTTCTTTTAACCACATATTCTATCGTACCATTGATATGGATCCCTATGAATATTTGTTTTTTAGGACTTTACGCTCGCTTATTTATTGATTAGAGGCAGGGGAGGAATCTACCCTTGGGCCTCATCTAGTGAAATAGATGTCAGAGTAGGTCAAGCTAATTCATCTGCCTATGTAGATATCTCAGTATATATAGTATACATATATAAACAAGAACCAATGACCTATTGTGTTCAAGGATAGAGATCGGGTTTTCTTGAAAATCATTCCCATGTTGGGGCCTAGGCATTTTTGGAATTTGGGAAAGCAATCACCAAGATTTTTTGGACCATTTGAGGTTTTGAATCAGACCAGACAAGTGTATTACCACTTGGAACATCCTCCAAAATATTAGTCTATGTATTATCTCTTTCATGTATCTCAACATCACTAGTATTATCCTGACCCATCTTTTGTATTTTAGGGTGATGAGATAGAGTTGGACATGGCTGGTTCCTTCAATGGTTATCAAGTATGTATTGTTAAAAAGAGTATTATGACAATCTGAGGAAGGATTGTTCTTATTTTGTATAAGTGCTAGGGTAGAAAAGATAGGTATATGAAGTGATTTTGGAGAGTGAATCTGATGTACAATCCCAATAGCTAGAACACTTTTATGGTAGTTTATCTTTACCCTCCAAAGGATAACATGAGGATGAGTTGTTTCAAGCAGGGGAGGTTGTAACAACCCAATGCTTTGACCATGGTAAAGATCATTAGTTTATATTTAATAATGTATTAAATTGACTTATTAAATTTTACCATCTATGTATGTCATGGGGGTGTTCGTGGATTTCCTACAGCCTAGAGCACCAAAAATGGGAAGGAAGGCTAGGCCACACGGTTAGCTGGAACGATGCGGTCCTAGGCGCACAACAGTGTAAAATTTTTCAAAGGCTATAAAATATTGTAGATCCATTTCAAATGGGTTGCGCATGGTTAGGAAAACTATGCATATAGATCATTAAGACCTCTTGTAAGGAGGTAGTGACTTGCACACGATTTGTGCATAGTTTCCCAAACTATCTGTAGAAACCATTCAAGACAAATTTTAAAGGAAAATTTACAATTTTTCCTCCACAACCTCTGAAATACTTTTTTGTCTCTTATCCTCCCATTTACGCATAGCATATCCTCCATTCACTAGAGATCCTACAATTCTAATATTATTGGATCTCATACCTCTACAATATCTATTGTCTAATCTACAGTTTGTCGATGGAATTAGATATTTTGGATAAGGAAAACCTCTTGTTACCTTTCATAATTGATAAATATTTTCATCGGTTGTTCTATTTAGGTGCAGGATATTTCTCATTATATTCATGGAATTTTATAGAAACATAGATCTACTCCAACCTACATTGAAACGTAGGCTGATAGTAAGTGATTTATCATATAATACCCAATGGTGGGTGGTCTCATAGTTTTCCATTTGAGATTTTATCATTTAAGATATATTTATATGTTCTATGGGACACCCTTTTCCATGTATCATTGATGTGTTGAATTCTTGGTGTATAATGGACACTGAGGCTTTGATACAGGTGAATTGTATCTTTTTTGGGGGTTAGGAACCACCTTTATTGTAGAAGGAAACCCTAGGGATGTGCCATCCCAAATTGGACATTTAGGGAAATTCTAATAAATGATAGTTTTTTTGTTATGTTTTCTTAACAAGTTTTCTATTCGATTTGACTATTGTTTCTTTTTTATTTGATTGGTATAATGGTGTTTCAAATGATTTTTATCCATGATTGATTTTCAATGGGAAAATTGAAAGTTTGGGTATTTGACAGTTTTCTATTAGCCTTGTCACCTTAACTTGAAATTATTTTTTCCATGTTAGGAAAATGGAGATTGTTGGATTATAGGATGTCTAGGATGATATGTCCCAAATCTAAATGATGAATTATTATCAAATGTAATGGGTTCATGGATTTACTAGACGGTGACCATGTTATTTGTGACTATATTGGTAATTCATACTTAATATAAACGATTTAAGAAGGGTATACAAACATAATATAATATGAATGTTGGGATTTCTAGTAATGGATCAAAAGTAAATGATTTACTTGGGGTGTAGAAGACCTTCAGAGATTATAGTTATGAAATGGATAAATGTGAGAGCCTAGGGATTTGACAGACCCTGAGATCTCCCTCATGTTTTTTCAAGAGACCTTGAGAGCCATTAGAGTTGGGACATGAGACAGACCATGAGAGTTACCCTAGTGTTTCATGTATGTGAGTAATTTCCTGATCCCTCCCTACATGCACACACACACACACAGATATATATATATTTATATATCTTTAATAATTATCTACATATATGTATTTATGTTGACATGGTTAGGCATACCATCCTTGAGCTGAAGCAGGCTGACCATCAGGTGTCCTCTGAGTGGGTGCATAATTATCAATTTCGTATTTTTATACTTATTTTTACCAACACATTGATTATATATGAAATTCAATTAGATTAAACATAGACTCCATTTGTGGTGTCCTATTGAGATTTATCTCACAACCAATTTAGTCCACATTTAGCACCTGAGAATATTGCATTATTGCAGGAATGGATAGAGAGAAACATCACTCTTTTGGATGTTGACTGTTTTTTCTAGGATGGAGCTTAGAAGTAGAGGACAAAGAATATTATTGAGATTCTTGGATTATATTTTTAATTTTATTTCACTTTTTTATTAATTTAGCATGAATTTTTTTCCTTATTTTTTCCCATTTTTTCCTAACATGGCATGCATGAATACTTGTATTAGAGACATATTATAAGGATTTTGGTTTTATTGTTAGTATTATGTTGTTTACATTATTATTTATTTTGATTATGGTTCCACAATTGTATGTTTCTATTACATATGATGTGCACAATGACATGTGAGTAATTCATCCCTGATAATTTTACAATTTCACCCCTACTGCTAGTCAGAATCCCCCGGCTTATCAGGAGACACACGAGGGGTCATGCGGCCTACTGGGTTCGGGGCACGGGTTACATGACAGCCTGGTCAAGGATGTCACTATGATTTATGGGGGTATGTAATATCATTTAGAGATGTAATGTTAGATTTTATGATTCATGGGGAATATATATTCTATAAGTACACACCCTGCATTTTCCACATTAGATAAAATGAAATTAGATGAGGTGTCTTTATATCATAATCAATTCACTATAGGAGAAACTCTTAATGGAAGATCAATATCTATTGCTAATGATCACTTGGGAAGACACATAATTGTGGATTGGGATTCCTCCATCAATGGGTCTTAGGGATGTTCTTTCCAAATAATATGCTCATGTCTGAAACCTATCATACCTAAAAGATCAACTGGAAAACCCAGTTCTTATAGTCAAATGTCCACAGACACTCAAGACATATGGGAATTAAATGAAATCTAATAGGCATTAAAGGATTGGGAATTAGCTGAGAGAAACTATTATTTCTGAACCCTTAATGAAAATAATTAAGAACATGGGGTTCAACTCCCTAGGATGTCGACACTACTTCTCAAGGTCTTGTTTCCATCCCACCCAATGCCTACTTTTCAATGGACTACATACAATTGGACTCTTTATGGGGTTCTCATTATGTCAACACTACATGGAATGATTTTCAATAGAAAGAGGTTGAATTGAGAAGATATGGAAATGTTTCAGTTCCTTACACTATTTCTTCTTCCAATAACCATTTGTCAGTGGAATCCAATCTTTGTGACATCGATGAATCTATTCATTATTTGTTGATACATAATTTATATAAAAATAGATTTATCGTAATGGTGAGACTAGAGGATAGTAAAAGTGAGGGGTTATATTTTCAATTCTAAGGGGGGCGATGAAGCCAACCCATATATTGCGGCTGATGTTGGATTAGTTTGTAATTTAAATTCAGGGTCTCATGGGTTCCCTACATTCGAGGGTTCTTGGGTGGATGATGCATCAATATAGATGTTGCGGATATTGGAACCCACCTCACTACTAAGGGAGGATCTTACAAAATTAAAAATTCGCATATATGTTTCCATCTAAGGGTCTTGGATATCGTGGTATATTTTGAGATCAAGAACATATACTTAATACATTTATGAAACATTATTGGATGAGACCCTCGATGATGCATTATTTGGAATGATCACTACTCCTACATGAATATCTTTGTGTTATGATCCTTGTTAGGTGGATATATATTTGATGAAATGGAATCATGTATCCATTCATATAAGGATATATAATACTAGTCAGATTGAGTAGGGGATATGTTGGTGATCATGATGCGGAAATATGATAATGATGAAGTTGTAATACTATTTTTTACATCAAATTCTCTTCTTTCAATTATCATGGCCTTGAACTCCTATTCTTGATACTTGTAGAAGCCTAATGATTTTTGTGAAGTGGTTTCCTCCATAGATTGTACACTAAGGGAAACCACAAATGGGTTGAATTTCCCTTCGAACATGTGAGTTGCATGAGAGGGATACCTAGTGGTAATGAAGCATATAGAGATGGGTAATTCAGATCCTATTAGATAATTTCCATTCCTATCCTACCTACTATTATTTCATAGGGATCATCCCCATGGAATAATACGAGGCATCAATAGTCTTTCAAGTTGATGATATGTATAAAGTTAGGGATAATAGGTTACTATTAAATTTATTTATATAGTTTTCATGTTATGTGCCTTCATGTGTTGACTAATAATATCTCACTTGAATTGATGTATGTATAATGAGTAATAATGTAGAAATTTCTTGGGTCCCATAAATTCTATTTCATTGGATAATCATGTGATATTGTTGGTGGATTTTCCAGAATCAAATAGGGATCCTGGGATAGTTGAGCCATTAGGGATATCCCAAGCCTCAGAAGGTCTACACTTTCAGATCAAATGAATTCTTCCCCCACATACTGGGTATATTAAGTGGTCAATGATAAATCTAAACCTATTAATCATGAAAATCTATGGATCACAATCTTGAATGAGGTAGCGATCCATGCTCGAAGAGAATCAGAATAAACCTATCTCACATAGTTCCATGATAGTTATTATTACAAGTATAGTTTTCATGTGTGATTTTTTGAGACTGTTGTTCTAGCCAAACATCATTATCAATCATGGGTCTCTCTGGAATAACCCATATTCAACCTTTATATGAAGGATATATCCACTATTTGGGAATGTTATGATGATATAATGGTGGTCAGGAATGCTGATATTCTTGAGAGTGTAGGGAGTTCCCTATTATTCAATCCATTCCCTATCTATTCAATGTTAATGAGAAAACATGTTTGATCTTCTAATACCAAAATTATGAAAAAATGATTTTTCATATGAGAATGATGTTTTTATCCTCCCACATACTGATATTGAATGGTATATTACTATATTATAATCAATCCATTCTAAGGATATTCAATCAATATCCACTCTGATGGAAATTATTCAGGAATATATTCCACTGCTCGAGAGTAATTCTATTGGATGATAACAGGATCTAGATGAACATTATATTTTCTATTATAAAACATAGAAATATTCATATGGAAGTTCATTTCTCATCCCCGATCCCAAAAATTCCAATGATACTACCCAAATTACTTCACTATTTTCATTTCGTGTGTATGAGGGTTTCGATTATCATTCATTCAATTAACTAGTGAAATTTGTTATTAATATATAGGTGATAATTAGAAAGATCAATTCAAATATTTCAATTGAATATTCCATGGACATCCTTTTAAAAAAAATAATATTCTTGTTCATGAATCACTTGAGTATTCATGGATGTCTGTGAGGTGATATGGTGAAGATCTAGAGAAGATGAACTCATTGGAGGGAAATTTTCACAAAGTGGATTGACTTTTTAATGAATTAGGACTGCTCTATATAGAATTTTCTCACAATGAGGTAATATTTGAAAAATTTAGATAGTTGGTAGAGGAGGAGAAAAAACAATAATTGGATGAAGCTTAGAGGATGGTAGAATTTTGGGATGATTCTAATATTGAGACTGAAACATGTATGAGATCCCCCATGCCATATAGGATTTGGAGAAGGGGATAATTCATCTTTGTAAATATACTATGTAGGCTTTGTAATCATAATCTTCTATTCATATGGAGTGTCTTTGTGTTTTGTATTCTCCAATGATATCATTTAATATGATGAACAATGTTTTCCCTCAAATTATTATCCTTTATATATTGATTCCATTACAATCAATCATAAATGGTCACATTTGAAAATATAACATCCATTGGATACCAATTTCCTTCGCAATCTAGGATAACAAAATTTTACATGATCATGTAATATTTTTTACAAATCCATGGGACTCAGTGAGAGTAGTATTAATGTTTCTAGGGATACCATGAAAACCTTACAAAAATTATGTATTTTCTATTACCACCCTAAAATTTTCTTAATTCCACCATAGAGTTTGCTTTGTGGGCCTAAATTTACCTATTCATTGTCCTCCCCTTTCTAGTTTTTGACATAACATTTTTTTGTGTCTTTTTAGATTTATTTTGATTGCTAAATTTCTTCATAAACCCTACTAATCATTGATCTTGAATTCTAATAATCTATTATTAAAGAGGATTCCTTTTCAAGTTTTCAATACAAATAGTATCGTGTCTCTTTTCACAGAATGTTTAATGTCATGAAATCAAGAATAATGAAACATTTTGTTTTGGTCGAATATATTATTCCATGAATTATGGGTTGAGGATCTCAATAGGGAATACTTACTGGTAATGTCTTAATATATTTATTACATGAAGGGGTGATTTTTGGAGAATTATTGGGTGATTTTTGAATCTAAAGCATGATATGGGGTAAATAAACAAGTAGTAAGCATAATAATGGCTCCCAATAATATTTTTTAGGGCATAAAAAGATAAGATAATCCCCTTATTGGAAAAAATCATCCTTTGGTTAACACACCATTTTTTATGGGTAATATATTTAGAGCTAGATAGAGCTTAATGTTCATGGTCAAACAAATTTTTCCTAATGAAACTAACCCTACATTTATATTTTCTAGGTAGTATGTGAAAATTTGGATTTATTAATACCCTAAAGGACGTATTTCAAAGGGAATAATGTCTTAAAATTCTAGGGGATTCAATATCGGCCCTGGATATGAAGATGAAGAAACTCTTACATGAATTGGTATTTTTTGAATGAGGGTTAGAGAATGAATTAATTTAATTTCATGCAACTAGAACATGAGATTATTAATTTAATGACTTAGGGAACAGATGTTTGAGGGATTCATTTTAGGGTCACTTAGAATTTTTTTGAGATAAATGACTTTCACTTTTCACGGTAATCTATTAATTAATTCTATATCATCTATATGAATGAATTTGGATGGTTGTAAACTATCATATAGAGGACCATAAATATGAGGATCAACATGGTATGAACATTCCATTAGGTCATACAATGTTAAGAAAATTCTATCAGGAAGATAAATTTTCCTTTGGTTGATAGGCCTTATAGGAAAATTATGTAGTGAAAATTGGGACATAATATTCATAGTCAAAAAAATGTTTTCATTAGGTTATTGACCTTCTATTTTTTTGGTTAGGTAGGTTTTTTGTTATTACAATTTCCAAAGACACTGAGTTTGGTTTTTGAAAGGAGGGTTCCATAACATTAAAGGATAATTGCATGTACAAATATCATTAGAATGGGTAGAAATATTTCCCTTACACTAGTCTAAGTCATATATAAGAAGGATTATTTCTTCTTGATGGCCAGGCCCACGATACAATTTTCTAACATCACAAAATATCACATAAAAAAAGAATCTAGACAGATGTGGTTCTAAAAGTGCTTCCCCTGAAATCAATCAAACTATTGTGTGGGAAAAGAGAATTTGACATTGAATATGATCTAACAAATGGGGTGAGGAAGATACTGGACCCCCAAATATTGAGCAATTGTATAGTACACAAGGGGAATTCCTTTGTTGCTGTCAGACTAGGATATACGATCATGGTGTCTCTATGTATCTCGTAAATGAGATAAGTAGGCCATATATAGTTCGTATAGGTTTCCCCCTATATGTGTGAATCATGAATATGGAAATTGAATTTTTAAAATTTTTAGTGGTTGGATTAAGGATTGGAAATTTGAGTGTCATTATGTATCCTATAGTCGAAAAAATCATGCCACACATAGTTCTGAATATCATGCTATTTTGTTTCATTCAACTAGGATATCAGAATTGTTGTCTAAAATCATACAGTGAAGATGAAATGGAGTACTACAGTATTATGTGATACATCCAGGACTATATTTCATGGAGATTTTTAGTGAAATGATTCTAGAGTGTCCCTACATATCCTATGATAGATGGAATCAAGCCTTACATAGTTCCCTAATTGGATTTCACAGTGAAGTTAAACATCATATGGTAAAGATGTTTGGAGTTCCTTTAATGGAATAATAAAGGGACAATGGAACCCCTAATATGGATTAATATTCCTTGACCATGTCAATCACCTACCGAAACACTTAATCCCTAGTGAGCTATGATCGATGCGAAGAACAAGGGGAGGCAAGGGTTTGATCTACCTGATGCAGGGGATAAAATGAAGGATATGGATGTTTTGATTTCTGTTGTGGATAGACTAAGATTTCAATTCTGGGATTTACTATGTATCTCATTATTGCAACTATCAAGAATAGGTTGTTCTTGAATTGTAACATTTTGAGTTTTGAACCATAACCTTAGATGGGTATTTTTTTATTTTTCATATTTTTTCTTATTGTAGCATGACTCGAGATTGAAGACATGGACATCACTGTGTATCCTATTTGGATTATAATGAAGACCCACATAGTTATTAGACTAAATGAAGTTTAACACCATGTTGTAAGGGTGATGGTGACCCAATGTGGAAGAGGGGGGCCAGTTCTGCTGGACCCATAATCAGAGATACAATCATCAATACACATAATGAGTGGGTAGGAATCAAGACACGTGTAGTTCTAAACGGGAATTATTTGTGACATACATACTTGTAAAAAGAGGTGGCATTTTATGTATTTCATGGACGGTCCTTGAACATAATGTGTGGGAATCACTATGTATCCCATAGAGTGAGAATCATTCCACACGTAGTTATTTGTTATCCTTGTAGTTTAATGTATTGTTGAATGTATTGGTGTTACTCAACATCAAATAACTATAATCATGGCTAGGATCATTGATAGAAATACAGGTTTGACTACATATCTTTGATGGGAAGGAATCAAGACACACATCGTTCATTATAGAAAAATCCATACACAAGTCTTTCCCACAAACGAGGATAGGGAATTTTTTAACATTTGAGGTTGCTGGAAAAAGATGTAAAATCAAGAAATCATGTAATGGCCTGGACCTCTTCTGCCCTTTCCTTTGTCGAAAAGAAGGTCATGAAGTGTTATGAAGGGAATAATGGACTTTTCCCACACCTTTCATAATTTTGAAACTACATACCGTGTAGTGTGATTATATGCTGTGTACCACCTTGTCGGGTATACCCCATGTTGAAGTCGTGTCCTTGCCGTGTGAAATAAATGAGTACACTCCGTGTAGCCTATACTACACACCGTGTAGTGTCTCCCCGTGTATGTGTTACATTCAAGTTGTGTGTTGACAAGTCAATGGTCGTGTGCCATGTTGAAGCCGTGTCCTTGCCATGTGAAATAAATGATTACACGCTCTGTAGCCCATACTACACGTCGTGTAGTTCCTCACCATGTATGTGTTACCCTCAAACCGTGCATTGACCAGTCAATGACCTTGTGTCACGTTGAAGGCCATGTTGAAATCAGTGTGGCGACCGTGTGAAATGGTCGAGTACACGCCATGTACTATAAAGTACACACTGTGTACTTTAGTTTTTCTCGCCTATAAAAGGAGGGGGCCTTTCCTCCTCTTCAAAGCATCCCTCTCCTCCCCTCTCCTTCAAGAAGAGCTCTCCTAAGAGACTATGAAGCTCTTTTATTCCATAACTTCTTTGTCTGAGCTCCAATTTACAATCTGTCTGCAGCCACGAGATCGTAACAACGAGGCGGAACTTATGAGTTTGTAACTGTTTCTTCCCCTCGGCCTTTCATGCCCAATCTTCCACCCGAGGAGATTTTTCCAGGATTTTCCAGAAGTGAAGGATGCTGACAGACGTCTTCTAAAGTTGATCCGGGAGAGCATTGTGGTTAGAACCTATAGAGGTAGGGATCTTACCATCGTCTCTCTAAATTTTGCATCATGTGGGGTTGGTGTCCTCTTGTTTGCGTGAAACACTTTTGAACCAGTTTAGTAAGGATAATAACTTTCATATATAACGGGGATGGGATGTTTTCGAATGCAGTTACATTATTTATATCCTGTGATATTATTTTGGGAATTGAATAGGTTTATGCCTACTGAAAATCATGGTCATTGGGGGCCTTTTATTGTGCAATTAAATGATTCCCTATCATTTTAGATCATTTATGGATGGAATATTTTAGTAATGTGGAAATTGGTTAATCACATAAATCTGGATGATTAAATGAATATCTGGAACCCTTGTGTTATTACCCCGATTGAACAAAACAAAAATAATAAACATGTGGGTGCTTATTAGAGTTTATTTATGTGAAGAGGGTGTTTTGTAGGTTGTTGTGGATCGAGTGAGTAGCGGGCGGCGGTTGGATTGGTTGTGGGTTGGTGTGAATGCTATGTTGGATATGGGCATCAGTGCTGTGATAAATGGTATCAAGGGATGGTGATGTATGAGTTTCGGTGTGTGTGTGGGTATGGTGGTTGGCAGTGGGGCTATAGGGATGGGTTTTATTGTGAATGAACTATGGGTTGTGAATAATAACTAAAAGTGGAAGAGATAATGAATGGTGGGGCATGGTAATTGAATGGGAATAATAATAAATGGGGTTGATTGGTTAACAAGAAGGGACATGTTTATTTTTCTTGTGTTTTCCTAACTTGATTTGTTGATGGAAGGGATATGTTTTACAAAAGATCGATGTGGATGGTTGTGGATAATTTCTAAGTAGTTAAGGAACTAATAAACTAATTCTATTGAACATGAAAACCTAAATGGGTTTGCGGTTGTTTGTTGTATGCATGCTTCGGAATTTCTGTAACGAGGCATGATCTCAGTTTCTCTGTTTAGAAGGCATAGGTTGGGCTGTGTGTTTTGTATACATATATATATCTGTATCTTTGTGTTTTGTAGAACCCCATCCATGTTTAGAACATAGTCCCAAACACTCCCATTTCATGGGAGAGGGTGTTTTCCCCTTAGTTACTAGCTCATTCCTTCTCCTTCTTCCATAGGTTGTGATCGATTGAGGCGACCTTACACCCAAGACTCTTCCGGTAGGTTTCGATTGGGTTGGTTTTATCCCAAGACTCTTCGGGCCAGTTTACTATTTCCCAAGATTCTTCAGGATGAGGCCCATGTGTGTGCGGGTGGGATATGCGGTTGTAAGGCCCAAGTGTGTGCGAGTGGGATATGTGGTTGTGAGGCCCAGGTGTGTACGGGAGAGAAGAGTATGGTAGCGTCTGGACATTCGCTGTTAATAAGAGAAGATAACTTGTGGGAAATGGTGTGGGGTACCCAATACTCTTGTTCTTATATACTACTAGTATCTGTTGTTTTTGTGTTTTTGATGAGCATGGCTAGTGATGTTGGGTGGAATGAATTCCTTGCTAGGTTTTGGTTTCTTCTGTTGTTCTCATAGGACATTAGTATGTCTCCCCACTTGGTCACGAGAGCTTTAGGTTTCTCTACTGAGTATACTTGTATTCTCACCCTAAATTTATTTTCACGTTTTCAGGAGGACTACCCGGGCCGTGTGGGACCCTAATAGTCGAGACAATTGGATTCGTTGCAGTTGTTGTACTGTTTGTTCTTTTGGTATTGTACTTTTGAGCTTCTTATACTTGTAATTTGATTCAAAATTGTTTAAACATGCATGTGGTATTGGTTTGGGTTTATTTCCATTTACTTGTTCCTTTTTTTGGTGTTTGACTCATCCTATTTCCCGATCATAAATAATAAAAAAGGATAATGCATCCCATATTTGTAAAAACTCATACCCTTGGTGCTAGTTGCCACCTCGGGGCCTACTAGAGGAGAGACTCAGGGGTCATTATCTCCCACTCACCATTTCCAACTTAGTAGGGGCATCTTTGGTGGGAGGGGGTCGTGAAAGAATGGTATCAGAGCTGATGGTTGAGAGATAGGATAGAGTTTGTAGTTAGGAACATTGAGGATTGCATGGGATGGTAGGGAAACTGTGTTAGCTGATCTGGGAGCGTGACATAGGCCAGGGAAGACCGGCTAGGAAATTGAATTTTAGGGCCCCCTGTGATCTGATGCAAGGACTTTGAGCCTACCGAATGACCAAGTGAGACTACATTGATTTAAAGTTAGAGACCCTAGGGAAGGTACTTGCTTCATCATGATTGTGTTTTACATGATTTGCGTGTTCTGGGAAATGGATTGAAATAAAATGATAAAATAAAACCTTGAAAAAAAAATTTTTCTACTTGGGATTAGGTGATCTTTGTTTACCATACAGCTATGGCACCTGGACGATGTCCCAAGGAGACTCAGATGGCCATGGCCCAGTAGATTCAGGGGGTCGATCAGTTGAGGATTTACCGAGTAGAGGAAGATGGCCAGCGGCAGAAGACGCTCCATTCTTTCCAGTGGAAAACCCTCAAGAAGTATGAGGGTAGTACTTTCTATATGGAGACAGAGGGGTGGATTTAGGATCTAGGGAACTTTTTTACTTTGATATGTGATCTGAGGGAGTAATTGGTTCCCCTAGAAGTGAGTCAGCTGAGAGGTGCGGTGCGATGGTGGTGGACGCTCTACCTCGGGGAGAGGTCAGAGGAAGAAGTTCCGTGGGATGACTTTGAGGAGGAGTTATGAGAGGAATTCCTTTCTCCCATGATCAAGGTGGAGAATCAGCAAGAGTTACTCTCCCTCAAATAGGGGTGTATGTATGTATGAGAGTTGGGGATCAAGTTCAAGGATCTACTACTCTTTTCTCTGAATCTCTTTCCGGATGAGGAGTAATGGGTGAGACGTTTGTAGGAGGTGCTTCATCCTTTGCTCTAGTATTCTGTCACCACCTTCACCCTTCTGACGTACATGGAAGTTCAAAAGAAGGCAGAGGTTGTAGAGAGGATGCACTCACAGGGAGGTTCACCATGTGAGGGGATCCATCCGGGTTCGTCGAAGGTGAAGGCAGTCAGCAGTAGGTCTCCTCTGATGAGACCTTCTAGATTCAGGAAAGTATGGAGAAGGCCCCAGTATTTCCCGTTCAGATCATCAGGTCATAATCCCATTTTCATGAGCACATGAATGAAGTGTTTCTATTGTGGTGGTTTCAGGAACATTAAGAGTCGATACCCAACCCGGGCTCAGTACAATAGAGGTGGCCAGGTTTAGCGCTTTCCTCAGCAGCATCAGTTGCTGAAGAGACCCTTCCAGCAGCAGCAGAACCATGCTCCTCTGAGGATAGAATTTGTAGGAGGAGGCCAACCTCAATGTGCTCCTCAGGGACCTCAACCAGGGTGTGGTCAGGGAGGTGGTCAACATCAGAGAGGCAGAGGATCTAGGCGTGGATAGTTACACGCAGCAGAGTTGGCACCTCCGACAGGACTAGAGGTGGTGTGAGGTACGATTTTTTTGTTCAGCACTCTCATTTCTGCATTGTTCGATTCGGGAGCTTCACAATCCTTTGTTATGCCTGGTCTAGCTCGTTCTTTGGGACTAGACGTAGGTAGACTTTCCATACCACTGGTGCTGACTACACCAGTTGGAGGCCAGTCCAGCATATCTTGTGATTGTTGGGGTTGTGGGATGACGTTGGGACCACATCGATCTAGTGGGGACCTTCTTTTTCAACAGATGCAGCCATACGATGTCATCCTAGGGATTGACTGTTTGTTTTCTGTTAGTGACGTTATCGACTGCTTCTGAATAAGAGTCGTGTTCTCCAGCGTGGATGGGCAGCGTGTATCTTTTGTTGGCGAGAGGAGATATAGGGTAAGAAGTCTGCATGTGAAGCCTCTCATTTCTTTGGTAGGCGGGTTATCCGTGATTTCAGTTGATACAGAGATGATGGATGTCCCATAGGTTTTTGGAGAGTTCCTCTATGTTTTTCTTGATGAGGTTGTGACTCTACCCCAACCCCCCGACATGACGTTGAGTTCATGATAGAATTAAATCCGGGTTCACGTCCTATTTCTACGACCCCTTATCAGATGGCACCTTCAGAGTTTCTCGAGTTTCAAATTCAGATTGATGCTCTAATGGAGACGAGTTTTGTTCGACCTAGCCTATCGCCATGGGGTGCTCCATTTTTGTTTGTGAAGAAGGAAGATGGTGGTCTCAGGCTATGCATAGACTCACAAAGGTTGAATCAGGTTACGGTCATGAATCGTTACCATCTTCCAAGGATAGATGATCTCTTCGACCAGCTAAGGGGAGCGGGATGGTTTTCTAAGATTGATCTACAATCTGGATATCATCAGCTGAGGGTAAAGTACAATGACATCTCGAAGATGGCTTTCCGGTGCCGGTATGGGCACTTCGAGTTTGTAGTGATTCCTTTTGGAGTTACGAATGCACCGGTTGTGTTCATGGGACTTATGAAATTTGTCTTCCAAGAGTTTCTGGGCCGGTTCTTTGTTGTGTTTATCGATGAAATCCTGATCCACTCATGATCAAAGGAGGGGAACGTTGAGCATCTCAGGGCAGTCTTGGAAGTCCTTCGACAACACCAGCTTTATAGGAAATTGTCGAAGTGTATGTTCTTGACGTAAGAAGTGCACTTACTTAGGCACATGGTATTTCATCATGGAGTGTCAGTGGTCCCTTCAAAGGAAGAGGCAGTTGTTTTTGGGCAACACCCAAGAGTGTGGCAGAAGTTCGTAGTTTCCTGGGGTTGGTAGGTTATTATCGGAGGTTCATTTCGGACTTCTCTCGAGTTGCTGCTCCATTGACAGCTTTGACTATGAAGAACCAGGTCTTCCTATGGAGGAAACAGTGCCAGAAATATTTTGACTACATGATGGAAAATTTGGTCACTGCTCCAGTACTCAGGTTTCCAGAGGAAGGGTTGTTGTATGAGTTGTTTTGTGATGCTTTTGGCCTTGGGTTGGGGTGCGTACTGATGAAGAAGAAGGGCGTAATCTATTATGGGTCTAGGAAGTTGCGCCCTCACGATCGTAACTATGCCACCCGTGTCCTAGATCTTGCAACAGTAGTGTTCGCACTGAAATTGTGGCGACATTACCTCTTTGGGGATATATTTTTGGTCTTCTCAGATCATAAGATCTTACGTTATATCTTCTCCCAGTGTGACATGAACTCGCGGAAGTGGAGATGGGTTGAGTTTATCCAAGACTATGAATTCGCGATCTCTTACACTGAAGGTAAGGGAAATGTTGTGGCTGATTCCCTGATCAGGAAGTTGCATAAGGAAGTGGTTCAGGATTCCGCTGATTCTTTGAAAGTGATCGGAGTGTTGGTTGCCTTGCACATCGATGCAAGGGTAGAGGGTGTTAGATGTTGTTTGTTTCAGATGACGGTGCAGTCCTCCTTGTTGCAGCAGGTGGAAGAGTCTCAGTGGGGGGACTCCGAGGCGGAAGTAATGCAAGATCGTATCGATCAGGGAAACTCTCCAAAAGCATGGTCAGAGGAAAAACGACATCAGATGCCTTTTCATGGAAGGTTTTTTGTTCCGGAGGCGATGCATGAGGGAGTTCTCTATGAGTTCCATATCTCAGCCTTGGCGGTATATCCGGGAGATTCAAAAATGTACCAAGGCCAGAGGGAACAACTTTGGTTGCCCGAGGATAAGCGGGCAGTGGCAGAGTTTGTGGCTAAGTGCCTAGTGTGTCAGCAAGTAAAGGCCGAACACCGTGATCCTAGTGGTTTGTTGCATCCTTTATATGCCCCTGAGTGGAAGTGGGATTACATCTCAATGGACTTATCCACAAGATTACCTCCATCTCAGGGTGGTTATGATGATATCTAGGTAATGGTGAATCGACTGATGAAATTGGCTCACTTATTAGCAATTAAGGAGTCGGGCCCGGTGAGTACCTTAGCACAAAGTTATGTAGACGAGGTGGTGCATTTTTATGGAGTTCTGAAGGCCCTCGTCTCATATCTGGATACTCGGTTTACCTCACTTGTATGGAGGGGGTTATATCATGATTATGGAACCCAACTACACCTTAGAACTGCTTTCCACCCCTAGAATGATGGGCATAGAGAGCGCACTATCCAGATGTTAGAGGACATGCTGCGGGCATTCGTTCTAGATTTCAGAGGGTCAGGGGTGCGACACTTGCCTGTAGTAGTGTTTTCCTACAACAATAGCTTCCACTCTACTATTGGCATGGCACTGTATGAGGATTTGTATGGAATACCATGTCGTTCAACCATTTTTTGGGAAAAGGTTAGTGAGAAAGGTTCTCTTGGGCCAAAGGTAGTACATGGAACCACAGAGAAATCTCATCTTGTGCGTGAGAGGATGAAAGAGGCTCAGGATCGACAGAAGTCTTATGCTGATCGTCTGAGGAGGCCCTTGGAGTTTGAGGTGGGTGATCATGTGTTCTTGATGTATTCCCCTTGACGGGGACAGAGGAGGTTTGGGAAGGGGAGTAAGCTCTCCACTTGGATAATCAGACCTTTTGAGGTGCTGAGGCGAGACGGAAAGGTGGCATATCAGCTGGCCCCATCACCTCAGTTGGAAAAGGTTCATGATGACTTCCACATCTCCCAGCATTGTTAGTAATTACACGATGACTCTCACTTTATCGACTGGGGAGTGTTGGATATGGGAGACGATGCGACCTTCGAAGAACGACCAGTAAGAATTGAGGATCGTAAAGAGAAGGTGCTCTGTGGATGAACCCTCACCAAGGTTCCTGTTTTGTGGAGGCATGGTGGCTTCAAGGAGAGAACATGGGAGTGGGAGGCCCGAATGCACACTCAGTACCTGGAGTTGTTTTGACTTGTGTCTTTCCTTATTCTTCTGAGCATTGTTTTGATGTTATACTTTGTACCATTGATATATGGAATGCTTGGCTTGTCCATTGTGATACCTTATGTTTCCTTGTTCTCTAGAAGTGTGTAACATGTTCGGATGTGTGGGGAAGGGGAAAACCTGATCCTTATCCGAGAAACATTAATGTAGATGCGATTGAACCTGTGCGGGAGAGTCAATGCCACCTAAAGCAGATAATATCTCAACATAGGAGAAGGAATTTCCCCAAACCACGTGTTCAAGAAGTGTGTTGGTTGTACTGTGTTGAGGGTAGTGAAAGTTGAAAAATCATAATGTATGGATGTGGGAAGACCCAATTCTTAATCGAGACGCATTAATGAGGATGCGATTAATCCCATGCAGGCGAGTCGGTGCCTCCTAAAGAGGATAATAACCCTAAATTGGAGAAGGAATTCCTAACACATATGATTTGGGATTTTGGATGGTTCCCTGTTATAACGAGAGCCCTAAGAGGTATCTTGTTGGGTTTCTCTGGGTTGGTTTTGAATTCATGGGGACAAGAATATTTTTAGAGGCATGATATGTAATGGTCTGGACCTCTCTAGACCTTTGTTTTTCAAAAAGAAGGTCATGAAGTGTTCTGAAGGGTAGAATGGACTTTTCCCACACATTTCAGAATTCTGTAACTACGCGCCTTGTTGTGTGAGTACACACTGTGTACCACCATGCCAGGTATACCCCTTGTTTAAGACGTGTCCTTTCTGTGTGAAATAAATGATTACACGCCATGTATCCCATACTGCATGTTGTGTAGTGTTTCCATGCGTACACGTTACCTTCAAACCGTGTGTTGACCAGTCAACAGTCATGTGCCGTGTTGAAGTCGTGTCCTTCCCGTGTGAAATAAATGAGTACAAGACATGTATCCCATACTACACACCGTGTAGTTCCCCCCCCCCCCCCACGTATGTGTTACCCTCAAACTGTTTCTTGACCAGTCAACGACCGTGTGCCACGTTGAAGGCCGTGTTGGAATCCGCGTGGAAACCATGTGAAATGGCCGAGTATACGCCATGTACTATAAATTACATGCCGTGTACTTTAGTTTTTCTCGCCTATAAAAGTTGGGGGCCTCTCCTCCTTTTCATATCATCCCTCTCCTCCCCTCTTCTTCGAGCAGAGCTCTCCCAAGAGATTTTGAAGCTCTTTTATTCCATAACTTCTTCGTCCGAGCTCCGATTTACGATCCGTTAGCGGCCACGAGATCGTAACAATGAGGCAGAACATCTAAGCTTGGAAATTTTGCTTCCCCTTGGCCTTTCCTTCCCAGCTTCCACCCAAGGAGGTTTTTCTGGGTTTTTTCAGAAGCGACGGACGTCGACGAACATTTTCTAAAGATGATCCGGGGGAGCGTTTTGATCAGAACCTGTTGAGGTAGGGATCTTACCTTCGTCTCTCTAAATTGTGCATCATGCGGGGTGGGTGTCCTCTTGTTTACATGAAACACAATTGAACCAGTTTAATAAAGATAATAACTGGCTTATATAATAGGTTTGGGATGTTTTTTAATGCAGTTACATTATTTATATCCTCTGATATAATTTTTTGAATTGAATAGGCTTATGTGTACTGAAAATCACGGTTTTGGGTTCCTTTTCTTGTGCAATTAAATGATTCCCTATCTTTCTAGACCATTTATGGATGGAAACTTTGTGGAATGTGGAAATTGGTTAATCACGTAAATTTGGCTGATTAAATGAAAATATGGAAGCCTTGTGTGATCAATCCGATTGAACAAAACTGAAATAATAAACATGTTGGTGCTAATTAGGGTTTATTAATGTGATGGGGGTGTTTTGTGGGTTGGTGTGCATCGAGTGAGCAGCGGGGCTGCGGTTGGCTTGGTTGTGGGTTGGTGTTAATGCTATGTTGGTGATGGGAAGTGGGGCTGCGATAAATGTTATCAAGGGATGATCATGTAGGAGTTTCGGAGTGTTTATGGTTATGGTGGTTGGCATCGTGGCTGTAGGGAAGGGTTTGAATGTGAACAAACTATGGGATGTGAATAATAAATAAAACTAGACAATTTAATGAATGGTGGGGCATGGTAATGGAATGGGAATAATAATCAATGGGATTGGTTTTTTAATAATAAAGGACTTGTTTGTTTTGATTTTGTTTTCCTAACTTGATTTGTGGATGGCAGGGATATGTTTTACGAATAGTCGATGTGGTTGGTTGTGGATAATTGTGCAGTAGTTAAGGAACTAATAAACTAATTCGGTTGAACATGAAAACCTAAAGGAGTTGGGGTTGTTTTCTGTATGCATGCTTCGAAATAGCATTGCCGAGGCACGTGCTCATTTTCTCTATTTATAATCCCTAGGTTGGGTTGTGTGTTTGGAATACATATATATCTGTATCTTTGTGTTTTGTTGCAACCCACCCATGTTGAGAACCTAGTGTTGAACACTCCCATTTCATGGGAGAGGGTATTTTCCTCTTAGTTACAAGCTCCTTCCTGCTCCTTCATCGATAGGTTGTGATGGATTGAGGCGACCTTACACCCAAGACACTTTGGGTAGGTTTCGATTGGGGTGGTTATAGCCCAAGACTCTTCGGGCAAGTTTACTATTTCCCAAGAATCTTCGGGATGAGGCCCAGGTGTGTGAGGGAGGGATATGAGGTTGTGAGGCCTAGGTGTGTGTGTGGGGGGGTATATATGGTTGTGAGGCCCAGGTGTGTATGGGCAGGAAGAGTGTGGTAGCGTCAGGACATTCTCTGTTAGGAAGAGCAGCTAACTAGTGGGAAATGGTGTGGGGTACCCAATACTCATGTTCTTATATACTACTACTACCTGTTTTTTTTTTGGTGAGTGTGGCTGGTGAGGTTAGGTGGATAGAATTCCATTCTAGGTTTTGGTTTCTTTTGTTGTTCTCACAGTACATTAGGTTGTCTCCCCACTTTTTCACGAGAGCTTTAGGTTTCCCTACTGAGTATACATGTATGATCACCCTACGTTTACTTTCAAGTTTCCAGGAGGAATACTAGCACCGTGTGGGAACCTACTATTCGAGACAGTTGGAGTCATTACAGTTGATGTAATCTTGTTTCTTTTGGTATTGTACTTTTGAGCTTCTTGTACTTTTACTTTGATTTAGAACAGTTTAAGCATGCATGTGGGATTGGTTTGGGTTTATTTCCATTTACTCGTTATTTTTTTCTTTTTCTGTTTGACTCATCCTATTTCCCGATCTTAAATAATAAAAAGGGTAATGCCTCTCATTTTTGTAAAAACTCATACCCTTGGTGCTAGTCACCACCCCGGGTCCTACTAGAGGTGGGAATCGAGGGTTATTATCTCCCTTTCACCATTTCCAGCTCAGGAGGGGAATCTTTGGTTTGAGGGTTTCATGACAAATCAATACATATAATGTTTTCACATTAATCAAGATTCACATAGTTATTGTACACAACATGGTGAGAGACCCACATTGGTGGGAGAAATTTCCTATGGTGAGGGAACTGAGGTATCCAATGACCATCGTGAGGCATCCCATATTTAAAGCATGGGAAAGGAATAATATATTATTTATTTTAGATGCATCCAATAACCATTCATGATTGGATTTTATTTTTACGTCATGTTTTGAGGAAATTAACTCATATTTTAAGGTAATATAGTTCATACCAAGTGGTGATCACTCCAAAATGGGATATGCTTAATGTAGTGGAATAAAAAACCTGATGGGAATGAGTGAAATAGAAGCTTACATACAACATATCCGTTCATAATGATACTTTGATACAATTTATGTTTTTATTCTTTGACATTGGTTTCTGATTTATGGTCATACATTTCAAATCAATCATAAACATTAACATCATTTACATAGGATGTGGACACAAAAAAACATTCTATGGTGGGGATGATGATGAGTATGAATTTTAAATTCTTGAAACTAGGATTTTTGGACTATAGATATTATCATCATATATATGGGATGCTGGTTTGTTTCATTTATGTTCAAAAATTGTGGATTGCTGATGCCACATAGTTTAAAATCATGAAACTAATATGGGGGTGTTGTGATGTTTATCATCATGCAACTGGGATGGGGGATTTCATGGAGTTTAACATCAGGAAACTAGTATTATGTACCATATCTTTTAAGATAATTTTATCTTGGAAAATTACCTTATAGATTATCATCATGATATTAGGACGATGTAACCTATGATTACCCAAAATAATTCTTAAGGAACACTACATTGATCGGAGTCATGAAATGATGTATTTCAATAAGAATTAGTTAATACAATCCATTGGATTATTCCATATGTATGGATTATGTTCCATCCCATTTTGGTTCAAAATTTAGAGTCTCCGCTCTTCATTCCTTCAGTGTCCTTAAAAAACCATCTCTCATTGGAGGAAAGAAAGGAGGTGCATTTTTTTTGTTAATGGATCACATGATTTGGTTTTGGTGATCTTAAAAATGTTGCATGGTTTGTAATCATTTCATTTCTAATCATTCCAATTCATGCATACATTTTATGGAAATCTCATATGTTGATATTTAATTGCATATAGAATCTCAGAGTTAGAGAAATAGATCATTGATAAGAAGGACCACATATATCCCATGTAATAATGAGTACATGGCCGCCTGTGTGGCAATGCAGGTCATGGTCCAATAATCCCACAAGGAATATATGATCTTTTCTGGCTAGGTCATTTAATCCATATGTGAAATATTATGGATTATATATGATAGGGTATTGTTGATTTCCACAAACTATCCATTATCTATTGCTTGGTATTGGGATGAATGGTTGGAATTAATATCAAACTCATGATATGGCTTCTCTAATTTATAAGAACAAAAATTTGTGCCACTGAATGTGAGTATCATATGAGGGACACAAAATATGGTGATGATATTGGATTTCACAGTGCACAAAATTATCATTTCACTATCATTATTGATATTTATAGCTTCATCCCACATAGAGAATAATTCATTTGTAGTATGAATATACATGAACTTCTAAGACATAGTTGAAGAATATGGTTCCAAGATGTCCATTTAATATAATAAAAAAATACAAGATTATATTTATTTGTGATGAAACATTGAGGGTTAGTGAATGATGTTGTAATAAACCTAGAAGGAATGAAAAATTATGGAGAATTTAGTGAAGTCCTAAATTTTTGTGGGCCAGTAGTACCATATACTTCATATTAGGTGAGAAATCATGAGTTATGACTGGTGGGTCTCACAAGATATATTGTACACTTCTTTGATGGAAAAAGTATCTTCTACATGAACTCACTTGAGAATATCCCCATAAAGGGTCTTCTAATAGTGGAAGTTTTTCATATCTCTATCATCATATAGAAGAATGTTAATTAATCATCATCAAATTTTCTCTCTCCCAGTTATGTCTAATGGGAGATATCCTATTTGAAGGTAGTCTATATTGGGAGTCATATATTCAATGATAAGACCGTATGGTTCTAGGAAGTGACCAAAATCATTAATCTCTCTCATGTTTGTTAGATCAAAGGGTGATGTCATTCGTTGATGCACAATATTGATGACTATTTCATTGTGATTTGGATCAACTAGGTATGTGTGATCATTTTCAATTATATGGAATTGGTAATTTTGTGACTATGGGATATGAGACAATATCGTCTCGAATGGAAAATCATCCATTATACCATGGAAATGGTTTAGTAATGAGATTATCTCTTCCATTTCGATAGAATAATCATTGTTATCCTACATAATAACTATCCTTGATGCTCCCATTTTCATTACGTGGTTGACTTGTACAAGAAGTTCTATCTTTATACCGTTAATGAGAACATAATATTCTACTTCATTGTTTATTTATTTTTCCATTTTTAATAACATGTATGGTTGGACTTCCATTACTTGAGAAATGAAAATGAATCCTATATTTACTTTATTGAGACTCAGGTCGTTCATCCTCTACCATATTGGGATTCTAGATGCACCATCAAAACACACTTCCCATATATGGGGTCCTTGTTGTACAGTAATGGCCTTTTAATTTGGTAATTGAGTATCTATTGAGGTCATTTCAATTGAGGGGTTCTCTGTTAGCAAATCAACAAATTCCTTAATTTTTTCTATTTTCTGTGACATGAATTAGATGTTATATTTTTGTAGCGGGGCCTAACAGAATGATAGATTTATATTAAACATATAATGAATAAGAATTTAATTGATTTGGTGGGTATGAAAGACCAGAAGAACCTTATTCTAATATATGTTGTTCCTCAGATTTTGGACAAAACATATAAATGAAATATGTCCCTTATTGATATGTGATTAACATTTATTTGCATAAATCATATTTTGATTAAGGTAATATAGTTTTTTCGATCAGGGGATTATTCTTTTGTATAAGGAAGGATCCAATGAATGATCCATTATTTAACATTAAAAATATATGTCCTTCCTTTGATAGACTTAATAATAACCAGGGGGATTATGATATATTTATAAATACAATCAAATGGTTAATTAAAATAATATATCCACTGATATGTAACCCCCATTTTTATCAACCTCGTGATGGGAAATTATTTTCTCGAATGGTTTTTTATAAAGAGTTAGATGCATGGTAAGTTTCCATGAAGTTATATAAACTCTATAAGTTTGGGAGGAAGTGTAATTCTAATGAAATAATTTTATTTCTCTTGTTCAGAATTGATTCTGTGATAGAATTCAATGAATCTAAGGAAAATCCACAATGAAACTTATAACGTGTATTTCAAAGGGTTCATTTTCAGGGTGTGCCAGATAATTTTATTAAATATGTTCTATCAATTAGCTAGGTGGTCTGTTACGTTTTCAATTTAACCACTCGTTCATCAACATAATTTTTTTAGGATTATTCTTGGAAGTTTTTGATGACTCATTTGATGGGATGCTAGTATGTGGAACTGACATTCATCAATCTAAAGGTCATTACCTGATTTAAGAATTCTCTATATCGAACCGGAAGGAAGTGTCAATTTCATCATCCCTGTACATATGGATTATATTGTATCCTGAATAGAAATCCCTAATAGATATTGTCTAATATCTATTCATCTCATCGATCAATAAGTATATGATTGGAACCAAAAAATTATCCTTTTGAAAATACAGGTATAGGTCTCTAAAATCAACACAGACTCTGATTCTCCCATTACTCTACTTGATTTCGATGATATTTTCCAGCCATTTGGGATATTTTTCCATAAAAATTATGTTTTTCCTGATGATAATGTAAACTTTATCATTAATTTTTTCATCATTTTTCATGTGTGTCCTTCTAGAAGCTTTTTTATAGCCCCGGTGGTACTCTGGTAGACCTAGGTGTTGGGTTTCCACCTCAGGATTGAGGCCAAGTATTTATGTGTAATTATAGGTGAAAAAATCTAGATAATGCTTCTAGAAGAAGGTAAATACTATTTATTCTCTAAATATATGGTCACACTGATCATGGTGGGTCATGGTCCTTCCTATTAACCCCAATTTATTTATCTTTATTCATCAATTATGGTAGAGATAATCTCTTTAAATGCTATAGAGTAATCCAAAAGGTCCCCATCATATTCTTATTCCCCATATTCAACTTATTTATCTTATTCCTTAGGGGAATCAAGTAATGAATTAAGTTATATAGTGTTTGGTGAGGTTCCTATATCTTGTCATTTAAATGATTACAAAACTTCCACTATCCCTTATGAAAATGCGATATTTCCCTAAAATTCTACAGAGGATGGAGTGAGATAATGAGAATGAGTGTGTTTTTCTTATTTTGGTGATGAGAAAACCTCTTATTCCTTAGAGAGGCAGAGATATTTTATAGAATGATCGATAAAATGAGAGTATTTTTATCCGGGAATTCATCACTATTTAAGATGTCAAAAAAAATTCCACACTACTAGACTCTATGGTCATGAAGGAAACCATAATTATTTTTGAACATTAAACTATAGTTGGGTTTATATATTCGAACTGATTGATGGGAAATATATATTCATTTCCATGAAATTTGAATGGGTTAGTCGAGATAATTTCTATATCATATGGGGAATTTATCCAAGAAACACCATCAATCATGGGTTGTTTCCCTTCCCATTAATAGAATCCAAAATTTATATAATATGACTCATATTATTTGAATGTGGCCTTATCAGCATGAAATGTACAAATATTTCCATCAACATAGTATATGATTCATTGGTGTTATGAAGAGGAGATTTATGCATATTGATTCCAACAGGTCCTTCCCATAAATACTTTAAAGAACATGTTTTCTTCAACAACTATAAATTATGAGTTAGGTAAGAGGTCTCCAAAATGGGCATTATGATTAATCTATATTAATGTCTTCTGCTCATGACTATCATAGCCCTGCTATATTAGGATATAAGGTGATATGTTATCCACATTTATTCCCTTCTAGTGAAGTGGTCATAATAGAATGAAGTTAACCACTTAACCATTGTGAAAGAAAACATTTCGGATGTTGTAACAATTTATTCCAATAATAACATACAAGAGTTTAATGCATCCTTGTATGAAATATATTTATCATGATACATGGTGGATATATCCTTATGTAATTCTATAGGATTGGTGATGGTCTAATATACCTCAACATTGGTATCCTGAGCTTCAAACTCATGGGGACTTAGAAAATCCACCATGATCTCTTCCATGATGTCTTTTAATAATCTTATGACATAAAGGATCAATATCGTGGCTGTTACTATGGATAAATGTTTCAATATTTCATACATCTGGTATAACTTCTATCAATTCCATGGGTGGGTATTATCTCTTACAGTCTCATTAGGTGATTTATTATTTGATGTAGATGGACCGGCCATCCAAACATGAGTTTGAAGAACTCCAATCCGTGGTATGCTAGGCCGGAAAAGTCTGTCTCCATGCTGATGGTGATCTAACTCCTATTCCTATTTGGACTGATTTTCTTGAGTAATAGGTTAAGGGTGGATTTTGATCAATGGAAGATTATTTCTGTATTACTGGATAACTCAATGAAAGGATTTTCCTTGTGTTTTTTAAATAAATATTTTTTGAGCATTGGTGTAGCTAGAACATTGTTTTTTTCATGGCTACACCTTCCTGAATATTCTCAGCCCTAGTCGACTCTTTATATAATTTCTGAATTGTATATAGTGAATTCTAGTTTATATTAATATTCATTATTAGATAATAGATCTATTAAATTGATGATATTAAATTAATCTAAGATTAAATACTTATTTGATGATGAAATTTCAGGATTGAATGTCTCTAGTGGTGCCATTTTGTGGGTCTATTCTAATTGACTCAGATCTGAAGGGATATAATCTAAGAGGGTAATTTATTACATTGGCCTTGATGCAAGATAATCATCATGCACTTCCTCCTTTTTTTTCTAAACTTGGTTTTTTTGAATGGCTGGCCTTTGTTGTTTAGTGGGGATAATGAAATGAACTTTGTTTTAGTGGAAGTGGTTGGGGGAATGATTTATTTTTTAAACATATCATGGAGAATACCATGACTCCAATTGATTTTTTTCATGTCATGAAATAATCAATATTTTATACCCATCTACTAATACCTTATTCCCAATCACCTCCTTACTAAGGTGTATTAGTTTAAACAACGGCCAGTTTGGCTAGTGACATTCCAAATTTCAAGCACCATGAATGTAGAATTTTCTTCCAGATGTCATTGAAGATGAATCATTATTGAATTTTGTGTTCTAGTACTTGGTAAAATAGTCATCAATCCAGCCATTCTTTGAGACCTACTAGGTTGAGCCTCTTTGGACATGAATGGAGGAGTGAATCATTGTCAATAGAGGATATGAAATAGCCATAACCATGATAATTTAGAAAAGAGAGATATTTTTTCTTTCACACATAATTTTTCCCCCTTGGTCCTCTATACTCTTCTAGTCAAGGAGATGATTGGAATTGAAACCCAATGGTTGATTCACAATACAAGGCTAGTTTTAGAGATTGAATAGGTGCAAAGGTTGTCTTAAGGGTAAGAAATTTCACTTCCACCTTCCCTACTATATTCTCCAGGACTGGTAGATTTATCCCGGACATGATCATAGTCCACTGTATGGAGTCATTTATTACTTTGGAAATAATACAGATACCCTGAATTCAACGTTTATATTTCACTGGGATGAGAATATTTTTCTTCTCACTATGAAGGTTACTAATGTAGAGAGTGAAAATTACCTCATATGGAAGTTGTAAGTTTATGGAGTAGGTTATCTATTTACTCTTGGAAAGAAAATTCAAGACTCTCTATTTTTATCACTACTTTCAATTTTATAGGTCACTAATTTTTATAAAATTATAAGTTAAAATGAATGAGGAATTTCTAACAAATAACCTCCCATTCAGTTATCAATCAAGAGGGAAAACTGGTGTACTATATGACTGCTAGACCTTGTAGTGTTTCCATGAAACATATACTTTTCATTGATTCTTGATGCTCACGATTTCCTATAGCGGGATCCTAGTGTGTCCAATAGTGTTTCATCTGTTGTTTTGAGTATCCATAGCCACTGAATATCAGAAACATAGGACTCATAAAGATTTATGGTTGTGGGGTGTCTCTCCCTCAGTCAGGGTATGGTTTCTATTCTAGATGTACTAGATAATGACACTCCTCCATGTATTTTAATCTATCTACCAATGGATCGATGTTGTTAATAATACCATGATTTGTGTCTAGTTGGATTGTAGTTTGGATAAGTACAACAATGCGATGGATCTAGTGGGATTGTTATGCCATTATTTGAGGTGGATATCTATCTATGGGTATCATTTTAGTATTTCCCAAACCCATTATAGTAGTCTTATTAATGGGGGTATATCTTGATATCAATAGATGAATGAGTCCATGTAAACCAATAGTCAATTATCCAATTTGGGCATGTATATTGGTCATGATTTAGTCCCCAGGAAGATCCCGTGATGTTGTGGCACACTTATTATTAGTGTATGTTGAGGCTCTTCATGATGATCATATGAAAAAAGAGCTCTTCTTCGGATAAACTCATAGTTGAGTCACCTAACATCATTTATTTATTCCTCTTTCAATTTGAATCATTATTTGGTCATATAAATCGCACCCTCATCAGGAGTAGGATGAAGTTAATATGTGACCTTGCATTTATTCATCTCTATTATGGTGATCATCTAGGGATGTAGTGCCAAAATATTTGATGGAGCACCCAAATTTATAGTGTTTGTCTCATTCCAGGTACACAAAAATTCTCTATCAGTGTGGACCATATTCCATATGGAACCATCTTCCCTATTCTATTTTTTATTTGAATAATTTTTTATGCCATCTATTGCATTGAAGAACGTGATAGTCACCGATGCATAATGCATTGTGGGCACTGTGCCTACCGATTAATGTTAGGAGGGAATTTTAATCAATTTTTATATTTTCAAATCCTGTATGATATCCTCTTTGATTTTATTTTTGAAGATTGAGTTTGAGGGAACCTTTACAGAGCTTGTATTAACACCTTCCTTTTATTGAAAATTTCTCATGAGATGGGGTAGACTGGGGGGACCTTACCATTTTTATTCCTCCCAAAATATATATGACTAATTTCAATTAAGGGGTTTTTGGGGAAAAAATCCCTCCCATTCTTGTGGGATGGAATTACTTACAATATCTCTTTTATTCCTTGGTCTGTATTCATTGGTCTTTAAGGACTATTAAATTTTTAGAAATTAACCAAGCCTTATAGGCTGGGGATGATCTTACATTATTGAAGATTCTGAAATTGTCACTTCTCCTCTGATCAAATGTATCCTTGTTAAATATTCAACCATATATGATACAATGTAGTCATGTGAACTACTTAAAAATAAGGGCATTTTATGTTTTTGATGATTGGATTCTATTAAGAGAGAAACATGTTTAATCTTCTCAATTTCCAAGCTCAAGAGTTTTTCAATGGATTTATTTTATTGTGCCTATAACGTTTGATATATTTCCTGGTTGTTTCTTGTTGAGTCTGTTTCCATTTTTTAATAGATTTTTTTATTAATATTGATGTTAGCAATGTGAAAATATTGGATGTCATTTCAATAGGGTTCTTCAGAATTGGGCATGAGGTGAAATTCAAAGATCCATGTTCCCCCAACACCAAATATGAAAACTAGATGGGGAATCAATGGTTAGTTGATACATCTTATTCATCACATTTAATCATGCCCTCTAATGATTATTTTTACCCCACTATAATAATGGTCATCCTATTGATTGAAATGATTCCAAACTGATTTGAACATGTTTATCAATTAATATCTAAACATTGTATGCATACCCATTCAAAGGGAATAAATTATAATTTAGGGTACATAGTGTCATAAATATATTTAGATGGATTTTGTGTAAGAATTATTCATAAATTATACTAATATGTCAAACTGAGAAGTTAATGATGGAATAAACATTGTGTGTATGTCATCCTTGGCAAAAAAATCTCACAAGAAACTTATCATTTTTTTCATCTTCCAGAGACTCTACTACTCAATCTACCCAATATGAGCGATTCTAGAGATTTTTATCACATATAGTGGGGAGAGTGGAGGTTTTATTGGTATAAGAATGATTCGAAGGGTTTCTCTAGGGATGAGAGTTTCACTGATCCATTTTCTAGTTGAGAAAGTATATATCATGTCATTTAAATGGCCTTAAAAGTTATTGGAACCATATTTCAAGGTGCCTCAAAATATAAGGGATTTTTTATATTTGTATCAGCAAGGGGAGGACCTTCTTCCTGAAATGAGATTTCATGATAGGGATAACCGCCGCAACAAATAATATCATGGTAAATACTATCATCAAATCATTCTATTAAACTTAATAGGGAATTTCTACAATGTATAATCTTATGAGGAAATTCAGGTAATATATAAGATAAATAGAGGAACCTTGATATTTGGTCATAAATCTATTATAAGGGATATTGTTATTCTCATTAAATGACAAGATCTGATGATATATCTGTTTATTCCCACAATGGGATATTTCATGGTAGATTCTCTAAAAATAACATCCAGGGACATTGGTAAAAATGTTTTTGGTAGGACCAACACAACTTCTACTGTGACTTTCATAATTTGGTAATAATTTAGTAGAGTATTATTTATAATATATATAAGTTTGAAGGATTCAATAACTCTAGCTTCTAGTAGATCATGGTTATGAGTTTGATATTAAATTTCTAGTTTTCATTAGAATGATTTTTTAGGAACAATATCTTGGGTGAATGGGGATGCTTGATGTAGGTGGTTCCATTCATATATGGTTTACTATTCAGTGTATTTCATGTTTTTCTATTATATAATGAAAATATTTCAAAAAAATTATAGAGAAATATGATTACCCAGTGAAAACCACTAGAGTGGACCAGTGCCCCTAATTGGATGGGTGTTTTTTGTGATCCAATTTTCAATTTATAATGAAATATTTTCGATGAACTTATCATATTAGAGCATGGATTTATTTCCCATACCAATTGACCACCCCATTGGGTGGATGAGTTAACCAACATTAAGAGGAAGGTTTGTTGGCCCTACTCATATATATTATCACTGACATGATTACATAATTTCAAGTCTATAGGATATGGTTAGATATTGAAACATGTCCCTCTATAATAAATAAGACAAGTATAGAGACATACTATGTGGGAATGAGAATACATGCCCATTTCAGGGTTGGGTTAAGAATTATTTTCTACCCTTAATTCATAAATAAAAAATGTTTAATATTTTACCTAATTCCCTTTTCACCATATTTTACTACTGAGCTTAATATTTATGTGTAAGGATTTGCATATACTCATTTACTATCGTATTTAACTAATGGGATATATTTTTATTGGTAGATATATATGTCTATATATATTTTTCCGCAGTATTTATAGTGAGGTATTGATGATAAAAAGTATAAAATTTAATATTATAGTTGGTTTCCTTCATATTTGGAAAATGGTATTGATGTTAACGAGCATGAATTTGATTTTTTTTTATTGTTTTCTTTCTTATTTTGAAATATGGTATTGATGTGAAGAAGTAGGGATTTGTGTTTTTTTTCTTTTCAAACACATATGAATAAAGAGTATCATTAGAGTGATTAAAAACATGAATACCCTCATAGTTGGTTTCTACCATATTTTCCTGGCGGATTTGATATTTTTTAAAATGAATTTTCAACCTATTATGTATCATTGAATTTTCATGATGGGATCCATACTTCTGAGTAGGTATTTTAATCCTCTATATGGTTACCAGAATATTTACATAGAGGGTTCATTTAATTATAATAATGATTATGGAATGTTATTGATTTTATGATCATCATCCTTTGTGTGTTTTCCTTGGAACCTGTGTTTTTATGTCATCAGTTGGGGCCCTCGTGGGATTTCATCTACATGGTGAGGATACTGAACTCTATGATATTGTTGATGATGTTTACTGGAAGGGGACAATGTGATGAACCATAGGTTATTTATCATAGGTTGTTAGTAGCATAATTATGTACCTCTTTAATGTATAGAAGGAACCTTTTATCATGTTGTAGAGGCAATATCCAGAAATAGTTTGAGATGGCTGCTGCAGCTGTCTGGTTTTAGATTACCGATTATAACTGGGGGGAATGATGGCGAGTCTTCATAAACTGTAGGAAATGTATAGATACCTCTAAGTTGAGGAGAGTAATATTCGGATGTAATCCATGACCAATGAATATGAAACACATCCTTGAAAATGTTTTTTGGGAGAGGGAATCCAATTTTTTGTCAAGGACCTAAATAATACAGTGGTTGATCCATGTACCTATGAGAATGGTGAGATTCTGTTGTATTGAAGAGAGTTACGGTGGAAATTGTGTAATATATTTACAATAGATCCTTATAAAAAACATCATAAAATTATTATATCATTAAAAAATTCACAATTAATGATATGATATTGAATTCATCCATTTTAGATGTGAATGGGGCCTAATGCATGGTAACACTTTGACATAGCTAAAGGATTCATGCCAGGTTCACCATTTTTTTCAAACAGTTTTTGTTTATTCCCAATGATAGTTTTCAAGGGGTTCAGCTATGTGTAATTACTGACATCAGGTACATTATCATTGAACAGTCTTCTACTAGTTTGTTTGTGGAGCCAGAAACACCCAATGACTATCATATCCTTTACTCATGGAGCCACATAACAAATATAGTAAGTCATTTGGATGATTCTTCAATGAAACATAAGAGCTGAAAATTGATGAGTGGATAGGAAATCAGGCTCACAACAACCTAATGGGGGACTATTTACTATTATGGGGATCTCTTACAAATTTAAGACATGTTCACAAATCCATTATTCATTTCCAACTATATATATATATATCATCCAGAGATAACGATCGATTACAAATACACATAGGTATGGAATCATCTCTATGTTTTTGACGATATCTGTCAAAGGAGGGATCATTATGTATTATAGGTTCACTGTAAATGGAACCCTTAAAGAATAGAGATTAGAGACTCTTTGTTCATTTATTAGGATGATTATGGTTTTAAAAAAAATATTGTGGTAATATTTAGTTTACCATCATCTAAGGGGGATAAAAGTAGTTTTGTTAATGGTATCATACCCATAATATGGGATTCCAATGTATCCTCATCATAGTAATTAGAACCCATGTATTTTGTAGAAAATTTACAGGAGGCCTCACCTTTTAAGATCATGTGACATGTACAAAACCATGTAGTCTATCTTCAAGTTGTATGTATATCTAGGGATTACATTCCTATTCTATCTTCATTATCGGAATTACACCGATGAAGCCTGAGTTACATGGATGTGATGTGGTCTTCTCACTGGATATAATCATACCAGGAATGTGGGATAAATAAAAATAGGGTGAATTTGGGTGTTGGGTTTGGATCATATTTAGGATTCCTCCATATCAAAATTACATGGGAATTAAAGACTGCAAAGTTTAGTTGGGATGGGGATAACACCAATTGAGGAGTGCCAGGGAGAATTATTTGAACTTATACTATGTAGGAGGCCCATTTGAACATGATTGGGGGATATTCTATATTTTGGTCCCATTTCAGAGACATGAATGGTGTATACACATGGAAGGATTAACGCTGAACATGGTTTGGTATTTTACCACATAGGATAACCATTTGGGTTACATGAGTAGGGATTACACTCAGAAAGATTTATAAATATTAATATTAACATTTGGGTGACCATATTGGGGCTTACAGATGGAAGGATTTCTTATTGTGCATGGTTAAATATTATACCATGTAGGAGGCCCATTCAATTTGGTATCAAGTATATTTCTTGATCTCCACTGACCAGTAAGCCAATATGAGTCATGATTGGTGTCAGAAATGGGAGGAATTATTTTATTTAAATATCAAATGATCCACTTCATTCACTAGTGGGTGAAATTAAGGTCAAAAGTGGGAGGGAGAGAGAGAGATAGAGTTATTTGATGTTTCTATATCCTCACTAATTTTGGTAACTATGATTGGCCCATTTTGTGATCCATCGGGATACATCTTGTCCAACATAAGTGGAGAATGTGTGTAGCCTCTTGCAAGACAGGATCAAGGATTACTCTAGGAGGGATGTACATACTATCTAGGGGCTTGTGAGGAGTGATCAACACTATCTGTTTTTTGAAGGGAATGGTCATAGATTCCCCTCAGTCCCCAGAATATAGATGTTCACATGAGAACATCCAAGGAAAGAACCTCCATAGGCATTAAATTGTAGATTTTAAAATATATTGAGGGTCTACCATATTGAGGAGGTTATAAATGTGATTCCTCTTACTTCATCTATGTATAATTTAATGGACACACTGATTTTCTTGATAATCTTAATTTACTTGTCTGGTGTCTTTGGAAGAGGCAATGTCTTGATGTCGTTGGACTGGTTCATGAAGAGGCCAATATGTCGCCCGAGTATATGATGGGATGGAGTGGTTAGAGATAGAGAGTGGAACACTCTAAGAGGCACCATTATGCATTTCATGTTCTCATATTGGGTGAGATTCCTTCCGCATATCATGTTTCAACAATTATGAGCATACCACATTCTTAAAATTGTTCTAGACAGACTTGGGTTCTACCCATGTAGCATGTCACTACATTGGACTAGGTTCTTCTCGTGTAGTGTGTTACTATTTTGCGATGAGTTTCTCTAGCTTAATGTTTTTTTTCATAGGGTTGGGTTCCTCCTACATCGCTTTATTCTATGTGGGGAATGGTTATTCCAACTTTTCATTTTTCTATGTGGGTTGTCTGGCCTCATAGGGGACATCCATTCATACCTCATGGAAGGCTATTCACTAATGGTATTTTACATTTGTGTATGGGTAGTTTTTTTCTATTTCTTTAATGGTATACGATTGGTTTAAATTTTTAGAATCGGCTGATCTAACATGATTCGTCATGGAGGCACTAGTTTTTTTTTCATCATCGCTTGTCTCATTCGGCTCTTATTTTATCTATTTTTCCATCATCCTTTATAAATTCCCAACATTGATATTTTATATAATAATGGTGGGACTATATAAAATCATAGATAGTCATCAGTATTGATCTACATGGCTTCTTTTGTGGAATTCCAAAGACGAATCCCCGACCCACGAATGGTTTTGTTCATGGGGAAGTAATTTTCCAAGGTAAAAATCACCGGGAATGAATGAAAATGATTATTTTTCATTCTAAGGTGTTGTAGGTATCATATCATTATAGGAAAAATAATTTAACGGGGTGCAAAATTTATGGGTCCCGAAATCATAGTCCGGATCCATATATAAATGTCTTTTTTTCACTATCACATGTGGTCCATCTTGTCCCATGAAGTGTTTTTTTCATGGGGTGCTTCACAAAGAAATGAATTACATATGGTGTGGAAACCATGAATAATATTTCATTTTGTATATTCAAACAATCATTTGTGTCTCACTCCCTTTGAATATTTTCAATTTTTCATTCTTTTGGGATTATTTATACCCTTTTCCATGTAAATATAATCATCATCTTGTTGTATGATGTATATTCAAGACCCATCATTGAAGACATGTTTTTAAATTTCTATTGTGGTTTATCATTGTTTGAGTTGTTGATTTATAGTGGTTTCTCAGATAATGGGGTCATTGATAGAAAATGATTTGAGGGTATACATGGATTTTGGGAATTGTTGTTAGTGAATGAATGATAACCAATTGTATTTTCATATTCACACTAAACAATTGATGATATGGAAAAAAAATTACATATTAATTGGTTTCCAGTATAAATTGTATTCACTTAAATATTATATATTAAAATAATTCATAGTGACTGGGATATTTCACATATATTAATGGCTATAAATATAAATTTAGGATTATAAAAATCATAACATCTTCATGGACTATGATTGGAATAGTGGGACAAAAAAATTATATATCACGTTAGAATATAGATAAAAAACCTCCAACTTACAGGATATACAAGGACTGTGGAAAGAACATACTAGATCATTTTTAGAGAGAATATTGATGATGTGTGTGGAAATTGAATTACCTTCATAACATAGTGGAACCTATTAATATATTATTTTTTCCTATTTTTATATTTTCATATACCCATGTGATAATCATGGGATCTATGATTTATTTTTTCAAAAGTATATTATGAAATATTTTATTTGTTAAAAAGAATTTAATTAATGATCCATGCATTAATATATACATTCTGTTCATTCTCACAATTATCGACATGATTCATTTATAATTTTATTTGATGTATCTATGGATATAAATTGATATAAAGTATGTTGTTAATTAATTTCCATTGAAATACATGAACATATTGAGAGGATATTACCTCAATGAATGAACACCCTTGAATGAATTCCAGTTTATTTATTTAATTTACTTTAATATATTAACATTTAATTAATACTTAAAAACACTACCTAATTAGGATTATTTTCATTGGGACTGGTTCATTAAATTCTTGAATGAAAATAAAAACCATTGTTGTCAATTGGATTATACATTTTTTGGAATCATTATTTTTTATGATTACATTGTCAACATGTTATATCATTGATACATACCCTAAAGTATTGGAATGTATCATAATACTTAAATTATTATAGTTTAAACACTAATAAAAACTCATATTTAGTCATCTCACATGGTTACCATTTATTTATCTAAATTATAACTCCTTTTATAGTTGAATCGGGTCATAATAATCACCTTATATTAGGAAACAACCTTACCAATGTTTTTACTATTCTTTTTTTTGTCATACTGAGAGTATGTTATATTGATGAAAATATTAAGGTTATTAAAACCACTATTTTTATTAATATTTATTCCATAATTATAGGAAATTATTTTCATATATAGTCATAGGTATTTTAAAATGTAGTAAAAAATATCAAGATAATAATGAACCAAATACATTTAAAAACAATTCATAATAAAATTGTTATTTAATATGATTATTGTGGTAAAAATTATTATATTTTCACAGTTTTTTATTTATGCATGATATTTTTAATATTTATATTTTTGGAATTATAATAAATGTTGAAATCATTTTTTTTAAATCATGATATTGAAATTTATTTATTTTTATTTTATGAACTATTTTTATTTTCCATTGGTGTTTTAAGTGGACCAATTTCATAGTTATGATAAATAATGAGTCACATTTTTTTACACCTTATAAATGCTAACACAGACATCGAATAAAATTATACTTATTTGATTAATTATATGGTGAATAATTCAACCTCTTTAAAATTTGATGTAATGGTTCTATTGTTTATTTTACAGTTTCATATGGTAATGTTTTTTATTGTTATTTTTCTCAGATATCCCTTAAAATGATTTGCAGAAATATATTTTTACTATTATTAGTGTTTTTTATGGTCATTATGTGTACACTATCATGTATTGTGTTAATTATTGGAAAAAATATCCTAGTCCAATAGAATGAAAGTAAGATGTTTGTAAACCTAAACCTAATGAACAATCAAAATTGAATCATTAAATTTTTATGTTTTATTCAGTATTTGATCATAAAAAGGAGTTCTTTAGAAATAAAATTTAAAAAACTAAATCATATAAAATATAAAATATAATTAAAATTATATGAAAAATAGATAATTATTTGTCAATAAAATGAATTTGGAGATTTTTAATATGAGTGTGTTGTGGATAGTGAATGCGGAATTACAGAACAATATGCCAAATTATAATAATTTAAAATTTAAAAATAAAAAACTAAATAATTAAATAATTTATTGAATTAATAGAATAAATAATATTAATTTCATGAAAATTATTACGATAGTTATGAATAATATTAATGTGAAAGGATAATAGTTTTCCTGGTTCAAGGTTTTGAAAAGACCTGATGTTTTGATGTTTTTATATTATGATAGATCTGGTTGATAGAAAACATGTAATAGAATATTTCAATGTTAAAACCAGTTTATTCTAATTTCATGAACTACTAAATGATGAAAAAAAAAATTTACGTTTTTATTTATGTGGAATAAATTATTAAAATCTAAAATCAATATAATTTACATTTAGAATCACATTTGAAACATAATGTTTTTAGTTTGTAAAATTAAAACCCAAGAATTCTATAATTATCTCATAACGAAAATTAAGTGGTAGTTCACATAGAGTAATGATATTTTTATGAACTACCACTCCCTTATCCTATTACTAATGTTTCTTATGAATCTTTTTTCCCTAAAATTGATATAATTTTTTCTTCCTTAGGGTAAATTTTTATAAACTGGAAGAAGTTGTATTTTATTTTTTTAAAATGATATTGAATATCCCCCCAAATAATATATTGTATTTTTAAGGATAATTTATTTGATTTTTAATTTTTAATAAAATGTTTGTTATGACTATATTGTAAAAAAATAATAAATTATATATAAATAATGTCCAATGATGTTTTTTATATAGGGTTAGTTTTTTTATTTTCATAATTTGAGGAAAGATGTTTTTTTTGATCAAAAATAAAATCATTCATGCTTTTAATTTCATTCATCAATTAGTTTACAGGATAAAAGGGTGGTTTATTTCAGATTTGGGATAGTGGAAGCTGGATTTATTGTTTTTTGTTGCTGGGTAGAGCTTCTCTCTTATAGTGCATGTTTCTTTTGGTCTTGAGATTTTTTTCTGTTGGGGTTGTTTGTTATGTCTAACATGATGATGTCATGGGTTCCCCCTCACCCCTCAAAAGAGGGTATATTTCAACAATAAAAAATTAATTTTCAGTCAAAAAGAAATTAAATTTGATTGATAATGATTCAAAAATATGGTCACAACACATTTGTAAAACATCTATATGAAACTAATTATCATAAGTCAAGACCTCGCCCTATTGATATTTAGTGTTTTCATATTTCCATATTTGGGGATATATTTTGGGTTTATTTTATTTGTATACAAGTACCTATTTGATATCTATACATTTTTTTAAAATTTATAATTTTTCTAATATGAATTAATTCAACATATTGAAAACACATATAAATATATTGTAATGTTTAATTCTATGGATATATTTTCGGTAAATGATTTTAAAATGTTCTTGGAAGATAATGATGGATTTACTATTTTCAACTAATCTTGTATATTTTGTATCAACTATTGAACTCGAATATTTTTTTGTCTCATCTTCTATAGTCTGTGACATTATTGATATGCCACTCGATGTTAAATAGTCCTCCCACGGGGTTTCTATAGCTAATATTTAGTTATTGTTTTTTTATAAATTTCATGAGGTCCAGTGAAATTAAATATTTATTACATTTTAAAGGAAAAAAACATGTTTTCATTAAATATTATTAAAATACATCCCCATATTTACAAAGTTTATTTATCATGGAAATTATAGATTTAGATTTAAATATTTAGAACATTATTAGATGAAACACATGGTTCATAAAATAATAATTTTTTTGAAAAATAAAAACCCTCACTATACTTTATTATACACAATTTCCCCTCCATTGACACTTTATCCCAGATTTGAACATGGTACACCCCAAGAGAGTTATAGTGAAGCATGTAATGTTAATGGAGAGTAATCATTTGGAATAGTGTTGGGAATAAAATACATTATTTTGATACAGATATTATCTTTAATTTATTATTAATAATTAATTACTGAGATCATTTTATTCATCCTTAGAAACTAAATTCCAATAATTTTATGTTATTGTATTGGGTGTTTGGAGGATTTTAATCATCCGTATTTAAAATGAAATTATTTTAAAATTAAATATCTAGAATACCACCTTATATTATTCTATCAATTCGTATGTGATTTATTGAATGTCTTATATCTATTTATATTCTTTTTTTTAGAGAGTAATTGAAATTTCTTCATTTCTGTTTATAATTAAAGTGCTCTTACAAACTTATTTAAATTTTTTTTCATCGATGTATTTGGGTTCATGTCTTTTTATTAGGAAACTAACCTTATAATTACTATATGAACTATAATAATGTTCAAAACCTTCTATGGGAGAATGAAAATTATTTTTTAGGATCGAGTAGTGAAATCATCGAGAGATACACATATGAATCTCTATGTAGTAGAATATTTAAGGTCATTTTACATGACCAAATTTTTTTAATTTTTTCAACTGTTTTTCACATTTATGACATGGAAATTAGATACCATATTAATTTTATATTGTATATTTAAATTCCTTATTTTAAGGAATTAAAAAAATTGCATCCACTATAATTTTATTTAATGATTTTAATATTATATTTTTAAATTATGACCATATATTAACATCTTCCGCTTCAATTTTTTTGAAATAAGGTATTTTTGTGTGCAATTACATAATAAAATTAATTGTGATTCATAGTAAAAGATACCTTATCTCTATAATAATTTTATTACTAAAAACATGGTCATTGTTATTTTCATTTGTTATTATTGTGAAATTCATTCTTAAATGGTAACAAATTACCCTTTGTAGAAATATTTTTTTATTGCATTAAAATTATTATGATATGACCTATGAACTCATTTTTATGTTTTTATAATTTTATGGTATTTGTTTAGGTGAAATATATATATTTTTATCATTGTTTTAAAACTATTAAAATTTTCTTAAAATATGTACATTTTAAATATAGTTGATCCATATTTTATTAAAATTATTTATTTTATATCATAATTCATAATTGGTGACAGTAATTGAGTTTATGAATTATGGATATTTCATAAATGAGATAATCTATTTTTATAGGTGTTCATATAAAAAACCCATTAATTTTTTTAAATGTTATTGTCTTTCAAGGATAGATTTTTAATTTACTATGTGATAAATTATCTAATTATTTAATTTTGTGATGAAATTTTTAGGAGGTTAATTTATATCCCTTAATAGATATAGTTGATACGATCATTTTAAGAAATTATTGAAATAATAATATATTATTAAATTTTTAGATTATGTCATCAAATATGATTTTCGTTGACCTTTTTGAATCGAATTAAATTTATATGATATGTGTCGATATAGATGGTTAAATGAAAATAAAAATTCTGGTTTGATATTTTATTATTCATTCTATTAATTGATAAATGGATAATCATTAATTATATTAATTATAATTCTCACCCATTCATTATTTCGGCCAATTTAATAATATTTTAATAATGTTTATTGGTTCAATTGGATATAAATTGTATTTTGGATGTTTAAAATGGATTCAAATTGAATAATGATCAATAATTTTAAATATTTATTAATTTAAATTAGTTTTTTCAATTGAATCCAAAAATTCATATAAATAAATCAATTTTAATATTGAATACCCATTTTGAGAGGAAAATTTCTATTGATAATAATTCATATAAAAACTAATTCTTTTGGGAATATCATTTTCCACTCGGGAGATTTATTCATTTCCCCTTAGTTAGTGGAATTGATTTGTTGAAGAATGGATATGTCATATGTGGGGAAAACTTTGATGTATCATTAAATTTATACTTGATTTCAACGTATCTTTAATGAAATAATTGAGTTTTTCTGTACAAATGTTCATTTCCTATAGAAATCTTAATATTTCAAATATATTTATAATTATTATTATTTGAATAATAACATGAAAAAAATGTGTTATATTATTTCAAAATTTATGAATGGATCATTTATTTAATTATTCTACAGTTTTAGGATTATATAATTTATTTTATAAATGATTTTATTTTTGATTTATTTTCTTGATGTTATTTTTGGGTAGTGGGATCTTGATTTTAATTTACATTGTTTTATGTATTTAGTATTAATATTCATGTATAGAACATCATATTTTTAATTACTTTTATATAAATAATGTTACATGTTTTATAGAAATTAGAAATTAGAATTACTTATTCAATCATTTATCAGTGAATATAATTTTTTTGAATAAAATAATCTTTGCAATTTTTAATTTTGTGGAAAAAGGAAACTTTATGTTTTAATTAATTTCCATCATATAAAGTTTTAAAATATTCTAATTATCATGTTAGATGTGTAAGAAAATTAAAATTTTACTGATTATGAAATTTTATTTTCAAATATTTGTGATGGAGCAAGAATTTATCAATGTATTTGATTTTTAATGTTGGAATACATAATTTGTAAAATTTATAAAAGTGTAGCTTATATTACATTTTCAAATTAATCATAAGATAAATGAAATATCTAATTATAATTATTGTATAAAATTTCATCTTGTTATCAAATAACATTGTGATTTCTCCATTCATTAAATTACATGTAGAGAACATGAAAATGATGTTATGAAGATAGAGACATGGATTAACAAGGATGTTTGATTCTAGGATCGTCTATACCTATGATTCAACTCCAATCCAAGATTTAAAATTTGATGAAATGGATTGTTCATAAGCATGAGTTATTGACCCTTGATATTAATAATGAAGATATACATTAAATAGGATGTAAATAAAATAAATTCCCTTCTCACATGAAGAAGATGATTCAAAAATCACATAAGAAATTTATTATAAGGTATTTCATGGAGATAGAGGATTGGTTATTAAAAATTTGGGACTATGATTTTGGAGTAAATGAATTGAATAGATATAGTGGATAGAGAACTATGAAATAGTTTTTATAATTAGGAAGAAAATGGATGATGGAATTAGGGACATGGGTTTCTAATAATCATCGGAGTTGAACATGTAATGTGATTTGATAACTAAAATATCAAATTGAGTTCAATGAATCAAAAAAAATGTTGAGTACAAAATGAACTAACTGGATAAAATTACTATTTTATTCACTGGTGTGGGTTTTTATTTCTGTTTTTTCTTACATAACTAATAAAATAGAATTTTTTTTCTTCTTAGGTAGTGAGAAAATATGTTTTTTAATTAAGATTTTATTATGAGAGTAAAAATTTATGTTTCAAAGTATGGGTTCTTTTTTTTTAAGTTTAGGTACAAATATAGGGGGTCATTATAGAAACAGATACCACTATTTATAAATGTTATCATCAACACACACATTTTCTTTATTCATTTACTTATTATGAATTTATTTCAAGTGTACTCTTTAGATTGATTTTGTTCATTATTCAAGTATATGTTCATGTATGTAGTCATAATTTTTCATCACTAGTTCAATTTTTGTGCCATTGTGAAGTGAATTTCATTGGGTTATGATGTTAATGAAGGTCATGAGTTGAGTTCTTTAGAGTTGAGACCAATAAATATGTTTAAAGAAGAATGGTTTGAGAAAAGACCATAGTTTTTAAAAATTGAGCTTCTATGGTTCATCACTAGTGCATATTAGTTGAATGTTGTTCACATAATGTGTATATTGATCCATATTCTATAGAGGATTATTTTTATGTGAAGACGCATTAAGAGATTTTTGTTGTTATTGATATCTGTTATAGGTTCACACTTCTGTAATTGACTAGGATGTATGTTATTTTGATGAAATATAATCTATGGATAAATCAAGATTTTGGGAAATGTGTTTGTAGATTTAATAATGACTAGAAATGTTATCATGATCATGTTGTGTTGGTTGAAAGCAGGAAGAAAATATGTGTTTTATATTTTTGATGTAGAAGCTACAAAAACTATCATTTCATATAAACCAATAATGCATGAAATCATATAGAAAACACTTGGTCTAATCGCTGTGGGGAACATTATATATAAAATAAAAAGTATAATTTTTTCATGTAATTATATGGGTGGATTGGGAGAACACCATTCATGAAAAATTATTTTATTGGGAAAAGTCATCCGATAAAAGCTGTAGAGCATGCTATGGGTTAGAAAAATTAGGGATTCATTGAGAGTGATAGTTGACAATAGATCATGGAAAAAAAGGTTTTGTCTTTATAAGAATAATATTCACCTTTAATATATTATTTTCCTTCAATATTTCTAAAATATTATATTCTGTGGGAATAAGAATCATCTAAAAAATTACATGTTGTTGTTAATAGATGGAATATAATGTTACATTTTTGGTTTATTATGCTCAAATAAAAATAATATTACATTTTATAAGCAAATTAAACATTATAAAATATTATTTACTATATAAAAAAATAATTCATGTGGATAAATAATGTAGATTAATTCACACTATAAAGGATACTCTATAAGGCCAAATTAGTTATTTATGATTTTACCATACATATTTGTTATCAAAAAAGTTAATTGTTTGGAATATGATTTTAATTATAATGATAATTTTATATCCTTTGTATGAAATATATTTAATGATGAGATATGAGAATGGTGGAGTACATATTGTGTGAAAATAGCATTTTGTCCATTAGGATCTGACTATTATATGATTTTTATCCGATTATAGTATCATGACCATTATATATCTAGTGGAAAAGTGGTAATACCCAATGACATAATAAAACACATGTCTTAATAAATTTTGAAAATTATTATAATTAAATCTTATATATATTCTTTATAAATAAATTAGTATGTATTATTTTAAAAAAATTAAAATTGTTAATGTGAATAAATAATTTTAATTCAATTAAAAACAGTATATTAAAATAAATATTTCGGTTTTAGTTAAATTAATTATTTCTCCTAAATAATAATTTATTTAATTAAAATCATTAAACGTGTCATAATCACATCTAAATGCAATTAGGGTGATTTTTTTTGAATTTTATAATATCCATTAATAATTTGGTGTATAATTATAATATTGTTTTGTGTTTTTTAAATGACATAGGAATTATATAATATTTAATAATGATGTTATAATTAATAAAATAGAATCCATATCCACAAAGAAGGTATTTTTCTGTTATATTTTTTCTTAAGGATTTAAAATGATTTTTAAAATTAATAAATATCCTTCCAAAGTATGAAATGTAAGTTTATGTTTTCAAAACATTATTAAATGGAAAAATATTACCCATAAAAAATTTAGTGTAAAATATTCAAGATATTTCAGAAAATATACAATGTAAAATATACATTAATGTAATAATATATTATCCAAAATCATGGTTATTCCAATGGTTTTTTATTTTTCATAACCTATATTTCAATGGATTATAATCAATAAATAATAAAAAATTAGCAACATTTTCCATAAATTCCACCTTCTAGTCCCCATTACATTCATTCTTAAATTATTAAACATGATATAACCCTTTTTACCTAATCTATATCATTTACAAGGAGTTTCTATTTTGTTATAGAATTATCCACAAGACTTAAGAAGTTTCATCTCTAATTTAGGTATTTTTTTACAATACCTTTTTATCAATGTATTAACATTGTAGTTACTCTTCTAATTTAAATGTTATTACATTCTCATTAACATAATATCATTCCATTACACTAAAAATGATTTTCTTATAATTTATTACATAAATCCATCCTCATTATTAATATTCTAAAAAAAATTGTACTTATTATGAATCCAAAACCATTAATTTTTATTCAACGACTCTATTGTTTTTTAATGAATCCCCTAACAAATTCAAAAACAAAGGTATTCAAATAGAAGTAATTATTACTCATTCAATTGGAATCACCTTTCCTGAATCCCACATTCCCCACCGACATGTTATTTTATTGAAATATTAAATTCCTTAAACACAAATGTACTCAATGATTTTATTTAAACCCCATTATATATTATTAATGGGTTATAGGTGAAATTATTTATTTTATATATATGATCTATATAGGAAAAATGAATTAATTAATATAAATGGAGAACCCTAATTGAACTCTAATGAATTTGGTAATGAATTATTCTATAAACATAACACGTATATGATACCTTAGATAATAACCATGGTAATAATATTTATGAAATATTAGGGATGAACATTAGTGATATTCTTATGAATTTTTATTTTTTATTTTGTAGATTAATTTCTATGTTATATATTATATTATTATGATTATACTCTAATTTTATTCTTTAATTTTAATCATAATTATCTCCAATATTCTGTTATATTTTCATGTCTATTACATGGATTGATTATATCCCTCTTCAAATGATATATATCTAATAGAAATCATTTTTAGTGAGGTGACGCTACATGGAATAATAAAGGGGGATTTAATGAGGATTGAAATGAGTTTATTTTATTCTGCATTCCATATGTTCTTTTTTTATTATTCACATAGTTTACATGAAACTAATATTAAAATTTTAATGTGTGGTTATTCATGTAATATTTTTTAAGTAATCATTTTATGAATCCTATGAAAAAAATGGTCAACACAGTTGGTATTTATGGAATAGTTTTCTTATTAATGGAAATTTTTATAATATAAAATTACTATGAACCATATTCATATGTTTAAATGAAGGAAAAAGTCATGAAATATTAGTGAATTATAATGTGATGGTATCTATGAAATGAAACCCCTATCTTTATAATATATGTAGATGTGTCTCTATAATAGTATTACTAAGGATTAATATCTATAAGGTGGATTGTGTATTAACCCTTTTCTCTCCTCGTGTATGATATGTAACTTTTCCACTATCCTCTTATAAAAATACCTTAGGATAAATAATTTTTTAGTCACATCATTTTACAAATAATTATAATGGATATATACATAATGTAATTGTTTTTTAAAGATTATGTATATCATCTTAGATGAATGATATTTAAAAATTTTAGCAATATTTTTTAGAATAAAATTATCATTATAATATTTAAGAAAACATTCCCTCATATGATATCTCGTTAATGAAAAAAAATTGATATACGGACTCATGTAAATTATGGTTCTTATAGAGAGTTTAGGGATGGTTTTTAATATATTATAGAAACTAGGGACGAAAAGGTTAGGATGATTATTAACTACTTATTCATTGTTATAATATATAACGATAACTATGTATACTACCTATCATCATTAATAAAATAAGAAACTAGAATTTAAATCCTCTATTCATCAATGGCCATCTATTTTTCTGTATCCCTTGACAGAATTATAAATGAAAAATGGAACAACAATAATGAATATATAAATTGTATACTATACTATTTTAAGAAATTAAAAATTATGATTGTAGTGTATATCGTTAAGGAAAGGTTTTATTGGCAGTGGAATGTTATCTAAATAACAATTATAATTGATGAAGTGGAATAATTGTAATAGAAATATATTAAATATTTAATTTTCAATATTTTTTTCCTGTACATTAAAAACCAATAAGTAGATTGAATTCGTTGGGTTAACATAAATAGAAAATGAATATGTTAAAAAATGAGATCATCATTAAAATAATCATGTAATATTATTAATTTACTATCATTTATTTTAATTCAAATATAAACATGTTCTTTTATGTTCATGAAAACATCGGTTGGACACTCAATAAATTAGTGAATTTGGGAATTATAATGAAGTAGTATGGTGTGATGTAAATGTGGAAATGGTGTTTACATATGTAAAGTGGTATTGTAAACTAAAAGATATTAATAATAAGATCGAGAAAAATTATAGAAGGTATTTTTTTCATATATTGTCACAAACCAACATGGTTAAACCCCTAATCGTTCAACTTAATAGGTCTGCATGAAGTTTATTGAGGCGTTCCTAATCCCCCTAGGTTGGAATCTTTTTCTGAGAATCAAAATAAAATAATTAGAATGACTTTTCCTATAAAAAACAAAAATATAATGATATAAATTGAATGATGAAAAATCAACACAAGTAGATGAAAAAATATAACTTCACATATGACTATGTGACTATATGGGTCACTACTGATCTCAAAACCAATGTCACGCCATAAAGACCAAATTTGAGATACGAACCACAACTGAATCAAAAAATGATAGAACTTTAGTCCTTACTTTTAAAACATAGTAGGGTTTCCCAAATAATATATTCCCATTTTATTTTTCGTTTCAATGAATGATCCATAAATTTACTTTCTGAAACCTAATATATAAAGGTATGTTTATGACAAATTTTCCTTTTAATGAAAAACCCTGTTTGTTTCAATTTTTTTAATTACAGATTTTCTTTTTCAAGGATGGTGGATTTATCATTTTGAAGGAAACAGAAGGAGAAAATAGAATAAAATTTATATTTTAAAAGGAAATTATTGTGTAAATAATTCATAAAACATTTCCACAAATCACATAAACACACATTATCAACTATAAAAAAATATAACCCATTAAATAGAGCATAAGAATTGATCACATATCAAGTGAAATAGTTTATAATCCACATGTGTTACTAAACAAAAAGGAATCAGAATCATTATCTGTAGACAACTAATATAAAAAGAACATGAGAAATCATATGAGATTAGTGGGTATCTGAAAAAATAATAACACCCAACTCATCCAATATGCATGCCACACTCGATGACATCAATTCACCGAAATTCTCAATCTTACATTTCATGGGACAAACGAGGAGCATAATCTCAGATCAGTGTAAGGACCTTACTAAAAGGATATTATCTTGTGCATAATCAAATGTTGTGAAACAAAAATTACTATAAAATTATATAGCTATTAAATGGTCTAGTGTCATGTATAAAGAGGGGGACATAAAAAACTAACATTGAACCAACCATGTATACATATATATTACACAAAACCACTCTCAATCATGACCTTCATAAGAGTCCCATAAACCTAGACCACCCTCATAAACCCCAATAAATAGTCCCTTGACTATAAAGAATAGTTAGTTAATGGAATTTTCAATCCAGGGCCATTCCATCATATATATAAACAAAGAAGGCATGAAACCCATTACCTAGAGGGTTTTACTATGAAATAATTTATAAGTTCCAAATAGGACTCTCATAACCATGGAATGTAAAATCATTTAAAAAAACCAACACATGTTGCATTGAAAACAAAAATTACATTGTGAAATCCTTTTATGAATCCCAAATCCACATATTAATTTTAATATACATGTATAAAAGCCAAATGGGTAATTCTTTAAGATCATTGTGTCAAAAATCCTATAAAATCGTTTCAAGCAATTGAATCCAGGATGATTTAAAAACATTTTACATCCACAATGTATTATAAAAATCATACACAACCCAATATAATTAAATAAATGTTCTAATGGCAAGAATTCAATATATTATTAAATTTAAAGGGAAAACACTAAGGGATCCAACCTCAAACATTTCATTTCTGACGACTTCAACTCAAACTAACCATTTATTATTACAAGAACACACACACACACATGTATATACCCCTAACTTCATAACATATATAACCCTCTCTATGAAAGAACATGTACTAATAGTGCATATGTATACATAAGCCTTTCCCATGTGTGGACATGTAAGAACCCTCAACTCCCACACCTCAAAACCACATCAACTAGATAAAAAACATGATAGAATAAAATTGGTAACTAAATAACAAAAACGTAACTAATTTTAAAACCTATTCAAAATTGAAGGAACTAAATACCCCTTTCCCAAAAATAAAGGAAAAAATGATTCCGTCACTATATGAAGAAAAAACTATATTCAATGGGCCAAAAGACCATAATAACTATGAATTAACCAAAACAACCCCCCCCCCCCAATGTATTGGAATTTGAACATATTGTTTCCACTAAACCAAATATAGTATGACTATGAAGATATGCAAATTTATTAGATAAGTGACTTACTAGAAATGAGGAAGCCCATAATCTGGTGGAGAATCGGCCAAAAATAGAGGTCGTTTGACGGTGCCCTCTCGGTCAACTAGGTCACATGAGAGAGGAATGAGGGGGTTAGGAACAGGGTATGTGGGAAACCCTTTTGAAGGTTACAATAATAATAATAATAATAATATTATTATTATTATTCTTAATAAAAAATTAACTTTAATTTTATTCCCATATTATTTTTATTTTCATTTATATTGATATTTTTTTCAATTTTTTTTTAAACTCTATGAAGGAAGAACGGTATGGATGCATGGTTTTCTAAATAGTGCACTAACTATGCACACCCTACTAGAGGGAAAGAACACTCACATGGGTTTGAAACATGGTTTCAAAAACTGTGTCCTATCCCTGGAACTCATCTAAGTCACATGATAGATCTATGTCCCATGATTTTCACACGGTTTCCTATATCCATTTAAAATACATGATCAATCAATAGTAGGGTGTACAATCACTACTATGCCTCATATGGTTTTATCCAAACCAATCCCAAATATTTAAAAGTTAAAAAACCACCCAACGACTTCACAACATAAAAATTTTCATCAAGAACTCATATTGATCCTTATTAAAACCCAACATCATGAAAAAAATATATAACTATGGATGGGGTGTAACAATTCTCCCTACTACAAAAACAATATTCCCCTAAAATATCACCATCCGAATAAAGATGAATATTAGAACCCCAAACTACATGAGTCCAAACGAATCCATGCTCCTCAATGTGACATTTTAAACCCAAAATTTATACATCAAAATCATTTAGAGAGAAGAATCATAAGAAACCCTATGGGGAAAAGAGAAGAGTTCTCCCTAAAAAACGATCCCAACTTTTATTCCAAATATTGATGTTTCCATCATGGGAAAACTCTATAACTATCATAATTAAGAAAAAACGGAACCCCCAACACAGATCAAATATTTAACTCCCCATATATAATAACAACCTACCCCATAGTGGGGGAGGGAGATTACCCCAAACTGGGTATGGAACCAAACCATGATTTATCATCTCCGCAAGATGCAAGATTCTCCAAATTGACCACAAACTAGAACTAAAACAAATCCAAAAATTGACCACCATTCAAGGGTTCACATCCATAAGGATAAATCAAAACTATAGAGGTCTATAAAGATTCCAAACAACTATTCCTTTCAAAACCAAAGGGGAAAAATCAAGAACCAAGAAAACAACAATAGAGGAATTTTAAAACAAAAAAGACCCAAACATGTATTCAACTCCTCTATGCATTTGAAAATAAAAATCAGCATTCAAAATTAAAGAAATCTAAAAAAAGACAAATTAATCCATCCACATTATAGAACATAATTAAAAATCTATACCAAGGTCCTTCGCAGCCCTATAATTTTTGAATGCATGCATGCCTTACTATGAGACCTATGGTTAGAGCGTAGATGTCTTGATGAATATGCTTCCCTACAGTAAGAAGATTATTATCTTAAAAAAATTATTATTTTTCAAGTGTGAAATATATAATATATTCATAAGACCAAAGTGACCACGCTGAACAAAAAAAATTCATAAAATACTATGAAAGATACATTCTTATAATTTTCATCTAATAAAGGTGGAATCAAGACCATGAAAGCAAAAAGGTGTTCCAATCTCTAGAAAGGATCCAGTTCCACCAACAAATTCTGAGAATGGATAAGTTCTCATATTGGAATACTTAGAGAATACCTTTTTAATAATTTCCTCAAATCCCTAATCACATATTTTTTGATATCTTTTATATTATAAATGATGTCTGACATCAATTTCCAAAACCGACCTTCACCTAAACACATAGGAAGGAAACATAGAGTCTAATAGTCCACTATATACTGGGAATATTCTAGGGAATTCAAAAAAATAGAATCAAAAATCTAAATCTAAACACATCACAAACCTAAACATCACACATTAATATAAAACCAAATCCCAATCTCAAATTACAATTTTGACCTTAATTTCCAAATTTCATATCCAGGATCCCATAAAAGATAATTCTGAACAATAAAATAAAACACTAATCAATTAACCACTCACTTTTAAAAACAATGAAATCCCCTTATTTTAAAATCATTTTTCATCTAACGTTAAAACATAAATATACACATATGGTATTAAATAAAGGCCCAAATATATAAATCCTTATTATTTATCAACCTCCCATCCACACATACCACAAATTAACCACTTTCCAAATGTGTTCATCCATATATGTAATCATTCATATAAATACCATGTGAAAAATCAAAAAAATCATGATTTCTAAAATATACCGTAGAACCTAAATCCAAAATTACCCGAGAATTTGATGTTTCCCATTATCATTAATGAAACACATTTACAAATTCCAATAAAACATTCATTAAACATTCAAAAAAGTGTTTCCAAAATCCCAAAATATTCTCCAAGGAATCTTCAAATTTCCCATTTGAAAACTCAGATTCAATTAAATGAAAAACATTTCTGAAAAATAATTTTCACTTTTAAAACCATTTTTCCACTAAAAAGGAAATTTTCTCTTTTGAAAACCCATTTCCTAAAAAATATTTTATTTTTATGTCAAAAAATTCTAAATAAAAATAATATAAAACATAACTCACACCAAAACTCTATGAAAAATAAACTAGTGACTATTCATAACCTAAAAAATATTTTAGCAGACTATGCTTCGAGTGACCGTCAACCATAAAAATTATCCTAAACTATTCACACAGGCTACACATGGGTCACAAATCTACTAAATCAATTTTTTAGCACTATATCACTTACATTTTCATCCCCAATACATAGTGAAAAAAATACAAAAATCTAATACTAGAATACCCATGGAAACTAGTGGCTCATGATAATCAAGGGCTCATAATGTCCTTACTGAACATACCTCTCGTGTATATAAAGTCATAATATCATATATATATATATATATATATATATATATATCACACACCAAATGAAAAGGTCCTACCCTGATACATTTTTTTCATGAACCAAGATAGGATAACTGCAAACCATTCACTTGGTATGGTTTAGAAAAAACCTGAGAGGAATTTATGAACCTCCCATGATAACACCTAGGGAAAGACATCGAAAAATAACAATTGGGTACAATTTGGAACATAAAAATGAAAATAAATTAACATAAACTAAACATAAAAAACGAACTCAAGAAATATAAATAAATAGAACTACACATACCTCCAGGTGACAATGCATGACACTATTGACTTCAAAACCGACATTGCACCGTGGAGACCGAATCTAATTTGAGAGCCACACGATAAGCTAACAACATATATTTAAATATTGTATTGTGTATCAGAACATAGTAGGATTGCCCAAAAATTCTATTATCACTTGTATTTTCTTTAATCCAATGATATATTCATATTATGTTTATAATACAATACATAAAACTAGAATTTTCACACATTTTATCATTAAATAAAAACATGGCCTATTGAACATTTCATTAAAAACCTTATCATTTTTAGAAAAGGAGAAATATAATTTTTAAGAAACTGAGATCGAGAAAAAGGAATGAAGATTTTATTTTAAAAGGAAAAGGTGGTATAAAACATTCTTAACTCATCTCCATAAATCATTTCTAAACTCATGATCCCCTTTTTTCAAAAATAGGTGCTCCTTTCAATAGAGCATAAGAAATGATCACATAAAAATGAGATTGAATGTATCACACATGGGAAACTACCTAAACAATGCATCTCAATAAGACTACAATGAAAACATAATTTCAATAAATATGGGAGAATCATTGAGAGTAAAGGATAAACTAGAGAATGATAAATCTTGAATCATCTCATTTTCATTCCTCCCCTGTTTAGGTCATTTCTACCACACACTTGATCTTAAACTTCCTGGACTAATTGAGAGGTAAAATCCCAATGTAGAGCAAGGTACATAGTAAGGGCCACATGCTAGTACATAATATAAACTAGTACAACAACTATTCTTAGGAAAATCTATTATTTATTCATGGTTCCCCTATCATGTATAAATATGGGTCATTTCAAAAAAATGTTAAACCAACAACCTATACAAATATATAGCACAAACACACACACAAGAATGATCCATCACATGAGTCACCCAAACCTGAACCACCCTTGGATTCTCCAATAAATAGTCCATTACCATTAAACAATAAACACATGAAGGAATACCCAAACTAAGGAAATCCCAACCACTTTTTCAACACACAATACAAGGTACCCATTCCACGGATGGTTTTTCTAAAAACCACTCAAAAGTGACAATCATTCTATGAACGACCTCTAAAAATAAATAAAATTAAAAAATAAAAAACACACACCACATTCAAAACAAATAGTCCACTTTAAAACACATTTAACAATAAAAAATAACCATTTTAAATAAAAAATGAATGGGTAATATACAAAGGATAATTTCATTAAGAACTTATTATGTGAAGCCCAATAAAACCATTTCATACAATTGGAAACAATAGAAAATCCCATTATTTCAAATAAAACATTTATTTTAAAAAAATTACATAACTAATTAACAATAAATGAAGTTGTGAAAGGAAAGAGATAAATTTATTTTTAAATTTAAAGGATAAATTGAAAGGGATTATACCTCAACATACATATTAAGACAATGGCAACTCAAATCAACCATTTTTTCTTATACGCATATGGAATTATACATAAACATATACCACTAGACTTATTAAAAATTATTCTCTCACCATGAGGTAATATGTATAAAGAGGTCATATATATACATAAGCATTACCCATGCATGCACAACTAAGAGACTTCCACTCTCACGGATCGAAAACACTTCAACGAGAGCCAACAAACTCCAGAAAAATATCTGTAACACAAAAACCTCAAAACCCCTAATTTAAAATTAATCAAAAATTAAGGTATTGAAAAATAATTTCATAAAATATAATAAAAACTCACCAAATTAATTAATCGTGGATTCAATCGGCCCTAATAGGACCAATAAACCATAATAATCCACAATCAACAAAAAATTGCCTGAATTGTACTAAGATTTTTCAAAGAATGCATACCCTATTTAAGAATGAAATACCAAAATAGGGGGGAATATATGGGTAAAGAGACATACCAGAAATTTGCACACACAAAATTAGGTGGAAAATCATCCACAAACAGAGGTCGGGGGAGGAGAGGGTTGTGCGTTGGGGCCCTCCGAGATGGGTGGGTTAGAAAACAAAAGTAGGAGGGGTGGGGGTGCATCATATATTGGGTATGGTGGAACCTCATCGATGGTTAATAAAAAACTAATAATAATAAAAATAATAACATTTTTATTATTATTAAACCTTTTTACTTTTATTTTAATTATATTTTCATTTTTTACTATTATTTCATATCAATGTAAATGAATATTTCTAATTATGGGAAAACCGCAGGATCTTCCAGTCCATGCACACTATACAATAAAGACAAAATCCTAAAACAGGTTATCCATAATGTTTTAGAATCCATGTTCCAACCCTAAAAAATATTTCTATCATTTTATAGATCCATTGTCCACACTCGGTGCACAATTTACTTTAACAATGATCAATACATTCTCCAACAAGAGAAGGGTTCCTATTCAAAGCTAAGACACACGCGGTTTGAGACAATACATGATAAAACCATACACTAGGAAAAATGTACCAATAGAATCTTAAACTCACAATTTTTCAAGGGTAACTAGACATAGACATCGACCAAATGATCCAAAAATTAATAAAAGAAAAAACAAAAACCATGGTTACAGTTGAACATTGATGATAATAAATAAATCCATATCACCCCATGTGAAAAAATTGTTGGAATACACATTCAAAGAATTGACACTAAAGAAGTGGATTATCCTGCATGTGTGAAAGAGGTGAACACATAGCTTGAATCATTCCTGGAGATTTAAATCATCACCATTTAAATTTCAATATATAAGGGAAGACGATATATATAAAACACATATTATAATTATTCATGTGTTTGAATTAAATATATTTAATTAATCATTTTCCAAAACATATGAAAATAATGGTAAATATCCAATATTTATAATCATGGACACATGAGAACTATCTTTAATTTAATATTACGATGTCTAAATTTTATACCTGAAAGGATTTTCTCATTAATATAGGCATAATAAAATCAAATCTAGATATTACATTGTTTTATTTTTTTTATTGTGCATTTTTTTATTTCATTCATTTTTGTAAAAAACGTCATGTTAAACCAAGAAAATATATTTCTAGAGTAATACATTAATAATAGTATAGAAACTACTCAAGAATAAATTTTTTTGGGACCCCGTATAAGATTTAGTGACTAAAAACTATCCAAAACTTCTTTGGTAATTTTAATGGATAAAAGTTTCACAATATATGTCATAGATTTGATGTAAAAATATAATTTCATAACCAACTATAGAAGAATGTAGTTTTTAGATATCTTGATGGGGAATCATATAATTATCTTCTAATTAGAAATATCCCTGCATGAATCTATTAATGAACCACCTCATATTTATTTTTTAATCTAATAAATGTTGGAGTAGGATAATAATAAAAAAATAAAAAAAGGCAATGTAAAATTTATGAGGAATAAATTGATATTTTTTATAAAGTGTTCCTACACCTTCAATTATAAAGTGAGGTATATATATCAATATAAATCACAACTAGATGCAGAAAAAATGTACAATACCCCATATACAATGTAGTATATTGAGTTATAGGAATTAAATTAGCTATTAGTTGTTTTTTAAAGATGGGTTTTATTCCAAAAAAGTATGTCTCTTTGGATATAAAAAATCATCTTTCTAATGAATAAGGATGGATCAATATAGTTATGCATTGATTATAATGATCATAATAGGATTGTAAAGTCGTCAAAATAAACTCTTCCATGGATTGATAATTTGTTTGACCATCTTCTTTGAGATCGAGTCTTCACATGGATTTACCTCTGATCAATGTGTCCTCAGCAATGTACGAAAATAGAAAATATCCAATATATTTACAATATTAGAAGTTAATGGAATTATGTATTTTTTTACATTCCATTTATCAATATTAATTCCCCCCTATATTTTATGATTTTATAAACATTGTTCGTTTTAATTGTATGATAAATGTTTAGGGATATTTATTTGTGATATTTTTTTATATTACAAATTTCATGTATTAAATTATGACCATTTTAATATAATATTAGAAATACCATGGAATAAAAATAAAATTAGTAAATTTAAAAATAAAATATGAGTTCGGATTACAACATGTCAAATTCATGGGACACATTGCGACCTATAAAAAAATCTAGGATGATCCATCAAATTCAATTTTCAAGGTGGTGTTGTATCATACAATAATGTTAACTATGACTATATGATTTCATTGTCAAATAAGATACATTATATGGTTCTTAAAATTATTTTTGAGAAATTATAATCTAATAAGAGTGTTAATTTTACATAGAGATATGTTTATTTATAATGAGGTGTGTGAAAAATGCTTTAATTAATGGAAGAAGAGGTTATCTAGTAAACCTACATTCAAATTACCCTCTAATGGAGAAAGATTTTTCATCTATTTTGATGTATCATTGGTGGTTTAATGATGTGTACTCATGAAAAATAACAAACAACTTTTCTTTGAATAGCTAAATTTAATGAATCGTGAATAGAATTATCCAACTTATGATTTAAATATATATATATACTTATATTTTAATTTAAAATATTGAAACTAAATATTTATGGGGTAAGTTTTATATAAACATTGACCACTGAACTTAGATGTATATACTCAGAGAAATGGAAATAAACATGTTAGAAATGAGATAGTTTCAAATTATTGTAGACTATTACTGTTCTATCCATTATCACTATGGAAAAGAAAAAATAGCCACTTATTAATTGAGTATAAAAGACCCAATAAATATTTTCATGATTAATATTAATCAACATTGACTAATTAATGTACATTTTAAGATTTCCATGAAAGTCATAAGATAAGTGACCCAATAAATCGAATTCTAATTGATCCCACAACTATCATTAATATTTAAGATCAATAATATATAAAGGGACAATTATATGTTACAAAAGATGAAATAAATTTTGAATAATGTAATATTTAGAGTTCAATGTCATTCAAAAGTGGGTATAAGAATTTCATTTAAGGATTTTAACTCATAAGATACAATGTAAAATAGTGTATTGATGGATAAAGATCAAAAATTTGTATTATCTATTCATCTTAAAAGATGTAAAAAATATCAATATAAGAAATATAATTATTGTAATGATTACAATAAAAGATATATTTTTGAGTATTCTACATGATATTCCATATTTATTAAATAAATGGTGTTATTTCCTATTACCGACACATCCTAATCAGGTGGTAAAAAATAAATATTAAATATATTGATTTTATACCAATAAATGTAACCCAATGTTTTTCTATCCAAAAAATAAAACATCAAAAAGAAAATTATTGATCAGTTATAAACCAAAGAATAATTTTGGTTCAATATTTTAGCTATATCGGAAGAAAATATAAACAATGAGTGTTAAAAAACAACATGTTTATAATGATCAATATCATATCCCACTATACATAATTTTTATATAGCATGTTATGTCTTATATATATCAAATAAAATTCCTATGAAAATAATACATTCTAAATAAATTTAGAATCAGTCTTCATGACCAAGAGAAAAGTATTCATAAAAAGGTGTGAACTAAAAAAATATAAAATGCATGTATGAGAGATATTGATTGATTTTTAGATGAAAGAATGAGATACCCATATAGGTATATGGTCATGAAAATAAATTAAAATTTTATATCCAACTTTAAATTTTTCATAATCAAAAGTATTTACATAAAACATTACGATTTCAAAATCCATTAATCTAATGACTATGAAATCGTCATAACTAAATCATAAACTATAAGAGCATGTCATAAATGTGTGTATAACCATAATAAGTGTAGAAATCATTTCATATGTCATGGTTAACCACAAAGACCACCAGATAAAAAATCAAAACATCTTTTCCATATTGGATCGTGTATATTGACTTGTTTCCCCATATTGTTTGATCACATTGACTTGTATCGTATAATAGATCAGGTAGATCAAAAAAAATTCGATAACAATTTCATGAGATAATAATTTATACCCAGATGCATTGGAGATAGATATGGTTCCAACCATTATCATATTGAAAATCTTACATATTGTGCCACAAAATCAAAAAAAATTCTTCATATCAAACCCCAGGAATAGTAATGTGATTAATAAAAATATCATCATATCCAAACCCATGGAAATGAAATGGGGTTCATAGACATTTAACCTTTTCATCATATATATAAAAAATCTAGATAATAAATAAATGTGGTATCCTTGGATCATATAATAGTAAATAATATGTAACATAAAACGAATTCATCATAGATTGGAAAATTATTTTGGAAGATCACTTTGTTTATTTATTCGGAAAATTAAATTTTCTATTTGGAAATCAATATTGTTTAAAAGATATTCAATCATAAAAGAATAAAATTTCATTTAAAAAAATCACAAATATTAAATTAATATTCAATTAGATAATTATTCATGATGGTTAGATATATTTTTAATTGAAAATAAGTTATAAAACAAATCACTTAAAAATTTCAAAACATACCTCATTTAGAAACCAATTAAAATATTAATTTAAAAACATATTCAAAAAATTAAAACATGGTTAAAATGGATTTAAAAAAATTATTCTAAAATTATAAAAATGTTTAAGAATATATTTTTAGAAAACATTGATTTGGAATATAAAGATTAAATAATTATCCTAATGGATGGATAGATGTAAACAACCATAAATATTGATTATATTGTGAAATAAAACCCTTAACACATTGATAACATTTAATTTATAATACACATGAAGTAATTATACTTAGATTAATATGTAAATAAAATAATTTCATGATATTAATCATAAAATACATTCTTTATCAGTATATACACCTCAAAAAACAATAGGGATATAATACATATGTCACACAGAATGAAAAGTTAGACGAACATTCCTACCATGTGTACGACTAGTAAGAAAGTGGTCTAACCTAATGTATAATAAAATTAGTTTTATTACAATAATATTAAATATAGTTTTTAATAAGTATAACATCACATATTATCCACTTATAATATTTAAAAACCTTCTTTTATCAACAATCCTTTAATAAAAATGTTATTTCTTTGTGTTAAATGTTTCATTTATCCTGAGTATTTATGATTATTTGTTCTGGTCCTAGTTTAGTTTTCATGGATATATCATGTCCATTGTAGTAATAATGACATAAATATGATATAAATTCCTTATAAATATATTTATATTCATCAATAAATTTAATATATATAAAAATTATTATGCACTTTATTGAGATGGTAGTAGGTACATATGCATTAACACTATTTTAATTTTCCAATGGATGAAATGAATGAAAGGTAAATATTAATTATCATTTATAATATTATTATCATATCATTTTTATATTATAAATAATAATAAATGTATTCTTAACAACTATATGAATAAAATATATAATAAAAACGAATCATATTTCTTCATTGAGGAAGATGTCCAGTCATACAGAAGAATGATGTTTTATTTTTCTAATTATTTGGAAGGTAAGATGTTAGAAAATGTGTTATTGAAATTTAATTATAATTGTTTAACAAAAAATATATATAAATATAAAAAATTTAATAATATATATCGATAAAATATAGTGATGAAAAAATAATTATATAACTACATGGAGATGGTAATCCGTATGTAAGCATGATTGATACTTTCACATCTCATTTGATTTGAAAGAGTGTATGTAATGGTGGTTTTAAAATTATAATAATATATAAAAACATAAGGGAAATGAATTTATTATGTTATGATAAATAAATTATTTTTAGTAGAGTTAAGTAATAGTATAATAATAATGTTATCATTTTTGGAAATTACCTCTTCACTGAAATGACTTTTTAAGATATCCTTTAAATGGTGTTACCGTTGGTCTTTTTTGTAGACCAATAAATATAATATATGGATAAAAAATATGATAATGGAAATTGATAGTTGTTTTTTGAGATATTAGTATCAATTTATGTAATTATTTAATGGATGAGGTCCCATTTTATAATTTAGGTGAGTATTTTTTTTGAAAATTCACCAAATATTAAAATATAATAAATTCATCGTCATTCAAAATGGTTAAAAATCTCTTAAAAATGGAAAATAAATGAAATTTTAAACCATATAATATAAAAATTATTCTTTTAAAAAACAATTATTATTTTAAAAAATAATTTTATTTTATTATTAAAAGATAACATTATTGTACATTTCCAACGTTATTCACTTGTTTTCCTTAAAATACATAACTACAATGTTTTCATTTGAATATAATTCAATAAAACTACATTAATATTTATATTAACCTTTAGAAAAACGTTACACATTATCTCAATAAAATTATGTATAATTTAATGATTTTAAATTAATTAAATATATTTTTTGATAGATTGATGAAATATTGCATTGGATTTTCGTATGAAATTAATGTCATTTTATAATTACTAAAATATAGAAATAATTTAATATAATGACTTTTTATAATTACGTTCTAAATAGACACTTATATACATCTATAACATTTTGTTGCCCCTAGGTGGACAAATAAGATAAACATCCAACAAAGATAGTGACTTTTAGTAACATTCTATTGGTTAAATAAAATATAAATTATTTTAATGTACGAGTGTCCACTAAAAAACTAAATTATGACAATAATGTGATAGTCTTAGAATAAAATTTATCTAATAAGAATTATAAATGTTTTGAATATGTTTTTACCATTATCTTTTTGTTTTAACACTTCATTAACCCTGTTCAAACTTAACATGAAAATAAGTTTTTTTCTCCTTCAGGAGTAATATAGCTTATATAAATGAAAAAAATAGACCATAAATATACCATTAATGATATTATAAATTATATTATTGTGACTTGGCTGATAATAATTTTCTTATTAATTTTATATAATTTAATACAATATTAATTATTTCAAAATAACTCTAATATCAATTTTTAGAACTATTCATTATAATAACTTTATTGACATCATAAAAACAACTAAAATTATAAAAAATATTTCAACACATCACTAAAATGTGATATACATAAATAAAATATGTGGATAAAATTCATTATCTCATATATATTTTTATATTATTTATTTTAATAAAATTTAACTGATTTTCCAATAAATTTAACAATTACTGCATCAATATTGTGAAAGCATTTAAGATTATTATATATTCAATAAATAATAAAAATAAATTTATACAATGAATATAATAATATAAAATTTAAATACAATATTTATTTTGAAACATATATTCTAGTTGTGACCTTGACAAAAATATTGTAGTTATTAAAAATAGAGTGTGACATTTTTTACTTTTCATTAAATAAAATATTATAAATGATATAATCATAGAAAAATAAAACAAAGAAAAATAAAAATATATTGGATGATTATCGATGAAATTTAATGGTCCAGCAATATTTTTTTGGTTTAGTGTCTATTCATAATCTTTATCATTATATATTAATCATTAAATAAATTATTTTCCCTTTACAGTTGTAATAAAAATTACCAAGTTTATAGTACATTTTGACCAAAATTAATGGACTCAAATTTAAAAGAAATATATTTTTTAAATAATATGGAATCCAATTCAAAAAATTAATATCACATAAAATGAAAATTTTAAATTAAAATCAAACCAGAAGAACATGATAAAGAAAATATTTTTTCTAAAAATTCATCATTTCAAATATAAATTATTTTTTAATATTTATAAGTACCAAATTAGTTTTCAAAAAAATAATTCAAATATTTTAAAAAAATTACTAACTAAATTTCAAAACTACTCCAAAATATAATATTACATTATCAATAAAATAAAAGAAATTTAATTTACAATTAAAATCAGTATTCTTTACAATTCAATGAAAAATAATTCATTTTATAAAAATATAAAAACATCATATAATTTTTACTATCATATGATGAATTACAAAATAAAACCTATTTCATCAAATGAAATTTATAAAATTTATAAAATTTAATTATAATATTCACATCAAAATCATTAAAATTTATTTTTAAAAGATAATATATTTCATAAGAATAAAACGAGTTCACAAAAAAATGACAGCCTATTTCATAATAATTAATAAATTAATTTAAATTTATTAGATCCAACACATATATATTTGAAAATGTATTTTATACTATTCATAACAGCAAATTTAATGGATAGGTTATAATGATCATATAATAAAATTTTAAATATAAAATTCACTCAGTGTTGCGTATTTTTTATACTATCATATATAGTAATTATGTTTTAGAATAATGATGTTTTACATTCTACCCCATTAAATAAATTCAATAAATTAAATTGTAACTCAGTCTTGATAACAAGGGGTTTCACATTTCAGAATTCCTTAGTCAAAATACCATATTGAAAAAAGTGTTAATAAAATATCCATCTGAAAAGAGAGAAATTCTTATAAGAATTTCATCTAAAATAACACATAGATATATTTATGTTTAATAAAAATTTGTAGGAATTGATGAAATTTATATTTTTGAAAAAAAAAATAATTTATATATAATAATAAATAGTGATATAGAACATGGTAATGATAAGGTTTACAATAACAAAACTGTAAATCAGTGATGGGTTTAAAGGATATTGATATCCATGTAATAAACGTAAATGGATAACAGATTTATTTTAAGATAATTTTCCTATATTTGAGGAATTTTTTATCATCCATGTAATAATATTTAGTTTATATAGATGCATTTGAAAAATTATTTTATTTTTTAATCAATTACAAAAAAAATATACTTTTTAATCCAAACTATGTATATTCAAGATGATTATTTATGTTCAAATAACTAAAATCAACTTCTTATAGATTAGGTAATCCATAAACTGTAAAAAATATATTACACTTATCATAATTCATTAACTATTACATTAATGGTAAGAAAATTATAAGAAAATTAATAAAATGAATTATCCTTACTATGAAGAAAAAGGAAATTAATTTCCAAAATTCAATAGTAAAAAACTAAGATTAACGTAGATCTCTCAATAAATTAATATACATAAAATACCTCAATTTTTTTGAGAAAAGATAGAAAAAACAATAATTATAAGTATTTGAAAACATATAATTCTATTGTTTATTTAACATTTATCGTTAAATAACATCAATCAATCTTAATGTCTCATTCCAAAAATTTAATATCCCAAATTAAATTGATCTAAAGATAATATAATCATTTTTATATGTAACATGAATATCCATAATTTCATATTATAATAATATATTCTTCCAAAAAAAATTCGATCAATATTCCTAAGAAAAAATCATATAATATTCTATTTTTATAATTATATAGTTCATTGAAAATAATATTGATCAAATAATCAGTAAATAATTTTTAATCTCAAGGGTATATAAATAGTAATAAATATGTTCCCAAGATGAAATTAACATTAATCTATCAGATGTTTTATATTAATATAGTTATAGGTGAGCCTAAATTGTCACCCTGTGGTTTTGGGTTCTATCCTGATGGCCTTGCCGGATGTGTCAAGTTTTCATTTGACACGCGGGTTGTAATTTTTGGAAAACATTGATAAACATCCTCAATAATATATTAATATATTAATCATTAAAGAAATGTCTTAACGTCAATTTTTATCCCATACAATCTATGTTACTCTCAAAAAAATTAATGACCCATAATTATCTTAAAATAAAAAATCATATAATACCAATTGGTTATTTGTAACATTAAACTAATATCCACAAATTGAAAATATATTTATTCCTCCAGTAATTGTTTCACATATTAAGAATAATTGATTAATGTATAACATAAATAAATGTCTCCCCAAATATCATTATTCCCCAAAACATTTCTTCACATTAAACCTAAAAAGTGGTGTCTAATGCATTAAAATTATGATCAACCATAAAATTATAATCCCATGAAGGTAACCATAACTCTTAAGTTAACCTCACATGAAAACATCCTGAAATCCTTTGTAATCTAAACCATTCTCTAATAACAAATGTAATAACTCAAGACCGTAACTACTTGATCTGTTTCTAAAATGACAACAATTACAATTTAGTGTTTTATCTTGACAAATTAGAACCATTTTTTCCAAAAAAAATATACAACAAAATGAAAAAAATTTGGATAACTTATATAACCAAGGATAGTTTATATTTTGAGTTTATAGAGTTAGGAAAATCTCATTGCATCATAAGTTCATAAAAATCAATTAAATAATTAGAATCATCATCTCCAACTATACCCAGCTTCTCCACTTCCACGATATGTCTTCAACATAAAATGTAGAATTCATCTCATTGGAAATAAATTTAAACAAAAATCGTTTTGAGTCATTACTCATAACTGAGGGAAAATAATCCCAATAAATGGTGAGATGATATGCTCATTAATCGTATGAATGGGAGATAAAATTTTATGATCATATGGAATCATAAGACATCCCAAATAGTATATGATCTTGAAAATGACATTAAATTCTCATAAATAGTACGAAAAAGATAAAAAACATGAGTTATGTCATAAACATTAGCATTTCAAAATACACGTCTCATTATAATGATAAATCACCATCAATCTATCTTGAATACAAAATTTATGTCATACATTTCTATGGGTGGTACCATAATAAGTAATGAAACCATTTCACATGTCTAGGTAAACTACCAACACTATTTGATTAGGAATCAACAACTACTTCCAAATGTGGATATTTCACGTTTGATTGTTTCCCATAATATGTTAAACACTTTTAACTTCTTCCATTAATAGAAAAAACATATCCATTTTTTCCAGTAACAATCTCATGAGATATAATACATCAAAAAATTATGTTTAGGTTGATATTGTTCCCACCCATCACATAATGAAATTAAAAAATATGTTTTCTAGAAAAGTTTGAAACATGCATCATATTAGAACCAATGAAATAAGATGTATTTTATAAATAATTAACCATGACATAACCTATAAGTTAGAAATAGGTTTCATAAACATTATATATTTTCACTGTAAATAAAATAAATAAAATAAATAAATAAATATGGAATCCATGGATATTTTCATAGAAAATATTATTTAAGATCAAATTACATAATCTAAAATATAAAATTATTATTAAAGTTCAGTTTGAATAATTATTGAAAAAAATCATTCCCTTTCTAAATCAATTATTTTAATTATTTTGGGTACTTATAATTTAAAAAATATTATATGAAAATTCAGATATTATAATGTAATATTTAAGAAAAAAACTAGGTATAATGTTTAAAAATTCATTCCTTCCATATAAGTTTAAAAACATTCATTTCACAAAGTCCAAATATACCTTAGTCATAAAAGTAATAAAATATTGAATTTATACTATTTTTTAAAAGAAATCAAATATTGATAAACGCAATTCTAAAAAATAATTTAATAATACATAAAACATTTAATACTAACTTTTTAAAAAAATATGTATATCGAAGAGAAAATTTTTTCTATATATGAGATATGTCCCCAATATATAACTGTAAGGGGAACATTCCTTACCACCTGTTCCCCTTCTATATAGAGTAATAAAATCTCCTATAAAATAAATGTAAATTTATACTGTTACTATAAAAAATAATTTTCATTCTTGTAATATCATATATTATACTTTGATAGCAGTTCCATAAAGCGTTTATCAATAATTCCATATTAAAATTGTTATTTTTAGGTGTTACGTGTTTCGTGTGTCATAAGTATTTTTGATATGTTCTTTAGGTCCTTGTATATATATCTTATATAAATATATTAAATAAAATTAGTTATTATATCAATATATAAAATATTCACTATATATATTTTTATATTCGTAAATACATATTTTATATATAAAAATGTGATACCCCATTCAGGGGTATTGTATGTAGTACACAACCATGAAAATGTTTTAATTATTCAATTAATGGAATGAAAAAAAATTAAATATTAGTTAACATTTTAAGATAATTATTACATTATATATATCATATATATTTAAAAATATTCTACTCATTAAAATCAATGATAAATATAAATTAAAAACGAAATGCATTGCCTTGTAGAGGTGGTAGTCTACACATAAATATTAATGACTTTATCATTTTCCCATATCATGGAAGGTAAATATATACACATGAAATTATCATGAATGATGTATAATTTAGTCATAAATATATTTTATAAAGATTAAATCAATAATAATATCCAACAATATAATATGGTGATGGAAATTAATGTTATCATCATGTAGAGATTGTAAGTTGTACAAATGAACGAGTGATAGTTTCAATTATAATTTGATGATAAATAGGGTTTTTAATGGTGTATTCATTATTATAATAAGATTTAAAAAAATTAATATGATAAAGTTATTATTTTATTATAAATACCATATATTTAGTGTTGGTAAATAAGATTTTAAATTGAAAGTGATCTGTAATATCGTCATTAAATGACTCCATTATGTGTGGGGTATTCATGGAATTTCTAAAAATAGAAAATTATAATAAATATATTGTATATCAAAATGGTTCCAAATTGAATAAAAATAGGCAAGGGATTTCATTTTAGACCATATATATATCCCATTTTTTAAATTTAATAATTTTTTTGATTTTTTTAATTTATTATAATATTATTCTAAAAAATTTCATTATTTTCAATTTAGAAAATAATCTATTAATTTTAATTAAAATATATAAATAAAAAGTTAAATTTAAAATATAGTAAATTAAAACATCAATAATAATTAATATTAAAATATAAAATTCTTTTTATTTATTTACTCACTCAAATGTTATTTCATTAAATATTTTGAAAATAATTTAATATATTTTATATTAATTTATGAAATGATACATTGGTATTTCATAATATATTCAGGTCATTATATAATTATTCATAATTATAAATAAATTTATATTATGAAAATAATTTTTTCACCCTCAATATAGAAACTTATAATTTTTCCTAAATATCTTTTTTCTCTATTTAGACACATGCAATTTATTGAAAATAGAGATGGACATTTTGAAAACTTAATCAAATTAAATAATATATAGTTCATTTTCATGGAAAATTATAAAGAAAATTAATTTCACAAAAATGGAGATTAGTGTATAATTATATTTATTAAATAAAAATTATGCAGGTTTTCACTATGTTTTAACACTTATTTATTAAATACTTTGCAAAAATATTTCAAATTAACTTTCACCACATGATTTTACACATTGATGGTCAATATATATACTATAAACGAAAAAATGGAACATAAAAGGGAAATTTAGAATATTACAATCTCTATAATTTTCACATGGATTATTCAATTATTTATAGTAATGTTGTATCTTTAATAAAATATTATTTATTTATAATATCATTAATTTCAATTTTTATATTTATTCATTACTATAACATTAATAACTTATATAAATCATGTAATATTGTAAATCAATATTTTAAAATATCCATAATATTTAATATTAATTTATAAAAGTAGTTTATCACATTAATTTTGTAATTTTTAATTTATTTTAATATTTTAATATCATTTATTTTTTACATTATTTGAATTATTTCAACATAAGGATTTTCTAAGAATTTAAAGAATTTATTACATAACAATTAATATAAAATAAAATTTTATGATGAATATAAATATATTAAATTTTAATATAATTTTATTCTCATACTTATGCTCTAGTTATCTACATTTTAAAAATATCATAGTTATTAAAAATAAATGTGTTGTGTTTTTAAGCTTTCAATTAATAAAACATTGTAAATATTATAATCACATCGTAAGGAAAAAAAGATACATAACTAAATCTAAGAAGATTATGGAATAAATATAAGGATAAAATATAAAAGTACCAGTGATATGGAATTTTTATAATATTTACCATAAATTTGTATCTTTTATTATTCGATTTACCCTTTATCGTGTGAAAAAAATATACTAAGGTAACTACTCATATTGAACTAAACTAAATGGAAAATAATTAAAAATGTTGTAACCATTGATTAAAAATATGAAAAAAAAATTCAAAAATTCCTAATAAATGAATTGAATAATTAAATTTAAATTAATATAATAAAAATTTGTCGAAAATAAATTATTAAAAAATATGAAATTTTTTAAATGGAAACATTTGTTATACAAAATTAATGTATAGTATTTATTTAAAAACAGTAAATGGAAAATATTTAAGTCATCGTTGATGTAATTATGTTTTCATAATAATCGAAAATATAATTCTAATTTCTAATTACATGAAAAAGAAATAAAAATTTTCAAATAAATTCAGAATATTTCACAATTCAATTAAAACCAATATTTTCATAAAATAAAAAAATTCTCCCAATGGTAATTTTAGTATTATTATTTAAAAATAAAATACATTTTATGAAATATGTTTTCTAAATTTTTTAAAAATTAAATATAGTTTTCTCTCTTAAAAAAAAGTAAAAATAATTTTTGGAGAATAAAAAATTTTGACGATAATCAAGTCTTTAAAAAAATTGAGTAGTTATTTCATAATAATTAATCAATAATTCATTTGTTTGGAACATCTACATATATATTTGAAAAATTAGTTAATATTATTTATACTCTTTAATTTATCATGTAGGATGTACATATATTCTAATAATTTTTTAAGGTCCATTTATAGTCAATTTTGAGTTTTTTTATGCTATTGATCATTTTCCTTATTTTAAAATTATTAGTATACTGAAAAAAATTGGAGTGAAAACCACCTAAATAGTTTTTATACCACTACCCATACCTATCTATACAAGGTAAAATATAACTATGGAATTATTATTGGAATTCATATAATAACCAGCAGAAAAAATCCCATATATTTAAGCATTAATAGATTAAAAATGTATGAACATTTTATTATTATAGAAAAGGATTTCCACATTTAACCCCTATATGATTGTATATTCTATATCTGGGGAGACATCATGGGGTGACACTATCAATTTTTTCATAACATACTCTATTAATTATATAGATATTATGGATGAGCTTTAAAAGGATATTAATACTGATGTTAAATATCATATAACCAATCATCCAAAAACTGATGGGAAGTATTAGAGGACATATGATATATTAGAATACATATTAAAGGTTAGATCACATTATTTTCAATGGATCTATTATCAATATCTTCATTTTATTTAATTCTCGTGTATTAATAGTTTCCCTCAATTATTCAAATGACTCATTATAAAGGACTTTATGAGAATTAGAATATAGCCCCAATATATTGTGATGAATTTGAAAGAGGTTAAATTTTCAGAATGAACATTTTGAATGTTACCAAGAGAAGTATAGAAGTTTCTCCAAACATTTCAAGGCTTCTTAGAGTCAATAAAATAGTTTTAATAAATATATATATAAGTTCATGGAGTTTTAAATCAGGGACAATAAATTACTGAAAATATAACTTTTAAGAGGTTTTATTAGAATTTTTAAGAAGATAAAAATTGATCCAAGGTACATGGTAAAATTTGATATTATTTATCGTTTTATAGTTGTTTCTTATTGGTTATAAAAACCTCTAATTGGTTCCAATAACCGTGAATCCTTCCCCATGTCCCTATCAAAAATTATTATTTCAGAACCACTATAAAATATTTATAGTAATGGTGTTTTTGTTAAATATAACCAATCTTATAATGAAGAATATATCATGATTCTCATTTAAAGGGAACATGTTTTGTAGTAAAATAGAACTATAATTTTTAAAATATGGGGATAAATTCAATGTTTTACAATGTATATTGGGAGTCTGAACGGGTAACTAAATCGAAATAAAACAATCTATTATGAGGGAGGCTAATAATTTCAATGTATTATGTTTATATTGGGGGATAATGTAATGTCTCTTAAATTCATTAATGTTATTAATAGAAGAAATATATAATTATTATTTTATTATTTACACATCAATTGAATGTTAAATTTCACAATAAATTTTAAAAAATAAAATAATACTTTCTAGGAATTATAATAATGTTATATGGAGAACACGAATAATATTATTGATCGGATTTTTGGAATATATAGAAGGTTAAAATTTTTTAATAGAGACAACACCTATAATAATTACCCTGAAAAATAAATATAATATTCCATAACAAGATAGATATCATTGATATAATTATACATCCAATTTAATAAATTTAGTAAATGACTAGGAATGTGAATAATGGATTATAAATAAAGAGTAAAAGTTAATTAGACCATTGTGATCTTTCCATTATATGAGAGTTACATAAGTATTTCAATATGATTACTAAATAAGAAATGGAATACTAGTAATACCCAATTGAATATTAAAATACATGTTTATAAACATATTGAAAACTAATATCATTACATTTTGAATTTTTAATTTTGGAATAAATATATAACATGTTATAAAAATAGAGTTTTTAAAGTGGAAAAAATAATGTATTTTCTATTAATATATTGCTTTATAGAAAATATGTTACACTTATTAAAAATTATTATCACCGATACATATGAATTTATTTTGATAAAATATAATTTATATATGACATAGAAATATAAAAATAATAATACAGGTAAATTTTTTTTCTTATTTACTTATTTAATTTATTTTAATGATTTTTAATGATTTTTAAAAACTATAAACACATTTCAAGTGTATTAAATAAAAATTAATTAATTTAAATAATTATGTATCATAATATTTATTTTTTTGACTTGAAAAATTTATTTAAACAAATGATGTTTGGTCATAAAATTCAAATATGTAAAAAAAATCAAATTTTTATAAAACATTTTCCAAAACCATGTGTATGTCCGGGGTTTATTATTTTCCTCAATCAAGATTTCCAAGGCCCATATTTTAAAAATAATTCACAATATTTCTACATTCAAAATAAATTATAATCTCCCAACACCATTTGATTCATGCAATAAACCAGTATTCTTGTAGTCCTACTCATTTACTTTCTCTAAACCATGTCCATTATTACATAATGTTCCTAGGAATTATCCTATAGATTTAAGAAGTTATCTATCAAGGTGAAGGATTATATTGTTCTCCCTTTTAATCCTTGTACATTAATTGTTTTTTGTCCTTTAATTTAAAATTAATTATATTATCATGAAGTTATGATCATTCCATTTATATCCAAATATTTTTTAATCAATGAGATCCTTTAATTATATCGCATTGATCACATTTAATAACAAACATGGTATAGAAATTATACTATATAAATCATTATTTGATATTTTATATCTCATAGTTAATGATTTGAATACACAGCCATGTTTCTATTCAATGATTTTCATGTGGTTGTAATTATACATGTTTTATTGTTTATTTACATGTACAAAACCCATATAACCATTTCGTGGGATAAGAATTATGGAATACAAAATTCCTTAAATACATAATTACTGATTCTTTTATATGAAGCATGTTAATTATTCTACATGTGTTATTTTTGTAATTCATCATTATGATTTATGAACTACGTGGAACACATGTATTATGAAATATGAGTGGTTAACCTAGACCTGATTAAAATTTATAGGGTAATGAATTAATCTATGGAGATAACACAATAATGATACCTGAATGTATAACCATGGTAATATGTTCTACAAAAACATTGTGACAATTTTTAGAGATATTCTTATGAATGTATCATTTTTATATTTCAAGAAAATTTATATGTTCGGTATCATTTAATTAAGATTATTTTCTAATTTTATGCCTCATATTTTATACATAATGATCACTCTTATTCCATTCCCATTGTTTTATCCTAACTAGGGTTTACTGTCAACATTTTTTATTGATTAATTTCCATATAAAATAAATTTTAGTAAGGTGACCTCCAATTAAATAATAAATGAACATTTAAATGAAATTTAATAGATTTAATGTTTTTGATTTTCTAAGGAACATCATGAATTCTGTATCATTATTTTAAGAAACTATGCCTAAAACGTTCAATCAACTGTAGGAATTTAATATTTTATTATGGGTTCTGTTAAATTTAATTTATTAAAATGATATGTCACCATAGAAAATAATGTGACTTATAATTAATTTTTCAAAATGGTATTATGATTGTTTATTATTGAGAATCAGATTTCTATTCATGAGGAATTATTTCATAACAATGATTTTTTATTCCTTTGAATTTTTTAATAAATTAATTCTTGATCATAGTTTATATATAAATTGATTAAAATCAATAACCATGTTGTTTTGAATAATTTTTACTACACCATATTGATATCTTAAATAGATGGTACATAGAAGAGTGACATAACTTTCATCAAGGAAGGGTTATTTCTCGAATGGGAATCAATTTCATCATTAATTAATATTATATTTAAACACATATTAATAGGTATTAACTTATTATTTGGATATAGAATGGATTATTTATAATGATTGAAAACAATTTTTAGTGATATGGGTTAATTATTATATTTATACATTTTACTTGATGATTGAATTCTTTTACATCATCATCTGTTTGAATTACCCTAACATATTTGAATGTATAATTTCTTTAATAGAGTATAAATATTCAAATTTTTATACATAATCAATACACATAAAAAATATTCTATTTTATTTGGTAGAATTACAACCCATGTTATAGTTGAAATGAGTAATAGTATGTGACATTCATTATCTCACCTATTTACCTTTGGATTGACCCTTTTATCCACTATTATAGTGATATCAAGAGATTAAAATGAAAAATAGAAAACAATGAATAATAATAATATCTATCAATTATATTTACTTAATCATAATCCCTATTAGATAATAAATTATCCACCAACTAACATGATGAAGAAAATTTCCTAAATGAATTCTTTAAATATTAATATAAATGATTTATAACCACTGTAAATAAATATTCTCAATTGATTAAAAAATAATTAAATTACTATTAAATGGTATGTAAAGGATATGTATATTTATGATAGTAATCCTCCTTAAAAAATTTTATTTATGAGATTTTCTAATAAAATAATGAAGGATAATGATTTACTACATAAAGAATAAATAAAGTAAAAAAACATAATAAGGTGGACAAAAAATAAAATACCACTTATTATCATCCATATATTTTGTAATTGTTTTTAATATATAAGATATAAAAGATAAGATCCACACTATTTGTTTATCTATGATAGATGAATCTTAACAAACTATGTGTTATCATTAATCCTTATTCCTTGATTAAAATACATCACTAAGGTTTAAGAATAAACGGTATGAGAATAATGATCTAGAATGGAAACCAACACTTAAGTGTACATTGTGAATAAAAACTTGTGTCAATTACCTAGAAACATAAATGTCTTTATTAATGAATATATAACTAAAAAATTACGTGCATCATATTAGTAAACCATTCTGCTCCAAGAAAAATTATTAGAAAACAAAATAGAAACTAATTATTAAAAATTTTAATTTTATTATTTATTTCTTGTACTATGTTAAAAATAAAATAACCAAGTATTTTTATTCTATAAATGGAACATCTAACATATAATTTATAATAAAATGGTAAATTAAATTATATAATTATCAATGGTTTAAAATGTTTTTTAAAATGCATATTTTTCCTAATATGGGTTCCCATTTCCACATCTATGTTTTTTTGGGGTATTACATTGTTTATTTGTGTTCTTATGTACATTGATTAGTTTCCTCAAGTGTTTTTGGTGACTCATATGGATTTTGGGATTTTAAGATGGTGGTGAATGATTGTTGTGTGGTTAGAAGAAAACATGCACCCTTTCCCAAGAAGTAGTGCTGCAAATTTTCATTTTTTGATAGTGGTAACCACACTATTGTCTCAAGGATTGGTAGACTAGGAAGGACAAATATATTGATTGATTATCATGGATTTTTATAAATGTACAATTTCCAGATTTTTTTGGAAATCCATGCAAAAAAACCATGCAACATATCCAGGTCATTAAAAGGTGTGATATCAACTTTTTACCCAATAATATTACTGAACCAAAATTCCCACTCTTCCCTTCTTTTTTCCATGTGACCTAACAGGATCTTCTCCATTATTATACAAGCCCTATATCCTCCCCCAAATTTTTTTCTAGGATTTTCATCATGTTTAATGGTGATTTGTCAAGATAATCATATCCTCCCTTCTTCTTCATTGTTCTCCTTCCATTTTATCTCTAGTTTCTATTCACCCTTAGTCATGTGGATCTATGGTTCATATTAAAAAGGGATTAAATTGGTGGGTTTTATCTTTTATGTTTCCTATTGGTTTTTAATGCTTCTTTTTTCCTGTTTAATGTTATTTTGTGTGGGTGTTTTTTAGGCTCATGTGGTTTTTTAAGGATTCCTGTTACACTTCTCCATTAAATTTAAAAATGATTGATATAATTCTTTTCAAAATTTTCTTATATGTGTTTTAGAAATGTATGACCTTTTTAATAATATTTTTATGTGAAATGAAGTGATTTACATGTTTTTTAACATCATTGATTTCTTTTTGTTTTGTTTGGAACAATAAGTGTGTGACAAAATGACTGGTTGCCTTTTGCAAGTGATTTGTTTCGTTGAAGAATTTTCTTGGAGTCTTAAAGGTACATGGATTCTAAAAATATAGATTGTATTTCATAAGTTTATATTTCATAAAGGATATGATGTTTGAAAATAGTGTATATATGTTGGTTTTGAAAATGGTTTGGCATGAGATGATAGTTTGTTACCTGCAAGAAATATTGATGAAAGTGGATTTGGTTTAAAATGTGGTGTGGGTGTTTAGTTGTAATTTTATAATTTTTTTGTGAAATTACTAATGGTGGTGTTTCACCACTTTTAATGGGTGGATTTTTTCATTTTAGAAAATGTGGTTTCTTAAAGGGTGCTTGAGGCCCATTTAGTACTTTTCGGAAATAAGTGGTCAAGAAAACACTCCTTGGATAATTATCATTCTTTGGTAATTTTGATTGTTATGGGATGTCCATGACTAGATTTTCCCTTATTATTAGATTATTTAAAGGAAATACATTTCTCATTGGGGTGACTTGAGGGGTGGAATTTTGTTTTAATTTCATGTGTGTGAAATATGTGTATGAATTTGTATGTTTGGTTTGAAATATTGGTACAACCCCACTCTAGACATAAAATAGGAACATAAAATATCTGGAGTATTTATAGTGAATTAGTTCTTCACTATATTATTATATAGTGGTCTAAAAAAAGAATTTTTTGAGTTCTTATTTCCATGGGATAGTAACAATAGGCCAGACCTCATAGGGTGTGATCAAGTGTGCTGGAAAGAATTAATGTCCCCAGGAGGGATAATCAATATGAATGATTCAAGATGTATTATAAGTTATAGATTATTCCCATCAGCTCTTAGGATCACTCATGTGTTTTTTAACATAGTTTTCTACAGAGGATAATTTATTTGGATGGATAACAGGTTAAATATGCATGTTATTTTTTCCATAGACCTTGTTATGTTATCATTGATACATTTTTATTGTATAGAATACTTATTAAACTTTTTTACTGTGTTAGTTTTTAATGGTTTATGAAAAAAAATCTTTGAAAATATTTTTCAATCCCTTTCCCCCTTTTTTAATTAATTTATTTTCTTTATCACTTTAAATGATACTATCTTCTTCTTAGAAATGAATATGAATTTTAATAGAGAAAAGGAAATGTACCGTGTTTGGTTTTAAATAGAAAGCGTATATGAGAAAGGCATAGTTTTATATATTTTATTTCAAACAAGAGATTAATGTTTTTTAGTTAAAGAATAATAATTGGGAATTGATTTCTTCGAGCATGACTACAATGTTTTAATAATCACACTTATATTTCATTATCATTATTATCTATTATTGTAGGTTCCATGATTATTTGGATCTTCATGGGTGATGGTTAGTTTTGGTATTACGGAGCTACCTTGCTGGTCGCATGGATACATTGTAGATTTTAGATATTTTTGGGTTTTATTTTATATTTTTTTTGAATTTTTATTTCTTGTATAAATAATGTTTTGTATGGTTATTTTAATTATTTTGAAGTTGATCCATTTATTTCCACAGTTTAATTTATTTATAATGGGATAAATTGTAACCTTGGATACATTTTTGATTCCCTGGTATTTTTTTTCTTGCTTAGGAGGATCAGGAATGCATCTCAGGCCTTACCCCAAACTAACTGGGGTGATCAAGTTGGGGTAGAACAGAATTTCTTCCTGTGAAAATGGTATCAGAGTAGGTTGGGTTCTTTAGAGTATCTTTCATTTAGAGAACCCTTTTTATTTTGTATTTCATGGTAGATATACTAGGATAATTGGAACATTGGGTGTAGGTATATGTGAGTTTTTGGAAGAGAATTCTATACCAAATATGGGTTTCTAATGGAAACTGGGTTATGATTAATTTCTTTAGTTTTGTGGTTGGTTTGGTGTTTGTGAAAATGAAAAGGGAGGTGGTTAAAAGTCGTAGTGAAGCCACATGCCTAGGAAAGCTGTGTAATTTTATGGATATATTCCTACAAGACTCACTATAATGGTTTCATGATTGACCTATGGTCATTATTTATATGGATAATTCACTCATCGATAGTATTTTCCCATTGGGAGTTTTTTTGGGTCTTCTGTTACTCTGAAAATTGTTTTGAACTCCAATTTTCTAAATTCTGAAAACTAATGTAATTTGATAATGGTTTTTTATGGGAATATGGAGAATGATTTTTCAGATTTAATTTAAAAAATTCTGTATAAAATGTGTTTATAAAATATAATTTTGGGTGAAATGGGGATTTGTTTAAAGATACAGAGTTTATATGATAGAAACCAAGTGTTTCGCAAATTTTTTTCATGGAAATAGTAATTTTTTAAAAAGTTTATTTATATAATGAGTTTTATTCAAATCGACTATGATTTAATGAGAATTTTCAAACTGGTGGAAATATTTTTAATGGTACAAGTTATGTTTTTCAATGGATATCATGAGATTTGTTTTCTAAATGGATTAAAATGTGATTAAATATACAGTTCAGAAATAGTTTTAAATTTATCTCATGGTGGTATTTTGAAAATGTTTCACGAAATTTAATATAGGAAGTGGATCAAGGGTTCTAAACATAGGATGATCATTTCAAATCGGAATGTGTAAAGTTTTTGTTTGACATTGGGTATTCCCAAGAGTTCTCAATTGATTGGATGTGTTTAAGTAAGTGTATAATTGATGGAATTGGTGGGTGAGTGCTTGAATCAGTATGATTGGATGAATTATCAAATTCTCATGGGAATTTTTATATTATAGGACATAAGGAATACTATTACTGATTTGTGTAACATAACAAGTTGAAATTGATTTCCGAAAGTGTTTTTTAGAGAACAATAATAGGTGATGTTTTGGAAACCAGTAATTAGATGTTCTATTTTCTTCTGATTTGGGAAATATTTTTTATGTGTCATTTTGTATTTGAGTATTCCTGTTGATTAATTGGTTTTCATATATTATATTTTTTTCTTGTTTCATAGTGTAAACCCCCACCAAAGGTACGATGGATCTTCGATCTGTAGATATGGGTGTTTCACCATTATAAGACCCCCTGGTTGATCAATCCATATATTTCCTTCCTTAAGTTCAGAGGATGAACCCTACTCCCTTTTATAGTAAATCATATTCTTTCAAAGTAGAAAAGTGGATATCAAAACTTGAAAAAAAAAATTAGTTTGTTTAATTTTCATGAGTCGTTAAAAGAACATTTTTTTGACTTTTATGATAAAATGACCAAACTAGAAGTGGTGTAAGTCAATGAAATGATACGAGCCTTAATAAGTTGTTACCAAGGATTTTATCAAGTCATCATTCATCAGGAAATATTTTTCTAAGGAAAAGTTTGTTAGAGAAGGATTACTGATTTGTTTTTATATAATGAGGTGATGGATTGATGTTGGGATTATTTTTATCATTTTATGGATCTAGTTCCTTTGTTTTTAAGTGGATTGTGGGCCATTCCTAGAAGGTTTGATGATTCTAGAGTGGGATTATTCCAGATATTAAGTTGAAGTTTTTAGAGTCTAGTCTTTCATCCTTTACCAGTATGGCTGTACAACATATTTGAGTTAATGTTTTTATAGAAGGAGTTTTTGAGATGAAAAATATTCCTCTAGTCTCGAGAAGTTGTGAAGGGAATAATAATATTTCAATCATAAAGTTGTTGTAATATAGTAGAACTATTATGGTTATTAAAAGTCTTCAAGATGCCTTTTTTCCTTCATCTAAGAGTATGATCATGGCGTGTTGTTAGTAGGGAAATTCAGATCATAAGGATTCATCATTTCAAATTACTCAAAATACCTTGAATACCTATGGATGCATGGGTCACTTAAAATGGATATATTGAGGTGTTTCTAAGAAGTAATGTGGATCTAGGTCCCCCTTTTACAAACTACCTATCCCAATTGCAGGAATAAGCTGCTAGAAGGGCTCAGTTTGCAGTCCCATTATATTTTACTATTCTTTTTATTATAATGGTTGTATCCAGTGCTATTTTTAGTGTATTATTATTTAAGGTGTAAATGTGTATGTTTTGGTTCTCTTGAGAACATCAGTTTAAATGAAATTGTTTGTGTCTTTTTTTTCATAATTTTTTTTATATTAAGATGAGCTATGTAATGTGGTATCTTGTTCTTAATGTTTCTCATAAGGGAAAAACATGATAAAGCACGTGTACCTACGAAATCCCCACATTATTGAAAATTTCTTATTATAGAATGTGTGTTTCATGGTGTGTCATATTCCTATGATTCATCCAGGGAAGTTTTTTAGATTCTTATGAAACAAAAAATTAAGAGTTCGAATCAGGGGTTTTCGACACATAACAATGGTACAGAAAATTCTTCATGTCACCAGGGCTCCATCCATTGGACCCAGAGTGAATCCCAACACGTAATAAAAAATAGATAGGGGTGCGGGGAACATTGGAACAGATCTTGTCTCAAATACTATGATATAGATGGTAGAAGGGTTATTGTGGTTGTTTTCTTTATCATTGTAAGATTTTACTTCTGGAAAAAATCATGGTGTACTTGACCTTAGAATGTTTGTGTGGTAGTGCCTTTTGTATGCACATCTCAGTTTGGTTTTCCTCATGTGTCTATCCATTGAAAATTAGTTTTTTTGTGTTTCACTCTTTTAGTGTTGGTTTATTCTTGTGAAGAAAATGTGTTATGGAACATCCTGTCATTTGGGTTGGGATCTCAATTTTTGTGAACCCACTTTTTTATGTAATGTTTTGGTATAGGTTAGGAGTTACTAGGTTATTCGGAGTTAGTTTTCCCCTTGAAGGAATGTATAGGTTGGTAAAATATGGATATATATTTATAGTTGGGTGAACAATTAATGATATTATTGAGGTATCTTTTGTAGTTGGAAGAGTATAACTGTTTTATAATGGTGGGAACTTCATTCGGTCCTCCCGTGTTAGCAAACTAGAATTATATTTGGTGTTAGTTTCGAAAATTGTTGTTTCATTAAATGTTTTTTTATAATGGGACATTCTTGTTTGGATGACCATAATTATTTTTGAGTATACCACATAGTTTGACATGTAAAAAGGTTCTATAATCTTCAGTTCAATTTTTCATCATTTTTTAAGATGTGGTTATGGTTTGTTGGTTTTTTTGTAGAGGTGCATGTTCTCTTTTTTGGTAGTGGTTGAGGAGCTTTTAGTTTGATGATTTTAATCATGTGATCATGTGAACCCTATCCTTTGTATTTATAATGTAGATATTTTGTGGCATTCTTAGGGGTGTAGAAAGAGTAATGATTTTTAGAATTATCACATTAGTGTTTTTGTTTTGATATATTCCCTGGCTTATTTTATTCACCATGTTCCTTCCTTATTTTCTGAAGGTGTTTTTTTTTAAATTTTGTATTTTGAACATGGAATTAGGTAGCAATATCTTTGTTCATGGGTAAAGTAAAACCTTGTATTATTTCCCAAAAAACAATGTGGTGAATTTTCATTTTTGGAAAGTGGATATCACATGGTCGAAATATGGTTTGAAAGACTATGTGTGCTAAAGAGTGATTATTTTTTCACTTATAGAGTGTGGGAAAAACAGTAACTACATGGTAAGGAAAACTGTGTGGGGAAACTGTGAAACCTGTAATTTTATTTTAAAATTGATATTTTACCATTATACCCAAACATATTTTTATCCTTATATATCCATTATTCCTCTCTCTTAGTTTTTATATCGAAAACACCACTTTAGCGTTCTTCTCTATGCCTCTTATCATCTATTAAGGTGATGATATAGGGTTTTATTCACATTTTATGGATAATTACTCCTGGTATTCATATCATATCATCTTACAATTCATTCTATTTCCATTTTATCATGTTTTCCATATCTACCATGTAAATTTGGATCAAGAGTACTTACTTAATTGTGTTTAAATGGGATATTTTGTGTGTTTAAAGATCTAATTTTATGTTCATTCATCCTAGACCTACTGTGAGGGTTTTTTGAGAGGGATGTGTTGAAGCGCTATTAGTTTGATGTTGTTTTCCCATTACACTTATACTTTAAATTTAAGAATAATTGATTAATTTTCATTCAAATCTTCCTTATATATTAATTAGCGATTTATGACATTAGAATTAATTTTTGGAAGTGTAATTATGAGATTTAATTCCTGGTAAGAAGTATATGTAATTATTTTGATAGGTGTTGCACACAAATTATTTGATTAAATGGATATATGGATTTTGTAAGAAACTAGGGATCATTGAATCATGGTTTTTTCTTATAAAAGGAACACAGATTCTTAAATGATTGATTGTATTTCGTAAAAAGGGTCCTCTAAAATGGGTTAGTGTTTGAAAGAGGAGTATGTTTTATGGTTTGGAAAATGGATTAGCATTTGATGGTGGTGTGTGGCCCATTTGGAATGTTGAAGCATTTATATTTTGTATGAAAATGTGGGGTGATTATTTAAATGGAATTTTATAAATAGATTTTTAAATTACAATTAGAAGGTTTTCACCTTTTTGGAATGGTGAATTTTGTCATTTAAAAATTGGTGGGTTTATAAAGGGTTCGTAAGGCCCTTTTGGAAACATTTTGAAATGGCTGGTATTGAAAAACTTCCTTCTCTAATTATTTTACCTTGGTTATGTTGATTTTTTTAGGAGGTCCATGCTAAGATGATCATTGTGATCATATATATTTATGGTAATATATTTTTCCTTGGGGTGATTTGTGGGGTCAATTGTTATGTTATTTCATGTGTGTGATATATGTGAATGTTATTGGATTCTTATTTGGTATTGATAGCTCATCCCCACATTTGTATTGAAATGGGATCTCGGCATAAATATAAGATTTGCATTGAATGATTCCGAAAATAGATTAGGATTTAAATCTTTTATGTTTCCCATTTCATGAGATTTTCATTGTTTTTATTGTTGTAAGATAATGGCACTCTGTTTGACAATGTAGGATGTGAATGTTATTTTTACATAGAATTTATTTAAAATCCTTTATAATGATTCATTATGTATGTTATTTTCTAGATTATTCCACTGAAATCTTCAGTTCCAAATGTATTTTTAACATTGTTTTCTAAGGTGTATGATTGAGAATCATGGTTGGATTATTACATGAGCGTGAAATGTTTTTTCCATTTACCTTGTTAGATGACAATTACTACTACCTTTTTATGTAACATACTTCTCAGGTAAATGATGTGTGTTGGGATTAAATGGTTTACAAAAATTGTTTTAATTTTTTTTCTACCTTTCCCGATATTGAAGTGAAATCATTTTCTATATCCGTATAAATTCATGTGTCTGCTATTTAGAAAATAATTTGGAATTGAAAGGAAACACAGAAATGGAATGTGATAGATTTTAATGTAAATGTGTTTTTTAAACCCTATTTTTATTTATTTTATATCAAACATTATATTGATGTAGATTTAATTAAATGAAATACATTATAAATATATATATTTTTTGGTAACACTTACTTTGTTTTAATGCACACCACTATAATTCATTCTTGTTTTTAGGTTTAGATTAATTTACAACTTGATTTTGATCACTGTGGGTGACAGTTGGTTTTGGAATCAAAGTGTGAATCTTGGGGTCACAGGGACATAATGTGGTTTTCAGGTTTAGATTGGGTTTTTTGTATAGTTTTTTTATATTTTTAGTTCTAATATAAATGATGCTCAATTTTATTATTTTTTTATTTATTGGATATCTCAATTAATATCGGCTAATTATATTATATATATAGTTCAAAATCATTCACTTGGTTACTTAATTGATTCATTTATATTATTTTATTGGAAGGTAGATTGTGAATGTCTCTTAGGTCTTACCAAGGATATGAAAAGGGGATTAGCTCGGGGTCGACCCGGGATTGTTCATGACACCCATGATTAAAGAGATTAAAAAATATCACATTTGAATATATAATATTTGGATGATCAAATATGTGGTCTAACATTAAAATGGTGAAACCTATCCTAGTTTCATCATATGGGGGTGTGTATTGTTTTCATTTGTTGTAAACATTCTATTATCTACTAATTTTTAAAACATTTTTAATATTATATACACTTATTTCATATGTTTTATAACAAAATGAAATTTTAGTTTAAAAAATACTATTTTTTTAACATGTTGAACATGTATCATTGATCCTTCAAAGAATAGTTATACATAATAAAAATATAATTTTTTTAATATTACTATTATATTGTAGTAAAATATTAGCTGTGAATAGTAATGAAAACATTTTTGAAAAAAAGTATATTTTCATTTATAAAAACGTTCATTGATTAATAACTAATAAATAAGTAATAAATTGATTTTAACAATATATTATGAGTCAATTTTTTTCATCACAAATTTTTTTGAATTTTCTATGAAACCAATATAATTAATATCCACCATTTTAAATGAATTCTAAATATAGTTTGTTTATTGGTCAAATACTAAAAAAAATTTCAAAAAAAAATTCCATTTATTTTTTTGATTCAACTTAACATTCTCATTCTATATTGGATATGGTTTTAGTATAAAATAATATAAATTTTGTGAAACATAATCAACATATTTCCATAGTATTAAATTTGATATTTTAGTTTTGTATAATTTTATTTGTATGCTCAAAGATTCAATTTTCAAAAAAGTAGGTTCTCATTGTGTATTAAACAATTGTAGTAAAATTAATTTCTTCATAATATATAAAATTAATGTTGAAAATTTAATTTCATATTTGGAATCAGGATGGTATAATTTGATATATATGTTTGTTTTATTTTTTTTAACTATGATTTCTAATGGTGGTGAATATTTTCCACCTCTGTATGGGTAAAACAAGTCAGAAGGTGTTGCAAATTTGATATAAACCCAAAAAATATCTATAAGATTATACATTTTCCTATTATATGAGTATTTTTCATAAAATATCAAATAATATATGATAATATAGAAACTATTTTCCATATTCCAATGAATATAAAATTTATACGATTTTAAGAAATGGATAAATATAAAATATAATGTTTTTGAAGTTTTTTTCTTTTTTATTTAGTCATTAGGGTAAAATATTGTTATTAATGAATTTAAAAGGTTATAATAATAATAAATAAATTATTTTTAATGGTAATTTATTTTTCAGTTTTTTGTGATGTTATAATTTTTATAAATTCGTTCGCAATGCTAATGCAATGTTGGTAAAAGTAGTCAAAATGCTATCTAAAATATTTTAGAATGAATAAATTTATTTGTATTTTAAAAAATTTGGAATTCAAATAATTTAATTGTTAAATATATGTTATTATATTTGTTAAATTTTTTCATGTTTTATTTCATTTATGGTCTTGATGTCTTCAAATTTTAATGAAATTAATAGTTCCAAAATTGTCATTAA